>JAWWLV010000121.1:84998179-85065180 GCA_035041135.1 Platyrinchus mystaceus | reverse complement strand
TTTGTCCACAACAATCCCCTGCAGCGCTCCAGACTGGGGACAAAGTGGCTGGTGAAGGGTCTCGAGCACAAGTCCTATGAGGAGAGGCTGAGGGAGCTGCGGTTGTTTATCCTGGAGAAGAGAAGGCTCAGGGGAGACCTCATCACTCTCTACAACTGCCTGAAAGGAGGTTGTAGCCAGGTGGGTGTCGGTCTCTTCTCCCAGGCAACCAGCAGCAGGATAAGAGGGAATGATTTTATGCTCTGCCAGGGGAAGTTTAGGTTGGATATTAGGAAGAAATTTTTTACAGAGAGAGTAATTAGACATTGAAAAGGGCTGCCCAGGGAGGTGGTGGATTCACTGTCCGGAGGTTTTTAAGATTCGACTGCATGTGGCACTTAGTGCCATGGTCTAGTAACCAGGGGAGTGTTGGATCAAGGGTTGGACTTGATGATCTAGGAGTTCTTTTCCAATCCGGTTGATTCTATGATTCTGTGATTCTATGAATATTGTAGAATGTGCTGCATAAAAATGTCTTAAGCACTCTTGACAAACAGCTTCGGATTTTACATCATGTACCCCAAGTAAAGGGAGGGAGTGCCTTTTCAAAAACATGGCACAGAACAAGACTGCAAAATAGTGATCCCATTTTATGACTGTTCCATATCGTTGTGAAAAAATCTGTGAATTTGGCAGAAGAAAAAGTCAGTGATCATCAAAAACCACAAGAACTCTGCTTAGATGAGGAGAGACTTCTGGCTCATGCAATAAGAAATCTTTATATAAAAGAATGAGATTCTTCCTTTACTTCTAGCTCCATCTGGAAATCCATTTTTAGGTTAAGAAAATACTGAGTTATGACAGGAACTAAATTTTTAGAGCTTTTGGCCCTGTAAAGGGTTATCCAAGGGGAATGAAATATCTTTTCCTTCTAGAGAATAGGTAGGAGACTAATGCTATGGTTAGATCCAAGTATTCTGGAACAAACTATGACTTCATCACTTGAAAATTTTCAGTGCTTTTTCTATGGACACAATTACACTGGAGATTTGTATCTGGAACCTTCTGTATCACTGAACCAAATCTTCTGAAGGTCTGAACTTATGGCATGTGATGGCTCACCAGCCTGTGGACTCCTGTGGAGGTCCAAAATGACCAGGGAGTCTGAATCTCTGTGACTGCACGCTACTTAATGGGCTGTTGTGAGGACCACTGCAGAACAGAAGAAAAATATTAACCAAGGAAAACCTTTGGAGAAACATCTTTCTGCCAAATTTATGGGTACTTCTGAGTAGCAGGCAGAATCATAAAACAAGTCAGTAGGCTTTGCGCAGTGTTTCCCAAAGGACAATCACTGCTGTTATTTAAGACATTATTGGTTTAAAATGAGCCCTAGGGGTTTTCTGTCAGGACTTAAATAGGAAATGGGTTGGCAGAAGCTTTTCTTCTCTTAAAATCATACCTATGACGAGTGTGGCTCCTCAGGAGAGAACCTCAGTGGGTCTGCTAGATGTGATGAATGAGCATGTGGTTACTGGAGCATCTCTATTGGTGTGCTTCTGCTGTGTTGTCCATGTGACAATTTTCTGATATGCATTATTACAGGAATAAAGTCCATATTTTGATATATGAGCAGTATGGAACTATGTGGACTAAATTTCTTTATGGCAATGTCTTTTCGGAAGAGTTTGGGCATAAATAGTAGGCTTGGGAATTAATAAAAATGTTGATAGATACAGGAAGGAAAGGAGAAGAAAACCTGAAATTGGATGTCATGTTTTTCTATAGGCCTTGCTATGGAGATTTAGATCAAAGGAAAAATAGTTTACACTAATTTTGGGCTTACACTTTCTGCTCAACAACTTCATCAGGTAAGAGAATTTTGCAGAAAAATTCTTTGCTAACACTGATTTAATTCTTAGCGTGTACAATCTTAGTGAGCATCAAGAGGCAAGGACGTTCACCACAGAAGAGACTCGATTTTTTTACTGAGAATAGTTTCAAACTAAAGACAATTTTCCTAAAACAGTTATGAGCAATGATATTCTGGGGAAAAAATAAGTAATAAAAATGTAGAGAGCATGTTATTGGTTTTCTTTCACAAATAGTATTCTTGAGAGCATTTAACTTCAATATGGACTACATTAAAAGAAGGAATGAAAATAAATCATAAATATAAAGAGCCTTGACATTTTTAATTTTACCATGTGCTATGCTTAAAACATAAAATAAACCAGTTAATGTTCTCCTTTTCTAATTTTCTAATTCACTAAGATGCCATATGCTTTTCATTTGTGTTTACTTTGGCATCCAGAATAATGAAGAGAATTAAATAATGCTGGAGACAAGCTTAATGATTATCTTGTGTTCAAGCACTTTGATGGTATATTTAAAATAGATGTGTGAGCCTTTTTTGTTCCTTGTGATATGGAAATTATAAAGGAAGGTGAACAGGATGATAAATTAGAGATGCTCTCAGCGAGGCTGTTAAATTATTTTTAGGTAGAAGACATACTGTACACACTGAGCCTCAGCTGAATATAATTAATTTGAAACATTATCACTGTTGTGCTTGCAGTCCTATTGTAATTTTTTTTCAGTTCTGCATTTTGCTGGCTCCTATCACACCCCTCACTGTGAGATCTTTTCCTGTTTTGCACGTGTCCTGTTTGTTACCACCATATGGCAGTTAGAATTTCAGTAGCTTTGCTCTGTTTACAGACCCCTGTGCTTTGTCATATTTTTGCTGCTCACCCTGTATTGCCATCTGATACCTATCATCTGTTTAACACATTGGATGCCAAAAATACTCGGATTTCTTTTTTTTTCAAATGCGCGTGTGAGAAAGACTGTTTCAGAAAACTGTTTTAATAAACATTGCTCCAAAGTAATTTCCTGTTATGTTGAACCGGTACCCACACCTCTTAACTTTCCAAGCTTTTTACCAGGCATCAGCTGACTGAAGGGATATACTCCAGCACTGGGGATTTTATTTTTTTACCTTATGTGCATTGCACTGTTCGTAGCAGACCATAGAGCGTTTAAGCATCTTTTCCCACTGTGTGAGTGTAACAAAATCAATGTTGTCAGAGTATAGCAGGGTCTGTTCTTACCCCGGTTGCTAATTTCAACTTAGCTGGGGTTGCACTACAGAACTGTTTTTGAAACTGGCTTCACAGATAAAATACATCTTGATTTGCAAGTGTTGGGATTAGTGATAGTTGATTCTGTTTTAATCCAGTATTTCAATCTCATGGTATCGACACCAAAAAAAAAATCACTTCCCCAACTGTCACAATGTAATTAAACTTGGGGGTCAGGGTAACAAATAGCATGAAAAAATGATTGTATTACTGAATTAGAAGTAGAGAGGCCTGCAGCAATATTTGTGGTATTAGCCATGATGAGTTTTTTATTCAATAGTATTTTAAGATACCAAAATCTTGACTTGCCAGGTGTTCTTAAGCTTAAACTTTAGAAGAGGTACCTCTGTTTCCTATGGCTTCTTGAAGAAAAGAAAAGCAGCAATACACAGTTGTGTATGCCTAGTGAAGCCACATAATCATGTGCTAATCTTCTGCCAGCTTTCCTGAATATTGCTGGACACGAGGTTTTCTGAACAGACTTAACAGCTTAATAGTGCAAGGCTATACAGGACCAACTGCCTGTAAATAGTTGCTAATCTCTTAAGACATCAAGTGGTCCCCTCTGATGGGAGGTTGTTCTGCTCTCCCCTGGCTTGGACTGCCTCTGCTGTAGGCAGGTCGTTTGATCGGAACAACCTCTGCCTGGGTTATGTGATTCAGCCAGATGTACTTAGCGGTTCTACCGATTAATATTGTTCAGTTGTATAAATAGGCTTCTCTTTAATTTTCTCTCTTCTTCATGCACTGCTTCATTAAAATGTCTAGTGCTTAAGAGAGCCAAGTAGTGGTTCCTGTGTGTGTGATTTTGTGTAGGTGCAAATCTATGCCTTACTTTTAAAAGGTCTTCCTTAAGATTTTCATTAATCTTTTTCCCCCCTCTCCAGTCCTTAAATAGAGCTTTTCTACTGTAACACACTGACTCCCCACCCCCTGCCCCACTCCTTTCAGCCTTTTCACACTTTGTTTTACTTGACTTTTAGTTATTCTCCATTTTGTGGCCAGTTGGTTACTGTGTGATAACCAATCTTAGAAAAAAACCCATGCCCTTGATAGCATATTATGTGATCTAATAAATTAATTAAAAAAATGAAGAAACCACTATTTCATTCTCTTTTGCTTCACTCTGAAAACAGATTAGGTTTTATATGTTCGCAAAATTTTGATTGTGGTGAAGTTTAGCTTAAGTAAATGATATTTGTGTTCCATAATAAAATGAAACTGATGTTTTTGAAGAGAAAATAAATCAAATTATTCTTTACTCATCTATTTAATGTATTTTAAGGGACATTTACTAGCAGAGCCACTTCACAAAATAGTATTTTACTAGAAAAATTTCCTGTGGGGCTCAGAGAGTACTGCTTCAAGGATCGTTCAGTGGCATTAAAGCATTGTTATGCCATCACAAGCTAATGCAGGTAAGCTCATTCAGTAGACAAGCTTTGTGTTTTTTTATTTTTTATACAACAAGGGAAAGAGACTGGGGTGATGGGTTAGATTCAGTAATATTTAAGTAAATGAGGAAAATGAAGACAATTCTTAGTCAGTTGATAGGGAAACTTTCCATCATTTTTTTTAGAAGGTTTTATAAAAAAAGCTTCTGTCTAACATATGTAGAGGGTTTTTTTAATAAGCAACTGTGTATGAAAATTACCTGTATCTGCAAATGCAATGATGTTAAAGGAAATGCCCTGTAATCTTGCAAATGGTACTAGCATGCATGTCTCTGGGATCTTTGTTTTCTGTGATACGCCTGTACTAAAACAGTTCATCTGCTCTGCTATATAAAAAAAACCACAGAATGAAAACATTTCACTGAAAGAACAAAGACAAATTAACTATTAACTTTAATTAACTGCCTTTAATATTTTTATCAGTCTTCTCTTGGTGTCAGAGTAAGCCCTGATTTCATAATTTAAGTAAGCCCTGCACACAACTCATTTTTATATATATGTATATATATATATAAATTTATTGGTGAATAGATGCTTATCTCTGAAGTAGCTGGGAAGAGAGGAAGATCTTACCTCCCAGTTTAGCAGGGGCTAAACTGTAAAGAGATGCTGAAAAGATGCTAAATTGAAGAGATGCTGAAAGATGGTCTCCTTGTTGTGGTTTGATAATGGGAGTAGGAAGGGGAAAATTTCTCAGGCCTCTTTTTACAGTGGGTGTTATGGAAACTGTTAATCTGAAAAATTTTAGAGAAGTGAAATTCAGTTTTAGAACAATCTCTGTAATCAATTGTGTTATTTTGACTTTCAGTAAGAAAGGCCTTTCTTTTAAGAGGCATATATTTCTGTTAAGGTCACATACAAACAATATTAAGTCAATATTTGCACCTTGAAATATGCTAGAACTTTATTTCTTAAAACACTTAGATTTGATAGTGCAGTTGCAGGAGATGCTCAAGCTCACACTTCTGCTGCAGTCAATAGTTTTATCACCCTCCTCCTCAGCTTCTGATTCTGTCACCTTTTGTTTGTTTGTTTGTTTTAATCCATAAGCATTAATGCAACTGTGTGGGCTCAGATTCTCTTTCTAACCCTCATTCAGTATCCTGGAGTGTCTGACTGTGTGGTTGTGTGGGTATTGCTGCCCCTAGGTCATTACGGCTGGTTTTCCTGCAACAGGTATTGCACGAATGTGACAAGTAAAATAATATAGTCATTTATGTCTGCAGTTTTGATGTGTGCATAATTCCAGCAATCATTAAAAAGCTGAATATATTTAAAGGCCCTGTGTTTATTAGGTAGATAATGCTTGGCCCTGAATGTGTGTTTTAATGCTTCAGTAAGAGCGGGACTGTGACAAAGTGATACTTCTATAACTTTTTAAGTGGTTGTTGTGTTCTGGATTAAGCTATAAACTGCCCAGAGCAGTTCCAGTTTTATTTAAGACTTTTAAAAAGCCTTTTAGTTTGTTATAACCTCGAATTAGCATCTGGAGAAAGAGTCACACACTCTTCTCTTTTTAATTTAGTGAGAAAAATAAGATATTTTGGCAAAAAGTTTTTACAGGAGTAAAATACAACCAAGAAAAAAGCATTTCACCAAAACATTCAGCACAAAGACCGATTCCACAGGAAACACCCACTAAAAGTAATCCATATATCCAGCTTTAGTAAAACACAGTTCACTGGTTTTAAGTTACCCACAAGAGAAGAAAAAGAGTAAAAGAAAACAGATTAAAAAGGGTAAAGAAAGAGAGAAGAAAGAGAGGAGAGAGAGGAAAGGAAAAAAAATTATTACCGACAAGATTTGATGATTCACATGGTGTTGGCTGGAGAGGGAGAAGAGGGAGAGAAAAGAGAGAGAGACCACATGGAGTCTTGTGTATTTATAGAGCTGAGTTTTCCCTCTCAGGCAGGATATTGGTCAGTGCCTTCCAGGGAGAGTGAGTTGTGCTGTAGCCACTCACAGGCTGCAGGGGTGTGGTGTGTTTGGGCTACCAGGCAAGCTCTGCCTTGACCGACAGCCCAGCTACATTGCCTTCAGCTCTGCCATGTGCTCTGCATGGGCTGCAGACCTTGCCTTCAGCTCTGCCCTGTGCCCTCAGGTCCTTATCCTGGACCTACAGTGCAGGCCCAGCCCTTCCCCAGATGCAAATACACACACACACACACACATATACACACAGTGAGTTGGTTCCGACCCATATAAATAATTCAGTGAGATTTGGATTCAGGATCTCACGGTGGTTACATTTGGTAAAGTTCAGGCTGCTTACAGCACTGTGTGTATGAACTCATGAAAGTTTTTGAACTCTGTTACTTGGAATTGGCGACAACTCTTCAGAGCAAACCAGCCGCTCTCCTGCTGTATTGTCTGTGTTGGGAGAGCTGAGTGGTGAAGCAATTAAAAGGGAAAATACAGCAAAGCTGTGAGGGTTACGTGGGATGACTAATGTTGGTGGGGTTGTCCACGGAGGTGAGAGGTGTATAAAAATGCCCATACTGGTTAAGACCAAAGGACAAGGCATTGATTCATTGTGGGGTGTTCTCACCACCTTCTACTGGCTCCAGTCAAACTGTCAGTGTACAGCACTGAGAAAAAGAAGTCTGACAGAGAGGATCCCAGTGACTTTGGGGTCTCCAGCATCCTATTAGGTGCCTGGGTACAATACTGTTTCCGTAGCCTACTGACTCTATGGAGGTCTTCAAGGTGCTCTGCTTGCTGTCCCTTGCAATTAAAGGCCTTCATAGTTGATGCTTTTTCTCTCTCTTAACCCCCTCTACCTCTCCCTCTATTTTATTTCTTTTTAAACGAATTCTTTGACTCCAATGTTTATTTTCCCAGTTTCATGGTGATGTTCACCGTCTTTAGCTTTGTCTTCCTTCCTTAAGATCATGTTACGGCTTGAGACAGTGGCCTGTTGGGGCTGCTCAGGGAAGTGTAGAAGTATAAGGCAAGTGGGTAGACATGTCTCCTCTCTGTATGATACCACTTCATGTACTTTTATATTCTTGCAAACTGCTGATTTGACTCTATTAGGGCACAGGAGTCTGCTCACCCGGGAAGCTGACAGTAGTGGGATGAGAGTAGAGTCTAATCTGTGGGACTGATAATGAGTAAGTGAAATTCAAACAATAGCTGCAAGGGCAGATACTCTAGCTAAAATAGGACGGTAAAAGAAGTACAAGGGTTGAACATTTAGCAAGTATGGTGTGGTTTCTGCAGTGCAATATGGAGTCATATGCTGCCCTAAGGCACAGAGGCAGCCTGCATGCTAAAAGCGTGCTGGACTCTGTTCCGCAAGACCGAAGTTGATGTGTGTTGTACCACAACTTGTCATTTCCTTGTTTTCAAAGGCTTTGAATTTGATATTCAGATGAAACTATTGAGGACTGTGGTTGTTGCTTGCAGTTTTTAAAACAGGTGTTTCCAATGGGCTTAGGTACAAATGTTTATGAATATTGTTTTGGTGTGGAACTATGTGCAGGCTCACTCACTGGAGAAGACTTCATATTATATTAAGCTCATGTCACTGAATTTTATGCAGTGCAATTATTTGTGGTCAGTGTAGTTATTTGTGGTCAATTTAATGACAAATTTTACTTGGATGATATTAAAAAATTGTTAAATTAGTGGAGCTATATCCTTTTCCTGCCCATGGATGATAGGGAAATGGGTAGCTCCTTGCAACTATTTCCCACTCACCATCCTGTTTGTTCTGTGACATTTTCAAAGTCATTAATGCTAATTCTTCTGTTTGTACTTAACATCATAAGCTTATTTGAGGGGCTTTATGTGAAACTTGCTCGCATGGCTGGCCTGAAATCCTGGACTTCTGTTGCTGTGACCTTTTCCGACAAAGCTTTCATTCTCTAGGACAGACAGCTGGAGTCTCTTCCACCCTGGTGTAATTTCCCACACTTACATTTCCTTCTCCATCCCGGACAGATGGGTCATGTCTTTTATCTGTTTTTCTTGTGTTCTGGATTTGTGTTGCCCTTTCAGACTTTTCAATACTTGTTCCATGACCTAGAGGTGTTCTTCCTTGCTTTTGTGCAAGCCATCTGGGACATGATGAATAAGGCCAATACCCTGCCCTAGAAGAGTGTTTTGAGATCACAGCTCATAACAGCAATTGGGTGGAAGGGTTTGTACCTCCTTAAAAAGGCCAAGGAGGGGCAACAGAGGTTCCCAAAAGTGCAAGGGCTCTAGGTCCTGAGATGAAGCTGGGATGAAGCAGTACTGGGTAGAAAGTTGTTGACTCCCTCAGTCTTTTTTTTTTTTTTTCTTACCTGTTAAAACTGTTAGATTCCAAAAAAGTCTTCGGAGTTGAAATGTAACAAATATCAGTCCAAAACCCCCACAAAACCCTTTGTAATGCTACAGAAACACATTTCATGAAAAAGAAAGACTAATTTTTGGAGGATAGGCTTTTTCTGCACACAATTATATTAAGGCATAGGAGCTGTATGTTTTTAAACAAAGAAGGGATAATCATTAATTATTTTTTTCAGCAGAAGTCATTGATTCCTTCAGTATTAAATATGTCTCAGCCTGTGGGTGCTTTTTAATACAAAACATGCAGTTTCTTTCTGGATTCCTCAGCTGTTTAGCCTTTTTTAGTACTATTATGTGTTGTTTTCTTTGTTATCTGGTTTCTCTTTTATACCTCAGAAAGCATGATGGTCATTTGGGAGGAACTGTGGGAAGCTGGAATGTAAATTCCTTATTGTAAATATTGCACATTTTTGACTCACAGTTCTTCAGTTGTGTGAGGAAGAAGTCTGCCTGTGGGCTGCAGTAATTTAAAAAACCCCAAACAAATATTTAAGAAAATAAAGTTTTCCAGTAATCTAAGTTAGGAAATCTTCCAGTGAGCTGAAAAATTGCATTTTAAGCAAGTTATTTAATGAGGTCATTTATATGCTTGCAGAAAACCTGCCCTTAGTGAAATGTTAGCTTGCAAATGACTGTTACTGCTGGTGAAAAGGCACCAGATAAGAGCCCCAGAAATAAAGCTGCAGTCCATGCCACTTTGCTGGTGTGTCTCTGCTTCAGCATAATGAGGAGAGCCACTTTCTAACCAAGATGTGGGACTTTTTTGCCTCAGCCTATATAGTCTTGTGAGGATGCTGCTGGGTGGTATGCACTTGGAAGAAATCAGAATTAAGATCACTTGTAAAGAGGGTAGAAGTATCTGTTACATGTGAACAACTTTTGTTTCCAGTAGTGGTGGCCACTTTCACCACAAAGCTGAAACGTTTATCTTGGCCAAGCCTGAAATTTATCATGAGTCTCATAACAAAATTGTCCACGTCATGGAGAAAAACATAAGTATATTGCCTGAGGGTTGGAAAACAAAAAGTAAATGATTGTAATCAAAAACCGATTAAAAGAAATTAAAAATATTAACTTCATGAATTTCTGAATCATGTTAGGAGATTGGTGTTACCATGATGCCTGGAAGCACTTACCATGGACTATAACCCTTCTGAGTGAGTGTTTTTACACATGTAGGAAGAAAGGCAATCTTTTCCACAGGGGCATCCTGCACTGTAAGTATTAGACAAATAATAAAACAATGAGGGAATCTGTATTGTCTGGCCTGATAAGTAAAAGTTTTAACATACCTATTTTTTGTCCTGATCTTTGTAGGAATGAAGGTGCAGGAGAGTTTTAAGGAGCATAATGGAATGGTGGTGCTGCTAATACTCCAATGTTATAGGCAACAAGGGAAAGTCCTCCAAAGGCTGTGTTGGATGGGACTTTGAGCAACCCAGTCTAGTGGCTAGTGTCCCTGCCCATGGCAGGGGGGTTGGTGGTAGATAATCTTTAAGGTCCTTTCCAACCCAGACCATTCTGTGATTCTTGCTTGAAACTTTACCTTGAGCAGAAGTGTCTCAGTACTGAGTAAGAAATGATAGGCAAGATTGAAATAGGCTGTCAAAGTCTTTGAAGGTGAAGATAAGCCATTTATGTTTTATGCAGTAGAAAAGCAGATTCATTGGAGGAATACAAAGAGAGAGGTAAAATAAATTAAATTATTTGTTGCAGAATTGTGGTTGGACTATCAGCAGGACAGACTTACACGGGCAAGAAAAGGAATTGAGGGATGAGCTGGTGATAGCTGACTGTTTAGGCTGGATGGATATGAATTTAGCTAAACTTTGGTGGAGGGTTTTTTTTGTTTGTTTTTTTGTTTGCTTGTTTGTTTGGTTGGTTTTGTTTTAATTTGCAAAATTAGTCTCCACAACTATGGCATTTTAGGTGAAGGTCTAAATAGGTCTGAGACCAGTGTATAGCACAGTGGTTATTGGTCCCGAGAGGAAAGCAGAATGGAGAGGGTGATAAGGTTTGCTGGAAGTACAAGGAAATATCTGTTTCAGTTTATGAAGTTTGATGTACAGGTCACCCATGGCAGGAGTCAATAATCTATGCCAAACATTTCAGTTTGGACGGGAGGAGACAGATGTGAAGTAGAGAGACTGACCTGTGAGATTTGTGTTTGCACCAATAAAGCAGGGAGAAAAAAGAGATCTTGGCATGTGGAGGAGAAAAGGCTGATGCCCAGCAGGAGTCAGATGACTGCTGGTGGGGTGAAAAATGTCATGGGCAGCAGGTGAAGACCGAATTGAGAGAATAATAGAATTGATACATAGCTGTGTGTTGAATGAACAGGGGAGAATGAAGAAACCTTCAGGCCAGGTAAAATCTGAGATTTCGAGGAATATTTGTTGTTTATATTATAGGATAAAGTACATGATATAATATATGTTGTATATAATAGTTATTATGATATATTTATTTAAAAATGTGTAGGAGGGAGAGATGAGACCTACAGAAAATATGAATAGCGAAAGGTCAAATATGTGGTAAGTAAAGTCACAGAAAAGTGACGAGTTGGACAATAGGTAGTAGCAAAGGGGCAACAAGCAGACGGTTTGTGCAGGAGAAAATATGGATATGGAAGCCATTAACTCTTTCATTTGCAGTCCTTTGATTAATACTTGTACTTATCTTAAAGAACTATGACCTTTTTTGCTCTAAAGATTAGTTGATTAGTTGTGTTCCTACCTGTTTCAAAACTTACAGAGAACCATGTCTTGCTTGCTTTGGACAAGCATTTTTTTTTTTACGGACAAATACTATACTCTACTCTTATAATGGCATGAAGTAACCAGAAAATACGTCTAGACTTCTCCGCTCAACTTCAGCTGTTTTTCTAGTCAGCACATGCAGATGCACCATAAACTCCTCATTTTCCTTTACTGAGACAAAACTATCCACAACAGCTTGCTAAAGTTTCCTGTTCTTGGCTTTGTTGTTTAAAGCATGTATTCCCAAAACCCGTGACGAGATGACAGCTTTTCCCAGCTAAGGTGCTAGTGGGGTTGAGGCAAAAGCTGGGTGCCACACTGCTTCCTCTGGGAACACCTCTGTGAGATTAGTACCTGCAGTGCTGGCAGACTGGCAAGGCGTGTGGTGAGACTGAGCTAATTCTATCTTTACAGAGCAGCTGAACAGTGTTTTTTCAGGTAGCTTTGATGTCGCTGCCTAAAGTTTGCCAACAGGTTTTTAGATGTGGCTGGGCATACTAAATATTACTGCTTGCATTTTTTTTAATTTATCATAAAAAAAGAATGCTAAGAACAGAAATTCGTAAGAGCCCCACTTATCTTATGGAAAAACTTGTCTGAGCTCAGTGTGATAATGCGCCTGTGTGACATGGGGCAAAATACTGCATTTTACTAAGCTTTTTCATACATGCAGTAGCTACTGGTATATGGTTACTTAAGGCTTTGTCATTTAGAAGGTGGCACTTTTTCTACTAACATGAACTCATGACGGGGCATAATATTTTTATAACATTACATCAGGTGTGCAATTTCAGGACTGAGTTGAACTGGGAGAGTGAAAATGCGATCTGCAGTGCCATCTGCTGGATTTCTAAGGAAGTAAAAAGTGTAGTTCCATATTACATTTAAAAATCATTTTAAATGTAACGGCGCATAAAAGAGACCGAAATATTTGTCATTTTTATAAAATCTCTGCAGAAAGAGCATAAATATGCAAATTCACGGTTCTGTAACTTTCTACTCTTCAGCATACACCTGCAAATATTTCAGGTAGGCATTTAAAACATTTAAAACGAAGGAATTTAAAACAGCAACCCCCCAATAACATAGGATGTTAAAAATATTGCATTCTTGGATTGCAGTCTTAATATCTGATTAGTGGAAATGACTGCAGAGTATAAATATACATCTTGGTCCACCTCCACAGAACCCAACAACACAAATGATAACTTCTGTGTGGCTTGATATATCACTTTCTAATCAGCCAATATTATGAATAGCCTCAATGTCCATTGTTTGTCCTCATAATGATATCAGTGAACTGTCTGAAAGGTTTAAGTTGTGTAAGATATTCATCACATGAGTGTTCTCCAAGGCTTGCAGTTTTTGATAAGTATTTGAAGACATGGGTAAAGCTTTGCAGAATTGCCTATCAGTATTTTTTTTACTAGTTTACACTGTCAAAGTAAAATACTGAATATTCAAACGAAAATATGGTACATGTATGACACATAGCTAAAGCTGATTTTTTGTGAAGTGTCTTTGAAAAAAAAGGGAGGAGGAAGCCACCGTGTTCTCTTGTGGAAAAAACGCTAGAAACCTTAACATATATTGAGTTATAAGTATGCAGTAGAGGTGAGTAGCTTAAGTCTTTCACTGTACACATGAAAACTGTGTATTTTTTTTGTGCACTATGAGTAGTGATGCTGGCCTCTCATGTATGTGTGGTAAGGTCCTTAGGCTGATGTGCCTCTCCAAGCGGCTTAGTCTCTTCCAGAATTTGAGCAACAGAAGATTTTGTTTTAGTCATGAGGTCTGATGTGCCCAAAGATTCTCCCATAGTGTGACCTCTTTTTTTGATCAAATATGTATGTCACACATGTGGATGATAAATAGCAGGCACCCTCCCCAGCCAAGCCAGCTTATGTGGGTGCAGCCGTTTTGTTGAGAGTGGTGCGAGGTCTGCACAAGTGAAGTGTGGCAATAGTGTCATCAGAGTAAGCTTATCCTTCAAGTGCCATTGAGCTTATTAGTAGAACCAGATGAATTTTAGGGTGCATGATAAAAATCATGTGGATATATGCATATATTCCTCTTACATAGTAGCCTGGTTGCTCTTTGTGTCAGAGGAGATTGAATTGATATCTGCCTCAAGGGTCTGCCAAGCCATTGTATTATATGCTGTTATTAAGTCTTTAGCCTAACCTTTAGGTGCTTGTCTACATTAAGGAATATTTAATAAAATTATATTTTCCTTGCATCTGATGAATATTTGCTCTATAGCCTGGAAGTCATGGAGCAAACTTGAAAAATATCTATCTGTATTTTAGTGCTTGTTTAATACTTAATATACTTCTGTATAAGGCAAAGCTGTTGAGAGGGATTTGCTGCTGCTGTTATAGAATAGCCAGAGATACAGAAATACAGCTTTTTCCTCAAAAAGGTAAGAAAGTTGGTTAAAAAAGAACTAATTGAACCAGACCTGCTGTGAGCTGGAGAAGATTATTTCTGCTCTCTGAAATCTGCAGTCATTTTCCCCTATTCTATAAAATGTTAACGTTTACTCAGTAGTGCCGTGTATGACATGCAGGATAAAGGTTTTGAACCCCTCAGGGTAAAAAGAGTCTTACACAGATACAGAAAGTAACAAATCTAAAAATAAGTTATATTTATAAAGAACTGAAATCTCATCTCACTTAAGTTTTGCTGAGCTGCTACTATGTTCATCTATCCCTTGGTGCACACGGAAGGACAAAACATCATCATATTAATACACTTCCTAAGCTTCATATGAGATAGAAAAAATTCAAATTTAGATGTTCTAATTGGAAAAGAACAGGAAAAGGGGCAGTGCTTACTGTTACCTTGCCTTTTCATGTTTGCAAACAGCCAGGGCTTTTATTTTGCTTTTGTGGATGAGAACTGAATTTAGTTTCCATGGTTCCATTTTTTAATAGAATATTTGATGTAATAAGAAATTTACCTACAGACCTCTCCATTATTTTATTGCATTCTTTAAGCTAAATATTATACAAATTTCTGAATATCTTTGTTTCTATGCATAAGTGAGTAGCTGTGTAAGATAATACGTATGTGTAATCCAGTTATATGGCCAAAAGTATTATGTGTCTCCAGTATTTTGCCTAATTCTTTGACCTATTTTTCTCATGTTATTCAATACTGCAAGGGTTTTTAAAGCAGATTAGTGTAAAAAAAAAAAAAGACAAAAAATCCCCTTTGCTACTCCTGCCAAATTTTTTACTAGTATAAAGCATTAAGTATAATGCATCATGTTTGTAGTGAGGGAGAATAGATTATTTGGCTGCTTAGCTTTTGCTGTTGCTGCATCCTCACTAGAATGTGCCCATGTGAAGTCACTGGTTTTAGTGTGAGTACTGGTTGATTTATGTAGTTACAAGCACTGTTATTTCTTTCCAGCTGAATTATGTCTACTTTACCGTGATTCCTGTGAGTCAAGTTAAATTGTAATTTTTTAGGCTTGAATATCATGTTAAAATAAAAATACCTGCTTCACTAACAGTATTTCATACAAAAAACACTGATTATTGCATCTTAAATGTCCAGACAAGTTCACCACACAAACATACACACACAAAAGGCCACAGAAACATGAAATTGTCTCACTAAAAGTGGATTGGTTAAATGGTGTGAGTCTCAGTGCTAATTAAGGGAGTGGGTAGCTCAAAGCAGGTAGTGAAGATAAAGGACGTCAACAACACTTCTACAGATAACACACCTACTGTTTCTGTTTATTATACCCAAGATTCTCTGTTTCTCTTAATAATCAATGTAGCTGCTCATGATTTTTTAAATGTTATCCACGGAGATGTAGATTTAAAGCAACATCTGGAAAAGTGGGTAAAAAGCCTGTGTTCCACATAGCATGGTGAAAAAACTGGTTGTTCCAAGTGCCCTGCTGGACTCTCGGCTGTGTGAGGCCTTTGCCCAAGCTCATGACAGGTCATGAGTTGCAGTGCTGTCCTGGTGCACCTAAAGAAATTTTTCTTTCTTGATGATTTGTTATGATAAGATAGTTAACAGCTAAAATATCATCCTTTTAAATTAAACTTCGGGTTGGGTGAAGTAAACTAAGCTTCATGACAGCTGAGGTTGTCGCTGCTCTAAAAAGGGTGATCCTGCTCTTTAGTGGTCCCTTTAATTTCTGGATTCAGTAGCTCATGTCCTACATTCCTCTTGGGTCTCCACTTTCTTGCTCAGAGCAGAACAAATCTGTAAGCAAAATTATGGAATTTCTGGGTTTGGGTTTTATTTGGGTAGGAGAATTAATGTTATGTTGATTCAGGTTCATGGATTAGCTCACTGAGAGGGATCTGGTGAACATTGAATTTGGTGCTGTAGTGGGCTGACCCTGGCCGGATGCCAGGTACCCACTAAAGCCATTCTCTCACTCTCCCTCTGCAACTGGACAGAGGAGAGAGAAAAAAACCAGCAAAGGCTTCAAGAGTAGAGATAAGAGCTGGAGGAGGTCAGTTAATAATTACCTTTATGGGCAAAACAGGCTCAAAGTGGGGATAGTACTTAAATTTATTACTAACAGGGTAAGAGCCAAAGAGTGAGAAATAAAAAAGTCTTAAAAACACCTTCCCCCCACCTCTCCTTCCTTCCACATTCTCCCTCCTCCCCCCAGCGGTGCAGGGGGATGTGGAATGGGGGTTATAGTCAGTTGTTTTTTCTGCTGCTGCTCAGAGAGAGGAGTCCTTCCCCTGCTTCCGTGGGGTCCCTCCCATGGGAGACAGTCCTTGAGGACTGTGTAATCCAGTTATATGGCCATATGAGTCCATCCCTCGGGCAGCAGTTCTTCCCAATCTGCTGTCCCGTGGGTCACTCCTCCATGGGGTGCAGTCCTTCACAGCTGAGCTGTACCGACGTGGGTCCCTGACAGGGGCCACAAGTCCTACCCAGGAAAAACCTGCTCTGGCTTGGGCTTCCCTCTCCATGGGCTGCAGGTCTCTGGCAGGACCTTGCTCCATCCTGGGCCTCCCACAGGGTCACAGCCTCCTTCATGGATCTACCTCCTCCAGTATGGGCTCTTCCATGGGCTGCAGGTGGGTCTCTGCACCCCGATGGTCTTCCATGGGCTGCAGGGGCAAAGCTGCCCCACCGTGGTCTGCAGCACGGGCTGCAGGGGCCACAGCTCTGGTGCCTGGAGCACCTCCTTCCCCTCCTTCTGCACTGACCTTGGTGTCTACTTTGTTGTTCCCATGTTCTCACTCTGCTCTTCCCTGGCTGGAATTCTTTATGCGCAACAACCTTCTGTTCTTAAATACGTTATCCCAGAGGTGTTACTGTCACTCCTGATTGTCTTGGCCTTGGCCAGCGGCAGGAAGTCCATCCTGGAGCTGGCTGACAATGGCTCCACAGGACAGGGGAAGCTTCTAGCAGCTTCTAACAGAAGCCACCCCTGTAGCCCTCTATGCTACAAAACTCAACCACAGAAACCCACTACAGGGGCCTAAAGAGCGGTTGCAGTATGCAGCCAGGTTCAGGAGAAGACCTGGATTGGACCTTTCGCTGGTTCCCCTCTGCAATGTTATCTTTGCCAGGAAAATCTCATAGAAACAAACCAGAGAACATTTTTTTCCTCAGGGATAATGTAATAATGATAACAAAGATTTTATTACTAAGGATATTATTATTATTATTAGTAGTAGTAGTAGTATTAGTATTATTAGTATTATAGAAAGGGAATTGAGAGTTCTCTGAGCTGGTTATTAGGAGCTGGGTCATTTATGTAGCAGCATGCTTAGCCGATTGGTGGGCATAGTGTCAGGGTGTTTGTTATGTGGGGCAGCTGGAAGAGAAGAGGTACTTCTTTAAACACCAATCCTCATCTTAGGAATCCCTATACCTGCTAATACTTCTATATACTCTTGCAGCTAAGCTGGAAGAAATGTCTGTAATTAGGGCTAGCAAATCTTAAGTAGTTTCCCATAGTTAACAAGAGAAAACACAACAGATTGTTAATGTATAGATTTAAAATAAAAGTTGTTCTCATATTCTTGTAAGGTCTGTGATTGTAGAGCGTGTTTTGAAATATTTAAGTTATATGTGTTTGTAATTTAGATTTTGAAAACACTGTAACTGAAGATTGATTTACATATTTTTATTACACCTGCTGTATAAATAAAGTTGGTTACAAAACAATTCAAATTTCCTCAGCCAATTATTTCTTTTTTTCAGTAAATGGTAGACAGTTTTGTTTAGTACTATGCATTTGAATCAATTTCTGGTCAAGTGAGATGATTTGCTCATGATTTTTGGAGGAAACCTATAAGAATAAATATGTCTATTTGTTTTTCCTTTAGATTGCCTTATACATTCTTTCGTGTGCAGAGTGTAATTGATATGAGGTACATTTAGCATTGTGAACATGCCAAGAGTATTAAATAGTGTTGCAAACTGAAAGAAAGAAATACACAGTAGTAATCTTTCCTCCTATTCTTGCTATATAAACTTTTTTCTCATCTATGCAGGAGGTTGCATCAACAATTTGAAAGCTATAAAGAGCAAGTAAGAAAGATAGGGGAAGAAGCCCGCCGTTACCAGGGAGAGCACAAGGATGATGCTCCAACATGTGGAATCTGTCATAAAACAAAGTTTGCAGATGGTTGTGGCCATTTATGCTCTTATTGCCGGACCAAGTTTTGTGCTCGATGTGGAGGTCGTGTCTCTCTGCGATCAAACAATGTAAGTCTCCCGATGTGCGCTTTTAAGAAAAAGCTGCCTTGACATTTTCATGCTGCGGATTGTTCACCTTAAGTTTGGCATTTCATGCTTCACTTTAGTTAAGTGTTTCATTTATTGCTTCATTATGAGGTGTGCATAAAGTAAAATAATTTATTTAATGATTGTGGAGCTACTTGGGATTCACGGAGTTAATTAAAACAAAAAATAATAATAGCATATAGTTCTACTGACTGATGGCTTGAAGAAAATATACTTGTTTTTCATAGAATGAAAGAAGAACCCCTTTTGCTCAAGTACAACTCCACATTAAAAACTTTTTATTGACCTAATTTAATTTTACATTTTTAATTTTTTGTAGAGCTTTTCATATACATTTATAGATTTCTTTTACATAAAATTGGTCAATTTTTGATTAGAAGAAAGTCTTGACCACTTTTCTTAGAACACTGAAAGTGTTATGTCAATTTATTTTAAATTTATTTATAAAATAAACTATAGATTAATTTGGGTTAAGTATCCTACTTTCAGGCAGGTGACTAAATCTTTCTCCCTCTGATCTACATGCAGTTACCTGCAGTAGCTGTCCACAAAATTGAAGGGTATCTGAGATTAACCACAAAAAAATGCATTTCAGGTTTATTTGAGAGGTTTTCAGTAGCCTTGATGTACTTGTTAGTTCATTAAATTAAATTCACATTCTGAAAAAAAACCTATATAGGCGAATTGGACAAAAATTTTCGTATCCATATGTGAAAACTTCCAACATTCATATATTAGTATAAATAGATGCATTACCTTGCATCACCTGCAGGTGGTGTCATTAGAGCAACCTCTGAAAATATAGTTTACTTTGATACATTACATTATACTATTAATTAAAGTGCATTTGATACAGCTTTACTCAGAAAAAGAAATGAATATATTTTAATTATTTGTCACCCATTGTTTCAAGTTGCAGAAACGAAGAGTGTCCATTCATTTGTAAATTGCCTTTTGTTTGTTACATTGTTTATGCTTCTGTGAGTCAGGGTGGGAAAACATGTCTACAACATTGCAGTAAATGTCATCTTTTTATTTAAAGCTCTTTTTTTTAATTTTATGTTTTTATCTCTTCATAGAGAGTTACTAGAATTGCATTTCTTTGAAATCTGTCTATTAATACTTGCCTATTTTATTCTTTTTCTCTTCTTTTTTTCTTTTCTCTTTTTATTCTGCTTCCTTGGATGCTTTCCCAAAGGAGGACAAAGTGGTTAGAATACATGCTTTTTATAATTTATTATTATAATGTTTTTGGCTGACTGGGATACATATTAATGTGAAAAACTGATCTGAAATTTTAAAATCATCCACAGGGGAGGGGGGAAAAACAGGAATCCAGGCCTGGCCTATCCTCAGCTGAACATAGGCTTTAAAAATAGCTCAACAAGGAAACCCAAGACTGTTGTCAAAATTATAACAATAAAAGAAATTAAGAACTGAGAAATATTCATTATTTTTAGGCTAAGAAGTAGAGGAGGCAATAAAGACTAGTAAAATTTTATTTCATAAAAATGTCTTTAGTTAACAATTTTGACTTTTTGCATGCAAGATCCTTTCATCAGCTTCAGGAAATCCAATTTAGTCTTTTTAATTGTAATTTTACATTGTTTTACATGGTTTGCTGTGTTTCACTTCTGGCTGTGGCAGAAATTCAGGGAATTCTTGTGAAATCAGCTTTTTTATTTACATTTGCATTAATATGCATAGGTAAAGTAAAACCTCTTCAAACTGGCCATAAATGTAGTGAGCAAGGTGGAGTGAATCCTCTTTGAATGTATAGTTAGCATTTCAAAAATCTACAGAACTTTTAGGATCAAGTACAGGCACATTCACCACTAATGCCTGTGCCTTATTTGAAATAGGTGAGGGTAGTTCTCTGTTCATCTCTGCACCCTCTGCATAGCAAAAAGGTGGCAGTACTTGAGCCAAACAGAGCAGTCCGTTTGCCACCTCTTGTTGGGCAGCTCTTCAAAAGGTGATATTCGAGATTTTAATTTGGAGCATTAAGGAGTAGGAATTAGCCAGCTTTGCTGGCACCTCAGCTGAAACAAGTGTAAATTCATTACAATCCAAAGTAGTTTTTGACGTGCGCATGATGAAGTTATGCTTGTATTATGAGGCGGTGCTATGTCCCAATTTATATCATAGCAACCTGAAATTTAGTACTGTTTAACACGCCCAGAGAAAATTATTTCTATCACACCTGCATATTGCAGTAGGTTTTTTTCTATGGCAGTGGTGTTCTGAGACCATGGTTGTTTTTCTAATGGCTGTGAAAGAGAACTTGATACAGCTTCCTTCCCCGGTTTTCTGTGTGGTACTATGAATAAAGTGCTGAAATAATCCAGGAGTTGCCTATCTTTTCAATTCTTATTCATCTAAATGGCTTATGATAGTGTGAGAGAAGTTTCAGCTTGATACTGATTTTTTATTAGAGCAGTGCATCAATGATGCATCCACTGGGGTGCATTAAAACACTGGTGCACTTGCAACAGAGTCTTCTTTAGGGTCAGAAACAGCAAAAGTATCAAATGCCATAAATGCCACTTAGGTATAATTTAACCACCAAAGATTTGGAGAGCAATTCAGGTGAACCTCACCTGACCTCCTTGTATGCTTTAGGCATCATTCACCCTTCAGTTTGGAACACAAACATTGCTACGTAACTGAACTTGTGATAATGTCTGCATGCAGGAGAGACCGTGTCTTTGATGAGAGGACAGTTTAGGTGTTCATCCTTGAAATATATCATTGGGATCCAGAAAACAGACTCCATTGCACTAAAGTGCTCTGAAGATATGTTCTGAAGAAATACATAACTCATTTGGATTGTCCGAAGTCCATTTAAATACATCCTTATTATTTGGACTTGTCTTGTTTTAGGTATTGTTGTGTTGAACTCCAAGCTTCCACATGCCAAGAAAATGCACTAATAATAATACTGTATATAAAAATATCTTCTATGGTGTGATGAGCTACATCTCTTTAACAGCTGAAAGGTTAATGGTAGTCAGAGGAAAAGTATCCAATAATTAGTTCAATTGTGTGAGGAACATGGGGAACACTTCTATAAAGTACCATTGCTTTAGCAGTTCCTGTCTCTGAAAGATAATGGAATATATCTTAATTAATTCCAAAATATTAATGCATACCTAGCAAATAGCATGTTTTATAAGCAGAACAATTGTTATAATTAATATAGAGCAATATGAGAAAAATATTATTTGTTAATTATTTTCAGTGGCTCAACACTCTTGACTAATCTACATATTAGGAGCAAACTACCAAAAAAAATTATCTGGCAAGTTTCATATTATTAAAACTTTTTCCACACATTTACCCTTGTTTTCTCCATGTGAATTATTACCACAATAAATTATATTAATACAAAACACATGCACCAAGTTCCTACAAGTTAGGGGTGCATTGTTTGACTTACCAAAGTGCCAAGCTCAGGAAAAGTCAAATGTTATCGTAATTTCTAAGTATGTCCTGCAGAGCTAGAGAATTTATGATACCTCACCTGGGATGTTGTGTACCACATGTTACCCATTTTTGACAAATATTAACTGATAGGCACAAAGAAAGTCAAACAGAGGATGATCCAAGAAATGGAAAGATGCTCATGTGAGAGGTTAGAGAGATTAGGGGGATAAAAGTTAAAGCAATTATAATTGCTATCTAGCATATGGAATTGATATATAGAAGTGCAGAACTTTTAAAGAATAATGTTCAAACTAGAGGACAGTAAATACATGAGACTGTATGGGTGTAGCTTGGCCCTAAACACTCCTGGCTTGGAGAAAGACAATTGCAATCCTTAGAGTAAAGCCTTGAAACTCCATTTTATTTATTGGAAGAAAAAATAACCCAATAAAATGTTAAAGCTAGAGTTTTCACTGTAATCACTGAGCATTTGTACATACTTTTAAAGAAAGCAGAATATTATTAGTACAGGATGTTATGTGAGATAGCATTTCAGAAGGAAGTCAGGTATTTGCTTAAGAAAAAGCTGGCAGGAGTGACCACTTGCTTCTAATTTGGCACAATGTTCTAGGAGGTTTTAGTTCCTTGTAGAATGTCTACACTTTCACTCTGTATGTATTTTAGTTATGTCCCGTATATCAGCATTTTAATTGCCAAAGTGGTAATGGGTGTAAGTTACTTTCTCTATTCCATTCACTCTCCCGTGTGATGTGAAATATTGTGGTTGTTAGGGCAGTGGACAAGTCAGGAAAATGTTCAGCTGGTGCTTCTCCATGGTTTGGCAAGGTGTGGGCAGAGCCCTGCCTCAGTCTTCCTCCTGGTCTGGCTGCCACTGTTCTTCCCTCCAGCAGTACAACAGCCTTGTAGAGCAAAAAAACACCTGAAAATACATCTTTTCCCCTTGCATCATTCCTGTAAAACTTTATCCCAGTGTTTGGCTAGGTCATGCAAAAAGATGTATTTCCTTTGTAAATACCTGATACGTGAAGTTGTACAGCTCTGTTTCTTTCTCTTTATAGAAATGGAGATACATTTTAGGCTACAAAAATGGTCTTGAATGAGCAAATGTAATTTTTTTTTGATCAAAATTTAAATATTTTGTGAGGTGCTGTGGGTGTATTGAGCTAAGTGGAATTTGTATGACATTGAAAGAATTAATGGAAGGTCTATGTTCCAGAGCAAGCCATATATTTATTCATAGCAATCAGTCTACCGTTCTACAGTTTTCATTAGGGTTACAATTTTTGATCAAATTTAAAGTGAAAAGAATTGGGAGCAAATGAAAAAAATTTTGTCACCATTTTCCTGTGTGTTTTCCAGATATGTTAGTT
The DNA here is from genome assembly GCA_035041135.1 of Platyrinchus mystaceus. NCBI lineage: Eukaryota > Metazoa > Chordata > Aves > Passeriformes > Tyrannidae > Platyrinchus > Platyrinchus mystaceus. The sequence continues at coordinate 85,041,946 of JAWWLV010000121.1, read as the reverse complement.
GAATAGAATAGAATGTTAGTTAGAATAGAGCAGTTTGCTACTCATTTTTTGTTTACATATGTAAAAGAAAACTGGTAGGAAATCAGGATGTAAAATACATTATAAATATATGGGAATTGATTTCACCAAACTTAGTAGTATGTGATTGCAGAAAATAATGTCAATAATCAGTGCTGAAGAAAGTCACATTTCTAATCTGGCATTCACTGAAATTGTTTTCATTTTAGTATAATGTCAGTGATTTATACTTGAAAAGAAAGACAACTTGGAAACATCTCCCTAATTGGTTGTCAGTTGTTTTTACAGGGTGTTTGTCATTTAGTTCCTTTAAATTATGCTTAAAATTTGCTTACATAATGGCTTGCTAATTTAAGTCTTACCAACTTGAGTACATATGCCATGCAATTCAGCAGTGTACTAATGCTGCAACAGAAGTTGGTAATATTGTTAGAACAAAATGTCTGGATTGGCAGGATCATTTTTACATCCCTTTCACAGAACTCTTAGGTGAAATTGTCCATTAAAAGGCTAATTTATGTACATTCTGACTAACACAGCTGTAGAACAAAAAAAACCCCAAACCAACAGAAGGACGTAAAATTACATAGCAAATTTCAAATTGATAGCACTCAACATAATTTGCTTCCTAAAAGAAATGGAGTTTATATACATCAGGAAAGAAGCACTGCTTTTCAATAATCCCTCCCTAGAACTTCTGCTTCCAGAAAAAAAAACCCAAAAAAACAAAAAAACCCCAAACAAACAACAAAAAAAGAAACAGCAAGAAACTGAGGCATTCTATTATTCTATTTCAAGTTAGATGTAGAGCACTTTATTCTGGTTTTTGGGAAGCTAGTTCACTTTCAAACAAGTGTGAGTGTATAGGTTTTTTAAGCAAATCCCTAAATTAGCTTGCTCTTCACCAAGTTTGCTGAAGAAATGTTTGCCTTTAACACCTTTTTTTATTTATTTTCCAGCTAACAAAAATGATTGGTTACTTCTTATTTGCAAATAAAGGCAGGCAGGTGATGCTAATGCTCTGAAATTAACCAGATCAGAGCTTCTTCATTTAAGGATTGAACTGTAGAAAAATCACTAGACAGTTTTATTCCACTATAGCTTTAAATCGTCAGTAAATCAGTAACCACTTGGTTAAGCTCTTTGGTTTACCCAGGTTTAGTTTACCTGTTTGCCAAACTCTTAAACTGCAACTTGTCATGCAGTTCTACAGTTGGTGAGCAAGAAAATATATTGCTACTGCAACCTTCTTTCTTAACCTGTGATAAAGATCTCCTGAATCCTTCATGTGTGTTCTTGCTGTTGGCATGCAAGCTGGGTAACAGTGATCTGTGGAGACCATACATAAAAAATGTTGGAAGCTTCATACAGTATAATACATTGTAAACAAAAAAAACCCCCAAACTTGTACTTCCACACAGTGTTACTACTTTCTGTGTTATCCTATTTTTAGTCTTGTATTTTCAGTACCTTTGTTTCAATTTAACTGATTCAAGAATATGGGAATTAATTTGAATTATTTTTTTTTTAGTTAAGAAAATGTCAGCAATACCTATGAGTGTAATTATTCCTTCAATTGCAAAAACAAAGGTCTATCAGACTTTTCAGGATAAGCTTCATGGCACCTCCTCTTGCCTAAAGTCATGTATATATATATATATATATAGTATATGTATGTATGAGCATATATATGCATCCTACTATGTAGTCTAATACGGGAAGTACAGGGCAGAATGAAGCTTTTAAGAACCACTTTTTTTAACATTTGAAATCTGTAAATGATCCAAGGTATTTGAATCAACTGAGTAATTATTATTTATGCACCCATTTATGTTGACAAAAAGAAATGTTGTGCCATAGCAGTCACAGAATCCCAGAACGGTTGAGGCTGGAGGGAGACTGGAGGTCATCTGATTTAAACCCCCTTGCTCAAGCAGGGCTACCTAAAGGAACTTGCTCCTTACAGTTTGGCATTTCCATGTGTCTTTTGACTTGCATGGCGAATAATGAAAGAGTCAAGGATAATTCATATCATTTTTGTTACTTTTTGCTTATTGGAACTACACACATTATAAGCTTACACAAAATCTCCTTAAGTTCTGCTAGGGAATAATTCTGTTTGGACAAATGAAATTTAGAATTTCACAGAATCCTTTAGAAAGGGCCACCAACAAGTACGATGATTTTTTTCAGCTCAGTGTTCAGAGAGAAAGAAAAAAACAAAGCTACCTAATTCAGCTTTTAATTGCTTTCATTGCAGTATATTTGTCATTTTAACAGTATTCTGTCTGGTCCAATTAAGTTGGCGGTATAAAGCTGAGGAGCAGGAGCAGGAGAGCCTTTGAGTGATTGTCCCAGTGATGTTGAATATCCTACTGGCTCAGACACTGTCTGAGGTGTGGGAAATCATTATTGACCTCCGTGGTCGTAAAGGTTGCTTTCCCAGATGGGAATACAGTGATGTCAGTACTGAAGAGAAACATCTTCCTGCCCACCTTGGGTCAGTCTCGCTGCAAAGTCAGAATACAAAAAATTGAAATAATTTTTCTGGTTTTGTATTTTTTTCCCAGAAGTATATATTGAGTAAGGATTTAGACTTGACTTTGCTGAAAATGTTATTATTGCATTTTCCTAATAAATTACCCTGTTTTACTTTTACAAGTGTGCTTTCACAGTAAAAGATACTATCAAATTTAGTTCTGACATGCTAGATATACTTAAATGCAAGCTTTAAAAATAATAGGAAAGAACTAATGTTTGTTCCAGTGAGTGAAGTCTGTGTCAGCAGGTGTTAGCCTTTTTATTCTTCTGTTACCCTAGTGTGTAGTAAGCAATATTGACTGGAGTCTTACATCTGTTGATCATTAAAATTTGAAACTTGAGGAAAAGATGATATTAGGGAACTGAGAAATAATTCTGGTTTCAGAAAATGCAAAAATATAGAAATATTTTTGTTCACTTCTCTGTCAAATATGTATACATCTGTGCCATAAATATCTGTAAGTTAAGAAGTGGGATGAGGGTCTTGTGTAAAGGAAGATAGTTATAGTTAATTAGTTTCGACTGCAGATACATATTGAAAAAATGATTAAATGAAACAAGTTACAAAAATTAAAATCTGAGAACTTTTCATATGTAGTACACCTTAAGAAGAAAGAGGATAATAATGAAAGAAAATACTAGTGGTGCAACACAATATTAAGAAGTCATGAGAAGGGCCTGGTTTCTGTTTGATGTGTTCATATACCTAATATAATCAACAAGATCCTATAAACTGTAATTTTATAGTAGATTTTGATCCTTGTGTATTCAGTGCACACAGTTTTGAAGATGAACAAGTATAACCTTATGGATTTAATATGATAACGTATGTATATCTGGTATAAGGCAAAAGCTAAAACCAAACAGTTTACATCAGATGCAATTCTGATCATTCCTGACTAGTCAAAATATGAATATAATTTTACAAAATGAGGAGAAAAAAATCAACCAATTAAAAAATTGCTTAAATTATGTGTTTGTATGCATGAAATTAAATTTTTTTTCTGCATTGTATCACTTATTAATTCTGATAGATTGGAAAGACATTAATAGTATTTGATGGCCTTTTGCTTGCAATTGTGCCATCAAAAAGTTCTGTAGATAGCTACAATAATAATGATGCATACAATTAAAATCCTAATTTTAAAGGGAATATTTCTTCTTTAATGAGGGTTTTCTCTTGTAGCAGGAACCTTTTATTATTATAAACAAATTATTATTGCTGAATCATTATTAACATTCTCATAAATACTAAGGCTTATACTTATAAATAGCTAAGGATTGTAGAGTAAATATTTCAGGTTAATATATTTTTCCAGATTTTTCTGGGAGAAGAGTTGTTTGGCTATTGGTGTAGATTGGTCTGTATAGATGATCATTTTCAAAGCATAGTCACCCCAGGAATCTGTTTATGGCTCCTCCAGTTCTTCATTATTTCAACATGATTCCAGTAATGTTACTATCATTAGAAAGCAAACTCAGCCTTAAATCCATGCAAAACGTGTATAAAGCATGCTGCAGTTTCATCTGAGAGATCACTGTACTTGTTTGGAACTGTTCTTGTATCCTTTCAGTGTGTTATGCATGTTTAATTGTCTTAACTTTCCACAACGTCCTGCTTTTTCAGGTCCTTTAATTCATTATAGGAATTGCTTTGAATTTATTGTTACCTCTTGCTAACAAGGCAAATTCTTTTCTTGATCTATATATTTCCTCTTAGATTTTGTATCTTTCAGCTTGAGTCATTGTAGCCCTTATTCATGTAAGATTCTTCTATGTGATGGGATTTTTAGTGTGATTTGTAGGGTTTTGGACTAAATATGACTTCTAATATTTAAAATGTTCATAATTATATACTCTGCTGGGGCACAATTGTTTGGTTTTAGTAGTAACAAAATAACATGGAAATGCTAAGTAGAACTAAATTTAGTAAACTGGATTCTGGTCTATTTTGGCAGTCCAAAATCAGAGAGATTTTAGCTAAAAAGAGATCTTGCTGCAAAGAGAGATTTAATAAGATTTATGATCTATTAGGCATTATGAGAAACTGACAAGTAGTTGAAAAAATTTCAAGAGAACAAAGTAATTATGAGGACTAGATGTAATCTGTGCTCTCTTGCTATTTCTCTTTTTATAATAAATAACCTTAATCCTCATCCAGGATTAAAATTTAGTGTATTTTTAGCCATGCAATGTCCTAGATAAAAGATACTTCCATCTATGTTTTTATATCTTTTGCATTCTGGGACATTTTGTAATTTTACTTAACAGATGGATGCTTCTGTCTATAGATCTCCAGTGCTGCAATCAGTGAGGACTTAGGATACTTTGTCATACAAATACCTGAGGTACCTGAGTTTATTAAGCATACTATGTGAATTTGAATGTAGAACAGTATTTGTCAAGCAAGCAAATCTATAGGCAAAGTGTCTATAATGTTTTGTGAGGGGTTTTGATTCCATTAGTGTAAGAACCCATTTGCAAGTCAGCCTTTCTATGGAGATAAATCAAATCTCTCCCCAAAACTGTGATGATAAAATGGTATAAGGTATCTGTTATCAGTTGTTTAGTGACTGGTAAGAGCTTAAGTGAAGATCTGCACAAAAATGTAATTTTCATTTCCTTAAAGGGCACATAACACCTAATAATATTTTTTAGTCCAGATTGAGATTTCCAAAAGCTGTACCCTATTTAGGCTGAAATTTAATCATGTACTGTGCAATTTCAGTGTTCCAGCTAAAACACCTGTCAACTAACTTACATGCAACAGGTTTACAGAAGATTTGGAATTAAATATTATTTTCTCAATAATCTCTTATATTTGTATTTAACTTGTCCATAAAAAGCAGACTCTTATAGCAAAACCCTTTGTAGTGGTGAGTTTTGGGAAAATTATTTGGGATATTGCATTCTAAAAAGTTGAATATTACTGAGAAGTACAGATTAATCGTAGAGCTGAGCAGATGTTGCTGGGACTCCATAAATAGATGAGGATGCGTATTATGGTTGTGTTGTCATGACTGGAGGAAATGTATGGATGTTGCTGTGATATTAGTGTAATTTGTGTCTCTGCAACATGGTAAGTGATCAAAGCTCATACCTGTGCATTGCTCTCTCGTTTTTCCTTCTCTGACCATATGGCTTCTACAAACAGCAGTTGAAGGTTCATCCAGCAAACTGCTCTCAAGATCTTTGTCAGCCTGATGGCTTTACCCTTCAGGGTTATTTGGACCAGTCCTTTTAGCTGTAAAGAAACCTGCTTTTCTAGCCTATTTTAGGGACTGATGTCACTGCCTTTGTGGGTGAGTAGAGAGACCACAGAGACAGTTTCTTGCCCATATAAGTGCAGTGCAGCAGAAAAAGCAACAAGATGATTAAATGGAGGAAGATTTTTTACCCCTAAGCTTTCATCAGAGATATAACCTTACTCTTGCATATCTGTTAATATCCTGTGTTGCAGGTTGTATCCCTTTCCTTTATAAAGCTTATGTTTCCTAATCAACAAGCGAGTCTTTAGCAGAGCCTATTGCTCATTTTAGAGAAACTGCCCTCTTGGTCACTTCTGTAGAGTATTAAAGAGCAGATTGGTGAAGTATCCAAGAGACATTAAGACAATACGTTTACCTTTCAGACTAAGTAGGAATCAGTTCCAGATGAGAACCGCTACATTATATGTGAGCTGGATTTATGCTTTCATTATACTTACAGGGGGAGATCAGTGCTTCAGCTTGCCCTGAGTTAGACTGAATTGGCTCTGATTGTTTCTCAACTGTTGTTCCTCTTTAGGAAAATAGACCCTCAAGTCATCTAGTGTCATATAAGGTACTGCAGAGTTTCACCGTCGCTTCTGGCACTACCCCAGTGAGGGTGACTCTCAGGTGATACCCATGTCCTACATTACAGATGCACACTCATATTTTGGAAATGTTAAGGCACTGCAGGTAGAACTGAATGCAAGTCTTGAGGCAATCAAATCCTGCAACAGATTTTCACTAGTTACAATAGGAAATCAGTCAGCAGCGATGGGCTGTAGACACATTCAGAAACCTATATTTAGTTTTATTTCAAATAAAACTCTACACGGTCGGTCTGAATCTTCTGTGCAAACCTATGCCTTCTCTTCCCTACATGCAACCTGACAATTCATGCACCGGCAGATAATTTTTTTAGTCTTTTGTCTCCTACATGAATTGACCTCCTCAAAACAGGGTATCTGGGCTTATGCAGTCTGTGATATTGTGGAAAGTTGTGAATATATTCTGCTGCAGAGAGTTCATTTTGGCTTTTTCCCCCCACATTAAAGGCAGTCATGGACAAGACAATGATGTGTATTACTGAAAATTGTACTTACCCACAGTTAAATTTTCAATATTTTATTTAGGATATTCGTATTAGTGTTGGTAAATTCTTTTCCATTTCTTGAGTATAATTCATAAACCTATGAAGACAAAAAAACCTTTTTTTAACTCTATGGCCTTGCAATGAGACAGTCATAGACTCTTGTTGAAAATTTGCTGTACACAGTCTTCAGATAATGAGAATGATATAGTTCAACTGAGTATTCAGCTTCATAAAGATCAATAATCAGCTAAGGGAATTAAAAACCTTAATCTAGGATAGAATGTTTTAGGCTTCTTGAGGGTAAGATGGTGTTTGGAGAAAACCCAAGTTGATCTGGTTGACTTGGGAGAAACTGCTTCTTTTTTGTAAAAAGAAGCTGGCTGAAAGATTTGGGATACAAAAGACAGGTGCAGTTAGCCATGCAGGCTGTTTTTCACAGGTCAAGGAGCAAGTCTAATGCTTCAAGCTACGAAAGTTCCAGACAGGCCTACCAGGAAGTCTTATGCTAACATATTATGTGCTTCTCAGAAACCATGCTCCTTTTGTAATGAGAGAGATATTATGCTTTCAAAAGTAACTGTAGGAAGAGGTTTTTAGGATCTCAACATCTGTTGCATACTGTTAGGTACAGTTTTCTCCAGACTACCTGCTTAAATTTCCAAGTTAGCAATTGGAAAGAGAGTCTTTCTATTTTGGTCCCAGAAGGACCAGATTTGGGTTTTAACAATTTTAACATTTGCATTTAAAAGCCAATCTTTTAAATTATACTTTAGTCACTCTGCTAAACTATGACAAGAAGAGCTTCCAGATGCACAACACCTTATATTTCTTGTAAGTTGGCTGTGTTCTCAAAACTTCTCACATAGGGTGCTATGTGCCCTTTCACTTGGTTAAGGACTTTTGGTTTGTTTGGTAGCAATCTGCATTTCAGTGTTTTATTTTAGAGCTGTTCATTTTCAACTAAGAACTCTATTTTTTGCCATATCTATATTATAAATGTAGCTACCACAATGTTTACGGGCTAAGACAATCACCTTTTCCTCCTTGCTTCTATTCTTGGTTTTATTTTTCTGTCCTTTTAAGTATATAACCTGTCCAGCATATATTTTAACAGTAATTTCCTTTTCCAATTTAAACGTCACATATTATTCTATTAAAATGAATGCAAAGAACTTAGATTCTCTATCATAAACATTTTTGGATGGCTAAGTATAGCAAATACCATAAATGTTTCAAAAAGGAAAGTTCCTTTGGCTTGCACTCCAAGTGAAATGGCATAGTCTCAGCAACTCTTTCAAAAAGCTTCAATCTCACTATATAGTAGAGAGGAGGAAAAGTAGTTTTAGATATGAGGATATGGAGTTTTAGAAACTGAAGGGTCACTTCTGCTTTGATTTTATTTGAAAGAGAGCCATTAAAATAATACAGACAACTTGGTGCTATAGTCTGACTTATGCAAACCATGACATACAGTGCAGATCTTAAATCTTTCAGTTCTGTCATACTCTGCAAGCAGCAAATTCTTATGCAGCTACCAGTACTCTGATCACCGGTGCTCAGGGCAAAAAAAATAAAGGTCTCTGCTAGTGCTTCAAAGTTAAACTTCAGAATAGTTTGTTTCTTTAAAATAGACAAGACAAAAAAAAAGAAAGTGAAGGATTTGCAAATAAAAGACTCCAATGCCACATGATTATTGCAAAAGCTGCTGGATGTGCTCTGTTTGCATTTGGAGCTTTAGTGTCTCACATTCAATCTGCCGCTGTTTTCTGCTGTGTACTAAGAGTCCTGGTGAGCTCATTTGTTAGGTGGTTTGTCATAGTGCACAAGTGTGTGTGTGTAGGCTTGGTAATGTCTTCTGCTGATTATGCCTGAAGAGATATAAAGCTCGCCTAAAAGCATTTTTCTTAAAAGAGAAAGAAAACCCCAAGTCCCAAAATGCCTTCTTTCTTTTCTGAAGGGAAAAAAACAAACGGAAATAAAACAAAACAAAACAAAATAAGGAAAGCAAGTAGAATTTTCTCTGAAGTAAGTTTTATTTTTCTGTGTTGTCTGTATTCAAAACTTTGATATGTGACAGGAAGACGATCCAATTTTGGTGCTCTTCCAGCACACTAGTTTTCTCATAATTCCCAATATTAGTCCTACTTGCTCCCTACTGTCCCTTTCTAAAATTTTCTCCTCAACTTGTTGTTGCCTCTCTACCTTTTCTCTTCATCCTACTTTGAACCTTTCTACCTGTTTGCCCATGTTCTGTTGGACATTTGTTCTTCTTGGCCACCTCATCTCACAAGTCTTCCCGCTTTCCCTGTATTCTTCTGTCTAAAGAACTGAAGTGGTTAAGAGAAAGTTAATAAAGACGACAGAAGAATCTGACCTCTCATAAACCAGTCGTATTTAAGCTGGGATAAACTGCTGGTTTTAGTATAATCACCTAAAACTTAGAGACAACTGGAATAAAACAGTACTAACCTTATTAATACGTAGTCTACTGACACGATTTCAATGTAGAGTTAAAATTAATTATAATCTAGAGAGAAATACAGAGGAGAGATTAAACTGAGATTCTAGAAATAGCAGATATTACTGACATAAAATCTTCTAGGAAGCTTCTCATAAAACCCTGTGGCTCCGGGTGAAGGTGAAATTGTCTGATTTGTCTATTATGTCTGTTTTGGATTTAGATAACTGAGGTTGATTTGTTTGGCTGGGTTCATTCTGCCAGCTGTATTACATAACCTGAATTAAAAAAAGCTCAAAGATGGATTCACGAGAACATGCAGGGATCAAACAGAGACTAAGAGGAACAGTAATGTGCACAGAATGTTTATCAGACAGGTTGGTTAAAATGATCCTTTCAGTTCACAAGATGGTCACAGTCTTGCTGGCCATTAAATTTCTTTTACCTTCCAACACACACATAAACCTGCAACATAAAAATCAGTTGCCTGATGTAAAACATTGCTTGCTTCTGTTGAACAAGCATGTGAGCTCAAGTATATATATATATATATATAGGCTCATGGTCCCTATATTTGTACCACTGTGGTGTATGCAACCCTCTATTTCTGATAAGAAGGAGGCAGAATATCCTTTAACTGTTGCCTCTTCCCCACATAGCATTAAGTCATCACTGCACTATAAGCCTTTTATTTGTTTAGGAAATACAAAGCCTCATTAGATATCTGTGAATATACAGGTAAGTGCAGAAGATCAGAATGATTGTCTCCTCATCTAGCAAAGTTCTGATCTCAATTTCTGAATCTGTTTTTGTAACAGTAGCTTCATTGGATAGTGAAATATCATTACTGTTTGAGTTTCCTAACTGTATTGTTCTGCACTGCTTTCCATCATCTTACCTAATTGAAACTTCCCTCTTTCCTTGTGTGGTCTGCCAATAGTATTGCAAATTCAGAATAGCAAACGTCTGATATTGATATTGGATATGGACTGTGAATTGGCTGCCAACTGTGTGCTGTTTAGATTAGTTAAAAAAATTGTAATATTCTTACACTGGCTCAAAATTCCTACTGCATTTTCCTGCCCCATTTCCCTTTTCCTTACCTTTTACATCTTCCATATTCAACCTCACAGTTGTTTACCCTTTCTCAGTGCCTGTGTAGTCTTTACTTTCCTAAAAATCTACACTTTTTCTTACCAAAAATACATTGTTTTCCCCACTTTTTTTTTAATATATCTTAACTATCCACTCAAATTTGTTGTAGAACACTGATATTCTCTCTTCCCCTTCCTCAAATCTTCCATCCCAGATTTACTGAGATTCCTTTGTGCTCGAGCTTGATAGCACAGATAGCACAGACTTAATCAACTTAGCCTCAGACTCTGCACCTGGAGCGAGAGGTGGGAGAATTAAAAGAAAGGACCATGGACACCTCAGAAGGTAGGCTCAACAAAGATGAAATGAAAAAAAAAAAAAAAGCAAAAAACCCTGTGACATCCTTTTGGTAAGGGAGTAACTGCAAATCAGATGTTGAGCCAACTTTTATGGTATGTTGTGGTTCCTCACGATAGTCTGGTAGCTTTTTCAGAAGAGGAGATCAGATTGCTGATCTGTGTAAGGTAGAATGTTGCACAAAGAAAGTGTGTGTTTCTTTTCAAAGCAGCTGTTTTAAACTTTTAAGAAGTTGCTGTGATGATAGAAACGTTGCAAGAATCTGCCTTCTGTAAATATAAGCATACCATGCATTTACATTCGTAAAAATCAAGCTTAAGTATTTCTAATTGTGTGAAAAAAGCTACAAATTTAAGGGTCAGTCTGGGATAGATGGTGAAATATGAATGTAAATAACATGTATAGGGCATAATCCTATTTCGTACTTTGTCAAAACCCTTACTGGGTGGTACAAAGTGTTGCAAAATACTCATTTATAAGTAGGTACCATATGATATTTAACATCCCCCAAGCATGACAAGTTCTGGTCCAGCTGCATTTACACCATGGTGTGCATTTTTTTTTTATTCTGAAAACTAAATAATAAGAAAATAATGTGCAATCATTTGTGAATTTTTCTCTTTCACTGAGAGTGCTTGCTTTTGTTTGCTTAAGGAAAGTTAAAACACGCAGGATAAAAGTGGCAGAGGTTTGTAATGATTTTGTTTATTTAAACTTACATTTCTGGGTTTATCTGGATTGTGTTTAGAACTATATCTGTATGTGATACAAAAAAGTATCTGTAACAAATTAGAGACCATTTCGCATCTTTGTGCTCAGTCTCAGAAGGGCAGGGCACTGACTGTCCCAGACAGCAGTGGTAAGCCAGGGCTGTGTGTGAAGCTGCACAGGCTCAGGAGGAAGCATACATTTGGTGCCACACTCTCCCTCTCTGAATCACTCACAAATTAGATGACTAATTTCAGAGTCTGGTTATAAGGCTTTGGCAGCCTTATTCTAGGCTTTGTGTGGACTTGGGGGTGTGGGAGCTTCCCAGCATAGGACTTGGTGGGGAACAGAGGGAAATTCTGTGTAAGCAGAGCTGATAGTCATAAAGCATGATAGTCTGCAAGTGGAAAGATTATCAATCCAAGTGGTTCGAGAAGACCTTTGTGAAGCTTCACAGCAGAGATAACTGCAATGAGATCATCCTGAAATATGTCCAAAATAATGCTTTTTCTGCTCCAAACCATAGGATTTGGGGCATTTGTTTGAACTGACAGATCTGAATGTGCTGCACATGCTCCCATACATTCCCTTGTCAGGTTGTTACGTCATCCACAAAAATCTTTGTCCTAACGTGATGACACTCTGCTATATATTCAGCTCATTCCCACTAGGAGTAATCCTGAACTGCCAGCCATTCTCTGCCTTCTATCCCAATTTACACAGCCAGTGATAATCCCCCTCCTCCTCCTAGCAGCCCCTGGATTTTTGCCTTGTTGTTTGCATAGTGCTCTGTTAGTCTCAGCTCCACTGTCTCTTCCTATGGATCCAACCAATCTCTGAAAGCTTTGCCTGTTTCCTGTGTCCATTTTTGTTTTCCCTGAATCACCTCTACAGATAGAGGTGCCCAGAACGGATCTCCCGGTGACCCCATGCTCCTAGTGTCCATCAAGGCCAGTGTGTTCCTCTGGTTAACTCAACAGTGATAGGCATTTTACAGGTTGGGAACCTCAAATATATGTTTTAGGCAGACAGCATCTGAAAACTAGAGGGGTCACCATCAGCTATATATACTATATATATATGTGTACTATAAATATAAGACAACTTGGTTCTCACTAGCTCATATTGAAAGCTTTCAAGCACTCAGTCACTCCACCAGCTTTTGGTGGAAGTAATCTTAAGCTCTTGGATAGCTGAGGAAGTAGCTGTGGTCATAGCTATGTTCATGCATCATGGTGTATACTCTGGGAAGAAAATGGGTCAATATACTGTGGGCTTTCCATAGTCCCTTGTGTGAGTACAGTGCCTCTCCACTCAGAACTTTTCAGCTTTTATGTACTGTTTGCTTTAGGGCAGAAACCTGTGTAGATAGTGAGACAAAAACCGAGAGACCTTCTAGCAGTAAAGTATGTAACATAGTGCTTTATTCCATAGAGAATCACAGAGAGGTTGATGTTTGAAGGGACCTCAGGAGATCATCTAGTCCAACTCCTTGCTTAAAGCAAGCCCAAATAGATCAGATTGCCAGGGCTGTATCCTGTTGGGTTTTTGAATATCTCCAAATATGGAGAGTTCATAACACTATTTTTAATATTTTGTGTGTGTGTGTTTGAGAATACAGAATCAGAATTAGTTCATGCCTATCAAGTCCCCTATGACCTTCACCAGTTGACCCACTTACTTTTCTTTCCATGATCTTTTTTATTTTATTTTAAGATTTCAATTCTGCGGTTTTAACTGTTATGGTTTTGACTTTTCTTTTGTTGTAAATTATTTTCCAGTCTATACTCCAAAAAAATCTCTCTTGTCTCTCCATTACATCTGTTTTGACATAGTTTGTATTAAAATATATATAAAAGAAGAGTATAAAAAGATAAATAATGGTGTTATAGTGCAAGTTCCCACAGAAATTATGTACATACTCATCCACTATTAAAGAAACTCTTGTTTGGAGCATTTATATATTTTTAGTGCAGTTTGTAAGTACGTAAGTATTTACAATGGAAAGCTTAATGGAGTGGAAAGCTTCTGGTGAGTTCTCTGTTTTTTGAATGACAACTAAAACTTTATCAGTCCTGACTATACAGCTGTTTTGTGCCATTTACCTTATTTTGTAAGATTTCTGCAATTTAAAAAAAGAATTTCTGTATTCCATGTATATCTGTAACTGTGGAAACCATGAAGTCATTAATAGGAGTACAGTTAATGCTTCTGTGGCTCATCAAGACAGCCAAATGTTCAAGTAGTTGTAGAAAACTTTTTAGGTTTTTTTAAAGAAGGTTAGAAGAATACACAAAAATTTTCTATGAGATTATGATTTCTAAGGTAGCTTAATGGTCTGTGAGAAACGGAGATTGATGTTACAGAAAATGGGGAAATGAGGCTAGCAATGCATGGTTAATATATCAGAAGAAAGTGAAGGAACTTCAAGCAAGAGAAATAAAGTTGACAAACGAACTGATCTATGAGAAAAGAAGGAGACCAAAGCTATAGTCCTGCTTTAGAAGATTGCAGCTGTAACTAAGACAGTGAAATTTCTGTAGTATATTTTAGTGGTGTGCATTAATTAATTTATTTGGGTAGCACATTTAGAAAAGAACTTGCAGGGAAGAATATGTCAAATTACACTATGTAAATATGCTGGTGTGAATTTTTAAACAAAACTCCTTCCTTCACCACTAGTTATTTTGCTTTCTTCCTTGAACTCCAAAGGTGTTCTTGAAGAAGTACATTCTGATTGTGGCTGGGACCTGTCTGTGTGCTGTTTTAGAGATGATATTTCATATTATTACTTTATAGTTGCCTGAGCATTTCACTTCCAACACTCAGTTTGCTGCAGGATTATTCCAGATAGTGTTTAATTTTTGTGGAAGTTGTTGGCAGATTTCTGAAAGTTTGGCAACTGTAGCTGAGAGATTTTGGCAGAAGGGCATGCGAAGAAAGTCAGTTGTTTTTTGTTTTATTTTTATTAATATGACTTGTAACACTGTTGTTAACAGCAATGTAAACAAAACTAGCATAAAAATCCTTTTGCTGTTAACTCCTTCAAACATTGCTCCACCTTATCTTTTCCACCTCTTTCCACAGGCATTTTGTAGTTGGTTTAGAAACTTGGGCTGGGAGTAAGACCAGGATCAATGTGTGACCTGCCTACTCAGTTGCCTAAAAGTGTGCATCTGATGTGATTTTTGATGCCCTATGGTACATAAGACACATACATATGGCTGGCAGATGTAACCTAACTCTTACGATAGGTTTATGCCCTCCTAAGTGGCATATGGCAGCAAGATGGGATATGGTGATTTATTGCTAATGGCACTAGCCTATCATTAGACATGGGATTTAATTTTATTTTGCTATGTCTACTTGAAAGTGAGTGGATTCTCTTTATCTGGAAACTTAAATACCTGCCATGACTATGATCATTTCTTTGTAGACAGAAAAAATTTATGCATCTTACTCATGTCCTTATTTGTACACATAGAATCTCATTTGAAAAGATAACATCTCGGTTAATTGTGGAAGGCAAGCAGAAAAAGACTAGGAAATGCAGTCTCTAGTGCAAGAGGAAAATTCTGGTAAAGGCAGACTTTTAAACATCCCTCCTGGAAGCTGTCAGTCAAACTTGTAAATGGCACCACAGGCTTTAAGGTGACATGTAGTTCAGTGAGCAGTGCAGCCTCATTTCCTATGAATGTGTCTTGTGGTTGAATTGGTATGTCAATTCTGTGATGCCAAAAAAAATTGCACTAATTAAATATTTATAGGGCTTTTATACAACTGCTTGTTTCATGTAACTTTTAAGAATATAATCACTTGAAAGCTTTCATGCCTGTACAAAATTTTATTGCATTTGTCCAGTGGGTTAAAACATTATTGTAGGGTGTGGAGAGAAAAGGAGGAAGAACCCAATCAGCTGTCAGCAAAATCCTTCTTTTCTTGGCAAACTAGGGTAAAAATACCAAGCTGATAACCTCAGTTTTGAAGAAAATCTGCTGTGCACAATAATGGAAGAACAGAGACCTAAAATGACTTTAATGTCACAGTCTTAAAGTGGCTGAGCCCTGTATGTCTGATGAACATCAGCATGGGCAAAGTGGTCCTCTCCCGGCTTGAAGGGGTGGACGGCAGAGAATTGCACGGTCCTTTTGAAGCCTTCAGTCTAGAGGAGAATCTAGGTGAGAATCTAGACTCCTAGCTACTTCTTTACTGACAAATTAAACTTAATCTGTGACTATTCCCAGATTCTAGAGTATTTATGCAAACAAAGTGACACAGAGCTTCTTGGCACAGTCTTGGTCTTTTGCCCTTAGCACTTTATTTTTTTTTCCTGTAGTTTGGGAGTTGGGATGTTCTGTGGTGCACCTCCAGGAAGCAATTTGTATGCAGCCACCTTGCTTTGAAGTAGAGCAGGGATCCTAGCATAGATGCAGTTTATTTTGTGTCATTTGGCTTCAGTGCTCAGAAGTGTTTCAGTGAAAGTCTAGTTTACTAGTGTCATTACAAGATATAATTTAGCAGGAGACAGTGAGACAGTGCTGTAGGCAAAACATCCCCTTATGCCCATTTGCCTCTGTTTCTGGCTGCATGTTTTCACTACTCATCATACCCTCCATGAGAAAAATAGATGTGACAAAAAACGAAACCAGTTTAAAAAAATACAGATTAATTTCTACAATGTTGTTAAATGCAAGTGGTTCCTGGGAGAACCTGACAGTCAAGGAATAGGATACAAGGGACTGTGTGGCATGGGGAACCTGGGAGCAAGAAAGAGAAAGGACAAACCCTGATAGGAAGAAAGAAGAGCAAGAGAGGAGGGAGCTGGGGAGAAGACCTTCCCTTTTGCTGAGCAGGAGCTATTGGATGAACTCAGCTGTCTGTACGATTTGAAAAATATAGTTAAAGCTTGGATTCACAAGCACACTTTCATTAGAAAGGCAGAGTTTTTTACTTATTAACTATTCAAGTAGAATTCCAGCTTCATTTATTTATATTTTAATGGAGTGAAGCAGTCGTGGCACTTTACCTAGGATTTTATTACAGAAGTCATTTTGATATAGCAAAAGAGATAAATGCAATGCTATATACTAATTTCATGGTATGCTGCATGTTTTTGTGTTGTCTCAGAAACATTAAGTGATACATAATCTAATTTAATTTTGTGAATGAATAGTTTTGTAAGAGCAAATTGTTAACATTTCTTCCCTCTGACTTTTAAGACTTGTAGGGTGGTGGCAGAGCTCTATTGAAGCTAATGGTGCCTCAGGCAGAGAAGAGGGTCTGCCTAATTAGATCTGTCTGAGATAACTAGTGTCTCCTAAAATTGCATAGGAGGAACATTAACAAAACCAAGAACCTGAAAAAATGTGTGTACACCCTTCAGAATAATTAAGATAGCGTGAAGGTTCAGTAAAGAGTAGCCTGTGGCCTGTTATATTGGCACACTTGTTCCCTAATTTAGCACACAGAGATGGAGCAGGGTGTGTGGGAGTCAGCCTAACCGTGGGTTTGCAATTTCTAAACAAGTGAAGTGTAAAGGAGTGTTCTCCTTAGGGACCCTCCTCAGAATCCAGGCTTGGGTGAAGTATTTAGGGAACTTGCTCTGATCTCAGTTTGAGTTTTGCCTTGCATGTGTCACACAAATTTGGTATAATTTTTGTGCCCCCCACAATGTGGCTTTAACCTTCCAGTGCATGTTTGGAAGTTTCCAAATTAGAAAAAAAAAAGCTTTTTTTTTTTTGCATTCTACAATACAAGTTTGAAATATGTAATTATGAAGAATTGTTCTTATTTTTATAACTGAAAATGCTCTTTTTCTGCGTGTATAGTTGTATATATTATTTACTATGGGCTCTTTCAAGTTGGAATTTCATGTTGTGTTAGTACAGGAATACTGTTCCTCCTCATTGTGGATCACATTCATCAGTACCTGTAAGAGTAAGTTTGGGGAATATTTTTTCTGTGAATGAAATACCCTGTATTCCACATGAAGGCAAGCATGGAATCCTTCTAGCATGTTTTCACACAGCCTGTAAAGTTTTCACATGAATCTTTTGTGGGAACCATTGTCCCACCTCTGCTGAGTCCTGTGTGTGCCACTGTTTCGGTTTGGTTTTTTTTTTTTTTTTTTTTTTTTTTTTTTAAGTAGCAGTAAAGCCCAGAACCCTTTGCTATGCTATGAAAATGCATATTTTTTCAGAGCCATGCATATGAATCCTTTGAATGAAGAACACTTTACTGGTTCTCTTTAATAGCTTTGGAATTAGAATTACATTGACATACACAAGGATGCAATAAACCAGAAACAAACCCAACAACAAAAAACAGATGCTGGGTGTCTTCAATGACTTAATGTAGTACTGCATCAGAGCTCACTGTCCAGAGGAGAGTAAACAGAAACTATTTTTGAAGTGACAGGCCAGAGTAAAATAGTCTGACGCTCTTCATTTTACTGATGCATCGCATGGAGGTCTAGAAGCCACATTAGAGAACTGTAATCCTTCATCAGAGCATTTGTGTGGTTGCCTAACATCTGTGGATTGTTAAGATAAGTTATTACACAGACCTGCTTTAGTTTAGATTAGTTTGGACCACATCCCAGTGTACTCAATCAGGATATAATTCCTGCATGACGCTAAATTGCTTGCTCCACATACTTCTCTAAAAATGTTTTTCAATATACAGTTTTGTCACTGAAACTCTTCTGTCACAAGTTTTGATTTTTTTTTTTCCTCTTAAAGAAAAGCTTTTTATTTTCCTTTTGGACCGAATATATCTCAAGGCAACCGTAGCATTTGTTAATTCCTGAAGAGATTCCTAAGCAGGGATGGTAGTATAGCTTCTATGTGAGTATAATGGAGATTTCTTACATGTATAATCTGTGGTGATTGGTTTGTATGGTGTCCAAACTGCAGAGTTTAAAGCTCACTGTAAGCAAAAGGTTTTGTATTTAAATGTCTAGTATTCTGTCAGTATTCTGTATTTTTCGGTGTCTATTTGTGCATTAGCTATTCCTATTTGTTTGCACCTCGTAATGTTTTGCATAAAAGCAATTACAGCGTCAAAGCTGATTATGTAAATTAACAGTAGTTTATTGAATTTTATTACATACTTTATACGTATTTTATATTATCAGATACATAAAATTGTAAATGAAGTATGTTACCATCTTTACGCATTTAAATGGGCTTACATACATACACACATGTGTAATTTAATTAGAACATTTAAATTTTATTTTAGTATTCCTTACCCTTCCTTTAAAAAACTCTAGCTGATTAATTTTTTTATTAATACTACTTTCAACTTTTCTTGGAAACCGATAAAATACAGGTAATGGCATTTTTTGTTACTGACCTTGGTTTGTAGCACTGACATAGATTTTACACAAATACATGTGCATGCACACTCTTGCTGTCTAATAAGGTAACAATTGTGTCAGATTCTATAAAGGCATTATAAAATGTGTGGGTTTTTTTCCTCTTAGTTTTGGTGGTTTGTTTGAATACCTATAATAATAATCAGATAGACTCAAAGTCTATTCTATTTAGAACAGATAGTCTGATAAACTGAATCTCTGGTTCATGAGGTGTACTAGATGGAGGAAATTAGGTATTTTGGAATCAAAGGATTTTTTTTTTTGATTGAAGGACTAGCATTTATTTTTGTCAAAATTACTATTCCTATTATCCTACTGAGAGCTATCTGTTTTTATCATAATATATGTAGCTTTTGATTAAGGTTGGGGTTTTTCTGATTAAGATATTATTAAGTACGTTATTATTCTTCTTAAATAGAAGAAATATAACAGTCATCTTTTGATAAAGGTACAGTCCGGATCCAGAGTTGAATCCAGAGTTGGATGTCTTTTCTGTGTAGTTTGGTCAAACAGTGCAGACATACATTTGGAAGTTCTGATATAGTTTTCAAATCTAAACAGATAGTCTATTCTGGGGTGTTTTAAATAAATCTCGATAATTTTAAATATGTAAAATGCCTACAGTTTTCATGGCCTTGCAAGCCATGCACTTCCTCCCCAGACCAGAGAATAAGAGAGCTTGGTACCAGATGTTCGTCCTGTTGCAATTTCTTCTGTGAAGTGATTTTTTTTCTCTTCTTTTTAATTTTCAGCTGTTGTATAATTTTGTGAATGTTGCATCATTCCTGTGTTTACACAAAATAATTTAAGCATATTTTGCCTTCTAACTTGTGTTATCGTTCTTACCTTCTTTACAATTTTACCCATTCTTTTATTCTTTCCATATGAAATTAAAAGATTTTCATTACGATTTTCCTTATTAATGATCAGTTTTGTTTCCTCTTAACTCTGTTTTCAATTCTGGCAAAAATCCTCTCTCTTGTGTGTTCTTCATTCATTTTGCCTTTTTTGTTCTGCCTCAAAAATCCTTTTGTCTTTGTCTCATTTTTTTTGTAAATTTTCACACACTTTAGAGTCTTGATTAACTTTTTATTTTTCTGTGGTGAGTCGATCCTGTACATTAGACTTTGTACTGTATATAGACTTGAAATATAGAGTCTTGCTTTCATGTATGTGATCCTGTTTATCCATGTATAAGGAATTAAAAAAAAATTAAAAAAAAATCCTAAGCACAACTGTTTATGTACGCAGCTTAATTGTGATTTCCAGGGACACATTTGTTTATTTGTTATTTACGGCTGTAACTTAAAGAGATGGTAAATGATAATTTCCAAGTAGTACAAAATATGGGACTTCTGTATTTATTTCATTGGTGTATTTAGTTTGCTATTAGTAGATTTCTTTAGGTCTTACTTTACACCTCTGGTAAGTAGTTGCTATAGATGTAGCTAAAACCATGCACAATACATGAATTTTTTTTTAAGGATAATGTTGAATTATGTTATGTGAGAAAATTTAATGAAAAGAAAATACTGTGTCGGTTTTCTGTGGCAACGGAAGTTGAGTTAGCTGGACAGGACTCTGCTAATTGAGGTCCAAGTCCTATTTACAGTCTGGTAGGCTTGTCTGTCCTGACAGTGATTAACACCAGTGAAAACAGCCCATGCCACCCCCCAAGCTGCACCAACACCAGCAGCAAGCATTGGTCATGTTGTCGGTGTCTGTTTAGAAGAGAGCTAGGGCTGGGCTGAGGGAGCATTGTTACAGGTAGGACTGATGTATATTGACAACGCATTTTGGAGAAGCTTGCATAGCATGTGCCTGTAGGATGCTTGGCTCTAGCCAGTGCAGTCAGTGCTTGGAGAAGCATGTTCTGGGTCCTGTCATGAGCACCAGCCTCACTAGTTCAGAGAGTGAGAGATCATACCTGCTCTGTGATAGTGAGCATGCATTTCAGGATTGAGAGGTAGTTGCGCTGACTCTTCTTGTTGTCTTCAACTAGGTTATGTGGGTATGCAATTTATGTCGAAAGCAACAAGAAATCCTAACGAAATCTGGAGCGTGGTTTTTTGGAAGTGGCCCACAGCCTTCACCCAGCCAGGACGGAACACTGAGTGATACAGCGACTGGTGGAAGATCGGATGCACCGAGGGAAAAGAAAGCAAGACTTCAAGAGCGATCGAGATCACAGACTCCCTTAAGTACAGCAGCTGCCTCATCACAGGAAATCTCTTCTTCCACTGTACACTCTGACCGTAGGAAAGGAGCAGAAGTATCACAGCCAGCTATGGGCCCGGACCAAAAGCAAGCTTCATCAAGATCTAGAAGTGAACCTCCAAAGGAGAGGTAATGCTTTCTGTCTTGATAGAGCCTCAAAATTATAAATTCTAGTTCAGCTGGGCCTTGTGTGTGTTTAGAACCGTGCAAAAACAAAGAGTAAGTTGATTTAGTGACTGGGGAAGAATAAATTTTTGCTAGCAAATACATTATCTGATTTGGTCTGTGCAACAGAAATGATGGGAAAAAAGTATTTTTGGGGTATTCACATGTACTTCAATGCATTTGGGTGTACACTTTCAATATAGAATTGTAGGTTACTTAGAAATTTTAAATTTGGCAGGTATTTTAAAGTTATTAAACAAACAGCAAGCCTTTAACTTTACTTGAATTTTAAAAGCCAACACTCCCCTGAAAAATTCCTACCCAAACAATCAAAAACCAAAACCTGTGGAGTTCTGTCAGTTATCCTCATGTGTCATCTTTTTATCAGTGATCGTTCCAGTTTTATTATTAAAAATAATACAATTAAAATAACTCATTTACACCTGCAAAGTTAACATTCATAAAGAACAGCAATGGTACCATCTTGAATTCAGAGCAATTTGTATGCAAGAATAAAGCCAACCAGAAGCAAACTATTTTAGAGTAAATGAGGTAATTCCTGAGCTGAATTCACTGTGATGAATGGATTGAGGAGTAGCAAATCAAGAGAGGCTAATGTGATGAAGCAGTTGCTGTTCTTTTGGCTGCTGACTGGCAGATGGCAGAGCAGTCGAGGAGGGAGCCTGTGGCAACAAAATGAGTCTACTGTAGAAGATTTCATAGCTGTTGGAGCTGAAAATAGATGATGAGCAGTGGCTAGTAATTAACTGTTGAGATGAGATCTTTCTGGGTTTAACTGTATCAAAATTCAGGTTAGCGTTATGTATATGTATGATGTAAACAAACACATGGTGCCCTCCCATAATTCAGTTAATTTTTTTCCCCCCTTGACACTGGGAAAGCCCCCAGAGCAGTTGTCAATTTTAGGGAAACAAAATGCTTTCTATTCCTGCTTTGCTGTCCAAAAGTAAGATGGTTATCTTAATTATACAAAAAGTAATGTTCTCTACTTGTCATTGAGTGTTCCAAATGAAGTCCTATGAAATACCTATCTATGGTAAGCTAAGGTCTCGTTTATTGCCAAAAACTCAGGAGGAACAGGACATGGGAAAAAGAGATGTGAGCTTAATGTGGATGATGTCCAACTTTGTTCTGTCAGATGCTTCTGTGAGGATCTCTGTGACGATGTTTGATATGTAATCCAAAGACATATTAGTTGTGGAATGAAAGATTCAGTGCCACAAAACAAATTCTAGTGACTTTGTCCTCGTGTGAGTTAA
Organism: Platyrinchus mystaceus; assembly: GCA_035041135.1. Taxonomy (NCBI): domain Eukaryota; kingdom Metazoa; phylum Chordata; class Aves; order Passeriformes; family Tyrannidae; genus Platyrinchus; species Platyrinchus mystaceus. The sequence continues at coordinate 85,019,388 of JAWWLV010000121.1, read as the reverse complement.
TCTCAAATATACTTTTATAGCTGTGTTCATCCTTCTTCAAAATCAATGGATTCATATGTGAACTGGTAAACAAAAGGGCAACTGGAATGATGAGAGAAATAAAAATATCCAGCATAAGGGGATTTTTTGATTCTTTGGCTTGCTTATTTTCCCAAAACAGAATATGAAAGAAGAGAGAAAAAAAATTCATACAGGTTCATTATTCATTGTTTTGTACTTCATCTGTATAGAGAAATAAAATTTTCATCCACTTTTATTATTAGAGAAAGGAATGCCATTAATTTTTCTCAAGGAATCAATTTTCTTTTCTTTAACGTGGCCTATATGCTTATAAAATGGGCACTTCTTTTTAGAGTTTTAATAAGATAGGAAAACTAGGTCAAACACTCTTTCTGGATATATTATCTTTTGCATTTTTTTATATCCATATTGCTTCTTTCTGTAATATTTGGTAGATACTCCATTTAGTGGTATTTATATCTGTACTGTCAGGGGACTCAAATTGTGTGGTTAGTCTGTAACTCTCATAACTGCTGCCAGAAAAATGGAGAATATACTCCAGTACTTTGACATAGCCCTGCAGTTACTACAGAGACAACTCTGAGTATTCCTACTTACAAGGATAAATTCTCTTTATTTGTATTTGTCCATGTTAATATTTTTATTTTAGTCATTAATTGGACCACGCATAATTTATGTTTTTGTTTGCTGTTAGATAATAAAAGTAAGATGGAGGGATTAATAGGTTTAAATCATGCTAATGGGTCCAGTACTTTTCTGTTTTGCCATAACTTATCTTGATTTATAATCTGTTTTCCATAACTGTGTATGCAAGTATTTCTATTTTCCAGTCAATCCTTCATATTTCTGTACTCCTTTTCATTGTAGGAAGAAGGCAGTATTGGTTTCAGACCAGAATGGCAAAGGTTTAAAGAGTGAGCGTAAGCGTGTGCCAAAATCCTCACTTCAAAAAGAAGGACCAACAGACGACAGGGAGCGCAAAGAGAGACATGAAGGCAGAAGGCTGGAGAAAGGCAAGTCACAGGACTACCCAGACTTGCCAGAGAAACCTGAGGAAGGCAAAGTGCCTGATGATGAAAAACAAAGGAAGGAAGATGAATATCATACTCGTTACAGGAGTGACCCCAATCTGGCAAGATATCCTGTAAAACCGCATCCTGAGGAACAGCAGATGCGCATGCATGCAAAAGTTTCTAAAGCACGACATGAGAGAAGACACAGTGACGTAGCTTTGCCACACACAGAAATGGAGGAAGCCGAGGTACCTGAGAATAAATTAGGAAAACGCTCACAATTACAGGGAACTCAGGACAGAAAATCTCTTGTGGAAACTCAGAGGTCGTACTCTATAGACAGAACAGGTGATGTAAGAATTTCTGTTTCTAAACAATTAACTAATCATAGCCCACCAACTCCCAGACATAGTCCAGTTCCTATAGAACACGTAGAATACAAGAACCACGATTCCTTTATAAAACAGAGCCGCCTTGATCCTAGCTCTGCTATTCTCATGCGAAAAGCAAAGCGGGAGAAAATGGAGACCATGCTAAGGAATGATTCCCTTAGCTCTGACCAGTCGGAATCAGTGCGGCCATCCCCTCCAAAGCCTCATAGAGCAAAAAGAGGCGGAAAGAAAAGGCAGATGTCAGTTAGTAGCTCAGAGGAAGAAGGGGCATCAACACCAGAATATACTAGCTGTGAAGATGTGGAGATAGAAAGTGAAAGTGTCAGTGAAAAAGGTAAGGACTTTTCTGTATATTATGCACATGGCCATGGTTTGGGGAAAAAAAAAAAATCTGTATTTTTCTTTCTCTTTTGCCTCTTTTTTAATCATTCACCTTTCTATTTCCCCTTGCCTTTCTTTTTCCCAACTGAGAAGTGTCTTATAACTGATTACATTTGCTTTACAATGTTTCCTTCTATATTCTTAGATGAGGTGGTTAAAGGTAGCATCAGCTGATGAGTTCCTTTTTCATTCTCTTCCCTCTTTCACATAGAACTGATAGAATCTAAGGGTTCCAGTTTACTTTCTCAATGATATCTGTACTTCTTTGGTCATTGCTTCATTCTTTTGTCTGTATGTAGAATAGTTTTCTATGGATTAATTGAAATGAAGAGGGAGTTCTGTAACAATCAGAAAGACCATTTTAAAGCATGTGATCTTACTGACACCTCAGTTTTAAGAGATGAAAATTTTTGCTACATTCAATAAAATATCAAAAATCTGCCGGAGTTCATTGTTAGTAAGGACAAGATATGGGGCAAGGGGAGTGTTATGTAGGAAAGAAATGAGAATTAATGAAGTTGTCTAGATGAATGTTCTTCCAAGCTAACAAGTATGTTTAAAATCTGTTATTTCAGTTTGTCTTACTCTGTTGATGGTAACACTCAGCAGTAAGGAATAAGTTGTAGTACACCGTGTGCTTTTAAACAAAGCCTTTCTTCTGGCTGAAGAAGGGAATCAAATTCATGAACAGTGAATAAGCATTGTCAGAAAAGACTATGAAAGAATTTAGCAACTGTCTTATAACCCTACATTGTCTTTAAGTGTCACTACAGTGAACTGAAAGCTCTGTGTCTTTGGAAATAGCTTTTAGCTTTCTAGGTTAATTTCTTGTGTTTGTAACTTGAAAGTTTTCTGTTGGTATTCATACTGAAAATGCCAAAGGCTTTGTCTGCCTTGACTTTTAGCTCCTGGCACTTTCCTGACATGTCTTTAATTCATATATGCTAACCTGTCTGTCTGTCTTTATCTGATGTTGTGGTCTCCTAGCATACCCTAAAGTTCCAGGTATACAAATAAGAGAAACAACATTTCTCTCCTATCCCATCTGAATAGCATGTTTTAACTTTCTAAACATTCTATTTAAAATATGGAAGCTTGCTTTTCTGCTCATTTTTAAGGGGGGATGATGATCATGCCCGAAATCTTATTCTAGGTTACACTAAGACATAAAAAAACTCTCCCTTTCTGTGACTGGGAGTTTTGTCAATTAGTGGAATGTATCACATAGAGATGTTGCAGAGATGCTTGAAACCCAAATGGAGAAGGCCCTGTGTATTCTGCTCTGCTGACACAACTTTTGAGGAAGGGGGTTTGAACTAGGGACCTACAGAGGTCCCTTCCAGTCTCAACTATACTGTCTTTCTAAGAGAACACATCTCTTTTCCTTAGTTTGTGACAATGTTTTATGTTGACATTTGGATCTGTGGAGTTTTCCCTGACTCCTTCAGTTGGTAGTTACAATCTGTAATATAACATTTATTTTCTATCTTTATCTTTTGCTTTCATTATGTTTATCAGTTTGAGGTTACTTATAAAGTAGAAAAGATTTCCCACATTCAGTGTAGGTTATCCTTTTAAATTGCAATGTCATTGTTGTGAAAGTCAAGTCCAGGATGAAAGTTACTGTTATCAATATGTTGATATAGTTTGTTTTATAATGGTCCTTTGTAAGTTAAACCTTTCAATAGTTTCTTTCAGGATTTTAAATGTTGCTAAAGGCTTAAGTTTTCAAAAACGGAATCAAGTTCTTGGTTACCTCTGAGACATATATTTCAGCTCCTGTTTAGACAGTGGAGACCTTGGTTTGTATCATATCAGACTGCTACCTCCCTATATTTGAATGAAAATCATTAATAGGAGTGTTAGGGACCTGTCTGCACTGCTGACTCAATACTTGATTAACATTGTCGAGCATTCCCTGAGAACTTATATCTAATCATCAGTAAGCTAGCACTGTGTTATTTATCAGATATAAATATATATATATAAATATACATATATGAAGAGGTATGCAATGCATTAAATGCATTAATTACAGAAGTATATTTTTTAGTTTAATAGCTGTGAGATGTAGCTGTTAATTTTTTTGCCTGATTTTCAATATGACTTTTCCCATGACAAGGACTGTAAGTGGAAAACCTTTGGAAGTGTGGGGGCTATAGAGTATAAAAAGGAGCTAGGAAATGTGAATACAAAAGAGAAAGCAGAAGCATTTTTGATAGTAAAGTATCCAATTATATTTACAATTACATTTTCATCAGTACTTGAACTAATATGCAAGTATTTCCTAAGAATAGATGGAAAGGCAAGGAATTTTATCACCTGAGAAAATACTTTAGAATTTCTCCAATATTCTAAAAGTAAGTATGCTACAGTAAAAAGATGTAGTCTTAAAACAATGTAAATAATTAAAAAATTACCCTATTATAACCATGGTCATAATACCATTCTTTACAATTTAGCAGCATTGTTACAAACAGAATTTCGCCTACCATTTCTTCAGTTATAATGCTTTAGTTTATAAACCCAGGAGGATCTTGAATCCATCCTCTCTTATCTAAATATCAGCTCTGTCAGAAACCTGATGCCAAAGTAATATAGATGAAGCTAGAAAGATAGGATTATAGCAAATAATTTTTTTTTAACTTTGAATGGCCCCATCAAAAAACCCCAAGATCTTAAAAGTAATGTTTGCATTTGGTGAGTGCCAGTCTAAAGCAGTCCACAACTAGAAAGATGTACTATTCACAGTTCTATCTTGAAAAAATGAAATGAAATTTACTCTGAAAAAATTATTACAAAGGTGTTTAAAAGAAAATGATACCCAATAAAAATATAAGGCATAGATAAAGCGGTTAAGACTGTATTGAAAACCAGTAGCCAAAAATATCATATGAAGTAGATACTGTGCAAATGTTAGTTTTAAACATTTTCATTTCTTAGAAACAGTTTAGTATTGCATTACCCTGTCTTCTGAGCATAAGAAGCCTTAAAAAAAAGCAAGCTACTTTAGCTAGTACATTCCCTGCTATTTCCTGTAACCATTTAATATGTATTTATTCAAAATTATTAAAAAAAAGATTCACAAGCACTTGAAGATACTTCTCTCTAGAGAAAGAACTGTTTAGCAGTGTCTGAAAAGGTGATATCAAAATTCTGTTAAAAAAAATCTGCACCCTTTACAAGACACTACTACTGATTGCTGATAATCAATTTCATTCTTTTATTAATTGAGGCTGTAGGACCCCTTATTCTGAAATCTGCAATAGCTGAACAATAGGGGGACTGAGTTTCCAATGAAATCCTGGCAAGGCAAAAGGAGTCCTTATAGAAGGCATAAATTACATTCATACTTGCTTCAAAGACATAGTAGGATAACATAAACCATACTATTAAAAATGAAATCCAGACCTCATTTTAAAACTGAGAACAGCTTCTGCCTACTGCCATCCAGTGAAGAATGCAAATTGTATTTGGAGTAAGTTTGTGAAAAGTTGTTGTTAAAGTGGAAAATGAAGCATTTGTGTAAAACTAGTAATGTGCCCAAATGACTTTGTACAAAATTTATTTTATCCCATGATAGATACAAGAGACATTCTAGAATTCTGTCATGAAGTCTTTGAAACTGAAAGATAAAATAATGTTGGTAATTGGAGCAATGTGAAGAGGTACTGAAAGCTGCTCCTGTACTTTTATGTAAATAGATGTGCTAATGGTTTTACATTTTGCATATTGTTTGTATTTGGCTAAATGTGTATTTTGTTCACACTGTTTAGGTTTAAAAATATGACTGACCCTCACATACTGTCAGCAAAATGTTGAAAAGCTAAGTAAAACTCACTCTTATATACTTGCTCATGGGTTTATTTGGGAGTGAGGAGAGCATGATAGAGTTGGCGCCTTGTTTGAAAAACAACCTGCTGAGATGACTTTCTGGTTTCTTTCACTGAAGGTGCGATTGTTTCATTCATGGTGTGTTTAGTACAGTACTGTGAGGAACAGGGCGACCCAATTTCATTTAATTTCACTCTTATGACGTTAACTTCTGGTTAGAAAATGTTATGGGCAGGGATCTTGCTGTTTTCTAGGTTTATGCCCAGATGTAAGTAAGGCAGTGAGGTTGTGAGCAGGAGGAGAGGACAGGGAGGTCAGGAGTAGAGCTTTGCAGACAAATGTGTTGGTGCTGGCTCAGCTCCAGGAGGAGAGGATCTGGTCCCTTTCTCCATCCTCTTCTAGTGTTCCTAGTGTCACTTCGGGCACTTATGCTTAGGGGTTCTGCCAGGGGAAGGAAAGCATATATGAAACCTTTGCCCCAGTGATTTATTCCAAGTTCTGTTGGCAAGGAAGGTAGCTTGTGGGCTAAGAGACAAACCACACACATGCAGTAGTGTCTGCAAAGGGACCAAAAGAAAACACCAGGAAAAGGCTATAGAGAAGAGGAGGCTGGGTTTAAATGTTTTTTTAGTTAAACTTTTTCACTAAGGTATTTTCAATCTGGAGTGTAAGCAAATCAAGTTGTACTGTAACATCTGCTAGGGTATTTTAACATCTGTTTGCATGGAGTTGGGCATGGAGTTTTAAAACTGGAGCTGAATTTGTTTTAAAGTGTGGCTGGGCTTCAACTTAATGTAAAATAAAATAGCCTTGCTAGGAAACTTGTTAGTTCTTACAAATTAGTTCCAATTTATCTTCTGGTCCTTGTGCAGTAATTTAGATCTACATCTGATTCACATTTTAATGAAAATATAAGCTAAAATGGCTCTAGTTCCAGAATTTTGGTCAGGGCTAACATTAATCAATGCCATCAGCATTCAGTACTTTTGAGCAGCTGAAATTATTTACAGTGCTTACGGAGCTTTTTAAATAAGTGTTGGGCTTGTTAAATTACTGTTGGGCATTAAGAAATCTGTTTTGTGTGTATGAAATTATTTAAAATGCATGAATTTGCAAATGAGATAAGCTAAACACAAGTGAGGAAAAAAGTCATACTGTTGCCAAGATATCCAGCACTTCAGTGAGATATGTAACCATATAAATGAGGATGTCATGGAAGACGTGGCTGAATTTTCCTTTAAAATCCTAATAAAACATTTTTTCTACTTTACCTTAAGAAGGTTGTGAACGTGCTGTGGGGAATTTGTGGAAAACAGCAAAGTGTCACCAAGGTCTATAAAATATGATATATAAGGAAAGGTGGGGTGGATTGGGGTTGAATAGCCTAGAAAAGAATGAGGGGAAAAAAAGGCAAACAGAAAGAAGAAGCTGGAGAGGAAGAGGTTGCGTGAGTGCTCTTCTCTTCCCTTGGAGGGTTTAGTTACTGCTGGGGAGGTTGAAGCTTGCTGCCTGAAACCACGTTAACTCTAAGGACAGATAAGCAAAGTTAAGGATAATTGTAATCATAATTTCTTACTCAGTTGAAATGGAGGATTCCAGAAAATAAAAATCAGTTTCTTCATAGCCTGCACTGACCTTGCTCTATGTTAGAAATACTGCTGCTTTTCCTATGGCGAGCTCTGAGCCAAGTTGGGAACATGTGGGGCTAAATCCACAGTACTCCTATCTGTATCGTATCCTTTTTTGTTACCCTTTAAGTGACATTTGCTAGCCATTTCCAGTACAAATTTATGTAATAGCAATCTGGTTTTTGACTTACCAAGAGGATGTCACAAATTAAATCTTGATTTCTTTCTTACATCTATTGCAGTTGGCAAGGCCTTTCATTACTATTAACATGCTCTGTCTTCTGTGTGGCTTCATTTTTCACATGTTCATGGTTTTATTAATTGCTTATTCCTCATCACTTACCTTTGTTCTGCACATTTAATTCATGAAATATCAAGAAATTTGTCCTAATAGTATTTTTTCCAGTAGTAAAATTATTATTTTCATTACAAAAGGGCAGATACTCAAGCATGGACAGATTGGAGTCATCTGTTCAAAAAGACTTAACGCTTAACAACCAGGGTACCTTTAATTTCAGGTGTCTGGACCTGTAGAAAAACCCAGAACTTCTCTAGGTTTCCCCATGAATGACTGATTCTCAAAAGCATTCAGCAGTCAGGTTTTTTCCATACAGAAACCATTGGAGGTAACAGGTGCGAGAGACAAGCAGTGGGAGCTCTTGGTCATGGAGCACTTTGTAAGGGTCTAAGAGGGAGATGAAAAAGCTTTTGAAAAACTTGCCCTATTTTTAGCTGCTGAGCGCTTTTCAAAGTACAGCTATGCAGTGAACTGGAGTTAAAACTCAGCTAGTCTGAAACAGTATGGTGTTATAGCCAGAAGATGTCTTTCCTCTGCTCCTTCTAGTCAGCATTTTTTATATGCGTATATTTTTTGCATACCATAAAGGTTATGTGATCTCAGGATTTACTGTTACTCTTTGATCTGAGAGCTTAGAGGAAAAGGTGAACTGTGAAGGATGAACCAAACTGTGTTTGGTAAATCTGCCTAACTGTGGCTAGTCCATGCAGCATATTAAAAGAGGAGGTTAGGTCCTTTTTTCCACCTCTATGGGAAATCTGCCCCACTTTGGGTGAAAAATGAAAGCTTGTGAAAGAAAAATCTAAATTAATTATTGGCTTCCAAAATAATGCATACACTTTTGTTGATTTTAATTTTAGTTAATTATAGAGTTAGCTAGGAACAAGCAAGCATCTGATTCTGTTATTTTCTGAATATGTTCATTCTGTGTTCTTTTCTTAGTGTATTCATTCTGATCATCCTATTGAGTCCAAACATATAGTTATACCATGTGGTACTGAGTATTATTGGTTAGTATTTCATGCTAATATTTCTCTGATACTTTTTTCATATACTATTTTGCTTATAATAATGCACTTAATGACTGTAACACACAGAAACCATTCCAGTTTCTTCCTTTAAGCACAACTTTGAGTAGATAGACTGGTCTATTTAGTTTTCTAAAATCAGTATGCTAATAAATGATCTCTAGGAAAGACTTGATTGTGTCAGAGAGAAAGTAATGATTATGAGATGTCTGTGTTTCCTTTGACTAAATATGTGTGATTTCATTGTGTTCCTGTCCATTCTGAATGTCCCTCTGAAAACTCTTTTCCCACATCTGCTCATTGTTTTTGCATTCCTCTTACGGTTTCTTTGTTCCTTCTTTCTCCTTCTGTACAACATATGAGCTTCAAAATTAGGGACTCCCCACCTACACTTTGGAATCTCTGAAGCTGATTCTTATCTCCATTTCCCCTGTGATGCCAAGCATGTGTGTTATGATTTCAAATATGCCCATCTCATACAGTCTCAGTGGTGATGTTTACTGTACTAGTAAATTTAAGAGCCATTCTTTGACATTTTTGACCAAATAATGAAACATGGTACATTTCCATACGATGAAACTCTTACATTCCTCATGAGAGGGACTGCATGGAAGCTGTCTATTGGGGTTTATTCTTGGCCTGTTTCCTGCCTAGTAAACAGAGTACCAGCTGAACCAGGGCACAACAGTTCCAGGGATTATTTAAGGACACGGTATGAATGACAATCCATTTGACACTGCTTAATACACTGCTGTAAGTGTAGACACTGTTCCTTATTTGTTTCTCTTCTGTTTTCTTGCCTTGCATTTATTTTGCAAGTTCAGTGGAGTCCAGAGTTTCTTTTTATGTTTGTACATTGCCTAATCTTGTGCGATTTCGGTACATGACTCCAACTTGCCTTGATGGTAAGAAAATATATGCTTATTAAATGCATGGACATATTATTACTCAGTAACTTTTTCTTCCATTTATCATGCCCTTGACTGACTGCAAAAATTATTTATGATGAGCTTTCTAATTGTTAAACAGTTTCAACCTTTGCAGTATTTTGTAAGAGTGTAAGTCTTGGAAATACTGTGATGCTATGCAGTAAATGCATGCCTACAGCAGTATTGTTTTATACCTTCAGTATTAAATATGTCATTGCGCATTCTTTCAAGCCACGAAGGAACTTCTAATAAAACATTTTACTTAGAATAATTTCTTTTTACATTTGCGTCCTGTCTGTAAACATGACCTTTTCTGTTTTAGAAAAGCAAATATCAGCATCCTTTACTTTGTGACCTGTGGCTTTGCTGTACCTTATATGCAAATTAGACCAAGTCTGACTTGGTCCATTGACCAAGTTGAGAAATGAATGTTGTATGGTTCACTTGGGCCATACCTACTGTGGGATTATTTTGAGATTTTAAATGCAGATCTGCAGAGAATTTAAGAATGGAAGTTTTTATTGCATATAGGGTCCTAATATATCTATGATGTTAGCTGTGGGAACTATCTGTGGTAAAGGAATAAGTAAAATGGTTATATTCATAGAATCATAGAATGGCTTGGGTTGGAAGGGACCTTAAAGATCACCTAATTCCAATCTCCCTGACATAGGCTGGGACATCTTCCGCTAGACCAGGTTACTCAAAGCCCCATCCAACCTAGTCTTGAACACTTCCAGGGATGGGGCATCCACAATTTCTCTGGGCAACCTGTTCCAGTGCCTCACTACCCTCTGAGTAAGGTAATATCTAATCTAAATCTTTTCTCCTTTAGTTGAAAACCATTCCTCCTTGTCCTACCACTATCTGCCCATGTTAAAAGTTTCTCTCCTTCTATTTTATATTCCTTGACTACCTTTCATTCATATGTGTAATTCAAGACAAAATGTTTTCAGACATGTAGCAAGTGGAAAGGAAGAACATCACATATTTCTCTGATTTTAACTTGCATATGTTTTATTATTTAATAATATACATTAATTTCTAGAATTTAAAGTTTCAGTTTTTGTAACCAAGTCCTCAATTTGGTAATTCTTTCCTTTGCAATATGAGCTTCAGTTCTAATTAGGTATTCTCAAAATTATTGTTGGAAAAAACATTCTGTTTAAAACAACTTAGTCATGTTAGTATATTAGTTTTCCAAAGGATCCATGTTTCAGTATTTTTTAGAATAGACTTAGACAGACTTTAGGGCAGACACTTCTTTTTCCCACTAAAACTCAGTGGTGGTCTAGCTTTGCTTAGGAATTGTCATTCATAGAGTAGAAATCACTTTCTGAGTCAGACATGAGCTTTTAAATTTACTTCTTATAGTTAAGAGTCAGTATATGTATGTGTTTATGTATATGTATATGTTTTAATATTTGACTTGGAAATGTGAACTCAAATATAAATGTAACTTATTGTAAATTCAAAAGAAAAATTTCTAAAACTTTATTGGTCTTAATAAAGTCAATTAACTAAATAGCATAAATCAGCTAATAAATAGGAATAATCTACAAATATAAAAGAGAATTAAATTAAAGTCTAAAGTTAGGTTCATGAAAGTAGGTGAATATTTTTACATTTATATATTATGCTATTAAAATATCTACGTACTAAGAGTTTGTTTTGATCAAACGAAAACTCCACACTTGTCCCTTTTTAACCCATTAGGCCACATGTTCTGCTTAACAAGCCACTAGATGGAGCAGTCAAATATCACTTGGCCTCTCTACAAGACAGTTTCTTTCAGCACAGAGAGAATCTAAAAATGCAGGCACATTTTGCTTCTTAAACCAGTAATTTTAAGAAACTCTTTCAGATTTTATCTCCATGTGCTTTTTTTTTTTTTTTCTTCCACAGGCAGATTTACATTGTCCTGTAGCTTTAGTGTTGCAGATGGTGTATGGGATGTATTCTGGTTATGGAAATTACACTGACAAGTACAGCTCTATGGAAGCAGTCATTCATTGACTTAATTGAGTCCTATCCTCATTAAAAAACAACAACCAAACAAAACATAACAAGGAAAAGGTACTCTTGTTTGAGAATCACGAGACAGATTTTCAAAATTCTGTGAAGTTTAGAGTTACACATTTACAGATGACTCTGGGCTTAAGCAATCTTGCTGATACTTTTTGTGAAGTTGCATATTTTCTTCCTACTTACCCAAAGTACTTTTCTTTCCAACCTATTTTTTTCTGTGACCTAATGCTTAAGAAATGCCTATTTAATGAGAGCATATTGTCTGCTTTGGGAGTGCTGCAGTAAAGTTGGTTCAGGAGCAAAAAGAATGTATACAGTAATGTATATGAATGTTTTCATATTCTTTGTTTTATTGTAGTTCCAGAACATCATTAAGAGGTTTTTTTGGGGAGGGCATGCATTCTTATGATATAAATATAGGTGTTTATATGAAATAGAATGCATGTGTGCTATTAGAGGGCACATGTACGCTCCAGTGCCTCTGTTGCAGTTAAATACTTCAGGGATCATGATGTGTAGTTACAGGACATCATCCAGAGTGGTGTTAAGGCAGTGAATAGAGCTATGTGTGCATATAAAATCCTGCAGATTTTTGTTTTATTCTTTGCCTTTGTCAAGTCTTTGAAAGTCAGAATGTTCTGCCTTAAAGATTATCACAAGCAGGTGTCACAAGAAGAAATGTCGTTCTGAAGCAGCTGGATACAGTCCTTGGAGTGCCTCAGCCCTGCTCCCACATCTCAAGTGGGCATTGCAGATCCTGGCATTGTTTTCCTGTCGGTTTTGGGTAGGAGTGACACATAGCTTTGCAGAGCAGGAAGGTCATGCTGTGCAAAGCAGTGCTCCCCAGCTGACTCGCTCTAACCCGTGTGCAGTTTATTCAATACGGTTCTCAGCTGAATTGTGAGCATAAGCAAAAACTTCTGATGGGCAGTGAATAGTAATCAGTGTCTTGAGCTGAGGGCTAGTGAACAGCCATTTCTTTTTCAACTCCCCAAAGTCCTGGGGACTCACTCAGAGATAGAATGCCAGTTCCTGCCTATTGTGCTTTGGAGGTCTACCACAGAAGTTTACATGAAAATACGTGGTATGCCAGGTAATTTGGTATTCTCTGCCAGCTCAAATTTTACTTAAAATATGGTATAAAAGTGACTTGCGCTTACAGATAAAATTGGACTTCACAAAGGAACTCACAAATACCAGTTTAAATAGAGATAGATCGATGTAGATTCTCAAAACTTTCTGGTGTGTTATATAACACACTGAACCTTGTCTGTACCCAGGTAGGTTCAGTTATCTCCCATGAGACAGACATTGTGGATTTGCCAGTAGTGGAGTTGTCATTGTGGTTAAGGAGAGACTGTCTGGGAGGGGGCAAAACAGCCTCCTGTGAATGGGAATTGAACTGAATGCTTAGAAATAAATCCAGTTGTGCTCCTGCTGGCTCTTTTCCACAGAAAAATTGCTCTGAAGTCAGTTATAAAACAAGTTTGCTAATCTGTTCCTGTTACCAAGATTGAAATCTCACTGCTAAGAAAGTCTTAGGGAATGACTATTCCTAAAAGCCACTGAAAGGAGACATTTAAGAAGGTATTAATTTTCTGCCAGTAAACAGGGATTTTCTTTTAAAAAACTTTACCATTTACATTTTGACTCCTCTTCAAATGTATCCTTTAAAATTCTAATCTATCAGCATCATTTCCCTTAAAAAAAAAGCTACAACAACAAATATAGATTAGGCATGTTGCCATTATAGTATCAGCTCTCTGTGCTGTTGCAGACCTAATCTTACTTTGCCCTAGAAAATTATTATAAGGATTAAGAATGAATTTTCTGACAACATTTAAACAACATGGTCACCATTAAACACTGCACTTAGATGTGTGGCTTTAGTATTTTTTTTGTTTGTTTGGAAGGTATATAACATTTTAAAGTAATAGAAAATGCTAGTTAATAGAGATTCCTTTTGAAGTGGTTATTAAGTATGGTACTGCTGCTTTAATTTCTATGTTTAAATCTATCATTTTTAGAATGAAAGGGTCTGGGAGGAATCTGAATTGTAAAAGGATTCAGAAATTAAACCATGTCCATGCAGACTTGGACAGTAAGGAAAAGAAAAGGAAAGAGTGTGAATTAAGTTGTCAAATGTGTCCCAAAAAAGAGAACCAGAATAAAATAGTGACGCAGAGATGTCTATCACCCTTGGCTGTATAGCCTTCCAATCACAGCCTATACAGGAATTAGTTTAGAACATACATTGTCTTTTGGTTTATATTTTGTAATGGGGGTGGAGAGTTTTTGGAGGGAAAAAAAAATTGTTTTAAGAAATTTTGGTAAGGTCATGTGTCTGAATTAAATAAGCTTTAATGATGTTGTCACTGTGGGTTGATTCTCCTGTTTTTGCCGTAGTCCAGGTTTCAAGATGATACTTTTTGGTTGGCTTCTCTTTTGTCAGGAAAAACTCAGGTGCAAGTTAGATGCCTGCAGTCTCTTCCTACATATGGTAACACTGAATTGATTGTAGGAGTTTAGTGGATTCAAGCCTGTAAAAGACCACGGCTATCAAAGGAAGTGCTGACACACCAGCACTTCATACAGCTTACCCTGCAACAGGCAAGGAAGGGACTTTGAATATGGGTCTTCCACATCCACCATGCTCTGGGTCATGAAAGTTGGGAGGAATCTGTCTCTATGGAGACAGTGACAGAACAACTAGAAATAATAGCTGAAGCTGGGAACAAAAAGAATATTTTGATGCCATTGATCAGTAAATTGGAAAGTCAGTGCCTACATATTGGTCACCATTTAACTGAAAACATCTGGCTTGGGTTAGCAATTGAATAGCTGAGCAAATTGCTACTTGAATTACAGTTTGGTTAAGATCACCTTCGGCTCTAAAAAATGCTATCCAGCAGATCTTTTATAGGTATTGTAAGTTAATATGTTACGTACTGCCCTTGTCACAAAGAGAAATACTCCACAAAATCTCCTTATGTAAAGAGGTGAATTCATCATCCTGTGATGTCAGAGGAAGTCCAAAAGCCATCTGTAGATGTGACAGTGGCTGCACTGTCAGATTTACACTGATACACTGATGTTCTGTCTTGATATCAGTAGATTATCCACAGTCAAGTCCAGTTATCAAAACGATGTATCTGAGGAGATGCTGACTTTTTTTATTAGGTGACATAACTAACATAAACATAAATTCCTGGATCATGAAGGTTGGATAGCAAAGATCTCAGCCACTGCATGCATGGAATTGAAGGCCCAACACAGATTTTCTAGTGTGAGCAGTCTACTTGTCTCTTTCTGGTTTCATTGTCATGATCACTTTCCTCAGAGGACTCAAAAACAATCAAGTATGTTGGAAAGGGAAATAGAATATTGGTGGCAGCACAGTACTAAACAATTGGCAGTGGGTCTTGGAATGCTGGGTACAGAAGCAATAAATAGAGGGGTGTTCCTTTATGGGCTCTTGCAGACCTGTGTGCTTGAAGAGATTCCTGTCATTTGGTTGTGCAGAAATGCTCTTCTGTCTTCTAGTAGTCTTCCAGTCTGGTGCAAAATGGTGAGTGATGTTCTGTAAAACTCCCCTAAAGGACCTTTAGAAACAATATGGTAAAGCCATTCTGGGATGCCAGTGGGAGGCACACCACAGCTTCCTCCCAATGTGTGTGTTTACATTGTGTTATTCAGGCAGATGACAAGTTACTTCACTTTCACTTTGAATTGATTGGCTCAGATTGAGGTTTGAATTGAAAGTTGTGGAGTAACGGCAGCATTATATTAATTTAGCCCTTAATAATTAGTAAGCTAAATAGAAGATCAAACTTATTAGCTCCAGCATGTTCCTCTGTTGATGCAACAACCTAATTTCTGCTTTGGTGCTAATTTTATTTTTAGTTACGTTAAACAACATCTGCTGCTCTCTCCTTGCCTGCACATCCAGAAACTATATTGGTCAGGCATGATTTGCTCTTGGTAAAGTTATGCTGATGGTTTCCAGTCATGTCCTTGGCCTTCATGAGCTCAGGACTGCATTCCAGAAGGATTTGCCCCATAAACCTCCCAGTATGTAGTTTCCCAGGTTCTTTTTAATTGCTCTCCTTGGAGGGGTGTGGAGTTTGGCTTGTCTAGTCACTGTTAATCTCCCACAGTAGCCAGGACCTTTTCAAGCAGATCAGCCAGGGCTACAGAACAAAATGTCAAATTAAATACCTAATATTGTGTCTAAGACTCCTGCATTTGTATTAGAATATCTTTCCCATTGTAACTTGGCTTTGAGATCTGGAGATTTTAACGTGGATCTTTTTTTGTTGTTTCTCTTATTTCCTAAATTAAATTCCAACTTAAAGCGTAGGTGTTTCTTTCATTAAGTTGCTCTTTCTGTGCTTCTGAATTAAGCTTGGGATCATTCTTTGGCTTTCTTCTTTCCAAAAAAGTGTTGTAAAACTTTTGGTTTTGAGGAAAGTTGCATTTTTACCCAGGTGTAAAGCTGAATAGTATGCTTAATGCTTTGAATTTGTTCTCTTAAAACTTGAATAGTGGTAGGGTTTTATGAGATTGTTCAATCTCCTACTTTTCTAATGATCTCAGAAAGTTTTATAAATGCAGGAGTATCATACATGGATTATGATCTAGAACAACTATTAGCAGGAAGATTATGAAGAGCTAAAACATGATAGTCAAGATATAAGTATCAGATGCATAGTGTAGTGTGTCTCAGAAGATAGTGGCAATAAAATAATTTGCAAGGGTAAAACCTCCTGAGATTACAAAGGCAGTACTATCCAAAGCAAAGATTGAAAGTGTGCTATAACTTAATGATGTATTTTTATTAGGACAATGGGATGGTATCCAGATTTCCAGTTAGTTTCCTACTGCTTTGATACTGTTAATGGATGTAAAAGTAAATAAGCTATCTCTTAGCACTTGATTCTTAAGCTGTCAGATGAGCCTTTGGGAGAGCCAGAAAGGCTCCATGTGACTGGGGCTGGGAGGAATGAAATCCACCATTAGGGATGTGCAATGCGCACTGGAGCTGGTGGCACTGTCCGTTTCTGCAAAATGCCCTTTCTGACCTCAAAACACTCTTCTGTCGCTCCTCTCTTCCCTTGCTTTTCAGTTAATTCTTGCAGACACCTCTACCATCTGTAGCTGTTAGACGGGGCTACTTAGTCAGAGCTTGGGTGGATCTCATGGCTAAGGGTAGCAGTGGGTAAAAATGGGCATTGAAGACTGCCTGCTAGAGGCTGAAGGAGCAGAGAGGGGTTGGCATGTAGAGGAATGGGAGACAGTGAGAGCCTTAACAACACCGTGGGGCATGACCAACCTTTTTAAATCCATTTGGGAAGATGGTTCATTATTTTTTTCACAGACACATACATGCCATGAGGATGACAGGAACACTTTAAATAAGCCAGAGAACAAGCCCATAGTTCAATCTCATTTACAAATTCTGAGATTTTTTCATCTGTTGAGTTACATTGTGGCAAAATCCCCTGCCTTTTTTAATATGTGCTGTAAGATGAGGTGAACATTCAGGACCCAGGTGTAGTATGTTCTGAAAGAGAAGCAAAGCCCTAAATGCCTGCCCTGGCAAAAGAGCAGTAATGCAGAAGGTTCCGTGGATGAGCTGTGAAAGCATGAGGCATTTGACATACTCTGTCTTTTGTTGCTTTTGCAAGAAATGTTTCCAGCTGAAGCAGAAAGCTGGGTCTATGTTCCCTGGTCAGTAGCAGATGATCACTGTCTCTTGAAATATATAAAGCCTGAACATTGTCACCTCCAAGAAATTATCTCCTAACAAGGACATGTCCATGAGAAAAGCAGAATTAGACATTTGTGTTTTCTTCCTGCTGATACAGTGCTGCTGGGAACACTGAGTGTCAGCAGTGGTCAGGGATCTCAGTTTAGCTTTTGCTGGTGACTGACCTGCAGGAGAGTGTGTGAAAGACAGTGTTCAGTACCTTGGGTTTGATCCAGAATTACAGGGAAACAACTTGATTAGTGTATTTTCATTATTACTAATAGGTCTATATGTTGTTAAATATGAAAGAGCTGTAAGCTCTCATTAGCTTAATTATTTATATTTTATCCTTTCTAAAATTCTTTTTGTTTGCTTTGCTTGCTTTTATTTTAGTTTCTAAAGAGCAGGGGTTTTGTACTTTGGATGTCCTGCATCGTATTTTGGAAGTCCTGCAGAATCTACATATGCTGCAGAGAAACATCTATTTGTACAAAGTAAGACTGTCTCTGCCAAAGAAACAGTTTTATTGTTGTATGGTTTGTATATGATTAAATTAGATTAAATACTTTAGCAAATTCTATTAGCTGTAATTCTCTAATCATCTGGCTTTCCCAAATATGTTGGTCTATAGGTTCTGATTTTCTCTTTCACCTTGAATATGTAATTTGGAATACAAAATGTTATTTCCAGGTTTTTTTTTATTTGGACTATGTTTTTGTTATATAAAATTATGTTTCCCTGCACACATCTATTATATACAAAAATAATTAAATTATCCTATTAATTTGTAAAATGGTAAGTTTTTTCAGGGGCCATTGTGTTTTCAGTATGCTAGAAGTAAATCTACAGCTTGGGATGTTTTACATAAATTAAAAGAGCCACATTTGCTTTACACAGTTTCTTTATCTATGCAGTTCATTAAACTTGCTTAGCGCACCACTGCTGAATATAAATAATAACTGCAGCAGTGGTATTGATTACTTAGGTACCTGAGCTTGTGACTACTGTTGGCTTTAAAGCATTAAGAAACTTCTTTCCTGTTCTGTCCAGATAGGAAGGAGCCTTTTTCCCCCCCATCTTGTTTCCTGAGGATTGTTAATTCTGGATTCCTAAAATCATTAACTCCTAGAGACTGAAACTCCTTGTCATTGCAGCAGCCGTGTATGAACTAATGCAGTAATCGATGCTTGCACTACACTGCAGAGATTTGTTTTGATGACAAGAACTCTCGTTAGCCCTGTTTGGTGTCAGCGGTGTCGAATGTTTGACACTGCAGAATAATTTGGCTTAGAATCAGGACGCAAGGACCTTATGACTTCTTTTATATCGCCTCCTTCCCACTGAAGTGGATTTTTGCTTGCATTACGGTTTTGCTACAGTTGCAGGCTGGAATTCATCAACATACTAGATGCCAGTTGTGCTTTAACCATTCTGTTGCTGATGCTGCTATGTTTGCTGGGTTTCTTCAGTTTCTGCTCCATACGTTTCATTCAGGGACAGGTAAATAAGGAGCTATATAGTACTGAGGTTTTAGTTATTTTTTTTATATTTCATATTTAAAAAAAAATCTTTTTATGTATCTTTTTAACTGTGCAGCTTGAGTGATGTTCTGTCCTCAGAATGTAAAGTATTAATTTTAGCAAATATTCATCCTAAGTAGGGCATAAAGAACCATTTTGCTTCTAATTCTGTGTTTTAGTTATGTTTATATTTTGAAAGTGTCAAATATATTTTGACATTAGTGATGCTATGTGGAATGAGCTTCTAAAAAAGATCTGTATTTTGAAAGTACACATCAAAATGTAAATGTGTTTCTGAAAAGTAATAATAATATTCTTAATGCATTATGACTTCTGCATTTTGGAGGAGTCATGGATAAAGAATATAGAAATTTAGTTCAGGAAACAAATAAACATTTCTGTCTGTTATTTCTCTTTGGCAGAAGACAATTGATATGTCTTCCGTCTCCTGTATTGTGCTATTGTTAGGAGCTTTAAGAAGTTTAGAATGGAATTTGATTCTGTTAATTTTATTTTTGCATATTATTTAGGGGAAAAATCATTAAACCCAGGTATATAGAATAAAAATATATTTGTTTGGCATAATATACAATTATGGTTATAATAATATAATGGGTTATAATAAATGTACAGTTCCAGTTATTTTGTACATCGTTTCTGCATCATCATATTGATGCATTGCATTTTCTGATCAGGGAAGGACGTCAGTATTTTCCATTTATATTTGAAGTAAGGTCCTCATCTAAATCACTAAAGGATCACAGGGGAAACCGAGAGGAAGGACTCACCATTGCAAGTTCTTTGCAATTAGGCAGTGTGTTGAGGATAACAAATACCTCTAAAATCCTATACCTAAGTAGCTGCTGGCACTATCTATAAAAGTTGGTTTTGAAAAGTAATTTTTTCAGTAGAAGAATTAGTCCTAAAGATTTATGAGAGAATAAGTAAGAAAGGAGGTTTTATCCTCTTGAAAATAACATCTGTATTAGATAAAGTATACTAAGATATCCATGGGCGAAACTAATTTAATTCAGCAGAGTTCACTGAAGGCAGAATATGGAGGGACGCATTGGAGAAAATGAGGTTGAACAGCAGTCAAAACAGAGATGAAATGGAAACAGCAGCAGGAATATCAGGAAGACAAAATCCTACTATGGATGGGAAGAGACAACTGTCAGCCTTAGCTTTGCATGGAATTTAAAGGATGAGACTGGAGAAAATCTTTGGCTAAGATCAAAGTCTTGCATTCTCTCACACTTAATATATTGTATATAGTACATAAAGAAGGTAAATCCCTGTTTCTTCTTCAAGCTGCTCACTGTAGTAGACAGCCTTAAACTGCATTCTAGTGACCTCCTACACATCTTGGCAAAAGTAGATGAAGAAAGTGAAGTAGGATTGGGATTGAAAAATACAGAAGTGTGACACCCTGCGTAGTGAAGATTCAATGCTGTGCTGTGGGCAATAGGCAAGCAGCATGATGTCTCCAGCCTTTGCAACAGCATGGAATTGGGAAATATAAAACATACTTTAAAATTACTTAGCCCCACATCCCTATGTCCAGTATCAGTCTCTCTTGAGAGCATTTGATTCTTTTGTGTAGTAGACTATAGGTATATAAAGGACTATTAAACCAGGCTATCTATAGCTCTCTGGACATTAAATTTAACTCATCTCTCCCTCATAACTACACTTCAGTATATTAAATATTCCACTTTGAAAACTGAACTGTGTGCTGCAAGGAAAGAATCTGTCATCAAGGTCACTGTCATGTCAGGGTGTTGGTTAGGTGCACAGGTGCCCAAAAGAAAAATGTTGCAGAGTAAAGCAAAACCAAAAAAACCCCTAACAACAAAACTAAAATATCCATTCCTTTCTGCTTGGGGTCAAGTCACTTACAACTCTAATATGTTTCTGATTTATTGCCTACAGCAGTAGTGTGAGTGTTGACTATTACTAGGGTAGTTGGGCACTGGAACAGGCTCCCCAGGGAAGTGGTCACAGCACCAAGACTGCCAGAGTTCAAGAAGTGTTTAGATGATACTCTCAGGCACATGGTGTAATCTTGGGGATGATCCTGTGCAGGACTAAGGGTTGAACTTGATGATCCTTGTGGGTACCTTCCAACTGAACATATTCTGTGATTCAGTGACACTATATTCCAGATAAAGACTACAGATCCTGCTTAATGAATACTTTGGGTGATTTTTGTTACCAATTTTAGCTGTTAGAATATGATTTTCTGAATAGGTTTTCACCTTGTGCAAGTTTTATTTAGACACTTTCTCTGGTGTGACTCTTATCATGACATTCTGGATCTCAGCCCCCACGGTGTAGGGGCGCACCAGTTCCTAGTTCCTTATCCATGATCGGAGCCATTTCTGACGG
>JAWWLV010000121.1:84984780-84998079 GCA_035041135.1 Platyrinchus mystaceus | reverse complement strand
AGCCAATAGGAAAGGGTTAACAAGGGCCAATCCAGGAGGCCCAGGTATCTTCCCGAGACATTCCTGCATAGGAGATAACACCTTTCGAAGGGGGTTTTGGGAAGAAGAAAGCCAGTGACTCACAGAAAATGCAAAAAGCCATTTTAACCACATGTTCACTTTAACATTAAAATCCTGACTCCTACATGACATCTCATAAAAAAGACTCCTTCTCAATTGAACATATTTGACATCTGCTGTTACACATAATTTGCTGATAGAGCCAAAAGGTAGCAGACTCTTTCCATAGTTGTCTAGACTGGCAAGTACTTCGTACTAGGTACCAGTACTAGAGACTAAATAGTTCCAGAATAATCTCAATTGTTTTTGCATACTTTGCTGTTTGCACTGAATTGTGTGTGTTTCTAATTTTTTTTTAGTATGCTTCCTGGTACTTGATCACTGCATGTTACTCACTCATAGGCAACTTTCAATCAATTCTTCCAGAAAATGAAACATTTATGACTTAGCTGGTCAGTCTTTGACTGTATTTCTTCTTCTTCTGTATTGGGCTGCTTTTTTTTTTAATCTTGGTATTATTTCTTCATATGCTTCCACTTTTGCTGTCATGGCTGCTTCCTTACTTTCTGTAAGGTTGGAATGTTTTCGTTTGGTTCAGTTTTTTGGTGGTTGGATGTTTTTTGAGTTTAGGGTGTTTTGTTACATTTTTTTAGAAAGATTTTTGATTTTTCTTCTTCTCAGCTTCCTTCCCTTCCCCCCTTGGTAATTTTCATATTATTAGCTCTTTCCTCTTCACTGGTGGAAAGCAAAGCTCCAAAGGTCCTTTGCTGGTTGTTTTACTAGTCTGTGATCTCTTACAGTGCACTACAAGGATTCTTCCTGCAGTATTCCCCTCCAAACTGGAGAAACAAAACCTCACATTATCTTCTAATGCAGCATAATTGAGGGTTCTCATGAATGTTAATTTAAAAAAAATAAAAAAACCAAGCAAGCAAAAAGCCCTCAACTGAACCAAAACAAACCAAAAAACCCCAAACCCTCATCAGGCTCATCTTGGTGTTTTGGAGTGTGTTTCCATCATGGTACTGCTGAATTGCTTTTCTCTTTAATCAGAGAATTTCATCTGCTGTGTTTCCTTCTACAGGCCTATAGCTCAGAAAAACTAGTTTGTTTTTTTTTCTCTCCTCAGACTTTCCTTTTCATGAAAATTAAATAATAACTTTGATTATGATATACAATCTTATTTCTTGTAACTTGTTCAGGTTTGCATGATGGACTCTGTGTGTGTATGCTGGACAATCAACAGAAAGGTTCACTGTCTTTCTCTTTTCCCCTGGTCCTGTGGATAAGAAGCCTTGCTTTCAGTTGCTGTTGTTTCTATCAGCATGTTTATAAACACTGTGTATTTTATTCTGTAATGCCTTTCTTCTTTCCACAGAGTAGTAGAAATTGTGTGTTCAAATAAGTCTCTCTGGGCATTGCCTCTTTTCATCACCTTATTTAGCTACCAGGGCACTGGTACCTTACTGGGCATTGTTTCCATGGGATTTCTAAGGCGGGGGCTGCTGTTTAAATGCCTGACATTTTTTTCTCATTTGCTAACCCTTCTTAAAATTTTTAGCTATTGGCAATATAGAAACGCCCTGGAGTTTGAGAAGAATTTATTTTCAGCTTTGATTTTCAATGTTAATTTGTTAATAAATCAGTCTTTAACAAATACTAAGATAAAAAATATGCAACTGAAAATTTTTAAAATTCTCAGGGGAAAAATACCAGAAGAGACCAAACGGGAAATATTACCTTTTTTTTTTTTTTTTTTTTTTGCAATTAACACCTACTCAGTTGGTTTTAAATATGTACACAGGGGAGAGAAAAAAAACAACCCACAGGAAAGACAAATTGTGCAAGGCTGAAGAACAGAATGGGATATTTGAAGTGCTGGGAATTCCTTCAGAACAGCAGAAAAATTATTAAGACCTGATCAGTCTTTTAAAGTACAGGATAGCTGTTTATCCATGTCTCCAAAATTACAAGACCATGTGACTTTTTGAGATAACTTGTTATACATTTTTCAAGTTTCATTATATGCTGAACAAAAATATTATCAAAAAATCATGCCAAAGCTAAAAGCGTTAATTATATGAAACAAGAACTCAATAAAACTGTTAATACAGTTAGTGTCAATATTGAGTTGGAATTAAATAGTGATAATAAATTTATTCAGAGAAGCTCTAAATTTTGAAAAGGAAATGTCCTTCCATCCATCTACAGAATTATCTTCCACTCAAGAGAGTAATCTGAGTCAGCAAAATCAGCACTCAGAATTAGCCCTAAGATAACAAATTTTCCTTGTCTTTAGATGCCACAGTATCAAAAATCAATTAAAATGTTTGCCTGCTGATTAGAAGCTAAACATTTTTCTGATATCCTCAAGAAAATATTTGTAATAAACCTTTCAAAAGAACTTCTCAGAATAATGGAAGTTCATTTATCTTGCTTAAAGTCTTTCACACTTTTTATGACCCTACAGAATATGCTTCTGTGGACCATCCCTGTGTGAATCATATATATTTTTGGACTCACATGCTTTCAATAAGACTTATGCGTCCTCAAAATAGGAGTTTAGATGGTCTCTGAGATAAAAATAAGTATCTAGCTAGAAAGGGTTGATGAACTGTTGAAGACTCTTGGTGTTTGAGTGAAGGAACCAAGTAATACTGGCTCAAGGACTCTCGTAAGCAGACTCCCTAGAGATTTGGGAAACTTAGAGCAGCTTCCTTGCTATGCTCCTTGTGTCCATGTTAAAAATTTTGGAAACATTCAAAATTCCTTACTTTGTTACTTGACTAGATAGGTTATGACTTTTTGTCTTTAAGCTTCTATTGGCAAGATTAAAGATTAAAGCCTTGTAACAACAACACTGAAATATTTTAGGTAGGATGTCCATTTGGTGAAATATACAAATGGGCCCAATTGTTTTTGTGTTGGAAGGTCTTTTGCAAATGTATCTTTTGAGAAACCTTCAGCCATCAATGAACACAAGTGCAATACTTTCTTATAAAAACGTATATGTCTAAACTGTACACCTAGTTAAAAGAAAACTACAATCTTTGAAATAAAAAGTCCTTGTTAAATAAATACCTGGATAACAAACTCATGTTATAATTTAAATAGTCCACAGAACATTCACCTTGCACCCGGATAAAGAAAGTATATTGAAAGATTTTTTCACAATCAGCAACTGACTAATCATTCCTTTGCAAAATTGAAAATAATTGTGAATTTGCAAACTCTTGTAAAGAGACAGCTTTGCAACAGTAACTAAGAGAGAAGTCAAATGGATTTTCCTTTTCACTAGATTTTAGCTTAATATTAGTGCCCTTAACAATCTAGATAGTATTTAATGAGTTCACTACTTTCTTGCCTAATTATTTCTGTATTTCTTGTTTGCAAATATCAATTCAGCCTTACAACTTCAGCTGTGCTCACAATGTAACTTCCACTTTAAAAAAGGTTTTTAAACTAAGGAGTTTGTTTCCAAATAAAATGCTGAAGTGTACATTTTGTATGAGAAAGAGTATGAAATGTCCTTATCTTCTAAACACAAAAGTAAGGAATAACCATTTACTTTTAGTTTGTACGGAATAAGCCTAGGTTGTCAGTTATCTAAATCTGAAAGTTTAATGCTTCATAAAGCTCTATAGACCCTTTTCCAATTATTTTTTTGTTACTCAGAAATTTAATTAAGATATAGAAGAACAATTTTATATCTCATCATTACATTAAAATACCTAAATAAATATTGAATTGAGGGAGCAATCTGAGAGGCTGATTCTAGCTTTGGGAACTATAGAGATCACAGTTGTGTGTGCCAGATCTGTACCTGAAATAGGAGTACTATATGTATAAAATGTCATTGGTATGGAGTCTTAATGTTGGAGTCTTACAGTATGTTAATATTCAGTGCTTAGGACATGTGCCAGCAGGGAACTAAAATCCAATGCAGTTGTATATTTTCAGTACAAAAGCAAACCTAAATTTCATAGCCTTGTTGTGCATTCTTCCCACATACTGCATGATCCAGCCTGTCCTTGAACTGCATGGATGGTAAAATACAGACCTTTTTCTGCAAGGGCTTAAGTTCTAAACTGTAGACATCTAAAGTTGGTTGGTTTGAATCTAAGGAGATAATGAGCATTTTTATGAAGCTTTCTGTATAATTAGGCAATAGGTAGCTTTTGAATTCTCTGCTTGCCACGTAATGCCAGGGTTGCTTGTCAAGCCAGGGTACTCATGTTTTCTCTCTGTGTGCTTACTTAGCAGCTTGTTGTTTAAGCATATGTTGTTTATACAATGAATTATTTTTCTGACATGATAAAATGATTAGATTTTTTTTTTCCTGTGTGTAGAAGTAGTTCCTTGCTTAACAATATGACTTATCACATCTGTAACAGCAACCAGATGTTTTTGATGGTGGCAGTGGTGTGCTGGACATTTACCAGTAGCATGCAGAGTGGTTTTCCAACTCATGAAAACTCAGGCTATGAAGAAGAAGGGAAATCTAGTTAATATATGGAGCTTTTTTACATTTGTTGTAACTTTCTGTAAGCTGGTATGTGGCTTCTTTGGCCCAGGGTGGGGAGGGTATGCCTGGGCCCAACAGGGCCAGCTGCTACACTGGCTCTCCCATTTTCTTCTCTTCCGTTTTCTTAAATATGTAATTGGCAGAGGCGTTACTAAAACTTTTGATTGGCTTTGCTCTGGAAATCCACCTGGAAAAACTATTTTCAGCCCCAGGGGGGGCTGGTGAGCAAACCCATGACACAGTGACACAAGTTTGAAGTGTGGTCGACATGCTGGAGGGAAGGGATGCCTTACAGAGGGACCTTGACAGGCTTGAGAGGTGGGCCTGTGTGAACCTCATCAAGTTCTCAAGGCCAAATGCAAGGTACTACAGATGGGTCAGGGCAAACCCAAGCACAACTACAAGCTGGGCAGAGAATGAATTGAGAGCAGCCCTAAGGAGAAGGACTTGAGGGTGTTGGTGGATGAAAAGCTCAACATGACCTGGCAATACGCTCTTGCAGCTCAGAAAGCCAAACACGTCCTGAGCTGCATCAAGAGGTGTGACCAGCAGGTCGAGGGAGGTGATTCTCCTCCTCTACTACACTGTGGTGAGACCTCACTTGGAGTACTGCATCCAGGTCTGGGCTCCCAACATAAGAAGGACACAGACCTGTTGGAGTGAGTCCAGAGGAGGGCCATGAAGATGATCAGAGGATGGGAGCATCTCTGCTATGAAGACAGGCTGAGAGAATTGGGGTTGTTTAGCATGAAGAAGAGGAGGCTCTGGGGAGACCTTCTAGGAGACCTCCACCACCTAAAGGAGGGCTACAAAAAAGCTGCAGAAGGACTTTTTACAGGGGCAGGTAGCGTTAGGACAAAGGAAAATTACTTCAAGCTGAAAGAGGGTAGATTTAGATTAGATATTAGGAATGAGTTCTTTACTGTGAGAGTGGTGAGGCACTGGAACAGGTTGCCCAGAGAGATTGTGGATGCCCCATCCCTGGCAATGTCCAAGGCCAGATTGGATGGGGCTCTGAGCAGCCTGGTCTAATGAAAGGTGTTCCTGGCCATGGCAAGGAGGGGGTTGGAACTAAACGATCTTTAATTTCCCTACCAATCCAATGTTTTGTTAATTAGAGAGACCAAGTCTGACTATTCAGTTTGTTGAGTAATTTTAGATGCAGCCTCTGAAAATTATTTGTCTAAGTTTCTAGTTACCTGATAGAACTGCTGTATTAATTACCAGCTACCTTTTAGGGTCAATTAAATGCCTAACATGGGCCGACTGACTCTTATAATTAAACTCTGTCTTAAGCATCTGCTGAGAATCCAGTGTGTCTGGATTTGAGTAAAACACTGAAGTGCATTCTTTGCTGAATGTCAGTAGTCTAGATGGATTTGGGGAAACATCTAGGGGAATTTTATCTCCAGTATTCAAGACTTTTGAAATCAGCATGGCTGGTCATACACGATAACAGACTCTCCTGTTTTGTGCATGTTTTGGCCTTGTAAGAGAGGCTGTTGTTTCCAGCACTTCTCAGCTTTTCAGGATCTTACTCAAAATCACAGTAACCCAGCATTAGCTTTTGGTATGGATAGTGCTGCTGAAGATGAAGTATTTTAGAAAAAAGGTTTTTTTGGTGGTGTGAATTTTGCTATGCCTTTATTTTGAAAACATACATGTTGCAGATATAAAACCATTGGTGATTTATTAAGAGTTTTACTTCCTATCTTGAAATTCAGTTGAAGACTGTGAAAGACTTCTCAGGGAAAAAAAACTTGACACATTTGTGTCTTGTAACATATTATTATATCTCTCTGTATCCAAGAGTAAAGTAATCAAACAGCAGCATATTAATAGGAAAAATATTTAATTGCTTTAAGGTTACAACTTTTGAATTATTCCCTCAGGAAAAAAATGTTTTTACAAATATATACTCTTTTTCACTCTTTTGGTCTTAAATAAATCACATGTTAAAACTGCAAATGTGTTTTTAATAATATACTTTAAGTTGAAATGTATTTTTATAAGTTTTAGATATATATCAGGAATGTAAAAAATAATAATGATGCAGTATATGTATATTTTCATAGGGACATCATTTTAAGTTGTTCTTGTTTTAAAATCTAAAGAATTATTTTAAAAGTTTTTAAAAGCAGCTTAATCCTATAAATTAATTACTTACTCCTTATAAAAGTAGTTTTTTCCTCTCTATAATGTCTTAAAATCATCTTATTTTCCCAGTTATTTTTAATGACTTTTACCAGTGGAGAGAGTTCTCTGTGTCTAGAGGGTTTTTGTGTTTTCAGTTTTGGTGTATGGTTTTTTGAGAAAATCTGAAATTTTGAAGCTATGCTCTTAGATCACAAGTTTTTGCAAGTAATTTACATATTCCCAGATCTCTGTAATACTAATGCAGTAAAGTTATTTTGTGTAATTAAAGTTCTGGAGTATGGCAGTGCAAGAAGGGCATAGATAGGTATCAAGTAAAGAAGCAGCAGTTACATGGGATGATCAAGGAGAAATTATTTTAAAAGATAGAGTACAGAACTGCAGACATCTCTAATGTCAGCATTGCTGGCATGAAGTATTTTTTAAGCTCATTTGGGGAGTTTGTTAATTTATGTCTTAATTTTTATGGTCTATTTTATGCATGCTTATGAATAGACTGACATTTTCCATTATAAAACCCTTTTTACAGTTGTAAATTCACCCAGAAGTTTGTGTGCCAGTAGTCTGTGTCATAATGAATTTTAACAGGAATTTTAAAATTAAGTCATTTTTCAGAATGTGTACTTTTCTCTTCCAAATTTTTGCAGCTTTTAAAATAGTCACCAAATTGTAGACTTAAAATTTTCAGTGACTTTCAGTCAAGATGTTTGATTCGATAGCTACCTTTAGAGCTTCTCATTTTATCATCCATATTCCAGCTCAGTAGAGCTGCATTTGCAGTGCACTTCCTGCTCTCATCTTCTGAGAGCAGAGGGTGAAAGAACTGGTGTTGTGGTCAGCTGCTGTGGAGGTAGCCGATGGCTTGGAATTTAACAAAACATGGGACAGACAGGAAGGTGAAAGGGGCAGACTCTTTAAGGCTTAGCTGTGTGGAGGAGCTCGTGGGAATGTAGCTTAGTATCAAAGGGTCTGAGGTTAAGGAGGAATTAAAATACAGAACCTAAAGAAAGGACACCAAAGCCAGAAGCAGGAGGCAGAAGATGGATGATAGCAAATAATGAGCAGGGAAGAAAAGCAGCAAAGGGTAGGTAGATGGTGAGAACAGGAAAATCAGCAGGTTAGCCAAGACGTGTATGAGAGGATGTTAGATCACTACTCTTACCAGCACACAGGCATCTAACAGTAGTATTACAGAGATGTGTTTTATAAAGTAAGATAGTGAAGATGTATAGCCTGAATTGCACATAAAAGAAATATGTTTTCTAAAGACATAGAGCATATCTAAGTGTAGACAGGATTGGCAATAAATGTATGATTTTAATGATAAATTAGGATTTTCACCTGATAACTTTTAAATGATTTGTAGAGTTTGTAGGAATGTAGTTAGGAAAGTGTGTGAAGAGTTGTTCCATTAAAAAAAAAAAACCACCTAACTCTGGGCCCTAATCATTTAAAGACTTGAAAAAAATCACTTATGCACTCAGAAAGCAATATTATCAAACTGTTCCACTAACATATTTTAGGTGCCCAAGTGAGAGTGAAAAATGCCTGAAGCGCAGCTATGGATATAAACCTCATTGAGAGGTGACTATTTCCTTCAAAATCTAAAACTAAGCTCAGAAGTGATAGTTTGGATTTTGGTTTTTTGGGGGTTTTGTCTCCATGTTTAAGGGCAGTGTAAGTTAAATGGGAGAATAATCTACTTTTTTTTTTCCAGATAAAAAAATTTCTTGTTTATTTTAGATAATTTTTTATATACTTCTTTCATTGCAAAAGAACATTAGGAAAAGTTTTTCTAATTTCTAACGACACCTTGTGTTTTTATTAATACACTATGACAATGCCTAAAAGGCTGAATAAAACCCCAAGATTCAGAGCTTACAGATATATTCTGTCAAACTAGTGCTTGCACAGAAGTATTTCAGCCTTATTCCTACTGTATCTGTCTCATATCTAGCCTACATCATTCTCTTATGTCCCTCCAAATATCACCCGTGCGCTTCCTCTTCGTAAAGAAAATTGTGCTCCAAGTTGCTCTGCCCATTATTCTTTCTCTTGCAATTCCTGCCTTGTCCTTTTTCTCCTTGCAGTTACATCAGTCCTCTGCCAGTAAAGTTGGTAGTTTTCTGCTAGCAAGTCAGCCCTCTACAGCTGCAGTATATTGAATCAAACTGTGGTGGTTTCCCTAGCTTTCCATAAATTCATATATACTCACTGTGGTGTTATGATCTGCTGCCTTTTCTCCCAAATCCTACCCACAGTGCCCTCCTTGACCTGATAGGCTGAGGGCTTCCAGACCACTGTAATTCATGGGCTTATTCTTGATGTACATAGTATAAATGTTTGTCCAAGGTGAAATAGATTGCAGATTGTACCTGCTGTCAATACTATTTGCTCTATTTGCGTGGCTGTTTTCCCTGGTGCTCTGTTATCCGTTACCGGCTCCCGTGCCTCTCTGTCTGTACAGTACCTGTCATCACAGTATTGATCTTTGCAGATACCAGAATGTGGTTGACTGTTCTGTCCTTAACTGTAGCCTATTTTGTTGAGTATTCTCACTCGTGTTGTCAGTAGCTTTAGTCCTGAGCATTGGCTGTGTAGATGGTGGGGAGGAGGAGGGCTGTGAATGCAGTGCTTTGGGGTCCATTGCTGGATGACTGGGCAAAGCAAAAGGCAGACAGTGTGCACAACAAATTCTGAGGTGCAATTCCTGAAGAAACAGAGGTCCAAATAAATGCATTATTATGTGGTTTTGTTTTTATATTAATAGGCCACATTGTTTTCAAACTGAGATGTTAATTTGAATCATAGTAAAAATTTTGTATTTTCTTCATCAAACTACTGCACTTGAAAATTCATTCATGCAGAGGTAACCATTCATGTGACTTTCTCTGCTTGAGAGATTACACATTTCTTTCTACTCATATTCTTCCAGGTGACTTGGATTATTACTGGCTGGATCCTGCCACGTGGCACAGCAGGGAGACATCCCCTATTAGTTCGGTAAGAAATAAAAAAAAAGAGGTTCATAAGTACAAATTAAAATTTTTGCTAATTATTTCAGTTCAGCATAGTTATTTGGCTGTAAAAAAGTATTCTATACAAATTATATGAACACTTGGTTTAGAGGACCATGGAAATGGAAATCAGAAAGAAATTTTCATCAAAATGTGTATTTGTAGAATTGCCTGAATTTTAACTTGAATTTAATTCTTTCATAGTCATGATGCTAGAGTCCACTGCAAACCACAAAAAAAGCAGTTGTGAGTGTGATGCTCTGGGAGAGATTAATGATTTTTTCTATTGACTTGGAGTTGGAAATGATAATTTTGATTTTATTATAGAGTGAACATCCATATAGTAGAACTGCATAATGTGTGTATTTTTCTAAAGAACAGAATTTCTGCATGTGCTTTTTGGGTCATATAATTTAAAAGTAAATGTTTAATTTATTACCTGGGGTGTGTTTTAAGTGTTTAATTATATTGAACTTTAAAATGTATTATAATTTTATCTGCAGCTTGGTGCCTTCTTACCGAGGGCATAAATGTTTAATGCTGCCAGAGTCTAACAGATATAATAATAGAAAGCTCAGGTGCAATATGTAAACTTCTGATGAATATTTATGTCTACTTTGACATAACGATACAGAAATTGTATTGGTTTATACATGTGCATCTAAACACTGGAAGATGCCTTTGATTTAACTGCTTGGATTTTTTTTAACAGCATCCCGTAACGTGGCAGCCTTCCAAAGAGGGAGATCGCTTAATTGGGCGTGTTATTCTTAACAAGAGAACAACTATGCCAAAAGAATCAGGTGCATTACTGGGGCTAAAAGTAAGTATTACATGACTTGTCTGCTAATTGAAAGAAAGTTCCACTGACCTTAGACACAGAGGTCTAACACACTAAATCAGAGGATGCTCCAATCATATTGTCTTTTGACAAAAGAATGTATTACTCTTTTTGAGTAAGTTTTGAAAGCTATATATATAAATTATGAATATAAATACATTTGCTCCTTCTATGCAGTCTTCCAGGCGTCTATGACAAAGGAGCTGAACTGTTTTGATTAGAAAGGGTATGTTTATTCAGCTTCCTATCTGCAAGACATGTACTGCCCATTGCAATACACTAATGGAGTCCTGCCTTTTCCAACTCTACTCTTTGCAATTCAGTCAAGTAATACATTTTATAATCCACATACATAAATATCATATGAATGCAAACGTTTACAAGGTCATTTTTTAAAATCCACACAGCCATTGGAATATAAAAATTTTGTAGAAAGAAGCTAAAAATTTACACAAAAAATTTGCAAAAAGCCCTCTTAAATCTTAGTAGAGGTTAAATTAAATGTAATTCCTTAATCCAGTGCCCTAAAGCCAAGACATGGGCAGGACTGTTCAATTGATTTAAATCCCTAACCTGGTCATTTGTATCAGACTTTTAGATTCATGTCTCTAAATTTCAAGAACAATTGAAAGAGAGAGTGCTACTTTTGAAGCTGGTGGAGAGTACAGTTCAAGCATTTCTCTCTCCATGTATATTTTTAAATCTATGGAGCTCCAAAAATGACTGAGAGAATTTAATTTGGGTGTCATTCTCTCTCCACTGAGAACAACAGAAGCAATGCAAAATCTGAAATATTCCCACTGTGACATGAGATAGTGTGGCATGGTAATACAAAAGATGAAAACAGCCTCACTCTACTTCTTGTTTAGTGATTTATAGCACAAGGCTGATTTTTGCTGGTGGCAAGCAATTCTATTTGAATATGTGAGGAAAAAAAGGTTAGTCCTAGTAGGAAATGTAGAAAGTAGTTTGTCTTCGATTTTTCCAGTTTCAGTTTTGTGTAATATGAACTAAAGCCCTCACGGATAAATTTTACACATTATCAGGTGATAACGTTGGCAGGTAGGCTTCTGGATCTGTTTTGATATTAGTGCTGCTACTAGTTATTGTGACTGCGACATGGGGAGCTAATACTTCCTGAACCAACATTCCACTGTTTTTATTATAAAACCCTTCCCAGGATATTCTTGGGAAAAAATAAAACAAAACCCCCAAAACACCTCACCTGAGTGGGAAGAGTAAGAGAGCTAAAGAGAATAGCAAGTCAGCAAGACTGCATTTTCTTTGTTTTTAAAATCTGACCCCTTGAGAACACTTTTTTTTTTTTTGATGTTTCTGTATCATGTAGTCATCTTCAAAAACAGATATGTTCAGTTCTGTTCAACAAAAGCCAGAAGTTGATGGTTTGTCCTATCATATGCTTGGATGAGAGGGCCTGGGTTCACACTCTTTTGAACTGGTTGGCAATGTTTCATAGCAGTATATTTACTAAGTTTTCAACTGTTGTACCAATTGCATTTTAAGATTTCATGCACTTGATTTGATGTGCACTTGCAAGTTAAATTTGAGCACATGACAGACAATTATTTGTAAAAGGTACATTTGCTTGGTTATTAATTAAGAAGCGTTCTTTCTGCAAAAGATGCAGATTGATTAGTCAAACACATTTAAAGGAATATCAGTTTTATTCATTCTGTGTTAGCTTTACTTCTTTTTGTCTTTAGGCCTTTGTAAAACCCAAATTGACAATAGATTTTCTTGTGCATATTTCAGGTTTAATTTTTAAAAAAATGTGAAAACTGATCTGTCTATATGTTTGTGCTTGATATGATGTCTGGTTTGTGGCTTGGAGACTCACAAATTTATGATTAACCAGGTTGTTGGAGGAAAAATGACAGAATTAGGTCGACTCGGTGCCTTCATTACCAAAGTGAAGAAAGGTAGCCTGGCTGATGTGGTGGGGCATCTCAGAGCAGGTAAATCAATCAGTTGCGTATAAAATATATGGTGTTTTGATAATGGCCTATTAAATGCAAATTTTAATTTATATTAACATTCCTCATGTGATATGCTAATATTTTTAAAATACAATGCTGTAATGTTATTATGGAATGCCGCCGTAATGTTATTATGGTATACCATGGTTGCCTACCTTTCTTATTTATTATTAGCTCCAATTGCTTGGATGTATTAGCAAAATAAAAGAAACTCCTCAGTAATACTGGTGTCAGGACTGAGTGTCACTGGTAAATTTCTGTTTGCTAGCTCAGGAGCTGCTTCTTACACTCTACAGAAGCCCTGTAAATGTTTTTCTACACTGATTGTGACAAAACAAAACTCACTACAGTTACTTTATCTGTACTATAGTGTCACCTGAAGGATGACACATTGCATACACAGTGGATTTTGTTAGTGCTTCTTTTAGTGTAAATTGTTACAAATAAAAATGGAACATAAGACAAGAAAATGGTCCTGAAATATTTCATTTCTATAAGATATATATATATATATTACAGTTACAAATAAATGGCTGTGGTGTTGGCACTTTTCAAGCTTCTAAATGAAGTGAGAATTATGCACAGCAGTTGGTTTTCAAAGTTACTTCTTAGTGGTTTACATTTTTACCAGGGGACCCCTGGTGGCCTAGCGGTTAAGATGCTGGTCTCTCAGCGCCAAGGCCGCAGGTTCGAATCCCGGTCCTG
>JAWWLV010000121.1:84936539-84984680 GCA_035041135.1 Platyrinchus mystaceus | reverse complement strand
GTTCAGCGCAGGCTGTGTCTCACCTAAAAAATCCATTGCACAGGCTTGAAAGGTAAAAACACCTTTCCCAGATCTTCATTCGCGAAGACTGGCCACTTACTTACATTTTTACCATGGCTCTAAGCAAGTGCTTTCTAAATGTTGTCTTAGCAAACCAAAGTCTATGCAGCATCCCAGGAACCCACAAGTTCCATGTCAACTTGTATAAATTTAGGATAATTGCATGAAGCAGATAGTAGTAAAGAAGTAGAAAGGATGATGAATCTCTAAAAATATTCTTCTTTGTTTTTTGGCATTTGTTAATTTCTATTTTTTACTGAGTCAATATACTTGGGACCGGTAGCACCAAATATTATAGTTGCTTATAGATTTTAAATGATTTATAGATTTTAAACTTATAATTAAAGAAAATAAGTTTCTCTCCACTAATCTTGAACTATTTGGACTGAAATAATACATTTTTAATTTCTGGTCTAGAGATTTTTTTTTATATCAAGGCTATTTTTAATTTCTAAAATTAGTTTTATAGCCAGAATTATTTCACAGAGAAAATACATTGTTTTGCACATATTTTCAATGAATGAAAGTCTGTTCATCCTATTGTATGGGAATAAAACACACAAAAAAGGTGTGGACAAGTCCTTGCTGTTAGGAGAACGCACTTTTGTCTTTACAGAAAACCTCCAAAATTTGTCTAGTTGATAAATCTTTGGGTAATTGTGCAAACCTCTTAAATTTTAATAACAGGAAATATGAAGTCTTGCATGAGGAACAGAACATCCCAGTGCAGCAGTAATCACTAGGAGCCAATCAGCTAGAGAGGAGCTTGGCAGAGAAGTGTCTGGAGGTGCTGGAGGACAGTCAGTTGAACATGAGTCAGTAAAGTGCTCTTGCAGCAAGTGCCAGTCATGCAGAGGACTGTAGTAACACAGTTGAAGCCAGCAGATTGAGAGAGGTGGTTCTTGCTCTTATTCAGGGCTTATAAGACTGTATCTGGTGTCCTGTGGCCACTTTGGGCTTGTCTAGTACAAAAGAGGTGCTGTCAAACTGGACTAGATTGGGCAGAGGGACAGAAAATTAATTAAGCATATGAGGTACAAGAAGCTGAGAAAAATATTTTTGTTCAGACTGGCAATAAAAAGACTATTGGAGGGTCTAATTCTTGTTTTTACCTGGCTAGCAGAGGCAGTAGAGACCCCAGAGCAGGAACTGTTCTTAGAGGTGATCACACAAGATGACACTGATCACACGAGAACCAACATGCACAAGCTGGAATGAGGGAGATCTTCTTTGTGAAAACCCTTTTTCTTGTAACCAGAGAGAGATCAGTTAAGACTTGGAAGAGGTTGCCCATGGGAGTCATATCCTTCCTTTGAGAGATTCAAATCTCATCTGGTCAAATTCCTGAGCAACATGGTCAATCTTTTGATGTTGGCCCTACTTAGAGCAGGGGTTTGAACTAGCTGACCCCCAGAGGTGTCTTCCAATCCAAGTTACTATTTCAGAAATCAATATTTCAAAAAATCCCAGAGATTTTCAGCGTAAGTCTGAAAACTATCACTGCTCAACATGAATCAGTAAGTGAGGGTAGAATGCAAGATCCATTAATATTCCTTCCTAGAGGCATCTTACATATCCTGGGATATATGTCTCACCTGCAGAAGTGCCTCCGTAAGGGTGCAAGTGTCCCGTAGGTCTGCCAGCCAGCTTTGCGCAGATATCTTGGTTATCCTGGACATCTGCAGTGTAAGGTGTCAAACAGCTGCTTCACTGACTTCCAACTCTGAGCTACTACAGTGGGTTGTAACACCAGGGAGTTCATCTCACATGAAACTGTAGCAATGCATTACAGGATCATAGAGCAGTTGAGGTGGATAGGGACCTCTTGAGAGCTCTAGTCCAGCCCCACTGCTTAAGCAGAGTCAGCTAGAGCAGCTTGCACAGGACTGTGTCAAGCATATGCCCGAGTTTTGACTATCTGAATGGTGTTTTACTGTTTCCATTACTGTTACTGAGAGCAGAAATCAGAAAGAAAGTCTTATATACATCATCTTAGATGAAAGTGACAATGGCTTGGCTGGTCAAAAAGATAGGAACTGAGTAAAAGATGAATGGTGGCGATTTGGTTAGAATTATCAGAGGTGTCATTTCACTGAAGTCTCCATTTGGCTCTAGTTTTCAGAAAGAGTAATTGGAGTCAGTTCTGTTAATTTAGCATTCTGACTATGATGATCTAATGTTTAATCATCTTAGTATTTTTTTTTATTTTGATCTCCTAGTGGCTCTCAAAAGTAAAAAAAGCTGCTGAAGTCCTCTAAAATAGTTGTACAGACACCTTGTGTGTTCCTCTTTAAGATTCTTAATCATGTTGCACATACTTTGTCTTCTTCAAAATGTGATAGATTCATTACTGTGTAAATTAGGTTTAAATACTAATTTTTTAGTATTACAAATTTCACATATGCCCCTGTCAGGTTTTTTTTGCTTTTAAAATTATAACTATTGCAAAGCTGGCCATGTCTTGTTCCTTTTCATGACTGGGATGCTTTTATAAATCAAGCCAGTTATCTCTAAATAAGTTAGATTTTATTTTCAGGGAAAAAACCCCATGTTAGTTTTTAACAGTTGTTAGCTTTAAAATGGAGTCAGAATTGCAGAAGAAACTGAGTCTGTTTTCACTAGGTTGTATATATTTTAAAGGAAATTCCTAGGCAATATCTAATTCTTGTTCCTCTACAACCATCATCATCATCATCATCATTATATAATAAATATCGGAGGTATTTTAAAACATGTCAGCTAAACAGCGAGGTAGAAAATGAAACTTAAGTCAGCAAACATTTATTAAGTCTGCCATTAGCAAGCACTCATGTTTAAAAGAATGCTTTGAAAGTCAGTGGAATATCATGTGGATATTCCTGTGGATATATCCTGTGGAGTACTTTCTTAAAATACTAAAGTATAGACTGTTCGGGAGAAAGGACTGACAATTGCTGAACAGAAAGAGAAATTGAAGTAATATTTATTAGAAAGGACTTCAGTTAGGGTAGTTTTCCTTGGCTTCATAACAAGTGCAAGTTTGATCATTTGGCTTGCGTCTCCTCAGAAAGGAGGAAAGCCAGAATGTGAAGGGTTGTTCCTGACTGAATCTGAAAAACATAAAGTCATTGTCAATAAAGACAATAAATTTAACAAAATATTTGTGGCATGAGGGAGTGGTTGTGAATTTTTGGCTGCTATGTATGATGAGGTGTAAGAGATAAAACATACCCTATAGTTCCTGCAGCCTAATTGTATATACTGATCTTTCTTCAGAAAAAATACTTCAAGATTTTTACCTTTTTATAATAAGGCCAAAATACAATGTAATGTACATCCTGTTTAAATTTTAGAGATGGCAAACTGAAAAAAGAAGATTATCTAAATGATTTTCAGTTCATGTTTTCCTTTGTGACCCCCCAACATCCTCAGGAGACAGGGCCTCACTCATTGCTTTTATTTTTGATTTGTTTGACACAGACAGTGAAGGCTGTCCTTTCTGTAGGGAAATGTAGAGTATGTAATCTGTAATAAAATGTCATGATTTTTACAGGCTTAATAGTAGGTATTTATGTTTTTATTTTTTGAAGACTAACCTATTTTCCAGGTTTATTACTAGTAGTTAAAAAAGACTCTTTTAAGAAGAATTTCATTTCATAGCATAATAACAGGTACTATTTTGGAAATACTTAACATATTTGCACAAGTGGTTTCTTTAATATGTTTTGTGTGTACAAAGTGTAGCTGTGTTCAGAGAAAGAAGCCTTGATAGTGTCTCAAAAAACTTTTTTTTTGTTTCAGCACAGCTTTTTAAATTATTTCAGGCAATGTTACTTGATAATATAAATTTCATTCTTTGTAAAAGAATATGAAAGTGAGATAAACTTCTCTTTAAATTCAAGGGGATGAAGTTCTAGAATGGAATGGTAAACCGTTGCCTGGAGCTACAAATGAAGAAGTTTACAACATTATTTTAGAATCAAAATCAGAACCTCAAGTTGAAATTATTGTTTCAAGGCCTATTGGGTAAGACTAAAGACTTGCTTCTTACACACAGTTATTGCTTCTGCTAATGGGTCTTCTAAAGGGATTATTTGTGAGTTCATTTTTTTTTTTTGCTTAATAATGGAATATGATTCACTTTCTATTACTGACATTCAGTATATTCTATTTTCTTCACTACCATTTACAATCTTGGATCTTTGCAGTGACAAATGTATACATATGTATAAGTATACTTGATGTTCTCTGTATGGTCAAAGGACTATGATGGTGTTTGCCAGGTGGCAAAAGAAAATTGGTGAATTAAGTACACCTGTGCTTTTCAGTGTGGTTTTCAGGCTTTCAGCTTAACTAGATCACAATAACTTATATAAGTCTTCATGAGTTATAGGGGAGCATTTCAGGATCCTAAGAAGTCAATGCTACAGGATTTTAAACAGGCCTTCTTTAAAGAGATAAAAAAGGAAACTTAACACTAGATTGAAAAGACTGTATTTACCCTTAAATGATTGTCATCAAAGTCAAAAGTGGAAACAAAAAGTTTCATTAAAAATTAGCATTAACATTTTATGTTTATGAGCTTTATTTTCATTTATTATGAATCAAGGTTCATAACAACTCTTATATTCTTGATTTCCCAAATAGAGCTTAGAAAGAAAATAAAATCTGTTTGAATTGCTAAGATTAGTGGGCCTGGCCCTGCAATTATCATAGTTGTTTTATTGATATCAAGAATGTTTTGAGCTGTCTTACTGGACTGACTATGAATCATATATTTTAAATTCACATTTATATTGCAGAACAGAGCGATGTGATTAACAATAAAAAGTGAATCTTGGCTAGTTAAAAAAAAAAATTTAAATGATTTAAGTCTTCCTATAGTTTGTCACCTTCTCAGATTTCATGTGCACTCATTGTATGTCTCCAAATAACACTGTCCTATAGGTAGACGATAAACTATTTCCTCCTTACATGTGATTATTTCATTTTGAATTTGCTATTTTTCATCCTAATTGTAATTTTTGCATGTCTCAAATGATGTTTTCAGCTTTAGAAACAAAAAAACCTATTCGTTTTCTTTCTGACTAAAACATTCTCTTTTTACATTTTAATATTTGATTTTGTGTATACTGTGTGAGTGTAGCTATATTTTGCAAATAAATTCTGCCTTTTTGATGGCAATCACTATTAAAAGTGCTTAAATAAAACTAACATTCACTGGTAATTCCACCTATCAGTTTGACCTTCTAAGGGAAAACAAAAGCTTGATTCATTCATAGTGGCTTTTAAAGGCTAAAGTTACCGCCCAGGTGGGGACTGTGGGGGAATAGAAACTTTATTTTACATTTTAGACTGAAAATTACAAACACAGTCCTACATCTTTGTAATTTCAAATAAAATGCCTTAAAATAATATTTGACCTTGAGTTTTTATGATCAAATGTTCAAAAAAGAGATATGTTGATACTGAACATGACTTAATTCCATGCCTCAGTGGAAGAAAACCTGGAAAATGATTTGTACAACTTATGTAAAAGCAAAGTGCTAGATTAGTATTTTGAATAATTTGATCAATATATTTGCAAAAGTTATGTGTCCTTAAATTATTAAAACTTTTTTAAATATTTCAATATTAAGCCAATTGAATTATTTTAGTTTACAAATTTGATAAATCTAATAATTTTGAAAAATTAAGTACTAGGGGACCTCATTCCAGTGACATATTCCTGAAGAAAATCTGAAAGAACATATTACACTTCTTTGAAGTGTGTTCAAAATCAAAGAATGTTCCTAAATATGAGCAGTGGATTTTACACTTAAAAAATGCACCCAGAAATAATACCAAGAAAATGTAAAGTTTTGCTTTGGATGATGCATGCATATTTTTTCCATATATAGGCAAAAATCGAGCACATCAGATTGTGCTTTTATTTTGAGACAAATGGAGTCTTGGCATGGAGTTTTTTCACATAATATAACACCATTCATGTAAAGCTGTGTCTCAATTTTTTTTCTTTTGCTTGATGTTTGGGTTGTTTTGTTGTTTTTTTTTTTTTTAATGAGAAGAACAAATGAATATCCCAAAGTTACTAGAACATATAACTTTGAAATTTACAGATAGTTCTTTTTTTTCCAGTAGTTATGAGTCAAAGTCCTGTTGTTTTTTATCAGATTGGGATTTACCTGTCTGTTGTCTTAAAATAACCAAAAATTTCAGACATACAACAAAGGAAATTCTGATATTAGTAAACAAAAAGAAAGAGCATACTGCACAGGCGCTTTTTTTTTTTTTTTTTTTTTAAATATTCTAAGTAAATTGTGTTGTATAATGGGAAATGGTTTTCTTGCATTAACAGATTACTTTGATTTTCTCCCTACCTTCGCCTTGTCTTCTTTTCCAAACTATGTCATTGTTTCAAGCTCATGAAAGGGAATTTTATTTCATCCCATCCAGCAAATTTAGTATGTCAAAGTTTTGGTGGCTACTTTAGGTACTGACTCAGCAAAATTGAAGCTGCTTTATACAGCATGGAGTGATAACCCATTACACTTAAATTCCTGTGAGGGAATAGCTTCCCGAAAGGCTCAAAAAATGTTATTTTGTCTGCATAATTTAAGTGTTTTCATCTCTCAGTATTAATAATGCAAGTAATGTAGCAGAACAGTTAATGGTCTTGATTTAAAAATTCCTAGCATATTAGGTCTAAAAAGCCCAAATATAACACAGTTTGTCTTAAGTGAATAATGGAAGGACTGTAAGCCCACAAATTAGACTGCCCGCAAATTAGAATGCCAGTTACAAAATTACTGTCCAAACAATTTGCTCAGTCTTGTAAATTTGGATTTCTGTGTGTACCAGCAAATGTAATTTTGAGTAATGGATAATTGTAGGATGTTTATTGGAGAAAAATGTGAAGCACATAACACTATTAGCAGATGAAGGCATAACAACAATAAACAGTATAACCACAATAGTACCATGAGAACTGCATAGAAGCTAATTGGCACTAGTGCTAATGACTGCAACACAAGGTAGATAAGAAACCTATAAAAAGTAGAATTAATGGGTTGGCTATCTAAATATGAGGGGATGAATTACCTATGAATATGCATACAATGTGAGAGGTGGTTAACGTAGGACAGCATAGAAAATCCTCTGGCAGTATGCTTTTTGGAGAAGAAACGTGGCATGGTAAATAACTCACCGTCTCTTGTGTGCTTGGGTGATCTCTATGGGATAGTGCAGGTAAAACAAATGGTTTTTTTCATTTGTCTTTGTTTTCTTTGTCAGATGCTTGCTATCTTTGCTTGGATTTCCAAAAATGCTGAAATGGTTGTTTTTCTGGTGTGATTCAGCTCCTCTGCGTGGGCACCGTTACTGTACTTTAGGTCCCTGCAAGGGGGTTGAACCTCCATCATAAACCAGGCAGTACTGAACTCCAGAGAGCTTCTCAAGTGTTGCAATTAGTGCAAATTGCAGATTGATCTACAGGTTTTGATGGGAAGGAATGGTTTTGGAAATAGCAGAGTGAGCATTGGGGAGAGGTACTCAGAAACTCTTTAAAACTCTCTAGGGTGTAGAAGATGATATGTCCGTTCCTAGAGCAACCTGAAAAAGTGTGGGGTACAACCACATTTGAATTAGGTTTGCCTTCAACCTCTTGGCTATATCAGTCAGAAAAATTCTAGCTGTGCCTGTGTTTTACAAAACAGTGATCCTCACAAACCATATATCTGCATAGAGTAGTTTCAACCTCAGGTGTATAGTTTGGTGTAATATGAAAGGATCAGACGTAATAACGTGTAATATCACGTAAGACCACAAAGTACCTTTGCCTTCCAAGGTAGGAATAGAAAGACAAAGTTCGATGTCAGCAGCTCTTTACTGGATGTGTGTCTCACACTACTTTTCTCACATTCATGTTGCTCCAAAAGGGGAGTGAAATTACAGTTGTGCAACTTTTAACTTTGTTTTTATAATTTTCCTTAACTAGTCTAGTTTTGAATAGTTTAAGTCATGAGCTAGTGCTTCTTCTGAAGAGCTTTTTTGTATATCATAGTGTCAGAATATTTTCTGCAATCCAAAATTAAAAGCAGGCTCAGTAAGACTAATTTTCTTACATAAAAAGTTTTAGGTTATAGTTTCCTTTTAGAATTTTCATTCTTTAATTAAAATGTTAACATTAAAAAAAATACCACTCACATATTTGATAGTCCAGTATCCAGTTACCTTTCTTCTGTGCATCTAGTATTTAAGAAATTATTATGTAAACTGGATTATTGAATTTGTAAGAAATTCACATAGATAGAATGATACGTATACTTCAGTACATTTTGAAATCAACAGCAGAAAGCAAAACTGTTACAGAGCTTATTAGAATGCTCTGACACAACTTTGGGGATCAGTGCTATATTGCATACTTTT
This sequence comes from Platyrinchus mystaceus, assembly GCA_035041135.1. Classification (NCBI taxonomy): domain Eukaryota; kingdom Metazoa; phylum Chordata; class Aves; order Passeriformes; family Tyrannidae; genus Platyrinchus; species Platyrinchus mystaceus. The sequence goes on along the minus strand of JAWWLV010000121.1, from coordinate 84,976,214 downwards.
TTTCCTTATCTATTTATTTATTTTATTTTTGTGCCTTGCACTGTGAAGCTGTACTTAAACAAGATAAATATATTAGGGAAGAGATTTTCTGGCAATAATTTGTCTATATATACACCGACGTGCACATGCATAATATGTATCCCTCTTTACAAATATATATCTAAATACTATGTCTTTTTTAGATATAAATTATGTGTACATATATTTTTAAAAACCTGTCCATTGTACTATTAAGTTTTAGAGATTTCAGATAACATTTCTGTTGAAAACCATGTAATTTGTCTGGAATTGAAATTTATGTTCTATCTTATATTTTTTCTGTCAGGGAAACAAGGAGTTTAGAAAAATGCATTTTTAAAATTGTATTTTCAATTATTTCCTGTCTGATGAGTAAAGTATTAGGAAAGATATGATTATTTTTGTCATTTGCCAGTGCTGTACTGCAGACGAGTGTTCATATTCTAGCACAAGAAAACATTGCAAACTTAACATTGTATTAAGCAGAAAAATCTGTTTGAATATGGTAAGCAAATATTTCAGGCTGGTGAAAAATGCGCTTGAAATACTCCTCTTCAAGGAGAGCAAATGTTACGAGGAAGAAGTCTGCATAGCAGCCCTGCTGTGCATCAGGTCATTAATCTGTTCATATGTTTGTGAAGTAGTGCTGTGCCATGTCCAGAATGACTAATTCAGTTATATTTCCATGAGTTTGAGGAAGCCACATTACCCTTGTCTTACAAAGTCAAGACAAGGAGAAGCACATTCTTGTTTAGTGATGTGAGGTGTAAGCTAATGTGAGACATTAACTCAGAGCTGAAATAGTCTATTTTGAAACATAGGCACCATAAGTTTAAAATGCATGACATGAAAAGTGAATTTTAGACAAACTGATTGGGCACTGCTACATTCCTTTTCTGATACAAGTGTCTGTTTCTTTTTCATAAGTGACTTTTATATACCTACGAGTCTTAATTTTATTGACTTCCAAGTCAGTAAGATAGTGCTTCGCTGAACAGATAAATGCCTGAATATCTTTAAAATGCTCAGCCATAGACTTAAAAAATCTTGTAAATCTTCAGAAATATTATTGTAGTTCCATTTTGGATTAGTTTGTTTGGATGAAAATATTTTGAAGTAATTCACTGAAGAGATTTGTTTCCATTTTCCTGCTCATCTGGTTTGCTAAGATTTGTACAATAGCAGTTGTTTCTTGCTCTTGCAATGCATTTTCAATGATGACTAAGAATAGAGGAGAACCAGGAGCTAGCATCATCCAGATTTGGATGGAAGAGTAAATTTGTTGATGGCAAAATTATTTGTGCATGTAACCAGTTTGATTTTGCTTATACCTGTATATGTGCTGGGTATGTGTATGTTGAAAAATGTCCATACCCGAATGTAAAATGGTTTGATTTTTTTTTTTATTCTTTTGGAAAAATGCATTATTGTCCTGTTTGTCTACCATTGCTAATGTTATTTATTTTTCTTTTTTATTATTTTAAGAAATTTTCATCAGTTTCATTCTCTGAACTCCTTGAGACGTTTATATAAAAATTACTAGTGAGTTAATCTTTGTCTTATTTTTTTGATTTTTGTTCCTCCAAAAAATAGTTGAACATCCATAGCTGTACTTCTTTTTGCCACCTTTCTCTTCCTAAAAGCTCTTTTACTTTATTCTGGTTGTAAAATATGATGTAATCCATCCACAATATTAACACTGCAGTGCTCATATTGGTACATCTGATAGTTCCTTAACCTAAAAGTAGTAGTTTGCATTAGTAAGATTTTTGTGAATGCTAGTGGAAAGTATGTTTTTAAAGATTTCCTCTTTCTTTCCTTGTAACCCATTAGAACAGAAACACATCCTAAAACTGTCCCAGAAATGCATTTGTCACAGCTGAAGTTCATTTGTGTTGTTTCTAATCACTGCGTATTCACATTGTAGTGATATTCCACGGATTCCTGAGACTTCTCACCCCCCATTAGAGTCTAGTGAGTACACTCCTTGTTCCTTTATCTAAGCATGATAATGTACATAGCAGAGTTATTTCAGCTATAAATTTTCTTGAAATTCTATGAATTTGTATGAAAGATGACCACTGGAAATCACATTAGCACAGATTTTTCTGTGACAGAATTCAGTGAGTTTTCGTCTTGTGTATTAAATGTGAAGCAATACAGATTTTAATAAAGCTATACAGATTTCAAATGTTAGCATAATTTCCTTATTTTCTTCTATCCTGTGTTATTAGTACCATACTTGCATATATTCTATGGCCCAAAAGAGTCATTTACTTGACCTAACAAAAGAGAGAAAACAGGTATAAGAGATTGCCAAAGGTACAAATGGTTTTGGGATTTTACCTCCTGCACCATTCAGCATAAGCCCAGTGTTCTTGCTTCTCTTTTTCTTAACAAAATGTTCTTAGCTAAGTGTTGGTTAGGTGAACTTCATACTTCAAAAGAAGGGCGTTCTTTTCAGCTTTGCCATTTGAAAATAGTCAGCTAGAGTATGTGAGGGCCTTGGCTCCCACTCCTTCTCATCTGAGCCTTTTCTGAGATGCAACCAGAAATGCTCCCTGAGACAGAGTCTCGTGCTGTCAATGAGTGCTGTTACACCTGTCACAAGCTCATATCATTAGTGAGGGCTCTGTTTCACTGGTGGAGAAGTGATAATGTTCAGCATTTGCTGGAACACCCTGCATGCCAGATGCATGTACTGCATAGCTTCCTATTAAAATTCCAGAGACTACCAGAAGTATAAACCATAAAATAGATATGGTTTATTCATCAAAGATTTGAGATCATATGATCAGAATAGTTTGGGTTGGAAGGAAGACGTATAATTCTATCAGAATTATTTTATTTAAAACACTTGCTATGGTTTGTCAATGATATATGAGCATCACTTTTTTATATGTTACTACAAATAAAACAAAAAATGACAGGTTTAATCTGGGGTAAGGGTAAGCAGGAAATCTTTTCACCATGCTGTCTACATCAGTTTAAAATCTTTCTGTGAACTAATCCAGTTATAGTGTGTATAAGTACAGTCTTTATACAATTCAAAGAAAGAGAAATGAATAAGTTATCCAAATTCGCTTCAAAGTTTTGAATGGTAACTTCGTTTCTCCCTTTGTTTTAGGTTCAAGTTCTTTTGAATCTCAGAAGATGGAAAGGCCTTCTATTTCTGTTATATCTCCGACCAGCCCTGGAGCCCTACGGGATGCACCACAAGTCCTACCAGGCCAGCTTTCTGTGAGCATATTTTGTTTCTTGAGTTGTTAATTGAAATTTATGAAGTGCTGGTCCTCAGCCCTGCACATTCCCAAGGTCTGTTGGGAGGTCAAGAGAAATGTCTGTTGCTGGTAAAGACAAGCATCTTTCAAATGTTTTTTAACACCCTCTCTATGCACTCAGAAGCCATTACTGTAATCATAGTGGAAGCAAGGAATTGTCTTAATACTTAAAGAGCACAGGAATTTACCTTGAGAGGAGCCCATAAAAGTTCCTTGTAACTTGGCATCTTGGGGCCCCTGCATTGAAAACCGTGGCTTTTCTGTACCTGCCCAGTAATCTGCAGTTAACAAGTGTAGTATCACTTTATCCTCATTATGGATAGTATCACTTTATCCTCTTTATGGGGAGCATTTAAAGAGCTGTGTATTTGTTAAGCATTTTTTAAGCATTGTTAATGCATTCAGTAGTGCATTTTCATTTAGATACAAAGTACATTCTGGAACTGTCTGTAATACTAATTGAAGTTCTTCTTATTAAATATACTGTAAGTACTTGGACTTTGTTTTGTGCATTCTTACATTTTTATATTGATCCTATTAATTTCTAAGTTTACAACAGGGTCAAAAATTTCATACTATTATGATTCTCTTAAGAAATTATTTAGCTTTGTATTACATTTTTCAGAAGAACATTTGAAAGGGTTACAAATTTGAGTAGATAGATTTCAACTATGTCTCGAGTTTAGCTGCATTCAGGGCTTCCTGTTTAATGTAGTTTTAAGCTTCAGACCTAAGACATATGATGGTTTAAATGCACCCATAGATACAAGATTATGCAGTGAGTACAGTAAACAATGTAAGTATAATCAGGCACCACCATTTTATTCAGACGTGGTAAATATAAAAGTCAGGTATACACCATCATCTTTTCCATCTAAGTTAAATATTAAGGGATTTGAAATAAAACACATCTTATTGTCTCTTATTAAAAAAAAAATGGTTACTTTTACATTGTGGTTATTGTGATGCATTCTGAAAATTCTGGTTTTTCTCCATTTTCAGTAACGTTAACTTGATTCTTCTAGGTTAAACTCTGGTATGACAAAGTGGGACACCAGTTAATAGTAAATGTTCTGCAAGCAACAGATTTGCCACCAAGAGTAGATGGACGCCCCAGAAATCCCTATGTAAAAATGTATTTTCTTCCAGACAGAAGGTAGTAGTATTTCAGTTTAGAAAATTATGTTGTAATTTTCCATGTATTGAATTAACTTTCAATGAATGATTATGAAGTAACGAACTCCTTTTTACAATTTCTTACAGCTAGATAATTTATAACAAAAAATTGTGCTTCAATCATGCAAATCAGTATCAAATTAACTTTGTGGACTTTTGTGTGAATGTGGTTCACTGTACAGCAAATGCTTTTTTCATTTAGGCTTTATCAGATCAGAAAGAATGAACACATTTGAGTGCTGATGAGTAGATGGCATTTTGCAATTTATCTCTACAAACAATTTACAATCACTATTTATGTTTCAGTGATAAGAGTAAAAGAAGGACCAAAACCGTAAAGAAAAGTCTAGAGCCAAAATGGAACCAAACTTTTCTCTACTCACACGTACATCGTAGAGATTTTAGGGAACGAATGCTTGAAATAACTGTATGGGATCAGCCGAGAGTACAAGAAGAAGAGAGTGAATTTCTTGGAGAGGTGATACATACAATCACATTTCTTTTTAGTTCATTTGATTTTGAATATATATGGATCTATATTTTTTATATGTGTTTCTGTGTGTGCCTTCAAAAAATAAAATTAAAACCTGATGATTTTTGTGCTAGATTCTTATAGAGCTGGAGACAGCGCTTTTAGATGATGAACCACATTGGTATAAGCTACAGACACATGATGAATCTTCACTACCTCTGCCTCAGCCATCACCTTTCATGCCAAGAAGACATGTTCATGGTGGAGAAAGCACTAGCAAAAAATTACAAAGTAGGTCGAAATTCCATTAAACTCTTTTAAATTTTAAATTTTAAATCCTGTAAATGGTATAAGGGTATTTAAATTCCTTATACAAGATAAAAATACTATTTCATAGTCTTTAAAAATAATTAAAATGTGTGGCAGAAAGGAGATGTAAATTATGACATTACATGCCAGCCTTATGCCTGCGATGTATATCTTTCAAGTAGGTGAAAACTGCTGAAATTGATTTGGTTTTCAATGGCAGAAGAAAATTGTTCAGAGATTTTTTTTTGGCATAAATTTCCTTTTAAACAGAAAGTTCATAATTATGGGATACTTTTTTTAATAATTAAAAGCATTTTATTTTAAAACAAGGAAATCCTTAAAGAATTACAAGGCTTAAAACCACTTTTTGCATAAAGTTATTCTCAACCTCCAGTATGGTCATTATATAATCAGACAAGAAGTGTACTGTGGCAACAAAGAGAAATTGTATGCATGTGTTTGGGAAGTACAGTAGTTTTCACGAGTCTGATTTCAGGTTTGTATGAGGCATGCTAAAAGAAGGAATATATTAAAATATATGAATATATGAATATTATAGCTTCTCTGTTAATTTAAATTAATTTAAGATTTGTTTAGATATGTGAAGGGTGTAGGGGATTATTTTAAAATACATTTCCAAGCTATTTTCTGATTTTTCTGAAAAGTGGAAGTCATTCACTCCAGCCAATGTGTAGGAAATTGGTGCACACTCAGGAATGAATTATAAATATATCATACTGCTGTAATTGCTGCATACATGTCCAAACAGAGGATATGTATAGACAGAGCAAATTAAAGGTTAGTTTTCTTGAGATATTTGAGCTTTACTAAAAGCTGGCAGTGCTGTTTCCGCTTCCCCTCTCTCACCATATGCTGCCTCATCTCCCTTCCTGTTCAGCAAGCTGATTCAGCTTATTCACAGAAATAGCACAAAAGAGATTTTTTCCTTTATTTGAGTTTTGCTTTCTGCAGGCTTAGTGAGATAAACTATTGTAGTAGAGGATTACTGAGGACTTGAGGGAAAGAGAAAGGGAAAGGGAAAGGAGGCTCTAGCAGCTGTAAGATGTTAAATTGGCACAGCTGTCTTGTGAAATGTCAGTTAGTCACTTCAGTTCTCCTTCTCTATTGTTTTGACTTAAAATCATCTTTTTAGTTTCAGTAAAATGTTAAATGAACATATTCTTACATTTTATAACACGACCAGATGTTCAGGTATTTGTTTACCTTACTGTCGTGCAGGATCTCGGCCAATCAGTGATAGTGACATCTCAGATTATGATGTTGATGATGGTATTGGAGTTGTTCCTCCAGGTGCGTGGGTGAAGAGCATGGTCCTGCTTTCTTCTTATTCTTCTTCTTTTTTGCTTGTTTGTTTTTGTTTCTTTACAACATTATGGAATATTAAGGATACTGGTTTCGGAGAGTGCATTGTGAAAAGAAACAGTTTTCCTGATTATTCCATGGTACCTGTCCTAAATCATGGGGAACTAAAAGATTCTACTATTCATTCATTTATATTTCTTTTACATATCATGCTTCATATGTGAACTACTGGTTCATTGAAATTGTTTAATTGTTTACTGCATAATGCCCCAAGCAGTATTTAAAATATAAATTAAATTTAAAAACCCCACACATTTTAAAATAGCAATTAATATTTCAGTGTTTATTGAAAGCATATTTCGGGTTTTTTTACCTTTTGCTTGAAAATTAGATATAATGTAGTCTTCTGTGGACTTTATTGATAATGCATGGCTGTAGATTAAGATGCATGTAGCATGGCTGTATCTTTTATAGTTTTCATAAGCCTTCATGAACTATCATTACCCTAAATGTTCATAAATATATACTTTTAGAGACTGTCATGGTTTGACTTTTAATTTAACATTCCTTACATACTGAAAATCTTGAGGATTATCTTGGATATCACGTTTTCCTAGTTCTATTTGACTGTTGCCACATGTCAGATAAATATGTTTCCCAATTGTCCCAAGCTAACTGAAGAGTCACTATTTCATTGCCAGTATTAAATCAGTTTCTGTGGATCTTCCTGTTGAAAATCACTGAATTAAATCATGGTAGGATTTGGAAAACTCTCTATCTGTGTTTAAAATAATCTCACAGTTTATTTATCCATTATATAACCAGACAAATCACATATTTTTTTAATGCAGTATCATTTTGATGTTTACTGAGCCAAATTCTCCTTCCTTTGATGCTGATTGGGTTCTTCCATTAATTTATTACACTTAGCACCTGAGTTGCTAAGAGAAAAATTGGTTCATGTGTGTCTAGTTAGGATATTTGTTTTGATATTTTTGCATAGCAGAGAGAGTGAGCACTTAAAATGAAAATAAATGATAGGCTCTTAATATTTTTCCTTCTTTTCCTTTTTTTTTCTTCTGTAGTTGACAATGCAGTCTATCTATGGCATATCTTTGTAGACTTACTTATGTTTAAGGTTTTAGTGTTTCAAGAACTGCCAGTCCTTCAATAGATCCATTTGAAAGAAATAATTTTCCATTTGACAGGAAACATTCAAAATTGTTCAGCTGAATATATTGGACTCTGTTCACTGGGTCAGCACTTGAGTAACTGATCCTTACTGAAATTTCTTGGGACTTCATGCTCAGGTGTGCCTTTGATGAATGCATGTATTCAAGCTTTCTCAGAGATCACTGTAGAAAAGAGCAGGATTTAATCTTTAGAATTGGATTTACAATGAGCTGAGAGTCTCCAAACTGAAAATCAAAGGGTCTAACGAGGAAGCTCCTTCTGAAATAGGCTTAATCAGAAACATATTAGTTGACCTGACCAAGCACAAATTTGTCCATTTTGAGTTTAATGAATACATTTTTTCAGCAACTGTAAGTGGAGTTCATCTGTTTGTGATTCCTATGTGAAGTGGACACAGATAGGAGTGTGGGAGTTTTGTTTGCCAATGAACCTTGAATTCTTAAAAAGATGTTAAACTTTAGGCACACAGGGGCAAAGAAAATTTGAGTCGTCAGCCACAAATATACAACAGCCAAGATGGCATATGTAAATGTGTGTTGCAGTAAGACCTAGAAAAGGTTGCTGGTCCCACTGTCTATTGAATTGCTTGAACATCTTAGGCACAGATTTGCAAAAATGACTGGACATCAAGTTCATATATGCATTTCTACCCTTCTGTCCAGCCTTCCTTATTTATCACACTGCTAAATCAAGACTTTGGACTGCTACCTTCATTTGCACTGAATGAGTAGTACAGTATCTTCTCCATTTAACAGTTTCATCTGTTAAAACTAAGTTCCATGCAAGTTCTTATCATGTTGCAGGGCCTTTACCCCTGCTTTTCTACTGTTCTTCAAAACCATGGTCCTCACCAGTCTGCACCCCAGCTCTTGTCTGGTTCAGGTTTCTCATGCATCCTCTTTCAAGGTGTGCATGTGGGAAGGAAGAGTGAATATCCACATTGTACTATGGTGGCACACCATTTTTGCATAGCCTCTATTGCCCTTAACTAGATTAGTCTAGGATTAAGATGTTCCTTCTCAAAAGAATTACAGATATCAAATTTGAGTTTAAAAAATGTGACACCAAATAAAATATTTCTCTTTAAATATTTCCCTTTTCCTTCCTTTACCACTTTTTTGTCAATGTTACCCACCATTGTGCTTATATATGATAAATAAGCTCTGTCTTATTAAGGTTATATGCATAGAATTGTAGAAACATTAAGGTTGGAAAAGGCCTCTAAGACCAGGTAGTCCAACTGTTAACCCAGCACTGCTGTGTTCACCACTAAGGCACGTCCTCAGTGACACATCCACATGCTTTTTGAAGAGTTCCTGGGATGGTGATCCACCACTTCACTGAGAAGCCCCTTCCAGTGCTCAAAAGCCCTTTCAGGGGAAACTTTTTCCTAATATCTAGTCTAAACCTTCCCTAGCACAACCTGAGGCCATTTCCTCTTATGCTGTCACTTGTTACCTGTGAGAAGAGGCCAGTCCCCACCTCAACACAACCTCCTTTCGGGTAGTTGTAGAAAGAAATAAGGTCCCCCAGAGCCTTCTTTTCTCCAGGCTAAACATTCCCAGCTCCCTCAACTGCTCCTCATAGGACTTACTCTCTAGACCCTTCATCAGCTTTGTTGCCCTTCTCTGGACATACTCACTGTCTTGTAGTGAGAGGCCCAAAACTGAAGAGAGGATTTTAGGTGCTGCCTCACCAGTGCTGAGTACAGGCAGACAATCACTGCCCTGGTCCTGCTGGCCACACTATTTCTGATACAGGCTGGGATGCCTTTGGCCACCTGGGCACACTGCTGGGACATGTTAAGCTGGCTATCGACCTGACCCCCTGGTTCTTTTCTGCTGGGCCGCTTTCCAGCCACTTTGCCCCACACCTGTAGTGCTTCATGGGGCTGTTGTGACCCAGGGCACTTGGCCTTGTGTAACCTCATACTGTTGGTCTTGGCCCATGGATCCAGCCTGTCCTCTGCAGAGCCTTCCTGCCCTCCAGGAATCAAGGCTCTCACCCAACATGGTGTTATCTGCAAACTGCCTGAGGGTGCACTCAATCCCCTTGTCCAGATCATTAATAAAGAAATAAAACAGGGCTGGCCCCAACACTAGGCCTTGGGGAACCCCACTAGTGGCCGTTCACCAGCTGGGTGTAACTCCATTCACCACCATTCTGAGCCCGGCCTTCCAGCCAATTTTTTGCCCAGTGAACGGTGCAGCTGTCCAAGTCATGAGCTGCCAGTTTCTGCAGGAGAATCCTGTGGGAAACAATGTCAAATGCTTTACCAATCTCTAGGTAGACTAAATCCACAGCCTTGTTCTCATCCACTGAGGGTGACCTTGTCATAAAAGGAGATCAGGTTAGTCAGGCAGAATCTGCCTTAAAGTTGTTAATTTATACTTTTTCCTGAAATATTGAGAAAAGAAGGAAGTTATTTTGCCCCTTAATTTCTCAAGATTTTCACAAAGGTTATTGCTCATTTTCTAAAAAACTAACACATAACTACAAAATTTCACTTCATCTCCAGGAAAACTGAAGTAATTAATGATAAAAATGTTTTGGCTAGTTTAATTAACATTGGAAATTCTTAAAAAATTAGTTTCAAATGTTTTATGAATTGCTAAAGTAAATGCAGTATTAGAATTTAGTAATAGCAAAGAAAACTATTTTCCTAGAGGTTTCAGCAGCTGCAAAGAATCATTGCTTGTCAATGGAGTAAAGAAAACTATGTCAAAAATAGTGGCACTTCGATAACTTCCAGAGTACTTGAAGAAAAGTATTTTCCCCTTGTCTTATCACAAATATGTCTAATCTTTCATGTAATTGTACCATCCTCGTTTATTATTAGTATCTTGCAGTGAAATATGTATCATTTTTTTAATCAGCTCATAGAGCTGTTTATAAAAGGAGTTTATATCAATAGCTGAAAGTAACTTTAATTTGAAGTTCTGCTTTAACAAAAGTGATTTTGACGGGTTTTTGTGGTGTGCTAACCTCTACTTACCTGAAGAAAATATTATTTTAAATCTCTCAACCTCTTCTTATATGAGAGATGCTCAAGTTTCTGAAGCATATTTGTGATCCTGAGCTGGTCTTACACCAGTCACTCTGTGCCTGTATTGCACTGAGCAGCCCAATACTCCAGAAGGGTCAGTAAAGGATTTAATAAAACCCAAACATGTTTTGAGGCCTATCTGTTTAACCAAAACTTTAGTAGCTTTCTTAATTAAAATGAAAAAAAGCTGATATCCAGCTGGCAGTATCCCAAGGGATATTTCTAATAAGGTGTCTTGCTTATATTATGGATAACTCTTCAGAATAGTTTATTTTTCTATCATATGTAACCTGTATAAATGGTTGGATTATATTTACCTGCCTCCTGTAGCAGCAGGGGGACATTAACACAATACCTTGTCGATGTCTGTTTTGTCTTTAAATAATTCTGGTATCAAACTTTTGCTAGAACCATTTTCATCATCCATCCTGTATTCGTTTCCTATCACACCTGACAGTTTCCCATGAGCAACTGAGAAACTTCTTGTGCATAAACTACCATAAGCTTGATTGCTGCTGTCATGCTGGTCCATGCAAAATTTTTCTCTGCTCACCCTGAAGAGCACAGAGCTTTTATATCTGAGGCTATGAGGAAATGTTACTGTTGCTGTCACTGTCATGGTCACTGTGAAAGTATGGATGTTATTTGACCAACCTGGCAATACTTGAGGATATAATAATAATACATAGGATAAGTATGATTTGCTGTTGCTCTGTCTGTTCTGTAAGCTTTGTGTACGCACACTGCAGAAGTTTAAGGTATTGTTCCCTAGATAGCTTGGCTGTGAAGAGTGTATAGCATAAAATCATCTTGCTGTACCACATTTTTAAGTGCAAAGGATAATCCCAGGTTTAATTTTTTAGGCAGACTAGAAATACTCTAGAATTATGTTTTAAATTAAAATCTATATTTTTAAAATATATTTAAATTATATATAATTCCGTACAGTTTCCTAAAGCTTGGAAAGAAGTTTTGGATTTCTTTGATTTTAGTGTTGAACAAATGTAAACTACTGTTCCTACTGATAGAGATGACAGGATTTTCTCTAACATAGGCTTGTTTGGAAAATGAAATACCTTTCAGCACATACAATTTACATTTAGTCATCCTGGAAAAGGGAACATATCCAACTTTTGTTATGTGTAGTCATTTTTCCTCTGACAAAAAACCCTGACATTTTTTGCAGCAGTCTTAGTACATGAGATAAGGAAATCTCCATTGGAGTCCTGATAGAGTCACTTTTTTGCTTCAATATTTGCACCCCAACCTTGTTGTGAGATCAGAGCGATCCCCATGTTTCTTTATAATTTCATTAGAGAACTCTGAAATGCATCAAAACCTGTGAAACATTGGCATCCTTCTTTGTTAAAAGGTTGATAAACCTCAGTAGAGACTTTCATGCATGTTGTCAGCTTTTACAGCCTGTTAGAATGCATTGTTAGACTGTTGCACATTTTGGGAAAGAAGTGTGACTGGTTCCTTGATGTTAATGATCAAGGTTCAGACTTTCAGCTAAACAGCAATTAAATGTCATTGAATACATGATCAAACCTAATACAGACTCTGTATATGGGCCACACTTTTAAAAGAGGGCTTTAATATTTTGATAGAAGATCAGAGAAGAACTACAAGAATTACACAAATTATATGAAAAATTATAAAACCCTCAAACTTTAAACTCTGTAACAAGATCCATAAAAAGTAAAATTTATTTAATTTATTCAGTTGGCAACTGAGTGATGAATTCATAGTCTTTTCCTGCATGAAAGGATGATTTCTGATATAGGCTGTTTTTTTGGCTGAGCAAAATAACACATTACAGGAACTTTAATGCTAGACAAATTCAGAGAAGGAGCAAAATGATTATTTTGGAATCTAAGCAGGAATTTCTGAAGTGATTAAGGGATGACTTAAGGGATTAATTTTTCTATCATTAAGGGATTTTCTGTCAAGGGATTCTTGTAATCTAATTTAAATGTCTTGAAGTGAGCAAGGGAAGTCTGAGTGGATCTCCTTAGGCTCTTTTGGAAAGATAGGAGTTACCTTTTAAAAGCTGTTGTCTGATTGAGCTTTCTTGTCTGTTTTAGGATGGGATTCATAATGTACAGCAAGGCATGCTATGTGGAAAAAGGCACAGCAATATCAATTATTTAAAACGTACTAACATTCTGCTGATTTTTTTTAAAAATTCTTGTCATGGTTTAAGCCCAGCTGGAAATTAAACACTACACAGCCACTCATTCAACCCCTCTTCTCTGCCCCCCTACCTCATTGGAATGGGGAGAAGAATCAAGCTAAAACTTCTATGTTGAGAAAGGAATAGTTTAATAATTGAAAATAAAGTAAAATACAGTAATAATGGTAAATTATAATAATAATGATAATAAAAAGGGAGAAACAAGTGATGCAAAGTGCAATTGTTCACTGCCCACTGCCCGATGCAAAACCTCACTTCCCAAACCTGACTCCCTTTCCAGGTAACTCTCCTCAGTTCATATACTGGGCATGACATTCTATGGTGAGGAATATCCCTTTGGTCAGTTCAGGTCACCTGTCCCAGCTATGCTACCTCCCAGTTTCTTTTGAGTACTTCCTCACTGGCAGACTGTGAGACAAGAAAATAAAAGTCCTTGACTTTGGAAAAACACAACTTAAGAAAAAACCAAAATATCAATGTATTACCAACACCATTCTCATTCCTAATGCAAAACACAGCACCGGAACAACTACTGAGAAGAAATTAACCCACCATAGTTGAAATCAGGACAATCCTATGTAAAAATGAACTATGAGAAATTTTGCCACTTATTCATAATATTTGGAAAAAATATTTGCAAAGTATGCAATGCCCAATATTCTGTACAATATACTCTAAATGCTGCTAGTTTTTTAGGCAGGTGGCTTTGGCCAAGTTCAGTAGGAGAACATGTTTGTATTTAACTGAAACCAAAGGCAGAAAGATGCTTTATATATGAGCAGTCCTGTGTGAGTCTGTGCTGTCATATGCAAGTGTGCTTTTTCCATTTTTTACATGAGGCAAACCTACATTGTTTAGATTCCTTTCAAATATTTGCTGTATATAAACTACCTCTATATATAAACTGTATGACAGTTTTTGAACTACAGGGTACCTGGGGTACTCTTCCCCAAGTCAGAAAACTATTTCAGTTCCCTCCTCCACATCTTCTGGTACATAATAAAAATACCTCAGTTTTTCAGTCTCTGTAAATGTAGACATTTAAAGGTAATGCTAGTAGTTTATCCTGCATGATACATCGGGTTGTACAATAGCTGAATGATGACTGGAAAGTTGTGTAAGCATTTAGAAATGTACTCCTGGAAGACTAACCATCTGAATTCTTTCCAAACCCAGACCTTTACTGCCTAATTTCCTTTTGTTGTCCTCTTGCCAGTAGGTTATAGATCTAGTACTAGAGAAAGTAAATCCACAACGCTAACTGTGCCAGAGCAGCAAAGAACAACACATCATCGTTCACGTTCTGTGTCTCCTCATCGTGGCGACGATCAGGGCAGGCCCCGTTCACGTTTACCAAATGTGCCATTACAGAGGTAGGCATCACAAGTTAATGAAACACCAGATGGCTGCAAGCTTGTATGGTCTGTCATTATTAAATTTTGTCTTGTTCAGCAATTTTTCACTATTTTAAAGCTTATTTTGTATCTGAATTAAATAGTGCAATATTTGAACTTGATATATGTTTTTGTTAATTATTCAAGAGCACTCATGGGGTGAATCATAACTTTGTAAGACTTACCTCTTCTTACTGATATTTACCCTGTGATTCATCATCTCTGTACCATAACTAATACATAGGTTTGGAAATTTCCTTTCAGTGACTGGCTGAATCTTGTATGAAGCCACTTAAGTATATTTGTAGCATAATAAATAATGGCATGTACAAATTGTATAATTTTTAGTGGCATTCTTTTAGAAATGTATTAACAATTCAATGATTAAAGACTTCCTTCAACCAACTTGTACTGGAATCCATTAAGCTGTGTTATTCATGAGAAAACAAGATGATCATACACACTTGTGCCTTTCAGGAGTTTAGATGAAATTCATCAAATGAGAAGATCACGTTCTCCAACTAGACACCATGATGCCTCCAGAACTCCAGTTGATTACAGATCCAGAGAGTTGGATAGTCAGTATTTGTCGGATCAAGAAAGGTACACTGTCAGCTTGAACTTGGAAAAAATTTTAGAAATGTCTTTGTTGGTTTGCCTACTTTTCAAGTTTTCGTTAGAAACATGACTGATAGAAATGGAGAAGGGAGAGAATACATCCTAACTGATAGAACTAATGCTGTGGTTAAACTACCTATACCTTTTTTTTTGGTAAAGTTGCACACTGGGTTGACAATACTAGCAAGTACCTAGAATAATGATCCTTGGGTGTTTGTCCTAGAGATTTCTGCTGCTTTTTCATGAATGAAGCCTAGAGATTTTTGCTAGAAAGCCATAAATCTACATGTATGCCCTGGCTATTCTTTGTAATATATTGGAATTTACCAGTTTTGGTAGCCAGCAAAATACCAGGCATGCATTCTTACTAGTTGGGAGCTGCATGTGCTCTGATTTGCATCCATATGCTTATAGATTTTGGGCATCTACGTATGCAGTCTCACAGCATTTTATGTAATGTTCTGGTGAACTTTGTACAGTACCCAAGCATAGCAAGGATAGTTGCAGTGCTGGTTGTAATTTGCAAAAATTTCCAGTCTAAAATGTGTGACACATACAGATCTCTCCCTGGAATACACTGAGTGGCTACACTCCTCAGAGAATACTTGGTCTCTCCTAGTAGGCACTATTTTCTGGTACCTAGGAATAATATTCTGATAAAATGGAAGAAATGAGAATTTCTGTTTAGTTTATAGCTGAAAAAAAAGTTTAAAAAGGTATTTCAGCTCAGGATCTGTGAAATGATAGTCACATATAGTATCAATGTTTCTGGGTTGTTGTTTACTTAAAAAAAAACATGTAGCTAGACTATAATGGCAAATTTTGCCATTCATGTAAGATCAATTATCCTAATAAAATGTTTGATTTTTTTCTTGGCAGTAAGCAACTACTTTTTATAACCGATGACAAAACCTTTCCAAATGATCCAGTAAATTCAATGCAGAACATACATTTCATAGTGATGTGAAAACATGTTAATGGTAAATTATAAAAATCTCTGGAAATCTTTGTCCAGTTTTGAAGCAACATAGAGATTGAATAACAGATGGCTTTTGCAGCTAAACTAGTTCAGTTTTGTATATGATCTTGCCTGTTTTACTTTTGTAGTATGGTAACATATGTATGGGAATTCATTAGTCATTTGGAGCATTTAAAAATTCAACTTTATAGGCAAGAATTGTGTACACAATTGACTAAGTGGATTATTATACTGAATTTCCTTTCAGATGTGAATTAAAATGCTTTTTAAATATGGTAGTCAGATTTTTAGTCAGACTAATTCAAGTACTTTTCCACTTGTCACAAATGTTTTTCTCTTATTATTTATTTCAAGTAGTCATATAGTCAAGATATTCCTGATGATATTTAATGAATAGATTTCTTATTCAGCAGATTAGGGGAGGAAGAGGCTTTAAAAAGTAGCTGTTATCAGTATAAATATAGACAGTTAACTGTTTAGAATTTTTTCTTTCAGTAAAGCCTCAAGCCGTGACTTAACTGGTGGTATATGCATGAACTGTGATAGGAGAGGAGCAGGCCTTACACTGAGGCTTTCTTGGGGATGAGCCATCGAACCAGAGCTATAGCAGCAAAGGGCTGCTGGATTGGTTCAGAGAAGTGAGACAGTCTTCAGTTCTTTTCAGGGTTTAGAAAACTTTTTTCAGAAGTTTAAAGATCAGACATAAGGATGTACATGGCTTATTTGCAAGATTTAAAGATGGGTCCATGTACTTATTCTCCTTGAATAATAATCTTGTCTGCAATGGTCTCCTCTTTGCTATTTTCCTTTTCATATTTTCCCCTGATTTCTTCAGTTGTGGAGGCTGTTTAACTCTTGCAGGTTTGGCTGGCTTTCAGAACATAAGAGTAGCATCATAGGAAAGATCAAAACCAGGTAGTTGACAAAGATTCTCTGTCACATCCAAGAATTTAAAAAAAATCTTAGTTAAGTATTATGTATTAGTATCAAGGGTAGTGTCGGCATTATATGTTGTCCATTTACTGAACCCTTCATCTAAACAAGTAGATTCCCGTAGATACCTAACATAAACTTGGTTTCAAAGTTGATTAATTACCCAAGAGTTACGTGGCAGAATTTGCAGTTGTTGATTAATTTTGATAATTTTCTCAATGACGTCTTATTGATCCAAAATTAATATATAATATTATTATATTATATATTAATATAGATATTTGTAAAAATAGTTATTATCACTCTCTTGCTAATGCATCTCTTGTGATAAATTTCCAGTGAAACTGATTTGTCCACTTTAACTTTTTAATATATATTTGTATGCATATATACACACATGTATATGTATATATATAAACAGTCAGTAAAAGCTTTTTACTAGGAAATCTAGCTGGACACTTTCAGAATTTAGGATCATTGTCCAATTTCCAAAAGCATGGTACTTTTTTTTTTGTTTAAATGTTTTTTTTTATTCTTAAGTAAAATCAGTTAATGTGAGTACTAAAATGCTCACATTAGAAAACTCTTGTTTTAGAATAATAATCTTTATTTTAAATGCCTCCCAAACCAACTTAATTTATTAGAGAACTGTGAGCATCTTCTCATGTTATTGATAATCTGCCTTGATGGATTCTTTTGCTTTGTTTTTTTAATTAGAAGATTTCATGGGGATTTGCTATTATATTATAAATGCCATTTGCATTTATTTCTGGATGAATTTTATATTACTGTTTGCTGTGGGCCAATTACAATAGACACTCTTTTTTTCTTAACAAAGTGCCCCATGATTTAATGTAGACTTCGCATTTACTTTACAACTCTTAAGAAAATACTAAGTTTTTCCCTAAAGTGCATATTTGTTTGTTATTTGGAAACCTGCTTCTAAATATCTGTCCTCTAAGCTTATGAACAGGAATTTTGCTTAAAAAGAAAATTAAAAAATTCAGTTCAACTTTAGTTCATTTTGTTGCATCAAAATCAGGCTATTGCCTCCAGATGCAATTAAATCTCACACATGACTCGCAAGCCATTATTTCAAGCTGCCCAGTTTAGAATTTTAGATAAATATTAGCTGTACTGCATCAATGAAATGGATCATTTTATAATGGCATGAAGCATAAAACACATTGAACAACTACTGCTTTATCTGTTTTTTAATCTTCTCTCTCTTCTTTTTGCCATAGTACTTCATAGAATTCCCTGCTTCTTTTAAAATTAGCATTTTTCCATGAAGTTTACCTTTAATTTCATATTTATGATACTTAGGAGGTTTGGAGCTTGGTCTTTCTGATTGTTTTGAAGCATGTAAATCTGCAAGATTAATTCAAGGGCTATTTCATGTCATAGTCATATTTACCACAGGCACAAATATGTATTGATTTTACCATCTTGCTGGCTGTAGTATGTGTTTGTTTACAGTAAATGAAAAATAGAATGGACAGTCGATTTTCCACAATTTGAAACAATAAGAAATAAAAAGTCTGATGGCTGATGAGCTTTTTTTTTTGTTTCTTTGGGATTGCATTAAAAAATCAAGAGCTATGAGTCAGAATTTATGTTTGGCCAAATATATTATTTCCAGTGAACACATATTTTTGATTTTCCCGAAAGGGTGACTGGTTACTCTTCCCAAAAACCAATCTGCAGTAAGTCATTATCAAGCCCCCCCCCCATCTTTTTCATGTATGATTTTGTGGCTTAGAAAGCCACAAAACCCATCACAAAATAAACAACAAGCATCTTTCTTTTTTTCCTAAAGTATTTCTTCATGAATTAGTCCATGAGACAGGAGGTTATTAGAAAACTGTAACCTTTTTATGTATTCATTACATCATGAAGAGCTCTGAAAAAGTAATTCTGAATTTTAAAAAGAAATCTCATAAAAGTAGGTGCCTTACTAAAAGGAATTTGTTTAAAATGTAATTATTACAAGCATTTTTTGGCTCATATTCTTTGAGAAGTGCATTCGGAGTTTGAATATTATCAGACTATCTATCTGGGTGGTTGCTTCTTGTTTCTTTTTATGTTTTCATTTGCGTATCATTGGCATAACCCATGTCATCTAATGCTTCATAATTATATCTGTTTCACTCACCACCCATCCTGTCTGTGCAGTGAGCTTCTTATGCTGCCCAGAGCAAAACGAGGAAGAAGTGCTGAGTGCCTACATACCATCAGGTAAATACAGGAATTTGGTGATCATGAACACATCTGATTAGTTGTCTATACTTTGTGTGCCCAAATTTTTTTTCTGTGGTGGTATTTAGTCCCAGTAATAAAAAAATTCAAGTACATTGTGACCCAGATGTCAGTTGATCTTGTTTGTTCGTTTTAATTCAGATTGAGACGTGTATATATGTTTGTGAACCTCAGTAGTAAGGATTAAAGCAGTTGAAGAAATTCTGCTTTTGCAGTTGTATTTTGTGATGGATTTTCTGTGTAGTCACAAAAGTCCTGAACTCCCAATGCATGACAGCATTGTTATTTCAAACACTCCTTTTCAGTTGTTTTTGTGTTTTCTTTTATTTGCATTTTTGTGTTTATATTACAGCCACGCACAATTCAACAACCTTTACTTGTTGTGACACCTAATCTCGTGCTGATTTAGTCATATGTAGAGGAAAAAACACTGATTTACAAGGCCTCACTGGGAATCTCAGCTTTGAGGAGTCTTGTATTACTTTTTTTGCATCTAAAAATTGTGCTATAAATTGGATCCAGATGTAGATTTGTAATTTGGGATCATCTTCAGTCTTCATTAATCTCTTGCTCCAAGGCTCGGAGCTCAAAAATGTGAAGCTAAACAGGACTGAAATATCTTCATCTAAAAAACCAAATTCTGCTCCCCCACCATTCTTTTTCACCATGTCTGTTACCATTATTAAAATTGCATGGAATATTTTCCATGTAGAATCAGTAAAAATGTAGGTTGAATTTAAAACAGTTAACTCCTTCAACCCAGGTAGTTATCCATTTGTCTGTTCAAGATCTGGATGTTGCTAAAAGCTTTACTATATGTTTAAAATCATGAAACTTAAAACCATGCTGTCTAGTGCCATTATTCATTTACTTAATGTAGGATTTTCCCTTCCAAAGGAAGGGAATTTTTTTTTTTTTAATATGCCTTGCCTCACTTTAATTTTATCATCAAATTTGAAACAGTACTGAAGATGCTCTGATAGGGTTCTGTTATAAGGCATGATAGTATAAAGCTAAAATAATAAATATGAAACTTTTCAATGAGATCTGTTCATCAGTGGAGGTGTTAAATTAAAATTTAAGTCTTTATTATCAGTGGAAAGATTTTAATTCTTGTACTTCAGCTAAAAAGGCTTTCTTCTCAAGATTTTAGCATTTAATTTTAAAAAATGTATTTAATTCCCTGTTATTTTTATATGTTTATTGTAATGTAATAGCAGTTTTTCCTGCCTCCTTCCTGTGTCCTTTCTGATGCATATTCTATAGCTTCACCTACCTCCTGCCCCCAGCCCTGAGCTTTTTCTCCTTTCCCTCTTAAAGATTGTAATTGTCATTAGAATTTTTCAGTAACAATTCTTAAATTCTTCATTAATTAAGTAAATAAATTATTATGAACTTTTGATGCACTTTTACAAATCTACTAAACCATTCTGGTCAGTTAACCAGCTCAAAGTTGTGCATGAGCAGCAACAGAGTTAGGTAAGAGCTACACAGAATTCAGAGAGTACAGCCCTTTCTCGCCTTTTTCCTTATTCCATTTATTGGTATTTTTTTTAATGATCAAAAAAATTAACAAGTTCACCCTTTTAAAATAATAGGAATGGTATGCTATAAAACAGAATGGTACTTATAGTAACGTATTGGAAGTGAATATAAAGGCAAGAGAAGACAATACATTGATTTTTTTTAAAATTTAGCTCTGAGGCTTACAAAGCCTAATCCCAAGTAATACCCCAAAATTGCCAATATCCATTCTTGACTGAATACTTTTAAAAAAAGTTTCAGCAAAAATTTATTCTATGCCATCTTTTGTCCTTGCTTATTTCTAGTAGCCTGACATTTATGCATGCTAGAAACATTATAAGGCTTTATCCTTGTTTCCTAGACAGCTTGCTGGATAATGTCTTCATTAGTAGTCAAGATAGCTTCAGCATAAAATAGGAAAGAAATGTTAATGGTTTCATATTAAATGAAAGAAATGAGGTAGTCCAAGCTACACAGTTAAGATATATGATGAGTTTAATACACCAGCTTGGAATAATACTAGTCCAAGCTGTCCATCTGTATGCAATTATTGACTAACAGCAGAAGTGGTGGAAAGGTGTGTACCTTTGCTATAGACCATTGGTTGTCACATTCCATGCCTCAGGTCACTCTTACTTTGATTGGTAGTATCTGCTCCTATGCCATGATTGACCTGATGGACAACCATTCCTTTGTTCCTCCTTCGCAACAGAACAGTCACCTCTGACAGAGACGTCACCAGTGGTGGCCACTGAACTCATACAAGAAGGGTCAAAGCTCCAATATAAAATCCCTCAGGGTTTTACAAACACTAGGATTTCCAGGCAGAGAGCTGATTCATCTGTCTGTGACACAGCTAGGTTTGTAATGTTGATCTGCTGTGTCTAGGTCCAAGCCTTAACAGGAAACAAAATGTCCTATTGGGACAGACTGTTCTTGATGCTCCAAAATCCTCAAGACTGCTGGTTCTTCTCCTAATAGCTCTGCACCTGTGTTCTGGTAGGGAATGTGGAAAATTGTTAGAATTTTCTTATTAACCCTTAACCATTAAATGGCCATAATTCCCATTCAGCAGCCATTGTCTGCCTTTAAATTTCCCCCTTGTTCACTAAGTAGAGCTGGATGATAAAGTAAACATTTCCTGTTCTAAAATCTATTATGACCTTAGACAGTTGTCATGTAACACCTCAGTGCTGCTGTGCTGGCTGAGGTAGTAGATCTCCTAAGCTTTTTGATTAGCTTATTATTAATAACATTTAATTACTGTTAAATTTTGAAATTTAACTTTCAAAAGACACATTCAAAAAGCCAGATGCTAATACATCTCTATTTAAATTTGTGATACTGTATATCCCTGTGTTAGCAGGATTTTCATGTTTAGGTACTGGAGATGTTGAAGTCTCTGTAGGTCTAAGTAAGGCATCACTTAGAGGAATAAAGAACAAATTTAATATCAACTTAATCCTTCAGAGTAGCCTGTATATTTTAATTAAAAATATCTATAAATGGAATTTAGATCACCTTCATTTCAAGAAAATATCTCAGCTGTACTAGTCTTGCCGTGAGTTCATCCACTGTATTAAGAATAAGTATAGATAAAAAAATTTGTCCCCCAGTTAGCTGTCACAGTAGTTTAGAAAAACATATACTCACACAGGTATAAAATGTAATAGAATATTATGCATTTATTTTGCATTCTGGTCAGTCTTGGCTTGCCTTTATCTGTCTTTTTATTTCTGGCATGTTTTTTTTTTGTTCTGTTTTCTTTTCTGTCCCACCACATTCAAGAAGTTCTGTTAGGCACTATAAAACATTGCCACCCAAGATGCCTTTACTAGAAAATGGTACTCATTGGAACTTGTACAGGTAAGAAGTGTTTAGAGTCCCCTTTAAACTCCTTTAGAGTTTAAAGCTCCTTTTATTAAAAAAATGAATAGACTTATTAAATAATAAAACCCCCCAAACATAAAATGTTTCATATGTTTTTGTAACTGAGACATAAGGGATCAAATCCTAAAATAACACCATATAATTGTTTAAGTTAATGCCTAGATTACAAAAAATCCAAACCAAGCTACTTTGTGGAGTTGTCTTTGCTGTTAAAATTTTATGTTGCATGGTTTTCTTTGTTACATTCTTTTGTTTATGTATGAAATTTCTGTTACATATCCAATTTACTTTCATTTTGTTTAAATGATTTTAATTTACAAAGCTCAACTCTTCCTGCATGTGCTAAGACCAAATCCGTGATTAGACAGGATATTTCACTCCTTCATGATTGCCTTAATTCACGAATATTGAAATTTGGAGATGATCTGCCGGTTAGGTAAGAAACTGATGATTAATCCCCCCTTGTTAGGTATCTAATATGGATTTGCAGAATAAATAAGCTTCACTGTAAAGGGATTTCACATGACATATAGTGTATCACATTCTTTTGTGTTGGCTTAATATTTACTGCTGTTAATAAGGATTTAAATTTATTGTTTGGTATTTCTCATTCCACTTTTCTTACAAGTGGATGCCGTTCTGTCTCATTCAGTTTTAAACATTTCAACAATCTTTGCAAAAAATTTCTAGCAGTCTTTTGTTTGCTTTTGTTTTCTGAACAAATCTTGACACTATCATCCAGTCAGCTTTTTTATGTTTTCCTTAATTAAATCATTGTGATCCTACATTTTCTGTAAAGAAAGCATTATTTTATGAGTTAATATCTAACATTGTATTCCTTTCTTTGTTTTCTTTTTCTTTCTCTTCTACCATTGGATGCAATGCACTGGCACTAGTGAACTGCAGCCCTCCCTTGACAGGGCTAGGAGTGCTAGTACCAACTGCTTGAGACCAGATACTAGTTTGCATTCACCAGAACGAGAAAGGTATAAAATAAAAACTTATGAATTTCTTGTCATCTGTGCTGGTGATCTTTATCAGTTTTGTTTTTCTTCATATGAGTACTCTACATTCTTGTACATTCTTGTCTGCTTTGGTATTTGTAGACATTTTTGCTCCTATATTCATGTATGTCATGTAAATTGTGTGTTGGAGTTTATAACTGCTTCTGGCTATTTTCCTTGTTTTAGTTCAAGCTGATGTTCATTGTTTACAAAAGTCCTCAGTATGCTGATAATAGCATTGCAGTGTTAAGTATTTTGAAATTATCACTTGGTTGTGAATCTTCATCATCATTTGCTAAAAAAATTTATATTTGTTTCTTGATTGTTCTGTGGACTGCTAATAAAGCAGTGGCGTAAATTATAAATTATGATAAAACTCTCATATTTCAAACCAGAGTTGCAGTTTGTTTAGTGATATATTTTTTACAAAACAGCCAAACTTCATTGCTTTCCTTATCTGATCTGCTGCATCTGCTTTTGAGATTACAAGGCAAATCACTGCATTACATTTTTTTTTCACTCTATGGCATTAAGATTCACAGAAGTCTTAAGAAGACATGTTTGCAATTTATATGAAATATTGTTGTGTCACATATATTGTGCAGGCACGTTATGGATAGTTTCTGTATTTTTACTATTACAATAGCTTGGTTAAAAATTTTAGGTGAATCAAATACTGATGGGGTATTTAATGGATGGAATGATTCCACAAGGGAATTTTCATAATGACTTCTGGTTTTGGCTAAGAATTATACCATTTTAGAGTGAGATTTTACGTTCACTAAGGGCTGTAATAGGCTCCCTTTGAGTGGGAATAGGATGGAATTACAATTTCATCTGTTCAACACATATTTAACTAATGTGGCAGTTAATAATGTTTTGTCAGTCAACCCACGGTACGATGGCTGTAACATTTACATAATTTTCTTTATTGTGGGAGAGAACATGTGAAGAAAGGCACTAAGAATGCACTTTTCTCTTTGAATTAGGGTTTCTCCTTTTTTTATTTGAAATTTCCCTTTCTTTCCTCTTCACTTCCCATTGCTCCTTGGCTGGAACTGTGCTCTTCTTAAGTTGTGCCTTTGTTGCAGAGGAGTGACTAATGCTCTGCTGAGATAACTCTGATGGATCTACAGTTGTTCATTCCTTTTTAAGACTGAGCTCAAGACACTCTAAATAATATGAACATCGTTATTAAAAAAAAAAAAAGAAAAAAGTTCAGCTGAAGTAAAGCCACTCAGAATGAAATACAGGATATTGTTCTAGATTTTTTTTTTTGTATCATCATATTAATAACTCTATAGATATATACAGCTGCATTCATCTACAAGTAGTTATTTAACATAATAACATATGGACATGAGCAGTATGTTTTATACTTATTTCAAGATGCCACTCATTGATTTGAATATTCAATGAAACAGTAACTGGCAATTGTAAACCATGTAGCTAAAATCTTATACTCAAAACTACATCTGTAATTGATGTTAACTAGTTCTGTTATGTCTTTATAATGCATGTCCAGCAACCTCTGTCCAATGGCACTGTGCAGAATCTGAAACATTTTTCATGAGCTCTTCATAATGAAAAGTGTTTAGTCTCTATTAATGGCCTCTATTGCTGCTAAATGTGGTTTTGCCAAATCATCAGTAGACCTGATCCAGAACTTGCCCATCACTGTGAAAGTTTTTCTTAGCATTTAGAGGTCCTAAATAGGTGCTTTTGACATGGGATCCTTCATCAGATCTTTTTTTAGTAAGTTCATATTCAGATTTTTCTTGATGGTTTCATTGAAAATAATAAAATCTGTGTGGCTTTGGCAGAGGATTTAGGACATACTTTTTTTTTTCCTTTCTTTTGACATAGATGTTTTTCCAGTACAGCCCAAGTTTTGAAGGAAGATGTTATATTAAAAATATGAACCCAATGTAATTATTCTATTAGTTTTGCTGGAAGCAAATTTTAGAAGATTTAATTCTCCACTATTGAATGTGGAACCTGCTTACACTTTACCGTGCAGTTAGTCATCAGTTGCATGTAATGATAGATGAGTCTTTAGTTTGAAGACCACAATTAAGTTCAGGACAGAAAACATTTTGGTTTTATGCTGGACAAGATGAGAACAGAAGAGACTTAAAATACTGTAAAACAAGTTCTTAAGCTCTAGGAAACCTTTTTTGAAAGCAGGTATGATGAAATGCTGTAATATATGATATGGCAAAGGTTGTCTTTATCACTGGAGACTAAGCAAAGATGAGACAACCATCAGGTGTAACGTTGGTCCTGCTTGTAGCAAAGAGAAACGCTGCATGGTTTTGTGAACTCCAATCTACAGCACCATTTTATTACCATTATATTTGAGGGACTTACGTTGAAGGCATTGTTAGTTGTTTGCAAGGTGTTTCTTCTCTCCTCTCCCCTCCATGAATGTCATTGTAGATTTTGTTTATAAGTTTAGATGTTTATGCCTCAAAATACAGACTTCTAAATATGGCTTTATATTTTTTCTTCAACAAAATTAGGAGTATATTCACCTATTGAATAGGTGGATTATTTCTACTTATTCCCCCTAACCTTTTGTCTTAGAGGATATAAATTAGATTATATTTGAGATCAAGAGCTAAAATGGACCGCCTAATACTTTTTTAACAAAATGGTTAAATTGGTTGTGTGTAACCAGTGGACAGTAGAGCCCCATCTCTCTGCGTCACTGATTTGTGGAAATGGTTTTGGTCCTTGAACTCTCTACAATGTCATTCATGTAATTTGGAAGGGTCAGAGTAGTTACTGGTTTTTAAGATGCTGCTTTGCCAGTAAAAGTAATTTTACTGACCCATTTGTACTAGTAGAAAAGTACTTTCAGCTGTATACATGAATTTGTGATATACAAGTCTTGTTAGTTGCACTAAACCAGAACCAAAGCAACAACAACAAAATTCCTTTTCTCCTTTAAGTTCCATCATTTGAGCAAGTAACGTCCATACAACTTGCATGGCTTAACAAGGGCTGCCAAAGTTTTTTGGTAAATGGACTGGTTTGGAACAGAGTTTAACCCTTCATATACTTCTCTTTAGCACAGTGTACTCTAGAACACTGAAAAATATCCAGCCCCTACAAATACCATTATGCAGCTGCACCATGCCTGCCTTTTTTTTTTCCTGTCTCTTCCCACCTCCCATCCCCCATCCCCCATCCCCCAATTTATTCCAAGCTGTTTTGTTTGGGTTTTTTTGACTGTGTTGTTGAAGTTCCTGTGATGATCTGCAGGGCTTATTTAAGTTTGTAATATAGTGATAATGTCCTCTAGTGCCATTGAAAATGTTCTTCCTTCTACTACTTCCTTTAGTATGGGGTTTTTTTTACTGTTCTTTTCAATGTGTCTCAAAATTTCTGCTTTTTTTCCCTTGTAAATTGGTACTATTTCTCTAGAATGGAGAAATTTGTTTTCAACATCCAGTCATGAAAGCACCTAGGCATGAGGTTTAAGGGCATAATCTGAACTCATTCAGCAGTGGTTTCTCATTATAATAGCATCTTCCCCAGATTGATTTAAGATTGCAGCCAGTGATAGTCACTTAATAATATATAGTATGGCTTATGTTACAATCAACTGTTGTGTGTATTAGCAGTTGGCAAAAGAGCAGTTGTATAGACTGGTACTTTTTGTATGCTTTTGGCCTGAGAGGTTAGCTAGTGGAGATCTGAGTAAATAAAACCAAGGAGCACAGCCCAGGGGTTAGTTCATGTACAAGAGGGTCAGCATACCTGCCCCAGAGCTGTGTCAGATTTGTTCTGAGGTGCTTCACGGCAGTAGGAAGCAAAACAGGATGTTTGCTATCATCTGATCACTGCCACCTAAACAAGAGACAAAGCTTAACTATTACCTCATCATAAATAGATAACAGGGAAGTTGGAGCTGCCACTTGATCCAATTAAGGCCTGTCCTGATTTCATGTTGACTTTTATTTTACATGCCTTTCACAGTTGTGTTGAATATCTCCATTTACATTTTAAATAATGTACAGCATAATAACTGTTTGCATTAGGTCTGCGATATATTGTGTTTCCAATTCTTTTCAACCATATAAAGAAGTAGGTTATTACATGTTTGTGTTGTACTGTGGCTCACAGTCACTCAACATTTAGTGAAAGGGAGCATGTTCTCAAAGCTCATACTCAATGACCTAGTTAATTCTATCAAATGCTCTTTAATATTTGTAGAGGATATCAGCATATTAAGGGCTTTGACTGAGTGCACTGATGCATTAACATTTTCTTTAACCCTTGCTGTGGAGAGAAAGAGAAACTAACTACTAACAACCTATTTGCTCTTAAAACTTCTGAAAGGCCTACCTAAATGTACAAATAATGCTAATGTCCCTGAAATTTTTGTTATTTGCATGTTCCATAAATCAAACCCTTTTCCTTATTGCATGGACTGGAAAAATACCTCAGAAAGGGAAATATTAGATACTTGTGCAGAGTTTGTGTAAACATTTTGCTATTCACCAATAAAACAGTATATTTTAAGATTGTTGTATTACAGTTGTACTATTATGAATACATAACATCCCAATAAAATACGCAACGTGAGTCTGTAATATAATATGTATAATTCTAAATTAAATGAACTTTTTCAAGAAAAAAAAAATCATATGATACACCAGTTTTCATTCTCAGTTCCGGTCCTTTTTGTTAAATTTAATTATGTAACATAATGGCATGTACTTTGGGGATAAAGAGAAATGGACAGAAGAGGAAGTTGGCTGCACACACTTTCAATATATATTTTCAAATGATAGAAGATTACCCAAGTACTTGTACATAAATGTGTGTAGCTTAGTTGTAGCTGAATAATTTACCTGTACTCTTTTACTGCATTCCAGAAAAGGGTGACTTTATGCCCTAGACTTTTTCTTATAATTCATAGTCCTACATTTTTACTGAGATTACATTTTTCTATGCAAAGAACTAGGAGTGTTGGGCTTAGCAAAATGACAAGAAAATGAGCATCATATGGTCTTTGAAAAGCTCTTCTAGTTTGGAATTGCAGCTTCCTATGCAAATGACAGGCTTCTAGATAGTCTAGCATTTGAGAATACTGGAAAACTTAATTGTACACCATGTAGAAGATTTATATTGGTCTAAATTCTGCATCTTTGAGCATACATTGTCTTTGTTTCAGATATAATGTTTTTGTAGTAAGCAACCTTAGTATACTCGGGTATTAGAAAACTGTTTAAAAAAATTAAATTACAGACTTTCATTACTTTTTGGGGTATTTTTCCAGTCCCAAATCCTATATATTTAATTTTATCACACACTAAATATCGTATTTTTTTTCCTGTTTTATTGAATGGGCAAACAGGAGTAGATTGTCCCCCTCCCTAGAGAGGAGACGACCTACTAGTCCCAGGATTCATATCCAGCATGCATCTCCAGAGGATGACAGGTACTAGTCAACTCCTCCCAGTTGAAAAATGGCTTACTGCATCTTGCACTCTCAGAGGAGTACACTGAAATTTAGAACTATGCATACATGCAGAGAAAGAATTACAACCTCCAGAAGCCCAAAATAAAGCAGCAGTTTAGATATCATCTCTGCATTTTGTTGAACTGTTATAAAGCACCTAGGAATTATCATCTTTTCAAGTTTTTTGTTTGCCTGAGTGGGCACAAGCCATGAAGTAAGATGTCTGATAAAACAGAACACCATCTGTGTTGATGTCCTTTAGTCTGTTTTGACCTGCTTCTGTAAATGGTGGTAGTGCTTTCACTGTGGTGCTTTATAATACTATAAATATTTGTTGTAGAGCATATTCTTGTATATATGTTTATTTGTATTGGTTTTGGTTTTCCTTTTCTTAACCAACTGTTCCTAATGGGGAAAAAACCCCCACAAACTGGAAGTCTTGTTAGCATTTTCTAGTTAATGTATGTAAAAACTGCCACTGTTTGTAAATTCTGTCCAGATCAGGATGGTCTCCATGGAGCAGGTGTTCCTAATAAGGTAGGTTTTAGTTAAGACCATCAGGGCTTTAAAGAAATTTTTATGCTGAATATCACCTGTGATTGATGAAAGCACCTTTTTTTTTTTTACTTCTCATGAGCTTTCTAATCAGATCAATTTGTGGTTTTCATTACTTTGGCAGTAGTAATTTTTTGGTATTTTTGTGTCAGCTAGATCTGGAGTTGTTTTAAACAGACCTTATAATTACTATTGAGATGCAAATTAAAATTTTTCCCTTTAAATCTTCTGTCCTACAGTAAGTGACAGGATACAGATGGTTCATGTAAATAATCTGTACCTGTTATTATGAAGTTGCACTTAAAGCTCTAAGACTGGTATACTGATAAAACTCAGTTACTGTAGTGCCAGTGATCACCTTCTGCTGAAGTCTATCCACATTACTAATATTTATACTATGATTTATCTTATTTGCTTGATATCCACTCATACAAGGAGGGAAGCGTGTAATTGTGTTTGGAAAGCAATTGTTTTCTTATTTGAGTTAACAATATAAAATATGAAATTAAATTGGTGAAATTGGAAATTATTTCAAAGTTGTCCCCCCTTACAGATACTGCATTTCCAGAAATTTTGCTAGCACATCCATTTGGTGGGACAGCTATTAATAGTTTAAAAATGTACTTTATGTCTTTTAGGAATTTTTAAGTAATTTTTCTTCTCATTTTTTTATTTGATGGAAAGATTGCCTTTGACTTCAGAGTATCAGACAATGAAATATTGTGATCAGCAATTCAAATTAAATCTTAATCGTATCACATTTCAGTGAAATGAGGTTTTCATCTAAATTCTGCCATTTCCAACATGGAATTGTTGGCCTTTTTATGTCAGCTGAAATTTTGTGGAGAAAGACTGAAATCATCTAATACCCGTTAGCAAGCATTTTACAGTAAAGCATCTGTAGGATATAGAATCTGTCGTGGGAAGGATTTTGAGTTGGATAAACAACAATCTAATTTTCTAAGTGAAATTGGTGCCTTATTGTGTCACCAAATCCCAGTGAGGCAGTCATGGATGAACCTAGAAGGGGTTTAGGTTGACCTCAATCCTGATGAGTGTTTGCAGCCAGTTCCAGGATCTTTCTCCCAGATTAAAAGAAGTTCTGAGAACACTGGACTATTTGCACTGCATGTACAATACAAAATAGTAGCCCACCTTGTCTGCAGACAGAGTATTAGTGAGGGACTCAAAGGTACTTTACCTTTGTTTTCTACTCTTTTAGTTTTCATTTGTTCTGATTATTTCCCATATTTATTGCAGTGGGCCAACATTAGTCAGTTCTATAACTATTCTATGTTTTTTTTAAGATATGCTTGCAACAACTTGACAACTGAAGCAATGGATGTTGGGGAATGATGGCTCATCAGGGCTAACTAACTACTTATCACCACTTGCAAATAATATTTTACAGATTAATTGACTTTGACAGGTGTCATCTTACTCTTCATTTGAGTACTTTACAGATTTATCCTACAAATTGGCCAAATTTACATATAGGGTGCAATCAAGATCTATTTATAAATATAGTTCTTAAATGCATATGGCATGCATTATTTCCAATTTTGATAATTTTTTGGAACATTTTAAATATTGATAATTATTTCTAACATAAATTTTAATAAAAGTCCTTGCAAGATTATTGTTATTCTGGACTTTTTTCATTTGCTGTATTAGAAAGAAGTGACTCCATTTACATTGACAAGATGAGACATGAGTTATGTATTATTTCAGTGTTAAGAATCAACAAATGTTTGGTTAGTATCATGTATTTCTATAAGATATTTTAAAGAACAGTTTTTCATTTGAATTTGATAGCTTCATTGCTGGAAGGTTTTTAGTTTTGGGGTTTTTTTGGTATTGGAAATTAGAATTAGAAGGTCTAAATGTCTAATGCCTACAGCATAGGCAGACCGGAATCTGGAGAACTGTGGAACTGTGAAATTTAAGTGATGATAAAAACAAGGGAAATGAAAGCTGAGCATTTAGTGGTAGGTGGAAATTTTATTCATACTGTTCTTTTTGAGAGGTCTGCATATATTGTCAGCATATAACCAAGAGTGAATAAAAAAAGCCTGTAAAAAATTAATTATCATATATTTTCAGTTAAGAGAAGTAGCTTTTGTCAGTCATGCGTGCATCTATAAGAATGCTTATCCAAGAGTCATCCCAAATCCAGCTGTAGAGCAAGTACCCCTTTGGTGCTTTCATGAATTTGCTTTGCTATGCTGTTCACTTCCAGTGAAAGAATGATTCGATCTGATTGATCCTTTCCCATCTTTCATCAACCACTATGTGACTTGATCAGGGAAGCAGTTTTGCAAGATGTGAATTGAACTGCTAAGAATGAGCGTGAGGAGGTAGCGATCCCTCAGAGTATTTGTGGCCTCCCAGTTCACATACCATATAGATCCAGCCTTTTAGAAAACTTCAGTAAAGATCAGGAAGTGTTGAATATGACATTCTTGATAGCTTTAAGGCTACATAAAGTAGCAGACTCACTGCAAAACACTGAGGTCTCTTGTACTAGCCAGTATTAAATAATTTAAAAACGTTAGACACTGAATTGTATTAAAATGTTATCTTGTCACTTTAGGAATAATACTTCTTAATTGTGATAGGAGTATTGCCGTATTTCTCCATGTACATTTTGTTTGCACTCAACAGTGTGAAATATTTTGAGGCACGTAGGTATTTGGAACATGAACTTGAATAGTTTGTCTGTATATAAAATAATATAAAGTGCTTATCTATATATGGTACCTATTTATCACTGATTAGGTGTCACAGTTGGTAGATTTATGACCTGAAAGCGAAATCTTAACATTTCCTCACTTTAGTGTAGGTATAGATGCAAATATATTGTGTTATCTAGATTAGTAGTGGACTGCAAATTTTCCTGTATTTTATCATTAAAATCCAAATTTGATATTTGGAAATTCAGAAATAGTCTGATCTTCATTTGGGTTTTTGTTTGTTTTTAAAGAAAGCTGAGTCAGTTATTCTACTTTGCTATTGAATTATTGTTAATTATTACAAAATACAAAGTTTTCATCAAAATGTATAAAATGATGAAATTTACTTGTATTTTCAGGAGAACTTCACAGTGTAATGACAAGATGCGCATCTTCTTAAGGGAAGATGTTCTGTATAGGTTCATATATTAATCTAATGAACGATAGCGTGGATTAATTCTGGAGAAGGATAATAGCACCTACTAAACTACAGTGCTGCCATTCAGCATGTAGATTATAAAGTTTTTATAAAACATTGTTGTGACTTTCATTTTATTGTTTATTACATCTTAGGTTGTTGATATAAATCTAAAAATTTTAACATTTCCCTACAGTCTTCGAATTAAATCAGTGGTAGGGGAAATGAGAAATATAGCCTTTTGCAAGAGATAGTGCCTTAATGCTTTTGGTTTATATATTTGACTGCATGTCTCCACCTTCACTGCATGTGACCATCTCTTTGTTTCTGCTCATTCTGTCCAAATACACATCCATGTTTCCAAATATTGTGAAGAACAAGGACGCTGGAGTCTTGCATTCCAAAACAGGACAGTGTAGACCATCTAAGTGCTAAACCTGGAGCAGCACAGAGGTATCCTTATTTACTAAAATCTTAGATAAATGAGGTATTGGTTATAGTATATTCTTCACATGCTCTGCATACTTTCACATATTTTCTTTCTTTTTCTGGTTTTATGTACAAGTACATATATGCATGTATTACTCATGGATAATATTTATTCTCCTTAAAGGTATGTTTAAGAGGTAAATTTGAGTATGACATGAGTGTTCTTACCCCAGTGCACTCTTGGTACACTGTATTTGAGCACAAAAGGACACCTACTTGTAAATGCCCACCTGCCAATGCCCACACTGTGCTCAAGCTGAGCCAGGACTCCAAGCACTGTAGTAAGCTGTTGAGCCACATGGACATTTATACAGCATCCTCTTAGCAAGAGAAAGGAAACAGAAAGGAAGCTGATTTTACATAAATGTCCCAAGGACAGCACTGAGAGCAGAGAAATAAGTGTATTTAGCTCATTACTGCTATGTATTAATTTGCTACTTTTCACAGGATAGCAAATCCTACTCTCAGCTTTTCCATACTACTAAAAGTAGTCACTATGTGCTCTTTTTTTCCATTGCATGTAATGTCACAATCTAAGCAAGTGTCACAAGGAATAAGAGAAAAAGAAGCTCCAACCAACCAACTAAACAGAAAATTAAGAGGGTGACATAATTTGAATTATAATGCTGCTGCATACAGTGGGTCTAACCATAATTTTAAATACTTTGCTAACTCTAGGTTTTATGTAAAGCTGCAGCATTTAATATATGTGGTTTCCTGTGTACCTGCCTTATATTTGTCCTGTTAAAGGAATAGAATTGAAAAGTAATGAGAATATACAAAAAAATAAATTTGAAAAAAATAGCTTGAGGACAAAAGGGATTTTAATTTTTAATCTGAAATACTATCTTTTTGTAAGAAAATATATTCTTTTAAAATCCAGAAAGCTCCCAGTAATGACCTCTGCTTATGCAGAAAGCATTTTTTATTTTGCTGCAGTGATTTCTTGGTTGTGGAATATACTGTGTCACAATATAATGCTCATCAAATATTGCAGTGGGTACAAATAATGAAAATCCACTGTGATTATGTTCTTTGGGTATAATTTAGTGTCACAGCTGTTTAGGTATCTTCCAGGTCAGACATTGGATTACTCTTTATAACCACAAAGGTTTAAAGGAGAACATATTACTTTAAATATTATTTTTATCTATTTGCTTTGCCCACACTAATTCTTATATAGCTTAATACATGACATTGAGTGTATCATTACAAGATCTTACATGTGTTAAAGTTTGTCAGAGTTTCTGGTCTCGGAATGAGTAATCATCACTCCCTGGTTTTGACCACTCCTGAAATACTGTATGCACTTTTTCTTCTAAAAAACTAGTAGATATTGATTGTTTTTAGAGGTTTAAAATTGTAAATCCTAAATTTTAAATGGCCACATTACTATGGATTGTACAGAAAATCTTGGAACACAAGATTTGCAGAGATTTGCATAGTATGTTTATAGTCCTGGGCGGTAATAATGAAATATGGCTTTAGCTTTGTTCTTATATGTATCGACTCATATTGCTGTTCATTGTTCTTATTTGCTATCAAAGTAAGTGCTTAGACTGTCAGAGGTAATTAGTGCCTCACTGTCCAAATGTTAGATGGATTCTATAAAAGATTTGTGTAGAAAAGGAGTGAAGGAATGAAATAAATGTCTATATTATTTATATTGACTAGAAAAAAAGTAGAATTGGTTTAGACTGTTACTAAAAACTTTAACAAGTTTTAATAGGACGAGAATTTTAAAAGCCAAGTTTTTAATAATATAGTGACACCCTTATTTTAATCTGATATGATTCAGTATTTGTTTTGCTTTTGAAATTTAGATTCAAACCAATTTTTAAAGTTTACATTTGAACAGTATTTTCTGGTTCTTTCTGCAACATTTTATTCCTGCTTTCTACTCTGAATTTCTTTTTCATGCTGTTATCAGATGACTTATAGGCCTCTGAGGAGGCTTTGTTTTAATCAAATACAGACTGTGAAGGGGGAACTAGTTGCAGGCTCAGTCAGGATTAATGTTTTCTTCCCTGTTTTGGTACCTCATAATTCTCACACCATGAGCCTCAATCAAACCTAATCAGTGCAATGCCTCTTATACCTCAAATTCACCAGCCTGTTCATGATAATCATTGTCACTTTCTTATCTGTCAACCATTTCTGTTATTACCTTTATAATACACGAATAAACAATCTTCATATTTCTGTATTCTTTTTGTTCTTTGTTTATTTCTTTTCTGACATGTCATTTCACAGGCAGTCCAGAAAAGTGGAAAGATATAGCAGCCAAAAACAAACTAGGAAAAGCTCCGCAACCGAAACAGAAAGGTAGGATTGTTGATGGATATGTAAACATCTCTTATTATCAGTCTGATTCCATTTTTTTTTTATACCTCTAATACAACTTTTTTAGAACATCTGTGATAGTACCCAAAGCAATGTTGTTGTAATCAACAGTATTATTTCCTTTGCATTATTAGCACTGTACTGCATACATATGAAATTTTTCTTGCATTCATCATTGCAGATAAATTCAGTGGTAAAGATTAGCAGTTATTTTCTGCACTTAAGCACTGTTTTGTTTTGTTTTTTTTTTAAATCTTTAGATTAATTTTGAGGATGATAAAATAGATTAGATAGATATATATATTATTAATTCAAAATGTCTGTGATCAAGTTAATTTCACTTTAATATATAAAAAAGTTAAGTTACACATTTATATATGTATAGACAACTTCAACATCTATCATTAAATAGATTTAATATAAACACTGGAACTTTAACTTTTGTATTTATTGAATTTTCCTGAACTTGTATTATAATTATAACTTTTAACTTTGATGCTACAGTAGTATGGGGTTGCATATTCAAATTCTTAAAAAAAATGAAAAAAAACAAAGATATATACTGAATCATAAGAACATCTAGTTAAATTTTAAACCCTGTGTCTTGCTAAAATAAGAGCAGTGAGGAGGGGTGAGATCCTGCCTCTGTCAGAAATAGATTTATGTTATCTTAATGAGCAGAGGTGGAATGTACATCTGTTTACATTGTGAGAGCTGAAAATCTTCCATGAACTAAACAGACATCTCTGTTTTCAATGAAAACACACATTATGCAGCAAAACTTCAGAGCTTTTATTTTGTTTTACTTCTTCAAGTCCCAGATTATCATTTCTGATGGAAAAACAATGGTTACATTTTTCTTGAGTTTTATGATTCTGTTGTCACAACAACCCAGTTTCTTTTTCAGTTTGAATAAGAGAAATTACCTAAATGATGACTGAAATCCTTGCTATGATTGAATCAGGAACTGTTTTGCCACAGAGATCACTAAAGCCATTTTTTCACCTGTTTTTTCTAACTCCTGAAGAGTTAGAAAGGGGTTTGGTTCTTGGTAACCATTCAGCAATGAGCCCAGTGAACAAGACCATAGGGAAACATGAATTGTGCTGCTTCTTCTTACATCTCCGTGGCACATACTGTGAGTTTCTGTTTCCCTAAAATGATTCATGGTAGTAGATGTGAGACAAAATGCCTAAATAAGTCCAAGTGCTGTAGTTCAGTATTTCTTCATAGATGTAATATTGCACTAGTGCTAAAAAGTTTTGATAATAGGGTAGGCAATTAATTTTCTTATCAAAAATAATTCAAGACTCTTTCTTCTTCAAATATCCATTTTTTTCCTAAGAATTGCTCTGTATTTTTCAATTTGCAAATCTTGTCTTTTAGTTAAACAGATTACTGGAATAACATATCAGCATGCTGTCAGCTTCTCTATAAAGCATTTCAGCATGTTATGTAAGATTAAATTTTCTATGTATTGTGATATCTTAGGAAATGTACATAAAAGGGAAAAGGCCAACCTTTTCAGGATAGTTTAAAGACCCTAAACCTTCTCTTAATTCAATGAGATAAGCCTTCAAGATGGAATTCAGTAAAATGTTCTGAAGGAGGAAAACTGATTCCATGAAAATCCATCATTTTCTGTTCTTGTCTGAATGAGCAAAACTTGTAAAATTTGGTTCATCCCAATCATAAAATGTTTTCTTCCAGCCCTAACTGATCACCCCAGAAATGCCAGCTGTGATGTTACCTTTCACAGATGCTAGCATACACACAGTCTTTAACTGTATTTTCTATATTTTGTGTAGGACACGATGCTAGGGATATGCTGGATTTGTGATGCTGTCTTATTCATAGTTTTTCTTCATAGTTTCTTAGGTGGCAGCATGTTTTATTTAATATGTGTCACTGAGAAATCTGTCTGAAGAAAAAGGAATTTGAGTTTTCTTGTATGCTGGTGGAGCTGGAACCTGTAGGATTCCCCTGTAGACCATTGCCAGCTGAATTATAGGTTTTCTGCTTGCGGTGTTACCACCTTCTGTGAGGAAACAGGAGATGAGATACACATGTATGTGCTCATTGCAGTCTCATTGCTCACGAGGTATCATTTTTTCCCCAAATTCCTCTCCTCTTCATACTTTTTATCTCAATTCTGTCTCATTTCTTCACTAGCTTTTTGTCTCCCATGCTTGTTTCTTGTTCCTTTTTGTCTCATTCTAGAGATCAGCCATGTGCAGGCTTCTTCCTTCCAGCAACATATCTTTCTCCTAGGCCAGCAAGTCCTTAACTCCATTCTAGTTATTCTTCAGTTGCCTTTTAGCTCTCTTTTCATTTGCATCCCAGGTAGCATATTGATCTCATTGTAATAACCCAGCTAATGCAAATCTTGAGCCTTATTGGTCTTTGAGTTAAGCAGATCCTCTGTCTTTCTCTTGAAAGGGGACATGTCTGTAAAAAGAGTATTACTGGAGAAGGAGATAAGTTTCTGAGTTGCAGGTAAATCCTGTCCTGTTCTGTAATGGCAGGACAGACTCACAGTGTTTCACTAGGCTCTCAAATAAATTCCAGCATATTTAGCCTCTAAAATGAAAAATATCAGAACTGAGAACGTGATGACTTTTTTAGATTGAGACATTTATTCATAGTAAAAGCAAACAAGAAGTTTCTGATAGTGAGTGGGATCCATATTTACCTTATGGATGTTATAATGTTTAGACATTTGATAAAACAGATGCTTAAAAGCTGGTTACGTGCAACAGTTGGGATGGATTACTTTTACATTCAGGCATTTTCAGAATTCAGCTCATCTTAGTTATCATAAGCATCTTTCAGAATCAGGGAGATTCAGTATCTTCAAGAATGTCATGGTTATCACCAGGGCAAGCCAGGAGTTAAGCTGAAGAAGTGTTAGGGTTTAAGAGAGAATATAAGCAAGGGCAACAGAATCTTGAATTTTTTGCATTGTGACTGGGCTTCCACGTAAACTATTACTGATGAAATGGCTTTGAATCCAAACCTGCTTGTTATCCTTGGTAGGCATCTGCATGTAATTTCATATATAGGGGTTTTTTTAGGATAACTTCTTAGTGTATGATAGTCATATGAACCAGACAGTTCCTTGGTTACTTTGACTGTATTTTGTGGGAAAGTTATGCTGGGTGTGTGTCTACAGAAATTAAAAAGAACCCAAGCAAAAACACCCCACAATGAAATGATATCACAAGACACTGAAATTTCTGAAATAACAGCAGATATAGTAGTACCGTTTACAAAATGCTGCACTGTTGGAAAGCCAACGAAGAGTAAAAAGGCACATTTAGAATACTTTGGCACCCTACAAACCTGAAATGTTTCAGCTTATCCTTTATTTGCAGTGTATGCAATTACTGAACTAGTATTAATTGTGCTTTATTATGCTAACACGATTAATCATTATACTGCATAATATGATTGATTTTCATTATAGTTCCTTCAGAACTGTATTTCTGGTTTAGTACTTACAGATACTCAAATAGATTTCTTATTTCAAACTGTTAGGGAAACGGAATTACGTATGTGCCTCCATATTGTCCTTTTTTAGGACACTAATTGAAATGCAGTTAATATTTTTAATAAAGGTAAAAGGTATGTTTTAGAAACAGAAATGCTTTGTGATAAAACTAGGTATTCATAGCTGATATGGTTTGGAGCTGGCTCCCTGCCAAGTCTGCAAACCCCACCACAAGAAGTTCCCCACCCACACCCCAAACCAAGGGAGAAGAGGGGGAAAAAGTAAAAAAACCAAGAGAACCGAAACGAGAGACAGCAAAAGCAATATATATATAAATATATTTACTTATATACAATTATATACAATAAAATATATATACAATTCTACAAGGAAAAGGGAAAGGGAATGGGGAAGGGAATAAAAAGGAACAAAACCCAAAATGAAATATATATATATATATCCCAATCAATAGCCCAAGATCTAGCAAAGAATATCTTACTACTCTCCTTGGGACAACGGAGTCACGCTGGAGCGACTGCCGGCAGCCTCCGCCTCCCA
>JAWWLV010000121.1:84886431-84936439 GCA_035041135.1 Platyrinchus mystaceus | reverse complement strand
AAAAGCCTCTCCTCCTTTCTTCTTATACCCCGGCTTACATAAAAATGGTAGGGAATACTGGGTAAATCTGGGCACTTTCTTGGCTACAAACTGGTCACCAAGGAAGGCCCAGACCAAACTGCCACAATAGCCTACTCTGGTCTAGTCCTTATGTCGTCAGTGTTGTTAGCTTGTGTTTGCTGTGTTTAAGGTGCAGATAGAGTTTTTGGCCAACTTTCCGCTATAAGCAGTGCAGTTCAACAGTTCCACAATTAGGGTCATGTGTATCTACAGTGGTGAGTGTTCTGCAGTTTGTCATTTTGAAACCGGATTTGCATTCAGAATTAATAACTTCTATCTGAAACATCAATCCTGGTCCTGCAGCCAGGATTTGCAATGTTCTTTGATGGAGGGGGGCATGGGAAGATGTGCCTGGAGCTAACAACTGAACAGTTTCTTTTTGGCACCGATGTTTTAGGGGTCTGCTACCATGTCTTTCTAGAAGGGGACTTCCAACCCCACGAACGACTGAACAGCCAGTCATTAGGGGAAAACATCATGCTCGCTCAAGGTCGAGTGAGCAGTCTAGTATCAAACCCTTATGCTCTGTACATCACCTAGCATCTGGAGGGTCGGCGCCACCTTCTCCACTTCTGACAAGGTTGCTATTGTGTGTACAGCATAGCCTTCATGTTCTGCCTCCCAGGTTTCAGTGTGGTGTTGTACTTTTCTGAGCATACATGGCACGTTCAATCATTCTGGCACTATAGTTTATCCTCTCTTCATGGTATTTACACTTCTCCCATATCCTTTATGCCATCTATCTTCACCATCCAGGTGGTACTTCTTGCTGTTGAATTTAAATAGTTATGCTAAGTAAGAGTAAAAGGTTGGCTGTGTTTCGTCCCTCCATTGTTGTGTTTTGTTCTGTATCCATCTGAAAATTATCAAAGTACTTTTCTTAAACACTGTGTAGAAAGTCATGTGCTGTTCACACAGCTAACTGATCTTACAAGCTGCTATTACAAGTCAGATGATCTACGTAGTGAAAGCCAACAGTATTTTGAATTTGCACAAATTTGTTACTTAAAATTATAAATTATCTACTTGCAACCTTAGTGTAGTAGATAAACAGTGCTTATCCACTATAGTGAGTGTGTAACTGGCAAGGACATTTCACAGTAAGCTCTCCTCAGTGGTCTGCTGCTTCGCATCTTTGTTTTACTTTCTTAAACTTTTTCCCTGTAGTTATTATAGGTGCCCATACTTACTTTAAATGCCAGCATTCTAAAGGTGTTTGATGCGTTAAACTCAGAAGCTGCATCTTTATATAAGAAATCAAGTAGTCACATATTGTTCTGAAATAGTGCTAGCTAGAATTCAACCAAGAGGTTTAGGATTTTCACTTAGGTATAAATATTAAAAATCTTGTACATACTTTGCATGACACATGGATGCACACTCACACACACACCCCCCACACCCCAATACAAAGATTAAAGGTTTTTTTCCTTCTTTGAGTTGAGGGAAAAACCACATGCTGTCCTCTGGGAATAGATACTTGCTGTCCAGTTCTCTGTGGCCTTGGGCATTTATTGCATCACCACAAAGGGAATACTAAAGTTAATGAGACACAGAGGTGGCATTTTTTATTGCCCTTGAACCAGTGGAGGAGAATGTATAAATTGTGAGTCATAATCATAAATGGTTTAATAAAACTGCTTTTCATTCAATGAAAAAGAAAAAAAACCCACACCACACCACCCCCCAAATAAATAAATTTTAAAAAACCACCCAAACCAAAACAAATGAAATAATTTCTTCTTAGTTGAAGGCAGTTAGAGAAATTAAATGTGATGCCTTATGAGTTTATTAGATATCTGGACCTGGGTATGTGCATATGGCATAGACCAAATGCTGACTTTTTCACACCCGTCTTCAGTATTTGCAACTTAATATGTGTTTCAAATTCAGAATATAAAAAGTCTCTTCATTTGGCTTATTTTGCTTTTATCTTAATTTCATTTGCAGAACACATCAACAAGGAAGTCCCACACAGTCTCCTCCTGCAGACACATCCTTCAGCAGTCGTAGGGGAAGACAGCTACCACAAGTTCCAGTAAGAAGTGGCAGTATAGAGCAAGGTATCAAATAATGAGCTTATGATAGCTCAAACTCTTTGATTTGTTACCTTTCTTTACTCAAAGTCTACTTGCATAACTATGTGCCCAATGCTATATTTCTACCAATAAAGCAATAGAAGAAAACGAAAGCATATTTTTAGTTTGGGAAATCTAGCGGAGTTTGACTGGTGGGTTGTTATTATTTGTGGTTTAATTGCCTTAATTTTCTAGTACGCTTTTATGTTTGAAATTTCTATTAGTCATGGTAGTTTCCAATACATACCTCATATGTTATCAGCTAAAAAAAACAGGGGCAAAGATTTTTGCAACATTTTGACAGTCTTTCTCATTTCTTATTTTGTGGTTTATATTTATTGTTGTGCATTATTAACATAGATTAATAGTAAATATCAAAAATCTGGTTTTTGTCTGGAGTTCATACTTCAGTGAGTAAAGAATGAAAATAATGACCATGGTAAATGTTAAAACACAAGTCACAAGCCCTTTCCTGCTTAAGAATAAACTGATCAGGCAAAGACTGCTGCTTTTATGAAAAAGACAATGTAGACCTAATGGTTATGGATGATGTGTTTTACATACTCATATCAAATAATATGTACATTGCTGATTCCTTTTCTAGCAACATACAGAGTATGAATTATTATGGTAAAATGAAGTGGCACAATGTCTAATATTTGCACATTCATGTTTTCTTCTGTGTTTTAAAAACCCTGTTTTCACATTGACTACAAGCAATGACTGAGATTGCCACATACCACAAGGTTTTCTTCTATGTGGAAATTAAAGAAATGCTTCTAATGAAATATTGTAGTGCTTTACAGAACTGTATATTAGTCACACTCTTGGATAGATGATGTTGCTGACCCTGATGGCCTTATCATGACAGATTACCATGGGGGATTTCATGTATGATGGCTTGCATTAACATGCAATCAGTTTGCATTAATTTTATGGTGATGACATACTAAACCTTCAATTAGTACATATAAACTGTACTCTTGTTTTATAAATCTATTTATTTTGAATGAAAAATATGCAATATAAGTGACTTTTAATAATTTTAAACTTTACATTTGGGTCCTCTCGTTTTGTAGTGAATCTAAAACTGTCTGGACTATAAACTAGTTGCAAACTACATTTGCAGTTTGTATTTCTGCATATTAGCAAGTTGAGTGCTTTTTAGGGAAATGTAATAAGTAATGAATTTCAATTTTCATGTTTCTTCTTCAGTGTCAGAACTTGGTGCAATATGTAATGATGAATCAGCTTTTAAGTTAATTTTAAGTTGGCTTTTATTTGGATATTCATATATCATCTTTCTGCTGTCCTTGATAGCTGATGTGTGAGAGTAAAATATGAGTTTATGTTTTGTTGAAGGCATTGGAAATGCATGTAGAACTTAACATGAAACTGAGTAGAGATGGGATATGTACAGAAGAGAAAAAAAAAAGTTGAGCAGAAGACTAAAGCTTCTCTGAGTTTAGAAAGCTGTTGATACTGTGAACACCTGTAAAGTAATGCTGTTTCAGTGAACTCTTGCTTACACTTGTGGTTGATAAGCTTGCGTCTTATATATAAAATGCACAAGTAGGATGCGTCATATCGTTTGGTTTGTTATGTATCATACCACCCGTGTCATATGGCTGTAATACAGCACATGGATTTAAAGGTTAAAGAGATTTCCTTCTCTACACAGTACTATGGTTTTGTCTAAGTGACTGACTTGTGCTTCTGAAAGGGAGGTTTTCTGATTTTACCCACAT
Organism: Platyrinchus mystaceus; assembly: GCA_035041135.1. Lineage (NCBI taxonomy): Eukaryota > Metazoa > Chordata > Aves > Passeriformes > Tyrannidae > Platyrinchus > Platyrinchus mystaceus. Next base: position 84,932,553 of record JAWWLV010000121.1, on the reverse strand, counting down.
TTAATACTCTGTTCAGGCTCAGAATGTATTTGCAGAGAAGTAGTAAATTGAATAAGTTTTATAAAAGGTTTTTAAATACTTTTGTCATATCTGCTGAAATAAATATGCTAGTATGTCTAACTTTATACTACTGTAAGAAATTAAATTCAGTGAGGGTATAAGACCACAGTATTTGCTCTGATTTACAGTATGAAATTTTAATATTCATTTCATCTCTTTAATCCCCGTCAAATGAGTATCAGTGTCAAATATAGTGACTAGAAGTGATCTGACCTTAATGTAGATCTGAATCCAAAGCATTCTGAGTTCTGCAAAAGATTTACATTAACTGTACTTGAAACTGCATTGTGTACTTATTGGTTTAAGTTCATAGTCACCATAGATAGAGATGATGTCAAAATGTAGTGCAGTATACAGATGTCATGGGAAACATTTCAAAATGTGTTTTCTTCATTTACAAATGAAACTACATTTTGATGGTCATTATTGACATCCTGCGTTTCCAGGAAAACCGGTATGATATTCCATAAAGTATCATTTTTATAGTAAAGTATTCTTTACACTCTTTACAAATCCTGTTGTTCAGTGAGGGTAATATAAACATATTACATGTTTATATATATTTTATATATAATATATATATTATATATAAATATTTATATATAAAATATATACATCTATGAATCGAAGTCTGTTATACAAGTCACAGTGATTGCTGTAAAAAGATTGCGTGTCTGTATATCAAGGATGGGCTCCTTATTTGCTCTCTGCATATTCAGGAGACATAGAGGAATCCAGGAAAGTAATTTTATTACCTTTAAAGTTCTCATTATGGGACAAATGAGATTTAATGAAGGAGCATGAGACTGGTAGCAGTTTTCATCTGGAAAAACAGAGTGATATTTTGACTCTTAATCTTTACCTATCATGTCAAGTGATCATATTCATGCTAATAAGGCTTCTTTAAGGACTGACATTGCATCTCAGACATTCCATTTTGTTGTCAAATTTAGAACTAAAAAAAGGTTGTTTCCTTGTCTCTACCAGATGATGTTGTCTTAGTTACTACTCTGGATAGCAGTTTGGAAATCATAAAATTTCAACTTATAAGAGCATAAGGTTTTTTTACAGGGTCCTTTACTTAAAATAAAAATCACAGAAGTAGTTGGTACAGAGAAGACCAAAGTAGTGCTCCCTATTCCATTACAGAAATAGGGTTGGTACTGCTGATCAGGAGCAGAGAAAAAACTGAAATGTAGAGAAAAATCCAGTTTGAGGACTCAAACCTCAAAACAGCATTTTTATACATACAGGCAAAAAAAGAAAAGGCTTCTTGGCGATTATGTTCTAAAGGGGAGAACAGCTTTGTGTAGCTTTGGAGTAGAGGAGAGGCATAGTTATTTTCATTTGAGACAATTCTAACTAAATATTTCTAGCAACTCGAGCGCATGCAGACATTTTAAAGTCGTTGCAGTTAAGATTGTAGGCTTCTGTGATTTTTAGGCAATATGATTTTTATTTTACTTACAGTAATATTCAAGGAAGACATAGTTGTATTTCTTTTCTTTGCAATCCTGTCAGCAGTATTTCTTAGAGTCCAAGACACATGGGATGTTATTGTATCTAAAAGTCTTGAGATGCTTTAATATTGAAAGTTAGTCTTATATAGATGAATCTGTGTGTGTTTTCAAGACATCACAATTTAATAGTCATTACCCTACCTTATGCTACTGAAGAAGTGGTTTTGACTTTTTTTGTGTTAACTGATAATTTTATAAAAGGACCTAATGCTATGAAGATGTTTTGGCTCAGTGACTAAAGCAGTGAAATTCTAAGTCATGGTAAGGACAATGGTGTATTCTCAATATGTCATTCTGTGCTAAGCTGTAAGAGATTTGCCTCATTATTTTTTTATTTGCATCATGTTTGAGTGGAACAGTGCAAATTGTTAAGAGGGTTGGGGATTCTGGGTTGACCTTGTTTTTCAGCTGTTTCTAAAACAACTTTGTGATGTAGTTGCGTTGTGTTTAAATGATACCTTTTTATAAAGCACGCCTCTGTGATCTATACTCAGTCTGACCTCTGTCATTGCAGCTATCAAACATCACAGGAATTCTTGCTTGAATAGATTTGGGGGTGGGTCTCTGCATTTTCATATAATGGTTAATCGTTGTATTGATCAAGAAAATTAATACACTCTGAAGATCTGGAACATTTTCCTTCACTCCTTTTTACCTGTAGTAGATAACAGTAGGGATTATAGTAGGAAATCTAGCAAGTAAGTAACAAAAAAATATTGTGAGATTTATGGACCAGCAATATAAATGCGATGATTGTAGTATAGAAACAGTCTTTTAGGGCTAATTCTTGCAAAACAGGTCTATCTCCCTCTATCCACATCTATTTGGGTCTTCACAGCATGGTTTCTTTTTCATAGCTTCAGCAATGTAGTTTCCTATTTCAGAAGTCCTATAATGAGAGTAAGGTTTGTGATACTTAACAGTCTTTTTAAGTGTAAAGAACGTCTGCAAACATAACTGAAGTAGGGTGGTTGTGTGTGTTTCCAGTGGCAATAGGCCTTATGGAGTGGCACTGAGAAAAGCAAAAGTGTGTCCAGCGTTAAGTATTGTTGTATCTTGGCTTATGCTGGAAAAGGCTGCACAAGCTTTGTACATATCTTGTATAGAGGGTGAAGTGCATGTGTGTGTGTGTGTGTGTGTGCTGCTGTTGTTACATGAGGGAAAACTACACGAACGTTCTGCTGGTACTGAATGGGGATTACACATATAAAGTTCATATGTGGAATATATGTACAATGGTAGTCACGTCAAAGAGGAATGAAGTGTTTTGATGTCCTGTATTTCCTTTTAAACAAATAAAAATCATAGTTTTGTACAGAAAATCAATATGTTTTCAAATAATACACTGAGTTGCAAGTATCTTTTTATATGTAACCAACTTAAGATCCTAAAAAAAAAAGGAATTCCTAGTGAAAACTGTTCTGTTTGTATGTACTTGATCACTGAAATGTCATTGCAGTGAGAGTATGGTTGAGGTAATGATAAAAGATCAAACCCTTTCAGTAAAATCTTTTTTCTGATCTATCAATATAAGAAGAAAAAATCACTTCAGTTTTAGATCTCAGACTTTCAGTGTTGTTTGTTTTGTCTTCATATCTCTGGTTTTATTTTTAAATTATTAGGTGGCACTTCATATTTTGAGGCAGCTTGTGGAATCTTTACTCACACTGGAGAGTATTTTTTTTTAACACTGCTAACTCTTGCAAATAAGTACAAGCCTCATAATCTTGTATGTTTTCCTTAAAGGCTGATTTTCAATAGTCCAGTGGTTATTGAGTATTATAGATTTCAGTTAATAGAAAATAAATTTGTAACACTAATTATTGCATAAAGGCTTCAGAATTGAAAATAGTACTGTGTGGTTCAGGAGGGAGAATGATACTTAAAGCAATTTTAAGATTTTTATGTCATTCTCAAATTTGGATATGAAGGTACTGCTCTAGCAGACTACTTAAAGACTCCACAATCTGCTTCTTCGTAACTTCATTGTTCCTCCTAATTTTAAAGAAAAAGTCATAGGCTTTATTATTTGTCATGTTTTGTCATTTTAATTTTCTACATTACTCTTACATATGCTGGAGTACTGCCTAGTGTACGTGCCATTGTCACATGTAACACATTTCTTTATCTAACTTTAAATTTGCTGATTTCTTTTTCTGTTTCCATCATTCCGTGCATTTAATTCATTGAAGAGCAAGAGACTTTTAACTCTCCCACAAAAGGTAAATATTTATGTAATTTTTTACAAATGTTTGGCAACTGTTGATACTGGCTTTTCCCTCAATACACACCATGTCAGTATGTAATATTCAGTTAACAGGGTTTGACATGTGAAAAAGTTATCTCTATGCTATCTGATGCCCCTCGTTAAAATCTGAAAATGGTTTCTCTTGTGATTTTTCATGTTCCTATTGAAATGCAATATACTGGATTCAACAGGAGTAGTCATGATATTTTTACACGGCTCAGAAGGTGCTTGATTGAGTTAAAGTTTCCTCAGATTTTCTTGAGCACAGTATCTGGTTCTAATGATGCAGCCATGGCCCTTGATATCTGTGAAGGATGTTTCATAGGTGTACACCTAGGAACAGTTGGAGGTGACGATGACAGAAACTATCCTTTGTATGTAGAGAGATTCTGAGCTGTGTTCTATTTGCATGTCAATCCTTTGACACTCAGAAAGTTAATGCTGATGTAGGACAAGTTTCTAGGGGCCAACATACAGTGCTCACCTCCTATGAATTTGACCTCCTATCAATTCTACATGTCTGTGCTGATACCAGTGAATCAAACAACAGGTATCTAAGGCTGTCCCACGAAATGAAAAGTGTAGTCTGTCATATCTCTAAAGGCCACATTGCTGAGATGTCCTATTTTTTTTCCTGTTAGCTGAAAGTAAGATTTATATCAAAATTCAAATGAAGTTTGGAGAGAAAAAAAATGAAAAACCCCCAACTTTTTAATTTAAAAATCAAAATACTATGCTGCACAGACATTAATAATGCATATTAACCTTTTCTAACCTTTACTCCTGAGTCCCGCACATCTTTGGAAATTCTGATCTGAATACAGGCTTTGGTGGGTCAAAGCCAAACTGTGAGTTGAACATGAATCAAAGAATTTCCTTCAACATCCTTACTTTCTGAAAGGGTAAATGCTTCCATATAAATACAGCAGCTGCACCACTAGCTACAAATTCCAACACTGATGCCAAGCATACACAAATATGTTTTCACAATAATGCTAAAAAAAAGGTGAAATAATATTTAATTTAGGCATTAGCAATTACGAGTTATTTTTGCAAGTTTAGAAATATACTATGAAATGTCATAAGAAAGTGCTAAGAGTGGTTGGTTTTACAAATTATTTCTGTAATTTTTGCTTGCTTCAATATTTATATTTTTCTCAAACAGAACAGTACAAATCAATCTTACCTGTTTGTTGATTATGCCTCTTTCAAGTTCACAAACCTTGTCCGTGATTTGGGCTGCAGTGGATGGTGTTTTGTTTAAAACAATGGAGTTTATGCAGACAAACTAGACTGCCTGTAACAGGTTTGTAAAAAAACTCGTTTCCACAAGATTTGGATGGATCTGGCCTAAGTTTTGGGCATGTATAGAAGGTGGTGGGATATTTGCATGCAGATTCCTCTGATTCAAGGTTTGCAGATGCAACCCAGAGGCAGAAAGAAGCTGGGCAAAAGAAGAGGAGAGGGAAGAAGTGGAACGCTGGCAGTTTTGGGGGACCATGAACATCTTAAATTGAGCTGACTTACACTAATAGCCCAGTGTCACTTCTGATAAGAGATTAATAGACAGTAGGTGAATGGGAGATGAGGATGGGGGATTTACAGGATCTTATGTGGGAAGAGACAGAAATATGAGGGAAGGCATATACTGAAGATGTGAACAACACTGACGAGATAAATCTACAACAAAGGAATCAAGCATCTGTCTCCCATTTTATCAATGGGAAAGGTTGAAAGTCTTCAGTCGATTATGAAAATGCTGTCTTGGTTTGCTGTCAAAATCAGTGGTTTACTTTCTTTTCCAAATTTTAAGAGGTGTTTGTTTTCTTGTTGTTTCATTTTAAATGGAAGCTTCTGTGTGGATCATCCTTGAAAATCTTTGAGGAAGAACTGAATGTTGCATCAGCCAGTTCAGATTTTTATTTTGGCTTATCTTCCTTCTGGAGTCAGTTCTGAAACTTAAGGTGGCCACCATGCCTCTGTGTGTACTGGGAGATCCAAGCTAATTTCCCAGCTTAGAGGTCTGACTATGTGCTTTTGTCATGCCTTAATTCTGACTGAGAGGAGGTCCAGAGCAGTATCAGCTCCCACAGAAAGGAAATTCATGCACACAAGCTTAAAGTAGCCACAGTAGCTCTACTCAGGTAGAGGGACCAGGGCTGCAGAGCAGGCTTCAGAGCCATCTCTCTTACTATCTGCATGTTGACATGAAGTACTCTTTGAGGTTGTTTATGCAAAGAAGCCGTAACAAGTTCTTTATCTTAGCAACAAATTGATTTTTCAGTGTTACTAGCCTTATATTTCAAAATATTCATCTGCTCATGATTCCAAAATTTTATGTGCTTTTTCAACTTCATGGTAGAGTTTGCTCTGAATTTTTAAAGTTGTGAGACCTCTCACAAGAATATTTTGTGTGTGCATATTGCAAAAGTCATCCTGAAGAATGAACAGAAATAAACTGGAGACTCTGTATTATTTCTGAAATGGATCATCCTGGTGCAATACCAGTGTGAATTCTCTTTTCTGTGCCACACAGCCAGCTCTACACTTGGAGATTCTCCCATCCAAATCACACTACTGCTTTATTTCCCTGTCTTTGTTAGGGACATAAGTTCTGCCTAGTTTCTTCTTCAGCCACCACTTCTCGGTTCCTCAAACCAGATATTTTTTTTCCCCGATTCCCATCCACAGAGCATCTAAGTAGCACAGACAGATGAAACTCCCGGCTTTTGCTGTGTAGAAGGGCTAAGTGTACATTACATGCTTCTAGGCTGCATTATAGCTGTAGCTGTTTGTCACTGTTCAGCTTTTTTACTGATTATGAAGACTGAAATTGAAGAATAGGTCAGACCTCTGTTGGCTTCTGGGATAAGTGCAGTTCTCTGTTCCCCTGCCAGAACAAGCTGGTTTTGCCCCAGAAACACTCTTACTATAAAATAGTCTTTATGAGATAAATTTTCACTTCAACTTACTTCTCAGTAGCTTCCTTATGCAAGCAATCTTTCTGTCATTTTACGCTTCTAGACGTTTTCCCTTGAAGTTTGCATAATAAAGGATGTGTGATATATTCTGGAAAGAGTTACAGCTATCTGAAATCTTGATTCCAATTTCTTATTGTTATGTAGCTTACTCAAATATTTAATAGTGCAGTTAAGAGTTGGAGGTTTCCCGAGTTGTACTGTTTGCCTACTCCTCTTTCTGTCTTGATCATCTTGAACAGAAACAAGAAGTGCCTCAAGAGAAAATTCTGTGTTTGTTGTAGACTCCACCATTACAGAAAATAGTACAGCCAGTGCTGAGGCATCCATAGATTTTCTGTAGTCTAGGAAAGAAAAGTACGATTATCAGTTTTAATCACAGACCAGACAGTGTCACCGATCATTCTGGCATTAAGCCCATACTTGGGTTTGAACAAGAATGTCCTTTTAGAAAGGTATTTTCACTTAATGACTGCAAGTGATGGAAAACCGTTCCTATGCTTAGCCACCTGACTTTTTGAACATATGTGTTAACATTTATCCGACTTTACCGACATTTTTTGTCAAGTGTATGAGCGGGTTCTTTTTTAGGTGTTATTTATTGACAAGAGTCACTGTTTTCCAAAGTCTGCAGAATGTAGAGTCTTTCTGGTGATTGTTATAATATGAAAGAGGTGGATACCTAAACAGTTAAAGCTCAGGAATTAAAAACTAGAGCTAGAAAGACAGCTATAGCATTTTTGCTGTTGTTTGCTAGTTCAGTATTGCTGCCTGTGTACAATCCTGTATTAAATGATCCCACATAGTTTCCATATATTATGCTATCAGCTTAGTAGATCGGTGTTTATAGCATCATGACATATAAATAATTTTGTAATTAGTATAGAGTTTAGACCCCTTTCAAACCTTAAATAGAGAAGTTTAGACCTTAAAAGTACTTCAGTTTCTTTTTCATTGGTCACTGTTGTTAGTGGTGCTTTTGTAGCTCTCACTAATTTTCGTAGGATTGGTCTGTTGTTTATGCCAATGCAAATTTAATTTCTTTTAAAATCACATTTCTTGAATTGTTAGATTCACATTCTGTGGATAACAGAAATGTGCCATATGATACATTCTGTCTACAAAAGTTCTATTTAAAAAAAAAAAGTTATCTGCCCATCTACATTTAATGCATTAGTATAGTATAATGTTGTTGTAAAAATCCATTGCGCAGGCTTGAAAGGTAAAAACACCTTTCCCAGATCTTCGTTTGCGAAGACTGGCCACTACTACTATTATTGTTGTGTTATTTTGTACATAATTGAAAAGGTGGCATGTATTCTGAACAGTTAGGATTCTAGCCAGGTCTAACTTCTCTATCAGTTAAACAGCAGATAGGGGTTGAAACATGCCCATACTAGTTTTCTGAGGATAGGAATAAAAATGAGGGCTGCCAACTAGTTAGTGCCTTCAGATGTAACTATAAATCTTACCATAGTGCTCACATGTTAAAAGGAGTATAAAGCACATAAAGACTTAGTAAACAGATAAAGTGTTAGAAAAATTATGTGGTGCTCTCCTTTAAGGAAAGAAAACTGTTAGCTAATTTTCTTTGAGGGTAGATAGCAGGCTGAAAATGAGATCTGTAGCTATTTTCTTTAGTTTATTCCCTACTTCTTTTAAATAGTGTATCATGGACTTGCGTATTTTATATTACCCCCAGTTTTCTTGCTGAGGATGATGCTATATGATATGGAATGTCCCTTTGGTCAGTTAGGGTCAGCTGTCCCACCTGTCTCCTCTCACAGCCTACTTGAGGCTGGGGGGAGATGGGACGGCATGGTGAGTTGCAGCATGAGAAACAGAGTAGGCCTTGGTGCTGTGCAAGCACTGCTCAGGAGTTGCTGAAACATCAGTGTGTTACCAACACTTAGTCGCAACTCTAAAACTTGGCACCGCACAGGCATCTGTGAAGCAAACTGCCTCCATCTCAGCCAAACCCAGTACACCTGGGATTACAGGAGTCAGACTGGTTTATAGATTAATGAAGTTGAAATACATGTTGATTCCATTCATATGTCTGTCTTTTCTCTCCTGCATGGTTTGATTCTTTATGTGCATTATTGTCGTACAACCTTCACATGATTTAATAGTAGTAGAATCTTTGACTATAAACTCAGACCCCTTATTTAAGTGGTCTGATCAATGAATTCTCTTCTTTCAAGTACTTCATATACTGACTGATCTCACATCTGAATCATCAGCTCTTGAAAAGGTCAGAGTTATAGCTCTTTGCAGCATAAATTCTGACACCAGAGAGTAACATGTTGACAAAACTGTAGTAGTTGTAGTTACACCACTAATTTGAGACAGTTATGGTAAATCTCCACGTTTTTAATTTCTATGGCCACTGTACAATTTAAAGGTCGTAGGATTACAGTGCTTTGATCTGTAAATTAATGTGTAGTCTTACTTCTCAAGACCTCTAGGAAAAGCACTCTGTAAATACTGATGTCTGAAAAGAAAGTATACCCGTATTTTTCTAAGAGGCAGGCTAAGTTCTTGAAGTGGTTTTTTTTTGTGTCAAGTTTTTGTTACCTGTGGTAACCAGTTGTGTTCCAAGAAAGTAATGTGATCATATGGTGTTGTTACCTATGGTTGTTACAGTTTTGCTAATGTGCTTTTGCTACCATGTTAGATTTTTTTCTGCTTCTTGTGGTTAACACGTAGAGGTTATACAGGGCTACTTGTCAGGCAGATGAAATTTTCTATAGCAGAACTGAGCTACACACAACATATGATCAGGTGTACTCGGTAAAGAAAGCCAGAAAGAACACAGTTGTATATTCTAGAGCAGACTTAATGTTTCATACAATTGCATGCTTAGAAATAAATTAGCAGCCAATTGGTGCTAAATTCCATTTTACTCCATGCAGAAACCCAAATTCCTCCATTAGAGAATTTAAATTTACTTCACAGTTCCCATTAATTGTTCTCATGTTATTTTTTATAATGATATCTAACAATGAAAACCAGAACATAAGTGTATTAAGGTTGAGGATTTTAAAATAACAAAAATCAAGAAATAGAGAATTAAAGTTGAATATTTACCCAATCTTGACTGCATTAATAATCTCTGAAACAGCATTTCATTACATAATAGAATATTCTTTCTCTGGCATCATGACTAATACAGACTAACATTATATCATACACATTGTTCAGTATAACATACAGTTGACAGGGTAAAACACCTAAAATTCACACAATGAAAGAGTTATTTTTTAGAGTAACTCTAATCTGTGCACCATACACAGATAGGGCTAAATTTTTAAAGGGGTCTCATTTTTCCCTCTGATTTCATATCCTCAGTCTATTTCATGCATGTATGATAGGATTAAGACACCAAATTTTTTACTCCAGTCCCTAATTGATATATCTTAATCCTTTCATATCTGTCCTTAAAATAAGAGGCCATCTTTAAAAATTTCACCTAAAGTGCTCAATTTTGCCTTCAGATACCTCCATGCAACTTCCATTGAAGTAATTGGAGCTGTGCCTGCATATCTGATGGTGGAACTGGACTCATTGCAATTAAGGTACACATTTACTGACATAATTAGTCATCTGGAATAATTGCTGGGCCCAGTGTGACATTCTGCATGTGCAGAATTTGATAGATTGAACTCTGCGTGTGGGAGATTGAGGATTATGATAACTTTATTTCATGCCTTAAATTTGCAGTTTTAGCAGAATTTTAATGTAATTTGATGTATTTAATTTTCCTATTTTTAAATAACAAATGTGGAAGGAGGACATGAAAACGACATACTTTTCACAATGATGTCTCTGTATATTCTTTCATACCCAACCAGCACATAGATATCCTGTTATTTCCACAAGGATGTTACAGATGGTACATGTGCACACAATCATGATTTTTGCAGTAACATGCAGTTTAAAATATCCAGTCCTGAGCTGACTACTTTTTTTTGCCCTTGTATCTTTGTGCTTGCAAAGCACAAACAAAAAAATAGGTGTGTAAAAATGCCACAGTTAACTAACAGTGTAAAAGCCACATATGAGAACTTCAGTAGCTGTTAATTCAAAATACAGATCTTTAACAAACATGAAACAGTAGTTCTTTTCCACTATTTTAAAATTCTCTATGTTTTGTGATTGCAAGTTGATTCCATGCAGCTTTTAAATTGCTATCTCTCTCCCATCACTTGGTCTGGGGAGCGGCTGTTTGACTTTTAAAAGTTGTTGTTTTGGAGATAGTAATATAAATCCGTGGTTGACCCAAAAGCAGAAGATATTGTGGAGGTTTTCACATATAAAATTCCAGTCCTTAATTTGTGACCACAAATGCCAGCTTAAAAGAAGTTGTTCTGGGATGTTATAACCTGTTAAAACACAATGAACATAGTGAGTACTCCTGTGATTTAGAATAGTTACTGATAAATATTTGGGTTTAGTTCTAGAACTGTTAAAACGTGCCAGTTCTCATGGTATTGTAGTTACTGGTATTGCTTTGCATTTACAGTGCTCCAAATTTAAGAATACATAGTTCTCTCTGAAATTTATTCACTACCACAAAGGTTAACTTATTTTAAGGAATCCTTAGACCAGAGGCTTTTGCACCACTCTCTCTGTTAGTGCAAGGTCATCTACCTGTGGCAGGCACAGCCAATATTAATTGCCAATTAATTAATTCATTCATTAACCTGTTCAAATTGAAGAAGATGCTCTTTATAACCCCCCAGTTTCTTGAAGGCTGAAGATAAGATTTCTGTTTTTAATAAAACACTGCCATAGGAAAAATTAAAACACCAGAAAAAAATAAATTATTTGAAATAAAGGTGAACCTTTGAGAGCAAAGTAGTGATTTTAAAGGACTTTTTGTTTTTAAAAAAAAGCTACAAAAATTCTGTATTTTTGGTATGACTGGTGGAATGGAGAAATTATTCCTCTCAAATAGTCTGTAGCTATGGCAAGCAGTTATGTTTCAAGATAGTAGTAGGAGTTAATTACTTTAAAAATAAATTTTAATACCTGTTTAATGGATTAGTTCTTAGAGTGCCACTGTAATATTTTATACATTTAAGCAAATACATTGTTAGATGATCATTTATTTATGTCCCCTGCATCCAGAATATTTAGCAGGTTTATTCAACATATCAGCTAAATTCTTTCACTCTTTTCATATCTGTTGCACCAGCTTGATTATGTGTAGGAATTGGGATGTCTGCCCATTTTCAGGTAAAGACTCTTGCAATGGAAATGGTTGATTTCTTGACATTAGTGTTCCCTTGTTCTGTGTTTACGCCCTGCTTGTTCTACATGTTTGTACATTTCTTTGTTTCATGGAGATGGAAATAAGCTAAAATTGTTGCTAAACCATTTGTTTTTTTCCAAAAATTTTTCACTATTTTTAATTGATCTTCATTGTGTGTTTTTGCAGCAAGCTTAGTAGTGGAGGAGCGAACGAGACAGATGAAAATGAAAGTGCACCGTTATAATCAGACATCAGGGTCTGGTTCTAGCCAAGAACATGAGCGTGAGCAATATACCAAGGTAAAGTCAGTAGTATTGGAATGATACTTTGGCCTGAAAATTGAAGGCATAAACCTGTTTATTTAAAATATTATATAATCTTCAAGAACACTGTGTTTTAAAGCCTGGCAGAAATGTCTTCAAGTAATAGCTTTTTAACATCATTTTTTGCCCCCCACTGATGTGCATTAAACTTAGTTCTTGATGTCATCTGAAGTGAATCTGTAGATAACAAAACACTTTGAACTGAATTCAGGGAAGAAAAATCCTTCAATAGCTGTTAAACAAAGTCATATCACCTCTAGTTTAGGAAGACCCTGGCCTGCAAATCCCTTGAGGCTGAAAAAGTAGACCATGAAAGTATCATGGTATGTTGGCCCTACTCTAGGCTCTTGCTGATGTCTGAAGTGTAGAGAACTAGGCAGAATCAGATCCAATCCCATGCAGCTGTTCTCATATTTGTATAATTTTTTGCATCCTAATAATGTGACAAAGTATTTCCTTTCTTGAAACACATACTGATTACTTTGATCTCCTTTTCTAATAAAAGCGTAAAGATTTTCTGTGATAATGAAGTATACTTGAAATTATGTTAATGAAGTAATAAAGAGGATTTTTTTTTTCTTGATAATGCTTAAAAGATTATTCTATAACCTTGTAAATTTAAACTGTATAGGCTTCTAACGAAATTGCAGAAAATGTCATGCACATCTGCACTGCCAATTAGGAATCAAACTGTGAGGAGCTGGATGCTGCTGGAGGCACAGGTTAAAATAATGGATAAGTGAGGTAGTCAGCTGAAACAAAATCAGAAATTTATTTTGGAATTGCTAAATAGGAAATTGGGCATCTAACTTGTAACATGTAACAAATTTTAAAGATTGGTTCAAAAACTTGTTCCAGTTAAATATGCAGACAGCTTTAGTACAGATGTTTCTGTTCTGCGACCACCTCATTGTGAACACAAAACTTCCTCAAAAGGAAAAGAAACAAGAGAAACAAGGCTTTAGGTCCTCAATTGCCAAACTGTGGGATATGAGTGATATTAAAATACCTCAATATTTGGGATGGAAACTTCCAATGAGATCCTTTATCTGAAGCAAGAATTTGTATAATTAGAACAGCTCATTTGATGGTTTGGCGTTACCTTCAGAAGAGGTCCACTCAGGGCAAAAGGGTGAGATGCAGTGTCTCTGGAGTACTTTCCAACTAATAAACATGTTAGAAAAAACAGTAAAACTGGGATTGATAAAGTTTACAGGACAGAAAGCTAATATGTAATCTGAGGACTTTTACCAGGATTTGACCAGAGATGTTTGTTTAGAGTCAAAGGCAAGTTTTATCATCTGGATTATATTTATATCAATTACACATAGATTGAAATTTGTGTATTTTACATTATGAAACATATTTTTTAATCCTAAGTCTATAATATTTACCTTAAGCATAATTTTTGCTTCCCAGTATGCTTTCCTTATTTGGTTAATGTAGATCCAATGTATGGTTAAATGCTTGTTGGAAAACATCAACCTTCAATGTTACAGTTTTCTCTTATCCTTTAGAACATTGAGTTTTCTAATATCTTCTTTTGTTTTTAAATGTATGTGGAAGTTAAATCAAAATTGAAAGCATGATTAGTAATAAAAGAAAAGAACGCTGAAAATTCTTTTATTCAGATTTTTTCCAAGAGTATGAGGACAACTTTGAGGAAGCAAATTCTCTGTCAGTTGTTATAAGAAAAATATTTTTGGAGTACCTGGTGTTCTGACAGGCATGTACTCTTTTTAATGCTAAAACAGTAGTAAGGAGAATAAATTAGTTGCCCTGGACTTTAAATGTTTAACTTTTCATGTATTTTCTACATGATAATGCTTCAGTCCTAGAAGGGATGGTCCAAACCAGAATGAATTTCAAGTGCTGTGAAGAAATTATATTAGCCCATTCTAACACTCTGTATGATATTCAGTGATGTAGCTATTTGCTTCATATCACTATGGTGATAGTCATTCCTTTAAAAATGTTACCAAAGCAAACCTTATGTCTTGACCCTCAGAAAATGCCGAAAGAGTCAAGAAAATAACCCAGCCAGATGAAGAGTTAGACAGCTCTAATGAAAAGGTAGTACGGTGGTGCAGTAATGCTGATGACTGAGACTTCTAAGAACTGAAGTCTATATCTAGTTTCTGCTACCAAAATCTGTGAAAAGTCTTTGAAAGCTACAGAAGAAGACTTACGTTAAATAAATTTAAAAAATTAAGTGGTATAAGGAAAAATAAATGTTAACTGACTATTAAAGAAATGGCCATTGCAAGCAGAGTTTGTCCCTCTTTAACAGAAACGCTTCTTTCTTTCCCAAGTATCAGTGTTTGCCCATTACTTCAGAAAATAAGTATATTCATTAGAGAAATTATGCTGAGCTGCATATTGATAAAACATTCCCTTCTCTGTTTCAGAGCAATCAGCTCACACGGATTTGATTCTTCCACTGTTTTAGCATTTGCAAATATGTTTGCTTTATTTTACATATAAAATTCTCGAAACCTCTCAAAAATTTTCCCTCAGTATGGACTGGATCACATTTGCAATAGTTAATTATGCATATACAAAATAATTGCTTAAATTTAACTAAGTTTTCTGTTGTATTGAAACAAACCATTTTTTTCCCAGAGGTATTGTAACCTGACCTTTGCAATTTCCA
Source organism: Platyrinchus mystaceus (assembly GCA_035041135.1). Lineage (NCBI taxonomy): Eukaryota > Metazoa > Chordata > Aves > Passeriformes > Tyrannidae > Platyrinchus > Platyrinchus mystaceus. The sequence continues at coordinate 84,917,514 of JAWWLV010000121.1, read as the reverse complement.
GTCCATTTCTTGTGCATTTCTTCCATTTTTTTTAATTTTTCCCACTTAGTTTCTCAGTCTTCTAGTCTCAGTAAGCAAGCAATAATTTTCCAAGCATGCACCACGCAAGTTATTGTTCTGAACATCCATTAATGGATTTCGAATAGGTAAATGTCTGCTCTGCAACGTATGTATATGTCATCATGGCTGTTCCACTCTGTTTTGAGACTTCCACAGAGCTCACATCTTTATTTCCTTCCATTCCAGTGGAAAGGCTCCATAATTTATGTGAAACAGTTAAATTCTAAAAAGCTAAATGAAAAAGGAAAGTAAAAAAACCCTGAAGACTCTGAGGCTTTGTCAGAGGGGTTTAAAGACGAGCTTTAAGAAGACCTTTAAACATGTCTGCCTTTTATATTGGTAAAGATGTAGTTAAAGCTGTAGTGGCTAATATGCACATATTTGTGCTGTTCCACTGTTTGGGAGAATGAAAACACTTTTGTAGCATTATTCTGGATTTGCATAGAAGTAAATTTCAGTATATCTTAATTAGCCTTTTAATTCAAAGTACAGTAAGTTTTATTATGCCAGATGCCACACACATAACATAAATATCATGCTGCAGCTGCTCCTGCTTTCCATTTTTTTGGAAGGTATGTTTATTCAATAGAGTTACTTATCAGAGCACTGTAGTACATACTTAAAAAGGACTTCACTCTATATTTAGATGCACTACTGACTCAGTTTAAGACTGTATGTGATTGGAAAGCATTTAGCATAAAAGCATAATTATGGCATTAGTTCAGTGGCACTCTGTGGACTTAATATCTGCAGGGAAGAGCTGAGTAGGAGACTTGGAATGGTAGGAGGCTGACTGTTAAGTTTTATGGGATGCTGGGCAAGGCACTTGGGGCTATGTGTAGAAAATGCTCTTGGACATTGATGTGGTATCTTCTTTTGATACCCCTTCACCCACCTTCAAGAAAAAAATGTTTGCTATATATCATATTGATTCAACAGTCACGCCTGTACTGGTTGGATTTCACAAAATTCAGTGAGGTCCATTCATTCATCTCATGGGCTTCACTGGAGTTTCCTCATAGTTTGATTTGCTCATTTTTACTGTTCCCTGTTAGGAAGTTGAGTGGTGTTCATAGTAGCTTAGTTGGATACAATTATGAGAACAGTTATTTAGAATCACTGATGCTTAGTGAGGTCTCGAGGATTAGGTGAGCTGCTCCTATGACAGATGCTGTAGGAGTCAGTGATGAGTCCTGAACATACCAAGCTGCTGACTGCTGAGCTGTGATCCCTGGCAGCATTCAGAGGAACCCTATGTGAGCAGTAATAAACTCAAGGTCATTTGTACATGAGTCAGTGTTTTGTGGAAAAATTCCTTGTTAGAGTAAAGTGCCTCAAAAGGTAGCTGTGATCTCAAAAGTGACATGAACCTCTGGCTGAATCTAGGCCTTAATGTATCTGATCTGGTTTTCTCTTTCCTCATGTTAATGTCCTCATTTTAATGCCCATTTAATTTTCTCATTTAATTCTCTCATTTAATTCAATGAGGTATACGTTTGTAGAGGTTAGTCATCTGGGGCTTTTTTGTAATCAAAGGAGGGCACACTCCAATTTTCAAAGCTCTGAACTCTTGCATTCTTCATGGTTTTGGGAGATAAATCTATAAATATAAATACTTATTAATATGGAAGATAATTTAATTATAACAAACTATTAAATTACTTCTAACATGTGCCTTATAATCAGTAAAATTGCTAACATTGTTAGTTGTTAAGGAGCTGTAAAAGTATTTGTGAAGTGCCCTCTTTTATGTCTATGCTCTTCACACTGATGCTAACACAACTGCAGTTCATCACATCCCTTTTTCTTCTTGCTGCTGTAGAAGAAGCAACAGCTCCACAGGTGGTAAAGTGAATGGAAGAACTGAATTTCACCTGTTTATAGATTTTTGTCTTTGTAATGCAGGCACAGAGAGTGCAGATAGTTTGGGCATTTGAAATTAGCTGCTATTAATGTTTAAAAACCCAGACCTAATCTTTAGTAATTGCTACCAAAGTTGCTGCAAACTTCAGCAATTCTGCTAATGTGATAAATAGTGCCCGTTTGAACAGAAATATTTCATAAGCTTTTAGATCAAGAGTTGAAATAGTAGTGATTGCATGGAACATATATTTTATGTTGAAGCTTAAAAATTATATAATATTTAAATATGACACGTCAGGGAAATTTATTGCAAATACAAAGCTATAAAGAGCAGCAGTTTTCTGCTTTGCGGTAGAACTGTATCATATTACTTTTGAGCCCAGGTAGAAACCTGCAGGAATTACTTCATTGCAGATACCAAATAAGAGGATATTAGCCCATGATATTTTTTTTCTGAATGATAAGTTCAAGTGTATTGCAACAGTAAAATATTCTCATTTTAGAGATCACTGCTTTGTCAAATAGTACTATTTACTTCTCTTTATATTTTAAGGGGAAAAGTGTTAACTTCAAAATAGCTTTCATTTCCTTCATCTGTTAGCTGAGATAACTGATTATCAGATTGTATTAGGGGTGGGTAGGAAATCAGTAGGAAAAATTGTATGCCCTCTGTAGAGGCTGGTGAATTAATTAGAAGGAGCAGCTGTAGGAAGAAAGAGGTAAATCCAAAAGAAGTGGTAGTAAAATGTAAACACTGTAGTACTCAGCATTAACTTTCATCATCAGCACTTTTTGTCCTAATCTCTATTTCTGTGAAGGGGAAGGTTTTCAGTTTCTGAGGGAATTACAGCCCTCACATACAGTATAAAAGGATAGGAAAAGCTCAGTCATGCCATGGAAATTTCATTTAGGAAAGGACGTTCCATGTTTTCTGCACTAGCTGTGTGATTGCAATACAAAGGCAAGTAGAAGATATGGATTCAGTTTTTTCTTTGTCTCCTATCTCACTATAAAATTCTCTCTTTACCAACACATGAAAAACTGTCTTTTAAGCCAGTCTGATATCTATCTACAAAACAATTCCATTTTTTTACAAACTGCTAGACTATAGGGAGCAAGACAGGGTGATGATATCCATATAGTCCTCATAGTAAATGGTTTCATATTGATACTGAACAGTCATTCAGTGAGGCTGAATTGCTAAACAGCAACTAACACACAAACCGGGACCTCTAATTTTCCTCTTAGTGTCCTAACCACTAAGCTGCTCGACCGTGCTTGATGCTTTCTCTTTCTCCCACTTCCCCATCTTTCCCAGCCCATGAAAGGTGGATCAAATGCAGTACAAGTGAAACAGAGGGTCTTCCTCCTGACATACATAGTCCACTGAGTTCAACTTTGTTATTTTGCTGTTGAATCATAAGTTGAGTGCTAAACAAACAGCCAGATTCAGGTGTGGCTTGGGGCAAAGGCCAGCAGCCTACACCTCCCTCAGTACTTAGAAAGAAGAAAGGCTTCTGGCAGGACAGAGGAAGTCGCTGCATCTGGCCTTGATGGTTCCCTTGACGGGAGTCAGCCTTCTCCAGCAGCATGTCATGGTTGCTCAGGGACCACACGAGTCTTCTACCATTGCAGATTCACTGTATGCACTCTCAAACTCAGAGGCACAAAGAGAATATGGACTTTTTGGTGAGGAAGAAAAGCAACTGAGCATTGTAATGGTAGAGGCAAGTCACTTTGTCTTCAGCAAATACAAATAAAACATGGAGGTATTTCTGAAACAGTCTCTTACCATGCATAAAGAAACTCCATGCATTCAAGAGAGATTGCTTGGTTATATCTTTTTTAAAAAATGTGTTTTTAAAACCTCACCTCCAGAGGGATAATTTCTAGATATAATTTAAATATAGAGGATAGGTGAAATACCTATTTCACTGAAGTCAACATATATTTTATTATTTAATGAAATCATAGAATCATAGAATCAGCTGGGTTGGAAAGGACCTCTGAGAACATCAAGTCCAACCCTTGATCCAACACCACCATGGTTACTAGACCATGGCACGAAGTGCCACATCCAGTCTCATCTTAAAAGCCTCCAGCAATGGAGAATCCACCACTTCCCTGGGCAGCCCATTCCAATGCCTGATTACCCTCTCTGTAAAGAATGTCTTCCTAATATCCAACCTAAACCTTCCCTGGCAGAGCTTAAGACCATGCCCTTTTGTCTTACTGATAATTGTCTGGGAGAAGAGACCAACCCCCACCTGGCTACAACCTCCTTTCAGGTAGTTGTGGAGAGTGATGAGGTCTCCCCTGATAGCCTCCTCTTCTCCAGGCTAAACAGGATGATGATTTCTTTTGCAGATTGCAATTCTGTTTAGCTCAATGGAAAGCCAGATCATTCCATTTGTTCAGATGTTTTTCATGTTTTTAGATGTCTCATTTTAGAGTAGCTTGAAGGATTCTTTAGGAATTTTTTAGGAATTCTGCATAAAACATCAAAGCTGTCTCAGGAGTGGGGCAGTTTAACTTAAACTGGAAACAATTAACCATTCCGATTTCCAGCCTCTGAAGGTTTATGTTTAGCTTAAGTAAAAAGTTTTCATAACTTTTATTCTTGCTTTGGATTTTGTCTTGGACTCAGAAGAAAAAGATGAAAACTTAGTATGAGATAGACCTGGTAAGAATTAGTATGCTTTGTGTTTCCATTTTGGAGAGGTTGTTTTGCAATCTTAAAGACAACAAGCAGCAAAGTTGTTTAACAGACTCTACAAGCTATTTCCAAAACCTGATCTGAATAATCATATCAGCATAGTCCCATTGGTCATTTATATTCAGATAAGTCCCACCAAGTCACTTGGAAAGAAAACCTCCTGATAAATTCTTGCTGTAGTTGAAAATATTTTTGAATGTAGGAGTTCTTGAGTCCTCTGTGTTACTCACTTTTTTAAATTAGAGTTCTGCTGCATGTTTCCATGTCAATTCCTGTTAGACAAGTTATTTGAGCTCAAAGTTATTATGCTCCAAGATATTCTGAAATCATCTGCAGAGTTTCATTTAGTATTTGAAGCTGAAAATTTACCTTTAGTAAACCAGAGCTTACTCTCCTGCCGATGTTTTTATTCAGTCAGCCAGTGCAAGGCCCTCATAGGTACCGCTAAAAGTTTTTGCTAAGGAGTGTGCTAATGCACACCTGGAAAACACACTGAGACAGTTAATTTGTATGATCTCTGTTTCTTCGGCAGATTTCTATATTTACGGTTGGTGCTTAAAATCGTCTTTATTCCTTCTCGTTCTCTACTCCTATTAACTTCCTCATTTTATCTTCAGTATTTTACCAAGAGTTTTCCAAGTGTGCTGTGGAGACCTCAAACATAGTTGCTGAAAGGCACTGAAGCAGGAGAAGATAAACCTGGCTTGAGGACAGGAGACCTGATACATTCATCTGTACAAACTCAAGCTTATGTTTGAGAGATTTTTAAAGTTAAGTCATGGCATTTGCTGAGTGACTTAGCCTGCAACCCAGTGCCTAGTTGGAGTTTGGATATTCACAGACTGTCACAGATTTCTATATGATTCATAAATAAACTGTTATGCCTTGCCATTTTACAGAGAACAGATCTGGAAAATGAACTTCCTGGAGTGTCACGTCAAAAACTGCCTAGTTCTCCTGCATGTTAATAGTTTTCCCAAAACATACCATGGGAAGTATGCCATTGATTTAGTTGCTTCCCAGCCAAGAGTACCTTGCTCTCTAACGATAGTGGGTTTTAGTTCTGTGAACCTGACAATTATTTGATCCTCATATCTATGTGAGTGAAGATTTAGGAAAGCGCGGCATTGCTAGGATTGAAGCCTTCTTTTGCATCTGTCTAACTGATGATGTCAGCAATAAGAGCATTATCTAACAGGTGGTGTGGTGTCACAGTTGATTTTAACTAATCAAAGCTGCAGCTGTTAGCAAAAGTAAAATAGCTTCTACCCCTGTCCACATATTCCTCCTTCTGGGTCTTCTGCTAGTTCTGCTGGGTCTTCTGCTAGTTCTAACATGTGTGTGGATGTAGAAATAACTAGGTCAGGGGACTGATCTGCCTGAAAACAGATACTATATTTGCTGAGTTACCTTTCTGCCTAACTAGTCTTCTAGTATCACAATGCCAAGAGATATTTTGAGATAGAAAATGTACTTTTAAAAATTTTTTTATATAACCTAGGAACTGAAATCAGTCCCCAATGTCAGCTTCCTGTAGCACTACATTTCACTCAGGCTTATATGCAGTTCTGTTCCAAACTAACTCTGTACAGGTATTTCACAGCATATATTTTCAATATTTAAAAAATTTTTAAAAAAGTCTGTAGTCAAATAGATGGTATGCATGTGCTTGAGATGTCTGTCCACTGCATAAATATTTCATTATTGTAGTTCCAGTGTATTGAAGAACCAGCGGCCTGTTTAATTTCCAATGCTGTATTTTATTCCAAGTATCTTCTTTAGTACATAAATAATGTTTGATTTTTACACTAGACATAAAGGCATTATTTAATACAGGCATTTCTTTGAATTTCATATAATTTTCTTAGATCTAAAAGCAGTTAGAGAGAATTGTCATACTTAGGTCATTTGTTATCTCAATAAATGTGTTATGTTTTGATGAGACTCCTCACCCTTTCTTTTCTTGATCTCTAGTATAATATACAAACAGATCAGTACAGAAGTTGTGATAACGTCTCTGCCAAATCATCAGATAGTGATGTCAGTGATGTGTCAGCCATTTCCAGAACCAGCAGTGCCTCACGCCTCAGCAGCACAAGTTTTATGTCAGAGCAATCTGAGCGCCCTCGGGGCAGGATCAGGTGAGTTCTCCATGCAGCTTCAATTGTATCACACTCCCTCTTTCATTTAGTGCCAAAATACAACCATAGATCCTTGAAAGCAGATAACCACAGCATGAGAATTTATGAGAAGTGTTATGCACATATAAACTATCTTCTATTACTGGCCTAAAATGACAATATTTTTGCAGTTGTGCATCTAAAACAGAAAGCAAACTTCGCATCAGGAGATAACAGATTAATGCAAGTATTTATGGCAAGTTGAACTTGACCAGAGACTATCATCTCATTGTTGCCCAAGAATCAGTGTAATTAATATGTCAGTAAGCTATTACAGGAGAAATATTACTAGATTTTTTTTTATTTAAAGCATTTTTTCCCATTAAAGCTTGGTTTCTCTTTCTCTCAATCTATTTATTTTTCCCTACCTCCCTGTTTTTATTTTGCTATTTTCATGTATATGATAAACTACGAGATTTGAAACCATTATTTCTATAGTAGTTTTTATATCTCTTGTTCAAAAGTAGATTAATTCATTTGCATTATCAATAATCAAGTATATCTTTCTTCCTTGATACTAATCTATTCTGGGTTTAGTGGCTTCTTAGATGCACAGATTACTTTTAGTTTTCATTTAACTTGATGACAAAACTCCCAGCAGCTACAGTGGCTGTAAGATTGGCTTGGTAGTCTTTGATTACATCTGCCAGCTTCTGAACTCTCAAAAATTTGATTTGAAGTGTTATAAGACACAAGAAGGATTAGGAACTAAAAGAAATTATCCCTATGAGGAAATCAGTCTGATAAAAGTCTGAAAGGCATCATTTAGCACCTCAGAACACTTCTAGATAGAAGTGAGAAGCTATCTGAGAAGCTTCTATCTATCTGAGAAGCTCAGCTGCAGACTTTTTGATCTGTTTGTGCAATGGGAAGGGATCTTAGGGAAATTCAGAAACTGGCCTCTATGTTTGAGCTAGGTCCATCTCATTTTCTTTTTAAGGAATGTTCAAAGTCATGTTTCAGATTGGTGAAGTAATCTGTAATCCATCTGCAGTAATCCATAATCCATCAGAATGCTGCGGTGGAACTGTAAATGTATTTAAAATCATTTCAATTCATGTCCTTAAATGCTGATTTCATTATATCCTAGCTTTTCAGTATTTGTCTCCTTAAAAAGGGTTTATTCATACCAAAATACCTGTATTTTCTTGATGTTGAATTTTGTCAACTAGACCCTCTCACAATATCTTTGACAGGTTCAAAAAAAATCAAATTTTTTCCCATTAATATGTCTAACAGATTTTATCAGAAATTTTTATTGAGTTCAGGATGCCAGAATATCAGAACCAGGAGAACCAGTAACCTCATGTGAGTCTGAAGGGGTGAAACCTAGGGTCAAATCCTCAAACTCTTCCATTCTTATGAGTAGAGAGCACCTTGGGTACAGGATTAGGTGACTTAGTGTACAAACCCGTGTCTACAAGGGTAACTCCAGTTCAGCTTCACTCTAGACCAGTAGAGTGAGCTGTAATCAGAATTCAGATGCCTTCCCTTTCTGATACTGTCCACAGAATCTGTACCTCAGAAAATAGACACCTTCTACTTGCTTGCTCTAATCTTCTCTAAATTCGGGTAGTACTTCTATAGTGAACAAAATGTATAGTAATAATACACAGTGCAGTTCCTTCAGTAGAAATATGAGGAGAAAATTGACAGATTCATAAATTACACATAACTGGCAATAACTTTCTTCTAAGCTATCTGTGGTTCTGCTACCCTGAAAGACCTGTTAAAATAACTGTGGCATGCCTTATGTACTATCTTTGCAATTAGCCTATTTCAGCCATTAAGCACAGTGGAGTGAAATCTAAAATAATTTTGATGTTATTTTGGAAAACAGTGTATCCATCTGATTAACATCTGATGTTCAAAAATTTCCGTTTGAGTTGTCCACACTTATTTTTTGATGTTTTCCTATCATAATTACAAAAAGGTCAAAGTATTTAGAGAGCTGCAAAAATGTTGTATCATGGGAATAAGATATCAGGAGAGATCAGAATGGAAGGAAGTTGGATGTTAAAGAAAAAGAGGGCATTTTGCTCATGATCTGAGCCAAAGTCAGCTTCTTACACTCCCATGTCTGTACTGGTAGCCTCTGTCAGATAGTCCTCAGTCAATTCTTTCTGCTACTTGCTTATTACAAGAGAATGAAGAGTTAATTTGGGGAGAGGGTTGATTGTATTAGGGACTGTTTTTTGCATCTTGACATTCATGCTGTTAAACTTCAGCCTTAAAGACTATGTATCTACAGTGGGATTCACATAAAAATAGGTTTTTGTTAAATTGTCTAACTTGCCTAAGCCATCATTAAAAAGAAGAAAACACCTATTATCTTATTATTCACGTCATCTTCAGATGAATGTCAAAGACAGGTCCTTTGCTAGCATGAATTGTTGAAGGAACCCTAGATGGCTGGTTTAGATTGCTTGCTTTTTTTTTTTTTTGGCATCTAAAATTAAATTAAACGTATTCTTTCTCTCAATTACTAATATTTCTTTAAGGTCAAGGAATTAGAAATCAAGCTTGATTAGTAATTTGAAGTTCAAATTTTAGTTTTGCGTTCAAAGAACCCGATGTTAACATGTATCAAGCAGGATGGGAAAGGCTGGGATGGGATGGTTGAGTGGGAGCAAGATTCCTGGTCTGCATCACCTTTGGAAAGTGTGTCTGTGTCTCTTTCTCCTTTGAGCAGAGAAAAATTAATCCTAGGGCTATTGACCAGCAAGGTGAGTTAATAAAATTAAATGGAGAAATGTAACTGGAGAGTAGTCTGGGTTCAGATTAGTAACCTGCAGTGAAATGATGCTCTTTTAACATTTTTATGTGAGCTAAAAAACACCAGCTAGTTATTCGTATTGAGAGTTGTGGTGCCAAATTTCTGAATGTGTGAAGGGAGCCAGTTTAAGACAGCAGTGTTTTACTTAATGTTGGTAGTTAGTATAATCTCATCATCCCTATATTAATGCACCTGTGAAAAGGGATATAAATTAAACTCCCAGCCATATGAGAATACAACATACTAACCTTCTTAGGGCTGTCATTAAGAAAGTAATCCTTGGTTGTGATTTTGTACAAATTATCATTAGTTCTAAATGTCAGAAGTATCAGAGTTTTAGGTCATACTGAGTGTGGTTTATATCCACTGACTTCACTATCAGTTTTGCCAGCACAAATAGCTTCCTGACCATTCCTTCCAAATTCTAATGGAGGAAGGATCCTTTAAAAAAATCTAACTCCTTTTCCCCATTAATTTAGTCAGAACTGGTCTCTTTCTCTTCTCCCTCAATTTTGAAGATTTGAGATTTTATGATTTCAGACAATGTATTCTATATTATCCTGTTTATAAATAGTTATTTCTTTATACAAGCAGTAAAACCTGAAAGCATATCTCTTTTTCTTGTGGCTCTCAAGTCTATGGGTATTAGCTTGAAGTGTAGGATAATTCATGGGTGGTTTTTTGGCAATTTTTAATTTTAGTCAGTAACTCAGTTCCATTACTGTAACTATACTGTGCTTTTAATAATGTAAAGCATTTATACAGTGAAACACTATCTGAGCAGCAAGAATAAAACCAGTTGATGCAGAAAAACACAAAAATACTCTGTATGTTAGTTGAATATCTAGACCACACTAGCTTTCTTTGGGTCAAAACTCCCAAATTTGAATTTTTGTAGTATTGAGAAATTAGAGCATATTGAGAATGGTAAAAGACAAATTTTATTCTTATAGTATATTTGCAATTTAATTACCTGTCAGATAGCACATATGGAAAATGCTATTAGTTAATCTTCAATGTGGAGGTTTTGTAGATTAACACTTCTAATAGATTGCAAGAGGGAGTTATGATTGATGCAAGTTTTAACTGTAAGTATATAAAATAGCTTCTTCATTTCCGATTTGTTTAGCATTTTCAGGTGTGCGTTATAACAAATAGCTTTGCATGGATAAGCTAGTCTGTATATGAAATTATTCCAGACATCTTTCTTATTACTGTCCTGGGAAGTCTGGTTGACTGCCATGTTCTCTAGTGGAAGTGCAGTCAAATATCAGGAATTTTTTGTTCTGTGAACAAAATGTTCTGGGACTTTTGATTTGAATCAGAATCAGAGTTGTGTATTTGGCTTGCCATAGCATTTGGTGTGTATTTCATGACTGAAGTCAGATTAGCAGTCCTTCTTTGTGGAGGTTTGCTTTCATCAGTCATGATCTTTATGCATTCATAATACAGTTAAGCAGTACTTTGTGCCTGTGTATGCTGCAGATGTTGCTGTGTCTGTATCAGAAACATTTCTCACATCCTAAATGAAGCAGAAGGAAATTTTTTCACTGTTTAATGCAAATGATTGATAAGTTAGAAGCCATGATGTTTAGTCAGCACCATATGGGCTTGATCAGACAAGGAAGGACATTTGCGCACATCATTAAAAATCACGTCAAATTATGTCATTGCATCATTTTTCATTTGGAGCCTGCTTATGCAAAGATACCTGGATTTCTTGGTGCTGTTAAGTAGGGAACTGTCATGCATGGTAAAGGTGAGCTGGAGGCTTCTGTTTTGAAGGATTTAGCAAAGTACCGTAGGGTGTTTTACTCAAGTCTGATTGAACAAAATCTGCTATATATATGCAAGACTAGATAACGGTTTTTAAGGCTACTTTCTCCCTGCATTAAGAATATTATTGGTATTCCTCATTTTAAATTTGAAAACCACATCTTTATTAAGAATTATATTTAGTATCTTAATAAATGTGTGGTATAATACCATTGTGTCTGTGCCAAATTTTAATCTGGTTTTACATGATTTGCTTAATTGAATGCTAAAGTTTAATTAAAATATTTTAAATGAGCTTATCAAGGAAAGAGAATAATGTAATGGGTTGTAACAGTGGACTTAAACCAGTCCTAATTTATTTCAATTATGCCGCTGAATGGCTTGGATCACAATCTCATATATGCTTCCTGGGATTTCTGTTCTCAGTATGTAATTGAAGAAAAAAAATTTTTTGATTCATACTGTCAGATTCTAAGTGGGAAACCTTTTCTTCCCTGATTTCCAGAACAGCTACTTTCATGTAGCTGTTGCTTTTTCAGTACACTAACACTTAGCACTAGTACACTTGAGCTTTGAAACAGGAATGATGGAGAAATGATGATACCTGATCAAGTGAGGAAATAGTTGATGAGTTTATAATCAAAAGGTGCAGAGTGATGGAAACAGGACAGGAAGGAGCCACCCAAAGTGTATGCACACGCATAAGGGTGTGATTGAGAGGAGAGCATTTGAGAAAAGCTCTCATACCTTTTCTGGGAGATCAGCACAAGTGGGTGACTCTCCAAATGGCTTGTGCTCTCATGCATGGGGAACAAACAAAAGGAGTTAGAGGTTTGTTGTGCAGCTTGTAGGGTTGTGATCTCATCATGGTCACAGAGATGTGGTGGGATAGTGCACATGACTGGAGTGCTGCAATCTGTGGAAGCACAGGCCCAAATGGCAAGGAAGGGATGTAGCCCTTTGTGGGAGAGAGAGCAGAGTACGTAGGAAGCTCTGCCTAGAGATGGATGATGAACCAGCTGAGAGTTTATGGGCTAGGATTAGAGGCTAAAACAATGTCATGGTATTGTGGGTGTCTCCTATGGACTTCCTAATCAGGAAGAAGAATTAAATGAAGCCTTCTTCCAATCGCAGGCTCTGGTTTTGATGGGGAACTTAAACCATCAGGGCATCTGCTGTTTGAACAGTACAGTAAGGCACAAGCAATCCATGGGGTTTCTGTAATGTGTTAAACCAGAGGGAAAGTCTGAAGCAAGTTCTCAGCAGAGAATGATCAAATCAGGGAACATTTAAACAAGCTGGACATGCACAAGTTATTGACAAAACGTACCCATGAGTACTAAGTGAGCTGGTGTTACCTCATGTCATTGCAAGGCCACTCAATAATCTTTGGAACACCATGGCAATTAGAGGATGTTCTTGAAGACTAGTAGAAAGACTATCATAACTGCTATTTCAAGAAGGACAAGAAACCTGGGAAACTATAGCCCAGTCAACCTCAGCTCAGCATCTGTTTAGGCAATGGAGCAAATAATCCTGGAAACCATTTCCAAACACAAAACAAGAGGATGATTGTGAACAGACAGCATGAATTTACAAAGGCAGTAGCCTTTTTTCATTAGTTGACCAGCTTGATGGATGAGAGGAGAACAGCAGATGTTCTCTAAGTTGTCTTTACTAAGGACTTCAGCACCATCCTCTGAAACACGCTTGTAGGCAAAGTGAGGAAGTACAGCCTAGGAAATTAAACAGTGAGGCAGATTGAAAACTGGCTGAATGCCAAGGTCAGGTTATTGTGATCTGTGACACAAAGTCCATCTGGAGGCAAGTCACCTGTGGTATACACCTAGGGTTAATATCATGGCAGTACTGTTTGACATCTTCATTAGTGGTTAGAGTTATGGGACAGAACACACCCTCATCAGGTTTGCAGACAACAGAAATCTGATAGGAATAGTTGATACAGCAGGTGGATGTGACACTATTCAGAGGGACCTCTATAGGATGCAGAGATAGGTCAGTAGGAACCTCATTAAGTTCAACAAGAGAAATGCAAAATCCTGTGGCTGCAGAAGAATAACCCCATGTGCCTTTGCACAGTGGGGACTCACAGTTGGAAAGCACCTTTGCAGCTGGAAAGGAGCTTTTCAGGAAAAGACCCTAGGATCTTTATGGATGCTAAGTTGCACTTGAGCCAGCAATGCCTCCTTTCCTTAAAGAATATTAGCACCATCCTAGGCTGCATCAGGAAGAGTGTTTCCAGCAGGTTGAGGAACATGATCCTTCCCCCTCAGTAGAGCTGAGCAGCTCGAGTGAGACACATCTGGAGTGCTGAGTCCAGTGCTGGGCTCCCCAGTAAAAGAGACACGGAGCTACTGGACCAAGTCCGGGAAAGGGTCACAAAGATGATGAAGGGATTAGAGTATCTGTCATACAAAGAGAGGCCAAGAGAGCTGGGAGTGTTCTCCCTGGTGAAGAGAAGACTCAAGGGAGATCTTACCAATCTGCATAAATACCTGCTGAAAGTAGAGAAGAAAAAGCCAAGTTCCTCTCAGTGAGAGGTTGAGAGGCAATGAACACAAACTGAAATAAAACAAATCCCACAATAAACATGAGAAAAACCTTTTTTCTGCAAAACTTATTGAACACTGGGACACATGGCTCAGAGGTGTTGTGCAGCCTCAGTATCTGGGAATATTGAAAACCCAACTGGATATGGCACTGAGCAACCTGCTCTTATCAACCCTGAAGTACGCAGGAGGGCTGGACTAAACAATCTCCACGGATGTCTCCAACTTTAATTATTCTGTGACTCTTTTCAGATTTTCATTTCATGCTGATTATTATGCTGTTCTCTTGCATAAAATGCTTGGTGTCATTAGTTTGGAGCCATGTGAGGTAACTGGAGGTTTGTCATCTCACTGAAGACAAATAGCTGCATTGGGCTGCAGATCTCTCAAGGTGATGTAGCCAGAGGTCACTCTCTGGACTGGAAATAGATTTTCTCCCTGGTTTTCCAGCCTCCCACATAGTATATTGGAGCTAATTTTATACAATTTATAGTGATGAGAGAGAATGGAGTAGAGAGGGTCTGTAGGGCCTTCTGACCTCTTCTCAGGCTTCCCTAAAGTGCTGTCTATTACATCAGAAACTTATATGATGTGACTTGTGAAATACAGTTGTTCAGTCCTTCCCCCACCCTCTCCTTAGACTAGGGCTGCATCCATCCTTGTCAGCACACTGATTCACTGCACTGCAGGGACTGCTGAGCAAAGTTTAACTTCATGTCATCACAGTCAAGGAAAACAATACACTAAGGCTTTTCGTGCATATGATGAGGCTGAGGTCTGTGTTGAAATAAAGAAATCTACTCATTTCATGTTAATTACAAAGTAATTAAAATCTGTATATTGAATTTGAGTTAGTGTACAGGGTATAGTCAATGCTCACGGAAAAAGCAAAATGTAAAATCTTTTAATTATTACTATAGATATTGCAAAGAGAACTAGTGGAGGCAACAACAGAAGAACACTGAAGGTTATTCATCAATAAATCACATGGAAAATGGGAACAAATTCACAAGTAGTTTCAGACTGGCTTTGTGTGGGATATTCACTATGCCACACTCATGTTCTACACAAGGAGAAGATCCTGAAAATATGTGGAATATAACAGAGTTTTTTGTACGTTGCATATGTTTGCTACCATATTTCTTATACAAACTGGTGTAAGGGCAAGTTCATGCTTAATAAAGAAAGGATTGAGCTATATAGAATTGCAGTGAAATATGCAGTCCTGGAGCCTAACATAAGAGGGATCTATTTGGGTACACTAGGGAAAACTGGATATTCCTGGGGTTTATAGCTATCATTACTGGTATTCTGTATAAAGATAAATGTTGTTTTAATTGTACAAGATGCTATCACCCCAGGTCCTTGTCTGGCAAAGGAGATGTTGTCATGTACTTGGAAACATGGTGGTTCCTCATTCTAGTATTTTGAGGGCCTTCAGGGTGCCATACTAGAAGACACAGTAGATTTGTTGTGTGCTATGTGTGCTGCAGCACTGCCATGCAGATTGAAAAAAAAAATTATCTTATTACTGGCATACTTTGTGCATGCCTACCTGTATGCCATCGGGTGTTAATGATCACAGTGTGCTCTGGTCTTGGTCTCTTGCTCAGAAGTAGATGCTAGCAATATATGAAGGGCTAGATCCTAGCCCACAAGTCTCCACAGCTACACAAAAAACAGCAGTGTAGCAATATTAGTCTTCATCACTTTGAAAATCTGGTCCTTAAACAGCATTTTCAAAGGATGTTTCCTGCTTTTGTTGTTAAACTCTGCATGTGCAGCATTTCAAAGTATTGCAGTGGAAGGTCTGTTCCATGTTTCTCATGCCTAAAGCACCACAGAGTAAATTACATACCTGCAGGCATAGCAGAAATGATGAATTCTGCTGCATATGTATCACATATGAATCAGAACAACCTCTTCAGTTGTACCTTTTCTAAAGAGTCTTCGACTAAGTTCTCATTTGCTAGTTATCTTTCATATTGTACCTGCTTCAAAGCTTGCATAGCTAAGGTCTTGCAAAGTTATAGATGGCTACAGCTGTAATTTATCATCTGGACCATAAATCACCACAGGCCGTGCTTCAATATGGGGATTTTTTTAATCAGTTGTCAAAGGCTACGTGCAATGGTGCTCATACAAAAGCTACTCATTTCCGTTCTTAATGTGAATTGGCATGGCTTTAGGGACATATTACTGATGTCGTCCTCTTCTCTGAAGTTTTCATTTTTAATGGTCAAAATTATGAGAGAGTTCCCAGTTTGTTTTTTTTTAAATTTTATCTCTACAAATCTAACTTGACTGAAGAGTATTTATTGACCTGGGTATTTGTTTCTCATGACAGACTGTAGATCCTGAAATTTTCAAGTGCAAATTTTTGTAAGATGCCTAGGCTGTATTTCACATAAGTGTGAAATCCTACATATTCTATGTAAATGGGAATCCCTCCTTTGTAAGAAAGAAATATGAGATACTAGGACTAGACTGCACTAATTAAAGTCATTAATATATTTATAATGCAATATTTCTTTTGTGTTAGAATGTACAAATAACAGAAAAATGATCAAAATAAGTAGTTGTTCCTGCTAAGTTTTTAGAGAGAATTTGCAGAGGCAGATCACACATCCAGCTCAGAGAGTCATCAAAACAGAAACAATGAGTTACTGGCCCAGTTTGACCTACTGTTGAGGCCAGCCTCCTCTTCATGGAAAGAAAGAAGTTTTGGTTCAAGGTACTGTTACTGAGCTGAGATTGCTGTGATTCCCTGGTGAATATTGTCAGTGAACATCGCCAAGGGATAGCCAGCAGAGCACTGTGGTCTGATTCTTCTTTGGAAGGTCTCTCTCTTTGTTGTCTTGATGTTTGTACTAAGAAGGGTATCTGGGGGGAATTTGCAGGGAATTGAACATTTGAAGTGTATCTTTATGGCAGCAAGCTTAGCTGCGTGTGGTGAGGGGAGACTAAATGGGAAGATAAATAGCATTTTCTGTTGCACAACAGTAACACACAGTAGTAAGTGGCCATCAATGGTAAGGCATGAAACAGAGTCAGGGGAGGTTTAGGTTGGATATAGGAAAAGGTTCTTCACCCAGAGGGTGGTTGGGCATTGGAACAGGTTCCCCAGGTCTCTCTGCAGGATGGATACTCAGGTTCAGTGCAGTATGTAGCCTTTTCTATGCCACACGTGCTTAGCTGAAAAGAAACAGGCAGCACTTTGCTGAATCCAGATATTAAACACTTGTTTGTCTGTTTTATTCTGGCTGGCTGGATTTCTGGATTGCCTTGAGTGCTTGCATTGCATTGTCAAGCACTTTTCCATTAGCTTCAGGAGTTGGACTCTGTCAGCACTTGTATTAACAAGCTACTTAAGCACATGGTGATAGAGACCACATGCTTTGATTTCCCTTTTTTTAAAATTATTTATTTGTAACTTTTAAATAAAAAGTATTAATGTATTAGAAATCAGATATTTTACTGCTTTAACTTTTATTCAAATGACTAAAACAGTAGTGGAACTTCATTTTGATACAAAAAAAGACTGTTATAAATATCAGAAGAAAACTTCTATATTTATGACATCTATTATATTGCTGGTAATTTCCTGTGTATGACTGTTTCCTGGTAGTCAAGGTTTCTGCTCTAAACAAGACATTTAGGGTCACTAAGTAGAGACTAATTTTCATATATAAAGGAATAAGTAATGTTTATTCTGCAATGGCTTCAGTGGTTTATTGTTCTGTGTTTAAATAGTGAGATTAGTTAGTTGATACCGCAATGGAGAACATCTCCCCTCCCATAGCTAGAATGGGAGCATCCATAACATAGCCAGTGCTGCTGACAGACTGAAGACTTTCCATGGGTCTTACTATTAAAAACAAACAATAAAAGCCCTCTTTGGATTCCTAGCCATGTGTCTGCTATATCTTCAGAAGATTTCTTTTCATCCTGGAATTTTCTATCTTTATTAAAAAATAGAATGTTTACATTAACATTTTACTATGTGACTGGTGTTAGTGTTTATTCAATCCAAAGAGGATCTCAATAATGCAGACAATGGCATATGGCATAACATTATAAGAGGCAATATTTGTCAAAGCATAGGATGTTTTAAAATCATCAGCAAAACAAATGCACTTCATAGTTGCTAATCAAAATCCTACTGCAAGAAGAGAATGAGGTGAAATCAAGACTATTAATAGTGGGTACTAGATTCAATCATTCTTTTGGTGTAGGCTTTCCACATTTAGTATGCTTATTTGCCCTATCTGTTTTATCCCAAAATACATGTGTCTCTGGTACCTGTTTGCTTTGGTGCTCTGATCACAAAAGGTATACAACTATTAACTACAACATGGAGGGTTGATAATTCAACTTTAATATTTATTGCAGTGAAAAGTCTATGCATACAAGATGTTTTTGAGCAACTCAATTAGTGGACTGTCACAACCTAGCAGACCACACTGCAGTCATCTCCCTCCTCCACTCTATCTCCATGATCTTACCCTATCCAGATGTCCAAGTGGCAGACCAAAGAGAAGAGAGCAGTACTGAGATCATATAGCAAACTTTCTTCAGAAGGGCACCTTATTCAGTGTATCTTTTATCTTCCTAGTTATCAGGCTTTGCAAAACTTGTAAAACCTTGATATCTCCAACTCTTTCCCAATATATCAGTTCAGGCTGAAATGCACCACCATGAGCCAGTAGGGGAATGAGTGTTAAAAACTGTAGGGATTGCATAAGGAGCAAAGGAAACAAGGCTAAAAGCTCAGAAATTTCATAACTGAATTAAAAAATTAAGCTCAGCAATTTTTGTCTTTTTTTTTTTTTTTCTGAATTGGAAGTTTATAAGCCAAAAAAACAATCTGAATTTCATAGAGAGTGAAAACTATTGAAACTCTTTTAACAAGTCTATACTCAAGAGAGTGATAATTTTTTACAGGAATTATTAAATTTTTAATGATTATTCAGAATATTGTGCTCTGGAAGACATTGGCAGAATGGTAACATTTTAAATCTGGATTTAAAAAGAAGATTTTCATGTTCATCTTGTTATTTACAAGCTGGGAGAGTTCTGTGTGCTTAACAAACTGATACCTTTATTCAGCTTCCCCCTAGAGCACTAACTGATATTTGTCAATGCAGAGTGATCTTTTAAACAATTACACTACTCGTCGTGTTTTTGCACCCAAAGTTCAAGCTGATGGAAAACTTGTCAGCCTTCAGTGTAACTGTGTTGAGCAGTAGTAGTGTGTATGTTACTTTGCTTAAAATACAACAATTCAAAACTGAGAAATATGGATATAAGACTGAACAGTCCAAGTCTTGAAAGATAATAAAATTTTAATACAGTGCAAAATGAAATGTGTAGCTATTGCAAATTCCCTAGCAGGGTTAGCAAAGATTAAGAGCTTCAGAGAAATGGACTATTGTGTTCTAGCTGTCATCAACTCTGAGCAATGATGGAGCATCTTTATTAAAACTTCAAGATGGTGATTTTGTTCATTCTTGCAAAGAAAGAATATTTATGCAGCAAAAAGACTTTGAGGCAAAGTCATAGGAATCAAACCTTCTCTAAACTTGTTTAGAAAATGAGGGGTGAATTGTAGAGAGAGATAGGATGGTCTTCTGGCTCACTAAGTTAATTACTGCTCTGGCAAATCAATTTCTTCAGGTCCCTGCCCAATAGTTTTCATGTGAGGATTGACAAGTCATTCAGACATGTCTTTGTTGGTGATTGTATACTGCCTGTTGTGTGTGAGTTTATTCTGTGTTGATGTTATGGATTCAATCCCCTCAGCATGTGGAAAGTTTGAAGCAAAACCTATACATGATTCCTTAACATTCTGGTTTGTTTAACCCAGTGAGACAGTAAAAGATCACACAGTTTGCATGGTTGCTGTGTTCATCATGCAAAATGGCATGAATGGCACATGAAAAAGCTGTGTGCTTTCTGTGCAAAAGCAAGGGGATAGTGAGTGTTTTGTGACTACAAAAGATGAACTGACCATCTCTTGGGAGGGTCATAATGAAATAAATACTTGTGATGGTGCACTGGAAAGAATTTTTTTTGTTCAATGTCAGGAATTTTAGGAACTGTTTTTTAGATCATGGTGCTAATAACACCAAAGGTTTTTATTGTGGGTTTTGATCCCTGTGTGGGCCATCCACTTAAGAGTTGGACTCATTGATCCTTGTGGATCACTTCCAACTTAGAATATTCTGTGATTCTGACTCAACTTTGTAATTCTGTGATTCTGGTTTCAGAACGAATTTATTCCTCAAGTTTTCTTATTCTCTTCCTAATTCAGTATCACCATGAACCACTCTCTTTCCTTCTAGGGGTTATTGTCCATCTTTCTTTCTTGCACTCCAGTCACACTTTGTCACCAGTCATGCCTGATGGCCAACAAAGAGGAAGCCTCCCTGCATCCTGAACAGTTTAGCTAACTTTCCCAGATTCAGAATAGCCAAGAGATGCAATTCCCAGGAAATAAGGACTTTCTGCCTCTGACCTTAAGGCAAAATAATAATATTCAGGAAATGTACAATTTTTTTAGCAATAGGACCTGTGAGTGAGTGCAATGTTGCTTTGTGACAAGAAAGTCTCCTGGTATCTTAAGAGCTGATCTCTTTCAGGCCTCTTAGCATGAAAGTTATGACTTAAGGGTGTTTTACCGAATTCACAGATACTCAAAAGAAAACATTTTGTGCCTAATAGAAGGATCACCTCATTGGCATCTTTCAGTCAGGCACTAGCCATAAGTACTTCTCAAAGCAAAGTGAATTTATTTATTTGTTTATTACGTGACAGTACAATATGGATTATTTTTTTCTTTTCATTTCCCTCAAAAGGGCCAGACAGTCTGTCATGTTATTTCTCCTGGAACTTAGAATAAAAAAAAAGAAGAAATTCAACCTTGGGCAGAAACCAGGCATGGAAAATTTCTACCTAAATTCGTCATGTTTGACAAACAGAATAGATATAATAGGCAAGGCATTTTGTATCTCAAAGCTCCACAGTGTAAGCATGCACAACAATACTTGAAGTAATTTGCCAATCCTACTTTATTTCTGACTGTCCAAATCACTGCACTCAAAACTGAACACAAAACTATTTAATTACCTAGTTACTTCCCAGTTTCATTAAGGAGAGAAAGATATTGAGCATGTATGGTGATTAATTAATATTGTGGCTCAGGTGATCTCCCTTGAGGTGAGGGCAGGCACTCTGATGTGACATGAGTCACAATGCTTGCTTGTTGTGAGGGGAAATAAAGGGCAATAGCCTTGAAATTATTATTAAGAAGGTAAGATATATGAAAACATTTAAGATAAGCTGCTTAAAAAATATAATATATCCTCTTTACCCCCAAAGAGTATAATACAGATATTACTTCTGGTTCTGAGGTCATTTATATACAAAACCAAGGTGAAGCCAGAGTAATTAATGTTCTAATTATTCATTATCTAAAGATAATGGTTTTTGCAAATCCATCATTATAAACTGCTTTATGTGTCTGTCAGAGAGGGAGGGAGATAGTCTTTAATCCCTTCAGAACATCTGTACATGAAATATGTACTATTGCTTCCACATTTTTAATTATCTAATTATGTTTCCTTTTTCAAAGAAACTGTCACATTATCAGCAGTCTTTCTTAATGATTTGAAAAAGACTGAAAAATTATTTTAATTGGTTTTTCACTTAATTATTGCAGTTAAGATGAAATATAATCCAGAAACTTTTAGTGTAAGAACATTATGCTAATATTTTAAACAGGCAGTACATGTTATTTTTAGATAAAAGAAACATAGGAAAATAGTTTTAGCCGTGACTCAGACCTCAGAGTAGGTCTAACTTGCCTTACCTTCGTCTCAGTTTACTGTATTTTTTAAAATTTTATCTGTATTTTCTTCGTTAGTTCTGACCTTGCACTTTTCCATTTAGCTTTTTAGATTTTCCTTCTCCATTTCCTATTTTGTGGCTATTGCCTGTTGCTATTATTCGTATTTGCAATCACTTTTGTAAAGGAGCAGCGAGCAATCTATTTCATATCAACAATGTAGCCTTTTTACCCGAAGAGCAGTGAGATCACAGGAGTAGGTCATGGTTTAGAGGGAAAAAAAGCAATGCAACATGTTGTAACAGGGAAAATAATATGTTATTCCTGAATGTCATGTAAAGAAAGAAAGACTGGTGAATTCAGCTTTCCTGATACTGAGGCAAGTTTCCTTCATTCAGAGTTGACCTATGCATTTTTGTATTTGTTATACACCCTCCCCCCCCATACCTATTTTTTTTGAAACAGACTTAACATTTAGGTGCTTGCTTATGTTTGCTACACTTAATATATATGTGGCTATATGCGCTCAGGTTTGGGTCATTGGAGCTGTTTGCCCTTTGATTCACCTCAGCCTGTCCACATAAGCATTAATAGCTGCAGTTAACCCTGAGCAGCGCCCCTGGGATAACAAACTGCTTTTGTGTTGGTTTCATTTTATGATTCATGTCATTAGTTGGCTTCAGGCTGACAGTGCCTTGGGTATGCGCAGGCACACACACGGGCTCCTGCATACAGAGACAATTGGTCTGCTTGTTTCAGAGAATATAAATTAACTTGAAATGTTCATGGCAAATAATAAAAATCTGCTTATCTTTTGCTTGGAAAATACTTAAAATCTGCTTATCTTTTGTAACGCTCAGAGTTTCTGAATTGTTATTCTTTCATTTTGTGGAGAAATGCGAGTTTTACAAATTGAAAAAGCAGAAATCTGTCAGAGCTGTGAAAATTGCACGATGCACTGGTCACTGTGCTACTCAGAAAAGCATTTTCAAAACACAAATTCTGATACCGTATGCCAACATGGAAATCTCATCTTCCAAAGTAGGATTTTAGCCAGTTAAACTCCCAGAGGAGACTTCTCTAATGAAATCTTCCCCAACGCTCACCTCAGTGAGTTTTAACACTTTGAGCACAGTGGGGCTGGGACAGTGTCATTCCAGAGGTTGTATCTGTGTCACTGAGGAGCACTTTTATATAATATAGGAATATTGTCAAGAACAGATATAAGTTACAAATTACTGGTTTTCAACTATCTAAATACACCAATAGAACTCTAATATGGTGACTTTACATGAAAAGCAAGGGGGGTTTTGTGATTCTAATAGCTATTTCATAGATTTAATATATGATCAATGGGCATGTTAAATCAGTATGTACCTTCAGTTGGTACAGACTGTACAAAATTATTATTTGATTGAATCAGCTAACTTTTTTATGGTCTAAAAAAGTCACTTTACTAACTAGAGAGAATTATAATATCTGATATGTGTTTGTCCTTTGGTTTGTAAAGCACCATGTTTTAATTAATTTATTAATGCTAATAAATATTCATTAAAACTTCTAAAGTAATTAATCTTGCAGCAAATGTTATATATCATATGTAAATATAAATTTATTTTCTTGGAATGACAGGGCAATTGGTAGATAAGTAATTAAGTGTTTGGATTTATTGATTTTGTATCATTATTACTAATAACAGTGCAGTTTATTTTTAGAAATGTGATGTTTCTCATTATAAAGGAGTGCTTGTCTTCCCTGTGGTCCACAACTATTACATGTTTAGGAGGTTATTAGTATTCATGAGCTACCTCATTGCAAAAAGGTGCCATAGGGGCTATGAACTAGTACGTGATGCTGCATTCAGCAGGAGAGAGGGGAAGCGCACCAGTTCATGCCAGTGGAGGCCAGGGATTCTGTTGAAAGATTCAAGTTACTGCAACTGTGTGCAAAGAACTCACTATAATATCATCTATACAGCAAGGAATACAGGGGATTATTTATTTATTCATGGCTTGCATTATTGGAAAAATGAATGGAGTAAAAATGAATGATCATGAAAATAAACACCTAAAGTATTTTTTTATACATCATCAGTAAGTCTAAGAGAATGAAGGAAATGCTGTAATTTTAGCAATGGCTAATCACTTCAGATTTTTTCCCTGAAAGAATATACTTCCAGATATTACGTAGGTGAGTTTATGGGTAATGTTTTTTCTAGCTTCCTGTGTCTTGCTGTCTTTCTTTTTCAGGTGGAATGTGCAGGTATTTTATGTAAGTACTGAGAAATACTGAGTGTATATCTATATACTGATTTTCTCAAAGGTTTTTTCAGTATATTTTTATGGATCTTGAATGTATATATGTTAGATACCTGCATATAAAAATTATATAATGGTTTAATACAAGTACTTGGCTTTGTTTCAGTTCTATATAGTAGTGTGTGCTGTAGTTTAATATAAGCAAGTAAATGCCCTTGTAGTGTGTGCATTTTATAGAATTTGCCTCAGAGTTGATTTTTGTGATAACTTGTAACTCAAACTCCTCTTTGAAAAAGTTTTTTATTTTAGTAGCTCATTCTTAATTCCAATAGATACAACTTTCTGGTAGGAGCAGCTTGCAAAACTGAATGTGCTGCTTTCTCTAACAACCCTGATGGCTGACGTGAACACAGTCTTGATTTTGCCTTCTGTAGTTCAGATACCACTTTTGATTGGATCCATGTCAGCTGCATAAGTTTTGGCAGGAAATGTAAGCATTTTGCTCCTGGTAAAGAGAGTGGTATCTTCCCGGCAGATGCAGGAACCTGGGGGTAATGTGTGACCCCCGTGCTGGGGAGGCAGCTCTGCTCTTGCTGGAGTCAAAGGGGGATTTGCTTTAGTGGTTTACTGCAATTAAAAAAAAAAAAAATCCAATGACTCTTTTTCCATGCTGAATATCTGTGAAGTACTACAGAGCAAATATTGATTGTCTGTAACCATTCGTAATATGCACATCAATTATGTTGTTTTAACAGTAATTAGAAATTATTACAAATAGCATAAGATTTTTGCTGAACTAGTCATTGGAAGAATTGCTAAAGATCAAAAAATAATTTGAAATAAAAATGTGGTGAATTATTTAATTTATGACTGAATGGACTATACTTATAAATATGTTACTCTTCATTACCCTGATACTGAAAACTGTATTTATTTATTTATTGTTTTATGATAACCAGGTTTAAATATAATTTAACAATTTACAGATTTTAGCAACAAGCCTGAAAAAACTTGCATCCGCATTTAAATGAATGTTAAATGCATGTTAATACTCCCAGCAAGTCCAGTACAGGAAAACAAAATTTTATTGATTTTATTATCAGAACAGTTAAGTGCAAATGGATATATGTAAATTCATGCAGGTCCTTTTCTTCTTTGTGCTTCATAGATTAAATTCTAACAGTATTGAAGAAAGTAACAGTGTGAGCTAGAAGCTTTTTCTTCAAGTGATAGCCAGTAATGTAATGGAAAAATATCATGTTCTAAGGGTGCTCAATTAGACAGTATAAGAAGTTTGAATTTTAAATGTCCGTTCTTTTGAGACTCTTCCAATTAATGACAAATAATAAACTAGCCCAGGGATCAGATGACCACAAAGGAATCTTAATCTGTTTGCTTTGTTATGACAAGGGGAAGTATTGAACAGCTGTAGGATCCTTGGTCCTATCCCATTAAGCCCATCTCTAGCAAATTAATAGCTATTTTGTACTAGTACACTAGAACATATTTCCTAGGAAAGTAGAACTTCATATTTGCTAGGTAAAAACAAGTACAAGATTAATCTGAATTCTAAATTTCTCCATTTTTTTTTTATTAAGGTGAGTCTTCTAGTTTTTTCTTCGTGTCACAAAGAATCAAACACGAAATTTACATGGGTCTTTGAAGAAAGCAAATTTTCTATTGATGAGAAAGTATCCATAGTCCCTGAATTAGGGAATTCATACATCAAAAATGTGGGTTTTTTCCAAAAGTTGCCATACTATCTATTCTTATTTCTCAGCTGATGGACAACACTACCTCCTAAATTCATATTAAATAATGTGAAATCAGAGTGTTTCAGGTCCATTGGGGGGGAAGAAGGTGAAGACTGGCATAAAGACATCATGATTTTAGAATTTATTTCATACATAAACAGCTGAAATTCAGTAGAGCAAATTCAGTGGTATCATAAAGAATTCTTTAATTGCATGGCAGATTTTATAGTCCATTAAACTTTATTGCTGGAAATTATAGATTTATAAATGAGTATGTCAGAAAAGTACATGTCAATAAAGCTCAAATGTCAACAGATGCTCTCGAAGTATTTTCAGTTTCTGTCCTCTCTCTTACTGACGTATAATTCATAAACTCAAGAACTTACAACTTCATGGCTCAAAATCCAATTCCAAGTGCAAGTGGAAAGGAATTACCCAGATGAAAAGGAATTGTCCATGTCTAATCAAAGTAGGAAGTAGGACCCCTGAAAACAGAGCCTGTGTGATTTTGCCTGCTCCAAGTGTCAGACACTACCTTTGCTCTGCCCTCTGCTTGAAATGGCTGTGTCTCCTCCTCCAGAGAACCAAGCCAGTTAATGGTGTTGCCTTCTAGCTCCCTCTGGGCAGGACTTTGGGCCCTTTTCTCCTCAGCAGATGACACTATGTGGCAATCCCAATGAATACTTTTTTAAGTGACAGTGTTTGTGGAGAGGTAAAGAAAAGACTCCGTTACTTGTAAGAAAAGTAGCTGCTGGGTTAGATACTAGGTTAGATATTTTGTAAAGTTGAGGTTATTGCATTCTGTGAGCAACAATAAAAATATAATTGTTTAGGGATCATTGCAACTTTAGAAAGTAGCAGTGTATGTAGCCTGTGAAGTAAGTACCTGTACTGTATTAGGGACACAGTTTATATTAAAGCCAAGAATTAATTTTCCTCAAAAAAAAATCAGTCTCTATTTTGAAAATGGGAAATATTTTAGGGCATTTTTTCTCAATTTGATATTATTTTTAATTGAACAGAACTAGTTTGCCTTACACAAAACCTTTCCCTTAATACTTGCATATTTATGAAAGATGGTCTTTTCTGAGTTTAGTTTTTTTTCCAGTTAAAATTCTTCTTAGAATGATTGAATATGTATGTGTGTGCTCACATACCTGTGAGGGACTGTGTGCTGGGGGAGACCTGTGATAAAATACAAAGGAATTCTATGGAGAAACATCAAAATACAGGTCTTACTGTTTTTGCCATGCAAACCCAAAAGCCAGTTACTAAAGTTGCTGTGGGATAGGAGGGAAAAAGAACCTATTTTAAGTTCAGTTTGCCTCAGGTGGTACACTAAAATGTGGTTTTGAGTACTTCAGTGCATCACAGCACCTTGTTCTGTTTGATTGGTAGCTGTTTTTTTATCTGAACTAACAGGAGTAGATCCTAAGTGCTGAGCATAGTTAAAAGCCTATGCAGAGGTTGATAGTGATCTTTCTACTAAGTCTTATCTGTTCAAAGACTTTACTTTTCCAGCTTCTTCTTCAAAAAATACTGTCTATTTTTATCTGCTCTTACCTATGGTCACACATTACTAATTCTTGGGAACTGTCAGTAAAACATAATTTAGGTGCACATTATTTTATACTTTTCTGGATCTGTCTTTGAGCAGGACTGATTTAAACATTTGCAGGGCTCATATGATAGAAGTCAAAAGATGTCAACTCCTCCCATAGACCCCTTCATTTCTCCCTGGCCTGATTTTCTACCTGTCTGAAACTTCTAACCCTTCTCTTCCTTATTTTGTGGGGTAATGGTGTTGGGGTTGGGGGACAAGATCAGACCATCACATCTGTTGGGAAGAGAACCTGCTGGGAGAGACAGCAGCACTGTTTGTCAACAAATAAATTTGACTTGAAAATACAGAATTACTAAAAAAAAAACCCAGTAGGTCTACTAATCAGCAATACAAGATCAAGGAATTGCCTATGTGCCTGGCTGATTTAACAACTACATCTGAAGTGAGTCTGACTGCAGCTTAAATTTCTGTGTCTCTACAGAGTGACGACTAACTTTATATTGCCATTAGAGCTAGGGCATTGCTTGGTCATAATGGAGTTAAGTCTGTGTATTAGTATGTCCTGTGTGTATTTGAGATTGTTCTCTAGACTGTGTTTCTGAATACTTTATCCTGCCTCTTTGTGCAGGAGCAGAAAAAAGATTTGTACAGAAACATTCAAATGCAATGCAATAGCTAAAGGAAATCAAACAGAACTGACAGAGTGATTCATCTTTCTGTCAATGAAAGTGCTAGTGGATTATTAGGAATTTTGCCTCAAAATTATTTTGTCTTCATACTGTGATTATTGCACTTGCCTTCAATGAAGTGAGAGAGTGAAGACCTAAAAAATACAGCATTCTATATTATCTCTGTGAAGTATGAAAATATAGGTGATGATATCTTCATTTCTATTAGGACTTAAGGCTTTACTGAATAGCACCGATTCGATACATGTGTTAAACTACTGGTCCATCTTAATCTTTTTTGATTGTAAAATTGTTGTCTTTTGTTTCTATATTCTGGGAATATAGACAGGAAGGCTTCATATAACTTTTAAATCTTGCATGTCTCTCTTTCTGCCTCTCAAAAACATAGGAAAGCATTCATTTTATTTATTTCCCTCAAAGAAGCAAAGAAGAAATTATAGTACTGGAAATATGTACTCTGATCAGCATCAAATTAAACTTTTATTTGAGAACCAAATAAATGAAAATATATCAAGAATTAAAATTAATTTAGTAATTAAAAAGAAAGGCTTTTGGAAATGCTCTTTCACAGACAAATTAATATGTTTGTTTTTACTTTGTAACTGTAGTACATTTACTCCTAAAATGCAAGGCAGACGGATGGGGACTTCAGGGAGAATCACTAAGAGCACAAGTGTGAGCGGAGAGATGTATAAGCTGGAGCACATTGACGGGAGTCAGTCGGACACAGCTGTCGGCATGGTTGGAACAGGTGGGAAGAAAAGGCGTTCCAGCTTTAGTGCCAAAGTGGTTGCCATAGTGTCTCGAAGGAGCAGAAGCACATCTCAACTTAGTCAAACAGGTGAGTGAGACACACTCTCTTTGGAAACCGGACTCTCACCAAATACAGTTTACCGTTGTTTCCTCTGTGGCATCTGTGTTACATGTATATGAATATAGACCACTCAAGAGGGAAGATTTTCCAGCTGTAAATAAATTTCTGTGGTATCAGTTTTCTTTGATCATTAAACATCTGCAAGAAACAATATACAAATGCATTTTAGAATACATACTGTAATAACTTTCTGTCCCATTTACAGGTAGGCAAGGAAATGCAAAGAGACATATGTGGGTATCAGCAGTGGATAATGGTTTGGCTTAGAGCAGCTTTTTGTGTATAGGAAATTTCTTCTAGCAGCAGAGTTGAGTATGAATGTGGGAACTGGAATTTGAGCAAATAAATGGCAGTTATGCAACTTGGATAAAAGATTGTACCTGTAGTGGCATAAAATATGTTTTCAAAAACTACCTTTGATTTCTTAGTTGAGTAAATCCAGTTTGTTGTTTGTTGTGTTTTTTTTTACATAACGTTGGCAAATTGGGGTCAGTGATTTCAGATAAATTAGATGACAGCATGATGCTTCATTAAGAACGTAAGACTTTCAACTCTCTATGACTTTAGAAATCTTAAAAGCTTCATATCTGCATAGCCTGAAGGGACAAAAGCTCATACAGAAAGATACTAAAGGAAAGAAAAATATTTTAAAGTCCCTGGCCTGCTTCTGAACCCCAGTGAAGAGTTTTGCTCATCTTCAGTGGGAGCAGGACCTGACCCTAAGGGTTCTTTCTTACTAAAAGAAGGAAAAGACAGAAGAAGAGCTTCAGCCTAGAATAGAATGCACTCACTTTGCAGCATTCCTCTCACATAGTCAGGGTAATCTAAACTAAGGTAAGTAACAATATTGTTTATTTATATCATCAAATATCTCATCCCTTTCCCATGGTTTTCTTTTATTGCCAGATGAGCAGTAGAAGTGATTCTTTCACTTGGTTAGCTTTAACAAAAAGACTGTAATACTTTTCTACACTACTCATGAATTTTAAGTCAGAAAATATATAATCATGCAGTTGGATAAATGATAAATGTAGTAGGTGTATTTGAAGCCCAGAATTGCAATTAATATTTTGTTGCTCAAAAATACACTCTGCCTAAGTATGAGACTAGAATATAGATGCTTGTATACAGTAAGTTGTTATTTTACATATATCATAATCTCTGAAATTAATAAAAAGTAGTATTGTTATTGTAGAAAGGATCTTTAGGTTGATGTTTTACTCCACCTAGTATAAAGAACGTAGTTTATTGAGTATTTTACAGAATGTGGGGGGGTTTTGTTTGTTTTGTTTTGGGATTTATTTTTTTTTTTAATCTGGCATTCCTTTCTAGCTCCTAAATCTCATTGAAATAGGAATTGCTGTGACAGACCAAATCTTTGCTTAATCTTACTCAGTAAAAGTACTCCAGCTCTGACTGGGAACAAGGACTTCTGCCTAAGGGGAAGGCAGAGAGGGCTGCCAAGCATAGGATGACTTGCATTGCATGAGCCTTAACTCACTCTTGTCAATGAAGTTAGTAAATAATTCAAAATCCAAACTCCAAAGACTTCTCAGCATTATCTATTTAAAGCTTGGATTTTCCTGTTCTTCACAGAAAGATACTAGAGCTCTCCAAATGTTTCTTGGTGTATTTTTTTCAAATTTCAAAACAATATGAATTTTGAAAGGACTGGAATTTCTAAAGTTGTAATGGAACTCAAAGAGCAAGTCAAATATGAAAAATATGATTATGTATTATTCATGATTGTAAAACAGTTCAGAATCATCTTTACTTTGTCTTGCTGTGGCTCAGGCTAACAATACTATCTGTGGCGTAAGTTGAGTAAATGAAATGTCAGTTTTTGACATTACTTTTTAAATTAAATTTTGTCAGAAATCAGTGCATTAAATTAATGCATTTTTTTAGAACAATATGCACATCAGACTTGATAGATTTTTCAAATTCCATTGTTGAAGACTAAATACTCATGTATTCCTATGATTATTCTTGTAAAGACGTGGTTTTCTTTATGTTCTCTTGAATTAAGCTCCAAATTCCCAATTTCAGATAAGATACTGTCATCTAAGAGAGGAAACTGTCATAGAATCATAGAATCATAGAATTAACTGGGTTGGAAGAGACCTCTGAGATCATCAAGTCCAACCCTTGATCCAA
>JAWWLV010000121.1:84868095-84885713 GCA_035041135.1 Platyrinchus mystaceus | reverse complement strand
TTAACTGGGTTGGAAGAGACCTCTGAGATCATCAAGTCCAACCCTTGATCCAACCCCACTGTGATTACTAGATCATGACACTCAGAGCCACATCCAGCCTCATCTTAAACACCTCCAGGGACGGTGTCAATAAGCAGTGAACTCCTGATACTCACAGGATATGCTGACTTGGAAGGGACCCACAAGGATTATCAAGTCCAACCCTTAGCCCTTCACAGAACCATCCCCAGGAGTCACACCATGTGCCTGAGAGTATCTTCCAAACACTTCTTGAACTCTGGCAGTCTTGGTGCTGTGACCACTTCCCTGGGGAGGCTGTTCCAGTGCCCAACCACCCTCGGGGTGAAGAACCTTTTTCTAATATTCAGCCTAAACCTCCCCTGACACAACTTCAGGCCATTCCCTTGGGTCCTGTCACTGGTCAGCACAGAGATGAAATCAGTGCCTGCCCTTCCTCTTCCCCTCACAAGGAAGCTGTAGACTGCAATGAGATCTCCCCACAGTCTCTTCTCCAGGCTGAACAGACCAAGTGACCTCAGCCACTCCTCATATAGCTTCCCGTCAAGGCCCTTCACCATCTTCATTGCCCTCCTTTGGACACTCTCTAAGAGCTTAATATCTTTCTTATACTGTGGTGCCCAAAACTGCATACAATATGCACAACTGCCTTTGAGGGAGTCAACAGCTCCTCCCAGTTTTTTGTCATCTGCAAACTTGCTTAGTATCCCTTCCAGTCCTGCGTCCAAGTCTTTTTTGAAGATGTTGAAGAGCACAGAGCCTAAGATGGAGCCCTGTGGAACTCCACTAGTGACAGGTCACTACTCTGATGTTACTCCTTTCACTATTACCATCTGTGCTTGACCCATGAGCCAATTGCTCACCCACCATGTGATGTGTTAATCCAGTTCTGTGCTGGACATTTTGTCCAGAAGGATCCCGTGAGAGACAATATCGAAAGCTTTAGTGAAATCCAAAAAAATTACATCAGCTGGCTTCCCTTGATCAACTAGATGAGTTACCTTGTCATAGAAGGAAATCAGGTTTGATAAGCAGGACTTTCCTCTCATGAAGCTGTGCTGGCTGTGACAAATGACACCTTGTACCCCACAGTATATCCGTGCTTCTTTTGTGAGCTCAGTTCAGCTTTAAGAACCCTTCTTCATCTGATTCACTGTCCACATTTCACCTTCTAAAACTGATCTGAAGAGGGCTTTCTGTCATGGCTGAACGACTGAAGTTTAGGTAAAGATTTAGAAAAGAAAACTCCATCCATTATGCAAAGTGTCCTCTGGTGGTGGAGAATATAATGGTTCACTGGACGTACTTAGTGACTGTTAACAAGCATCACTATGCTGTGGTAAAAATAACCCTGCCTGGGAAACATGCAATTAAGCAAAGAAAACAACCTTCCAGACTATATCATTTCAGAATAGACATTGCTAGGAAAAAAAAAATCTGTTTTTAATTTTCTGAGTCATTTTCAGGTAATGTCAGTAGGACTAATTTTCTATCCATCCTTGTAATAACTTTATGATACAATGAGAGATTTTGTACAAATCTAGATAGGATGGACAGATAAAGCAGATAATAAATCACAAATAAAATATGCTAGATGGCAAACGCCTTAGGGATAAGGATGGGTTGTTTGTTGTATTTCTTGAGAACATCATTGCTTCTTTCCATAATTTTGTTACTTTTTACAAGGGTCATGACAACCTTTTTGTGCAGTGGTCAGGCTTTTTTTTCCCCCCAACATTTAATTTTGATTGATTGAGTCTCAGTTAAAAACAATGACAAGGATGCATTTCTGATCATGCTTCTTTTACCTCATAACCTGAGTTTATTTTTTTATTACTGTAGTGAAAGAAGTTGTGATTATTTGATAAGAAGTCTGAGTTCTAGACAAAAGTTCAAAATACTAATTTTATCTAGGATTCAATAAATGATCTGTTATTATTAGACTGGATAGAAAGCATCAGTAAGGAATACTGGGTGTCAGGAAGAAACTAGTTAGGAGTGAGGCATCAGCTGATTTTTTTAAAACAAGAGTCAGAGCCTGCTTACTGGTTGACTTTCTAAGACAAAAAGAACAGGCAGATCTTGTTAATGTTTTAATGAAAGCTAGTGTGTATGCTGCTAGAATACGCTGATGATACTGATTTAGAAAGTATGTCAGTTCCAGGTAATAGAAAGGAAGGATTGATGAACTTGAGGACTAGAATAGTAGAACTTGGAAAAGTTGTGACCATGCAGATTCCTTTCAGAATGACTAATAAAAATTTCTAAATAAAATCTGGGAACTCTGTCATCTACAAAAATAGAAGGAAGAAGATATAAAGAGGATGTGATAAAAGGAGGGCATAAGAAAATAAGGATAGTATAATAAAAACCCACATGAATGTAAGCTGTATAAAAATATATAAGATATGGCCTGGGAAAAGGCAAATGCTATCCTGGGTTTATCAGGCAAGGTGATTCCTTAGAGAGCGAAGAAAATGCTCATATAATTGAATGAGGCACAGCTGATGGCTCATCTGGAATACTGGTCACTCAGCATTCAAGAAAATGAATACTGAATGTTTGTGGGAATCGAGACCTTCAGGATGATTTATTGACTGATTTGTTCAGTCTATAAAAATGAGGATTGAGAAGGGATATGATTGTTCTGTAAGAATGCAATGAGAATGAACGTACAAAAAAAAGGATTTTGAAGCTGAAAGACACCACCATCAGAAACTGTGCTGTAATAACAAACAGATATAAATCAGTTACAAGTAACTTTTATGTCTGTATTAAAATTGCAATAAAGTAATAGAACAGAGAGAGAGGTAATCTTAAACCTCTCAAAGCATTTAGCACAGTAGGGAAACAGCCTTTGTTTTGTTTTGTTTCTTATCAAACATAATATCCCTTTGCTGTTTTCATAGGATTTCTTTTCTGATATGACTTTTTTGTATTGCCATCTCCTGTTCATCCAGATGGAATGCTACAAGATACCAGATTTTCTAAAGGCAGATTCAGAAAATTATCTTGGAATTCAGAATTACCATGGTTCTTACAGCTATACAGTTACCCCAAGATTTAATTTATTTTTCTGTAATTCATGTGTTCTCTGTGCCGTAGATGAGCATTTACTTGAGTTAGGCATTCCTCTGTGCAAGAATGTGCATTTACATATGAACTTCCTTACCTACAGATATCTCTATTCTGTTATCTTAAGACTGCATGGTTTGCAAATCTTTTCCTTGAGTTTAGACTGTGTCTACTTGAAAAGTAACTTTCTACAGCCTAGCAGAAATGTGGTGATCTGTCCTGCAGCTTCCTTATTAGCCTTTTTTGGCTGTTCAGTATTATCTCTGTGGGAGTCTTTTCTATCTGAGTTGTTATTTTTCCCCAGAGCAGGCCCTTGGAGCTTACTCTGCATAGTTGTGGTGATCTATGAGAACAACGGCTGTGTTGCACAAAAGGGAGAATGGAGGGAGATTGACATTAAGAGGAGTTTCTCTTTTCAGCCAATCTAAAAAAAGTCTGTAGGGAGGCAGCAGCGATGGTCATGGTGCCTTAGGGAGGGTCACAGGATCTGAACTCTAAACATGACACCTGGCAGCTAAGAGCACCCTCCTGAACCCAGCAAAAACTTTGTGCCAATCCTGCACCCAAGTGTTTCTGCAGCAAGGTGGAGGGCGGGGAAAGGGTGGAGTGCAACGAACAAATGGATGAAGAATAATACTGAAAGCAAAAAGACGTGATTATTGTAAGAGGAACTGAACTCTTTGTTCTAGTAATGATATTTAATTCTTTTAAACTACTGAGTGAATGTAAGCATGTTCTCTTTTATTTACTGTTGCCGTCTCGCTGAGGAATTCACTACCCTTAATAGAAACATAATTCACTTTCAGTTACTCATCTTCCAAAAGATTTCCTAATAAGGCCTAGTATTTTCAAAGTTCTGCCCCTCTGTTGAGTTAGTGTTACATGTGGCTCTTTTCCTTTTTCCTGAAATATAAATTGTTACTTTGTCTCCTGTTATGCAGTTCTTGGACTAACTCAAAAGTATTCTTCACTTTTCTATTTGCAACTTCTCCCTAGATTTTTAATAGAGATATTACTGCAGCAATAACTGTACTTTGGGCTATTTCCAATATGTAAGTAGCATGGGGTTTAGGAAAATTTCTTGCTTTCCAGAAGTATAATCTTGATTAAGGCTAAACTATGACATGCATGTCTTGTATAATTTCAAAATATGACAAATTTATTTAATAAGTGTAGTTTCACTCATGTTTAGATTGTATTTTCTTATGAAATGTCTTATAGAAAGGCCTACTTATAATTCTGACTATATTTAATGGAGTTCTGTTTAAAGAGGATTTTTATTTGCTTTGTCATCTGATTCACAAACTTTACTTTTTGCAAGTATAAACACAGAGTTGAAATAATATCAAAATTATGACACAAAAAGGAAATAGAGTGATGGCAAAGGTCTATCAAGAGGGAAAAAATTCTACTCTCTTCACATTAAAAATTCCTTTGTAAATGACTCTCTGTAAGAGAATGTCCATCTTAAAGTTGAATTTTATTACTCTTCATATACTTCTTGCCTGATCAGATCTACAGTTTGTGGCATTCTGGAACTTGTGGGATTTTGTAGAGAGGTTTAGAATACCAGCTGTCATTCAGAAAATACTCTCTCTATGTGTCACAGAAATTAATTCCTTTCTCACAGAAGAATAAAATTCCCTTTGTTTAGAGTCAAATAATCAAACTTATATTTGATAGACCTGATTTTTTTTTTCCTTTCAAAATCAGTCCTTTTCTTATCGAACATAAACCTCGGTTTTTGTTTGAATGATATAGCCTCCTTATTTGGTTCTGAAATTATTCTGTATCTTTTAGAAAATAAAACTGACTTTATAAAATCTTTGCTGAAATTTTTGTAGATTTGTTTGTTTATAAGACATTTTTAAAAATGTGTTATAATCATAGGTTTGATGATAAAATATTGGTGAGCTGAGTTTTAAAAAAGGTGCATTTAACGATACATTAGATTCTGAGACATTATTTTAATCCTATTTAGCACTTTTACATGTGAATGTGAAGATGAACTTTGAAGGTTTTTTCAGTATTTTTTTTTTTTAGCTACGAATAGAACTGTTAGCAACAGAATCCAAATGAAAAGCAGTAAACCTAACCTAGGACAAAAAAAAGATTATCAGCAGTTGTTTTTAAGGGCTTTTCAAGGAAAATAATAATAATTATGATGCTAATAATAATAATAGTAAAGCATCTTGCTGCTTTTACTGCAGCTGGTTGTGTTAGTGTAAGCTGTATACATATCTATAACATAATTAGTGATCTACAATACATTTAGTGGCTCTTAGGTACTCAGAATTGTGTATCATAAGTAATGAAATATGCAGAACTCAGGAAAATTATGAAAAAATATTCATATAATTTAAAAAAATAAAAATTTTTGGCAAGTTATTAAGCTGAATGAAAAACTATTTCCAGTCTAACAGCTTATGATGTCCATCTTGAAAGGACACAACTTAGTTTGAGTATTTCTTAAAATATTAATAAATAATGACATTTTTAAATAAAATGCTAAGGGTTTCAG
The DNA here is from genome assembly GCA_035041135.1 of Platyrinchus mystaceus. Taxonomy (NCBI): domain Eukaryota; kingdom Metazoa; phylum Chordata; class Aves; order Passeriformes; family Tyrannidae; genus Platyrinchus; species Platyrinchus mystaceus. Next base: position 84,880,099 of record JAWWLV010000121.1, on the reverse strand, counting down.
AGCAGATATCAGTTCAAAAGACATTTCAGTGTTGCTGAATCTTTTTTTTTCCCTTAAAAAAGTATTCAGCTGAAAACTTTCACCCAGCTTAGCAGAGCTCTCTTTGTACATACTTTCTCCATGTAGGAGCTCTGCATATGAATAGGAAAGAGTGTGAGCACTCCTGTACCTTTTAGATATGGTTCTAGAAGCAACTCCATTCTCCAGTACTTTTTACAGATTGAGAAGGGAGGTTGGGTTCAGCTGGCTGAGACCCAGGTAACAGCAGCATTGCAGGACAGGAGAGGACAGATGATAAACAAGGATAGTCACTGGCCTTGTTCCCACATGCATCAGTCAGGCAGTGTATCTGCTAGCTAGGGCTGTTGATCGGTCCAATGTTGACTTTGTTTCCAAGCAGAGAAGGAGCAGCAGTCTAATGTAAACTGTGTGACAAAGGAATTAGATCTCTGATTGCATAACTTTTATTGCCCAGAGTTGTCCTCATAATTTAGATGGCATATAAAGTAAATTAACATAAGTAATAACCATTTGACAAGTCTTAAAGTAGAACAAAGATAGAAGAGATGAAAACAAGCACCTCATATTAATTGCGAGTACCAACTTGCTTCCTGACAACCAGTCTGATACACAAAGAGAAGGAAAAAAGGGGATTGAGGCACCCAATGAATTTCTTCTTCTTCAGAACAAAGCTTGGCTCTTCAGTGGCATCTGCTTGCACTTCTTATGGAAACGCTGCTGATGAGCAGTAGCTTTTATTCCCTGGAAATGTCTCTTCCCTGTGCATGTGAATGGCTTTCATCAAAACATACCAGATGTGATAGCTTTTTCAGCAAATCAGTCACAGACTAGTGAGAATTTAACAGAGGTTTATATTTGAATATGTCCTTTTATTTTTACCCTATCTTTGTCTTTGTACATGTACTGATATTTAAAGTGTTTAAATTACACTTTAAGTAATTTTTAACCATTCCATTTGACTAGCCAGTTTTATTGTATCTGTTAAATTTTCTTCAAATTGCCAAGAAAAGACAAAGAAAAAAAAAAGCCCAGGAAGTTAGAGATGATGGGATCTCTAAGTCACTGGCATGTTGTCAAAGTACAAATATTTTTAATCAACTGTGGCATATTTTTACCATTGGGCTTTTAAATTTCATGTCAGCTTTTCTTTACTTTGATAAGCATGCAATTTTTAGAATGCGATGGCCATATAGCTTCCTAAAGGGGACCAATAGTGAAAAGTGGTAAGTTTGTTTAAATCTATATTGATTTCTACTTTGTTGTTAGGTCAACATATATGTTGACCTAACAACACAGTAGAAATATATGTCAGTTATTTGGTATAACTAAGTATGGCATGAAAATACTGTGCAATATTGAAGCTGAATTACTGTTTCCTCTCTTATAGGCCTCAGTCTAGTTACTTAGACCTCAGTAACAATAGATCTGGTTTCTATATATCCTCAGGTCTCTATTAGAAGGTTCATCCCTGAGTTTGCTTGAATTTACTGAAATTTGACAATCTGTTTAGATTTTCAGACTGAGGTCTACAAATATTTAACTGCAGTGTCATAGACTTAACACATTCAAAAGGCTTAAAGAGTAAACTGTTTTTTTCGATGAACTGTTGGAGTTTTACCTTCCTAAGTTACCTGAGAATTGCTTTGAAATTGCTTAATATTTATAAAAGTCATTGATGCTCACAGACAGACACTGGTATATAGTTTACTTCATTTACCCATGTAGCCATTTTTCATATTGCAAAAATTCAGTTTCTGGTGCCTAATTACTTCAAAAGCATTGCTTTACCAGCAGTCTTAAAAATGACATGTTTTTCTTCTGGGAATCTCTAGATGTCTGGCAGTTGCAGCAGAAATTCTCTATGTAATGGAAGCTTGACTATGCTTCAGGTTAACCTCGGTCAATGCTAAGCCTAGAGGAGGCACTTGTCTTTCTGCTTTACTTTAATTCTGTGATCTGTGAAGCACAGAAATTTTGTGGTTAGATAAGGTAGGGGGGCTGCTCAAAATAGTTCCTGTCTTTGAAGGTTGAGTTACCTGAGTAACTTCCTCCTATTTTACATGGTGCTTGCAGCGTGAAACACTACTGAAAGTTGATTTTTTTAATGGTTTAGTTTGTGTCTTCAGGATCAAAATTGGTGTCTTGTGAAGCCATTTATTTGTAATGATTTCTCTGGTCTCAGGACAGAACTTGTCAGATTGACAAGTTATCTTAATGCAGGTACATGCAAATGGATTTCCTGTTTATAAAGCATGTTAAAATATCCAAAAGCTCCTTCTGGCAAGAATCTCAGCACTGCTGTTTTGATTAGTTTTGCTTTCATATGGCTCTTGATGGCTTTATTTATAGCTCTACCATTTGATTAGATCTGATGGTGTAAAGTGTTCTCTCTCAGAGAATAGACTTAAATATTGAATTAATTAGGTATAGATGTGACCTAGGATTTAAGTATAAAAGTACTTTTACCCATTTACCCAACTTTTACCCATTACTCTCTCTTTGGAAATTATCCTACTAATGATATTTTGCATGAAGAGCTCTTTTCTAGATTTCATGCTCAGGGCAGGGTGAGGGTATTTCTTTGACAAGGCTCATCTGCTTTCTTCAGTCTGGACTCTGAACGTTAACTGGGGAAGATGTTCAAGGGGTATTGAAAACAAACTCTGGTTTATATATGCAGTAGGGTTGGTTTGCTTTTTGCATAATAAAAGTCTAGTGTTTATTGAGAGGAAGTATGTATTGAGATGAAGTTTAGTATTTATTGAGAGGAAAGGAATAATTTACCAGGAAAACATTCTGAGGGAGTTAGTTTTCTTTATCTTAAAGACATACCATGTTAAGAACCAGGTTCTTCTGCATAGGAAGAGGTACTCCACAGCACTGTGAAGTGGTAACTTCAGAAAGGATGCATACAGGATCCAATCTAGTAACCAAACTTTCTCTGGAGTCTCAGTAATGGCCCTTGTGAGGAACAACCACTCCAAGAACTGGGTGTGACAGAACTGAGTTGCATTTGTATTGCACTTTTTTCTCCTCGGATGTGAAAAATTCACAGCTCTGGCAACATATCACAGCAAGAAGAGAGCTATCATCTCTGCCATGTGTTGGAACAGGCAACATTAATGTACAAGGATTGTAGTCACAGGTCAGGAGTTAGCTCTTAAGAATTGAACCTTTGTCACTGACTTGGGGAATCCAGGAGAAAAAGTGACTGAGAAGGTGACATTGAAAGTGTCATGGGTTTGAGTAGCACTTTACATTTTTACTTTAACAGCATTTACATAGTTGCAAATACAGTTTTATTTATTTTTGCTTAGGCAGGATTTTTATTCTTCTTGCCTGAGTATGGGCTTTTATCCTATACTCTGCTTCAAGGGAATAGCCATGTTTATGACCAACTTGGGAACAACTCAAGGAATTTTATGGGATCCCTTTTTAGCCAAGCTACACAATCTCCCGGTCTGCCTCACAGTAGTTTCTGTCCAAAGTTTGCCCATGGCCAAAATCCCAGAAGATGACTTTTCCCAGTAATCACCTTCAGATTGTAACAGGCTACTGCAATACCACTTAAAGTTTACTGATTTGGGCAGGGGGATACTCTGTAAAGGTCAAAAAGCCCCTCTCCTCTCCTCTCCTCTCCTCTCCTAGTCATTATGTTCCAGAAACAAATCTTTCTGTGCAAATGCTGGTGAGTGAATATTTGACATCACGGATGGTTTCATTTATAATTTAAAAAATTTAAAAACCAAGGTTGCATCTAGAAAGACTTGAGCACAAATCTTCCAGCCAGTAATTTCCACTGCTTAGCTCTTCAAGGAATCCCATGACTCAATGTCTCTAACATAGTGGTTTTTTCAATACACCTACGTGGTAATAGCTGTACTTCAGGAACTAGAGAGGGATTGTGGGATATAGAACGTCAAACCTGCCCTTGACAACTAGAGAGGCACCATTCTTCAAAGAAGTGGACCAGGAGCTGTAATCACAGAGTGTGGGATCAGTCTGAGCAAGTGTAGGTGTCCACAATGTAGCTGTCAGTTCATCACTGCAGGCTTTCTTCCTAGCCAGCAGAGAGAAATGTTTGCTTCTGCCCATGGCTTATCCATCCTCAAGTATATATTTGAAATAGTAAAAACGAACTGCGCCCTAAAATGTCTGGTTTTCTCTACATGCTCTGAAAGGAGTCTGGCATGACTAGCTCCAGTACAACATCTATAGACATCTTAAGTTCAGTGAGCTGAGTCCTATTTAGCCTGTGCCAAGCCCCCTCTCTTTCTGCTCCCATTCCTTTCTTTGATTCCCCCATAGAAGCAAGGGCATCAGCTGCTCCAGACCTTCACCTCCTGTAGCTGAATCTTGAGGGTTTCTGTTGCCCATCTTGTACAAAGGAGAGGCACAGAGCAGAGTTGCCTAGATAGAAGCAGTATTAAGAAATAAACCACCTCTGGGATACACAAAGTAGCCACTTTTGCTTGTAGCTGGTTGTGCAATAAGCAAATTGTGCCACAAAACTGGGCATGAACCTCATTTTGCTGCATGATAGCAAAGCTCAATTTACAAATGCAGGAGTTCCTTTGGTACACTTATTTTTCATTGGTACAACTGTATTAAGTTTTCTGATTCTGTTTTTGTAGGTCAGATAATGATCTTGATGAGATGCAGTAATTCTCGCCTCATAAGTGGTTTCTCTCATTTACTCTGCTGATTGCTCAGCACCCATAAGAGCAGCAGCATTTTGTTGCAGATGTAAAGTCAGTTTTCTAAGTCTCTGTGTGAATGCTAATCAAGAGGTACAGTTATGTGTATGTCTGTTTCATATTTTTGCATCAATTGCACGAAGGGAACCATTAATATGTTTATGTAAAGGGAAGTGAGATTGTCAGCCTCAGAGGTACTGCCATGAAAAACCTTGAAGTCCATTGGTTAATTGTTTTATATGTGATCAAATTAGTAGAAATAGGGGAAGACAGTTTTAAGTCTGATGATCTCCTTAAATACCTTGCCTTTTCTGATAAGCACGTCGTCATCAAAACTAGCATTTTGTAATTGTTATAAATTTTTCTAGGCAAAACAACAACTGAGTAACTGCAGAGATGGAAATGACACAGTGATTCAGCCAAGCAGAATATTTAATAACAGAAATGTCCTGTGATTCAATGTTTATGGTGAAAATTTAAGTACTTTAAAAATATTCTTTTTTTCTTTTTCTGTGCCATTAATAAAAATAATACTTTTTTTCTATTATATGGCTCTGCAAGCTGGGAATATGATAATGCTTTTAGTCTTCAAAGGACAGCTGGAGAGCACAGCAAGCTGCAATGTGCTGTTACTCATCTAGTGCTGCTATGTGTTTGATGATGGTATAATGAGCAGTAAATATATTATTTTAGTTTTACTCAGGGGAAGATAACTTTTGTGTGTTAATGCTTTTCTTAATACTATGGGGTTTTTTAGTATTGTTTAAATATTACTTTTTACTTATAGTTGCAAATAGTTTATTGCTGAAAGAGCAAAAAATATTTGGACAACATGAACTTTAGTTCAGTTAAAAAGTGAGGAAGAGAAACAGTGATGCAAATCAAATGTCCAGTTGGATCAGTGATTGATCCCAAAAGGAATTGTGATATAGAAAACTGAGAGGGGATCTCTTCAATAAATATAAATAACTCAGAGGCAGGTGTCAAGAGGATGGTGCCAGACTCTTTTCAGTGGTGCCCAGTGACAGGACAAGGAGTAATGGCTATAAAGTAAAACATAAGGAGTTCCACCTCAACATGAGGAAGAACTTTACACTGAGGGTGGCACAGCACTGGAACAGGCTGCCCAGGGAGGTTGTGGAATCTCCCGCTCTGGAGACATTCAAAACCCACCTGGACACATTCCTGTGTAACCTCTTCTAGGTTACCCTGCCTTGACAGGTGGGTTGGACTAGATGGAGATCATCTAGTCCAACCCGATCTACTCTGTGATTCTGTGATTTTGTGATGTCACTTTAGGGTGATAGATATGCCATCTCTTGACTTTCTTCTCATCTTTTACTATTTATCGGTGTTCATGTGGTACCTATGACTACAATATTGGCAGAAGCCATGTGCTGTAGAGAGGTAGGATCATCAGTGCTTTGTAAAAGGACTGTGAATGAAATGAAGTTGCAAAATTAAGAAGTGAACCTTGAGGCTTCTCATTTTAATGTTTATCTTTTACTTAAAGACCTTCCTGCAGGCATGTTAGTCGATGTTATATACGCAAGTAGTTTTTCTTTATGTATAAAAAGTTCTTCCTGTTGGTAGGGTATGTTTATTTTTAAGAAATCGGTTGCTTTTGAGAGCTTGGTGCTGAAAAATTCCTTTGATTTCAAGGCTTAAGAATTTGGTAACCCAATAAGACTTCCGTAGAATAACTGGATGACCCTGTGCAGTTATTTTTTTCTGTTTGTTGTCCAAAGTTTTCTATCTTATTAGAGTTGTAGTAGCAATATAACAATCATTTTGCAATCCTGACTGAAGCAAGAACTGCTATGGCTACTCTGCAAACATGTACTGTTGAACTTTGCTCTGTAGTGCAATTTATTTAATGTGCTCCTAATTTATGTTCTGACTTCTATAATTCATGTCAGACTTCCTTAATAGTAGCGATGGTTCTTTGTTCTTTGCATTGTTGGCAGCCGTAGACCTTAAAGCATTTTACAAAGGAATGATAAATGTCATTGTCCCATTTTATTGAGCAGCAAACTCCAGGACTGGAAGCAACCTACTGAAAATGTCATAGTCTGCAGAAGAACCAAGACTTCCTAAAAAACTTACTACTGTAATTGCCAGATTAAAAAACTTGTGTTTGTATACCTAGGAGCATGTTATAAGAGAAACAGTAATCTCAGTAATATAGTGGGCATGTATGTGTGTAACTACATCTTTATGTGGGGCATTGTTTTAAGGAAAGAGTCCATGGGACCTTAAATGTATGTACTTTAAAGCACATCTAAACATCACTCACATATTAAAAATGTTTAATAATGTTTACAATATAAACTAGGTCAGCGTTAGCTATCTTGAAATCAGAATCTATGCCTGAAAGCAATATGTTGTTTGACCCCCTAAAACATGTAAAATTAGGACTCAGCTCTGTGCTGCTGGAAGATTATGTAGTTTGTGCATGCATTTATTCTCGGCTTCATTTAATGTCTTCATTTCTTGTGTCCTCCTAGTAAGAATGTTTCTATTTGGGGTATTTAATTAATTACTTTTTGAAGGTTACTTGCTTTAAAGGTCAATATAATAGATTATTTCCTGCAGTGTAAGATTAGCTAAATAAGCAAGTAATGGTACCTGATTAGTTGATGTATTTTAGTGATATTAGTATAAAAGGTATGTTGACCACAAACTGACTCAGTACTTGACTGTAAGAGGATGCCTAAAATCTTTTAAGCTGTAAACTCGGTTGAACTGTGAAGAAATGCATAAGATATGTGAACAGCTCATTAACTAAATTAAAACAGATTCATCCATCACTGGGTCGCCTTGCAAACGTGTATGTTTATACTCACATCCCTTTGACTGTTCTTTCAGCTCATGTTTTGTACTTTAGAACATAGCATGGTGACATTTGTTATCTTAATTGATGGCACAGCTCTGAACTCTCTGTTACAAGATCTTTTCATTCAGATTACTAGTTTTTCTACAAAATAATAGCTTATCACTGTCATAAGTTATCTTTACAAAATACCTGAAAATATTGTGGTTACCTGCCTTGCTGATAAGAGATCACTTAAGTGTGTGCAAGATGTTCTCTTTCCTTTGTAATTCTGAAGAAAAGCAGACCAGAATTTCATGGTGATTCTGGGTTGGTTCTTTATTTATTATTGTGTTCTTGGGATGAAGAGAACGGAACATAATATCAACTCATGGATTGAGAGTTATATTAAAAACATAAAACTGCTTTATATAAATCATATCCTAGTAGCAAGGTAATTGTAATTATTTCAAATTTTCGGGCAACATTGTGCCAGAACAGGAATTTATGGGAAGGTTGACTTTTGTTTCTAAAGTGTATAATTTTCCTCACTGTTGAAACAAATAATGTCTCATTAAAACATATTGGAAGTTTATTTAGATAGGATTCATCACATATCCACGTGATGGTGAGGTCCAGTCCTATGTATGCTTTACAGAGAATAGTCCCTTGAAAATCTACACATGATGAAGTTGGACCTTGATGAAAATTCTGCATGCTTTTGTGAATATATAACATATTAAAAAAAGAAATCACTTCTTCCAGATACAGGGGAAAAGAAAATATTCACTAGCACCATGCACTTTGTTTTAAATTACCCATGCTTTTATATTTAGTTTGATATAGTTAATGAGCCTGTGTGTCCCAAAGTTCCTTTGAAGATGATAGAAAAATGTATAGAGAAAGCCTTCGAAAAGGTTTTGGTCTTCACTGTGTGTCTTCCCCTTTCCCAGTGTGGCATACACACAATACAGTCTTCAGAAAAAGACCACCACTGGACAAGGGTGTCCAATCAAGGGTAGAAAGAGTGGTTTTACCTAAATATTTCAATGGAAGAAAACATCAACTATTCTAAGAACTTTTCTGACTATATATTAGAAGCTTTTGACTTGAGAGAAATGTTTTCAATTTTCCTCTAGAGTATGTTCTTTTTGTTAAAAATTAAATACATATATTAAAAGCTGAGGAAAATGGGAGACACCATGAATATATATATTCTTTTGAAAACAATATGTAATCAGGCACATTGTATGAAAGAACTATTAAGTAAAATAATTTTTAAATTTGAGTCATCTTTCAGTGACATTGGCTTCTGTTGCCACTGAAATGCACATTAAAACTCACTTCAATAGAAAGTGGAGATTGTCTTCATTACCTACATTCAGTGCTGCGTCACTAATAGATAGGGTAAAACTTGTGACTGCTGACACCTTTTCAAAAATATCCTCCATCTGTTACCTGACGTACTAATTTTAATATTTTTCTTTGTCTAAAGATGGTGTATTTAATAACATATAATCATGATTTAAAGGCTATGAAATTGCTATTATACTATCTATATATGTTACTTAAGCTTAATCAAAGTCACTTCTACATTGTTTCTTATTCTGGCAGTAGCTATATCTTTACTTTATCAAGGAGCTTCTCAAACTTTCTCTTTTGTGATATTGGTATGCTCTTGATGCCGTCTTGCATTGTGATTTTATTAGAAGTTGCCTGCCAATTGGCTAGTTTTATTATGTCCTTCCAGTCCTTACATATTCTGGAGGATAGTAATATCAGCTTTATATAAATAAGCCAGGGTTTATGCACATTTTATTGTTTGTTGTTTTCTCCCTAATCTTCTGTCATATTAGATTCTGTTGTAGTCACAGAGTTTTAAAATCCAATCTGTTATAGAGGCTATAATAACAAACTGTTTCCTTTATGTTTCCTTAAAGAATATTTCCTAATAATAGAGCAAGACTGTGTTTAAATTTCATTTTGTGATTTTGATTTATAGTGTACATAGAAATCTTTTTTTTTTTTCTGTGCATATTGTGTTTAATTCTTATATGACAACATCTTACCTATGTAGAATTTATGTGTCTTATTTTTGCCTACTATTTAACTGGACATTGCTATTTTTATAGCAACCCAGAACAGCTCAGTAACAGTTGTACTCAATACAACTCAATAACAGCTACCCTCTCACACTTTGACCACATGCAGAAAAGAAGCACTCTCATTAATGATCACAATAATCCTGAGCAGCAAATCGAGCTTTATCTGTCAGTTCCAAGAAAAAGTACTATCTGAAATAATTTGTGTAATATAGAGATAATGTCGGATTAGTGCATCTGTTCCAAAGAGCCTGACCTTCAAACCATTAGCTCTGCAAGATTCAAGCACCATGGTGTAATCCTGCTATGAAAGGCAAGTTTGTTTTACTTTTGTATTTTATGGTCTTCACCCATGAGCTAATATATATTCAAATCCCTGGAAAGATGTAGTACTACTTGGTGTTGAGTTATAGAGACTAAAATTACTGTAAAAGCATGTTTGTGTTTAACCAATAGTAAGTCTGGGACCATGAAAATAAGGTTTGTTTATTATATTTTAATTCTGTGCCATGTACTCTTGCGAACCATCTTTTTATATGCCATCTGCAAGTAAATTTGGAATTTGAAACCTGTGGTTCAGACTGGCTGATTGATTATTGCAGATTTCCATGTTTGTTATTATGATGTGCAATTTTCTGCTGCCCTTCCTCATTTTCTTTTGTGCCGATGTTGATATGCAATTTTTGTTTTCCAGATTATTTTTAAATGATTGTCATTTCTTCATCTGTAGTAGGTTTGTCAGTGCCCTCTATATCAATACAGCAAAAAAAAATTAATGCTCAATCTTAGCCTCTGCTTTTGAATAATTTATAGAGAGGAAAATGGCCTATTAAATAGTTCAGAAGTAGTGAAATGAGCTTCATATTGTACTGTATTTTTTGTTACTAGCATATTTGGAAAAACGTTTGTGAATACTGTATTAGTTCAAGACAAGTGCATTTGATCCTTGAACTTATTAATTTGCATGCACTAAAAACTGTATTTCAGGTAACCTTGTGGTTTAGTTGGAATAGCAGTTTGTAAATGTTTTCACTTCAGAAATAACTAGAAGTTTGGGAGGGAGTCAGTTTTTTCTGTAGACATAGGCTGTATTAGCACCGTTTCATTTTTTTTTCCTATTTTCTCCCCACTTGAAAGAGCTTTAAAATTTTGCAAACACTCACTGTCTGCTTATATTTGCTGGCTGTAATTCAGATGCTCTCAAGTAAATGGCTGATTCTCCCTTGTGCTTATATTTTTCTTAGCTTTTTATCGTGTTTGTAACAGATTAATGATACAATAAATCTATTATAAAACAAGCTAACAGTCACAATAAAAAAATATTGCTTTGTAATAAAAATTTAGTGTAATTTTCCAGGGAAAGCATAGAACAACTTTTCCCGTATTGGTGCACTTTTTGCCTTGTGTCTGTTGACTATTTCATCTGCTTTCCCTTTGAGAAAGGCAAGTGCTTCCTTGCTAAGCAAGATTTGCAACCCAGAGAGGAGAATGAGAAATGAGTGGCCATAGGGACCTGCAAAAATAGCCTGGAATCATCTTTGATGGCAAAATGCAAGGTGTTGCAGAAAATCCTGCTGTCTCACATTGCTCCCTACCTTGCCCAGACGTTAAAGCAATAGCAATGCTGTGACAGTTTTTTTTGTGCTGGTGTCTGTCTGTGGCACAGTTGAACTTTTACATCTTGTTAGAAGTGTTTTCTTGGTGCATATTTGATAATGGACGTAAGCCAGCAATAGTGGATGCAAAACTTAGCATGTCATAGCAGAGTTGTGCTGGAGTATTCATTTGGGAAGTTTGGCTGAACGATATGTCTCTAAACTAAGTCTTTGTGTGCAGTTGTCCACTTTCAATAATATAAACACAAATGGAACAATTATATCTTACAGTTATGCAGTGTTTGTCTAGCACAGATCCACTGCCCAAGTCCCTAGGTGTTTTTGCATACTGACTGATGTAACTAATACAAATCAGTCTGAATGTAATGCCACAAACAGCTGTTTTAAAACAAACAGCTGTTTTAAAACAGAAACATTCAGTGACTGTCACTGTCACTACTTACCTGATTGGACTACTACTGTGAATAAAAAGCTGATTCAAAAGATAAATTTTGCACCAGGATGACCATTAGCTGTACTCGAACTCCAGCTGACTGAAAGAAGGAGCCTCTCCCGAGTTTTTCGCTTCCCTTGTGGCAGGCTGACCTCAAAAGTGAGAGGTATGTCTGTATGTCATCACAACGTAGCTGGCTTGAGACTTTAGGTAGTCACATTTTAAGAGAAATTCAAAAGCAAAGTAAACCTTAGCACAGGTACTTTGGCTGAAGAAGAGCACGGCTGTATTTTACTGTAGCTGAAACTTCATTGGGATCACTG
>JAWWLV010000121.1:84838824-84867995 GCA_035041135.1 Platyrinchus mystaceus | reverse complement strand
GTCACTGTCACTACTTACCTGATTGGACTACTACTGTGAATAAAAAGCTGATTCAAAAGATAAATTTTGCACCAGGACGACCATTAGCTGGACTTAAACTCCAGCTGACTGAAAGAAGGAGCCTCTCCTGAGTTTTTAGCTTCCCTTGTGGCAGGCTGACCTCAAAAGTGAGAGGTATGTCTGTATGTCATCACAACGTAGCTGGCTTGGGACTTTAGGTAGTCACATTTTAAGAGAAATTCAAAAGCAAAGTAACCTTAGCACAGGTACTTTGGCTGAAGAAGAGCACGGCTGTATTTTACTGTAGCTGAAACTTCATTGGGATCACTGATGGTGATACAAGGGGCAGCAGTGCAAACAAGGTTGCAAGAAGAAAGTGTAAAATTTTGTTTAAATTTGTAGAAAGTTTAGAGGAAGTTTGTTTGAGGAGTGGTACTTTTGAGGCTGCCCAGAAAAATTTATTTTGTAGAAAATGTGAGGCTAATATTTCAGGATGCAGTGGTGAAGAAACAAGACAAGTTTTTGGTCAGCCTTTCTGTTACAGATCCAGAAGAGAAAGTCAAACAGTTTTAATCCTGAAAGGGGGGTTTGATCATACAAGTAAGAAATACAAGGAATGATTTTTCCTGGAACTAGGAGGAACATAAAGGAGGAAAAGCTGTGACTGAAGTCAAGGATTTCTGGTTTTGGTGTTTGTTTGTGTTTTTTTTTTTTATTTCAGCTTTAAACTTCTTTTGAGTTTCCCTGAGCAAGAACCTGAATGGGAGGGAATTTCTGTACACTTGTCATGAGTGCAGCACTTTGTGTAAAACTGCTCAACATGGCAGGCTGGTCCTGGAACCTTTGCCATGCACATGCTGAAGGCACGTCTTAGAGGGTGACATGCAACCATTAGCAACTACCAAAATCAGCTTTTCATTCCTACCATGGTATTGTACTTATCTTTGGAAGACAAGTCTTTCTATTGTGTTCTGCTTTTTTAATGTAACATGCCCTATGAGAGAATTGAATACCATACAGCTCTGTATTTTTCAAAAAGGTGATAAGCCATCCTCTCTGTGGTTTTCTGAGCATCATTTCTATATGTATCAAGAAGATACAGACTACTTCAATCATTGCACTACATAGGAAATCTATGCCTAAGCAATGAAAATAGGTGGGTATCTCAGCATAGGAGCAATGTAAGATATACTGTGTTGCTACTGCAGAGAATTTTGGGTTTGTCACCTCTACAGTATTTGTAATCATAAATCCTGTTATGTGTTTATTAGCTGAAATGACCAATATAATTTGTGGCATTTTTCTCCTTGATAAATAATCAGAACTTTAAATAATCAGAACTTTACCATAACTTGAAGATCTACTAGACAGAAATGTATTGTGCACATGTTAATTTTTTTCCCTGTCATAATCCTGTTTGAAATAGTTCTTTTTGCTTGACAAATGCTGAGTGATTTCTTTTCTCCTTTCTGTCTTTAATCACTCTGATATCAAAATTCACTATGTACATGAGGTTGGGTACCTCCTTTCTTTGTGAGAGCAAGTGAGAGAAAGCACACTGGTCCTGCACATTGGTCCCTATAATTTTGAATGCCAGGTTGATAAAGGTTTGTTAAATTAATAGATTCTTAAACAATTGCAAAAGGAAAGTGTAATACATTTTCAGAATAGAGCATTAGAAAAACTAAAAAACTTGACATGGAAACACACATGGCAAGGTTTGTTTCCTCAAAAAGAAGTTTGAAGATGAAAGGAGTAATTAAAAAAGGAAATTCTGTTCTCAAAATGCACATGGGCATTTCGGAGGCAGTGAAACTTTAACTCTGTTGTGTTCGAGACCCTCTAGGACAGTAACATCATTTAGACTTTTCTATAGCGTAACAGTAATTTAGTAGCTAATGCTAATTTGATGCTTTCTCAGGTTTGCAATGTTTCAGGTGTGTTTATACCAAAATTCATGCAAAATGAGTCAAAATCACTGGGACAGAGAAAAGTGTTTCTGTGTTTATCTGACTCTCCTCATCTAGTTCCGAACAGCAGCATTACAAAAATGCATCTACCAAAGTTGCCAAGAATATTTTGAGCTCTTTCCTGCTTGCACACACTGCTGTCGGAATTTCTTAACCTTTTGGCAATATATTATGAAGTGCTAGCTGGCAGGTAGTTCAGTACTTTTTTTCACTGCAAGGCCTTATAATGTAATCACAGTTGTAAAAGGAACTTGTGAGTGAAGCAACTTGATCATTCCTCGCTGTGCTGCAGTGCCAAGTGGTTACAGGATAAGGAGGGAGAGGAAACGCCAGGACCCCAAAGATTTATTCTACGCAGAAACAGCACAGGTTATTTAAACAAAGGTGAAGCTGCTTTAGTTGCTGTCTGCTTGCTAAGGATTATATCCTAGCCGATGTTTAATTTTGCTTGAACTAAAGGTAAGCCTGTATTTTCTGTGTGTTATTGTGATGAATTTACTCATGAATCCGATTTTTCGCAATGTACGATAGTCTGTGGTTATAACTTTGCAATGCTACAGTCACTAAGGAAAAACCTGAGTCGGTGTGATACTTTTTGATCTGATGCATTAGAAATGACCTCTTAAAGGCAGGTTAATAACATTTTTAAAGGGAAATGTGATACCCACCTGGGAGGTGCTGGAAGTGGTAAAATGAAACAAAGGGCTTGAAAGTTACAGTCAGAACAAATCAAACTACAAAAAAAGAGCATTTTCAGATCAATTCACAGGTTGGTAATTGTGATAAAAAGGAAGGGACTGTTTCTGAACCTGTAATGTCTCCTGATTAGTATGCTGTGCCATTAAATTAAGGTTGAGTTATTATTCAGAAACTTTTCAACTGTACAGAAAGGCATGTAACATCTTTTTACTAGAGGATACTTTGGCACCAGTGGTTTTGCCTGTGTTTCAATTTACAGTTCAATTTAAAGGTTTTTTTTCAGAGATTATTAAAATAATTAGACTTTGGATTGCCATTTTGTAAAGTACATAGGTCTCAGGAAACTTTGTGAAGATGCACAGCAATAGTGAGTTTTTGTCGGTGATGTCTTATAAATTGTCTCATCTTGTAAAATATTTTCTTTTAGTAGTCATACTGTCATTTTATGTTTTTTATAATAAATGCTGAAGTATTTGTAATTGTGAAGACTTACTTAACAACAGTCTCAAATATACTAAAATTGTTATGGCTGCCTATATCCAAAAAAGGCATCAAGTTACTTAAATATGTATAAATTCCTAATGAAATGAAATGCTGGTTTAATTTACCTGAAGGATCTTCTTTAATTTTTTTCCGCATTGCATTTTGTTTCCCCTTCCTGTATGAACTGCAAGCTGTGACCCAGTACCCTTTCATCGGACAAATGTTATTTCTATACTATGTGTCAGTTCTCTTCTAAGGGTTGACTGGTAATAAACAATTCTTGTAGGGCTGTGTTTTTATGGAAAAATGTTATGGTTGAAGTGCAAACAGCTCTTCTGGGCTTCTTATTTTCTTCTGTCTCATGTTCTCCTCCAGTCTAACAAAAAAAGCAAAGAGTATATGAGAAAGTGAGTGCTTGATATTTTATAAACTGTTTATGTAGTAAATAATTTACAGGAAACATGACTTTGTTGTTTTACTAATTGAATGTCACTGAAAGAGGCTTTAAGAGTTAAAGAACATGGCATGTAGACCTATTATCAGTTTTACTGACATGTTCTGCTTTTATATAGTTCTTTGTTTATGTGTGGACAAGATAATTAATATGCTTTAATTTCTGTATGTTTATAAAGCGTGCTTAGCACAATCCCAGCAGTAAAAACTCATTGCTATATATCAACTTTGATTGCCTCATTTTGACTGACACAGTGGCTCTTTTCTCTTCATTGCAAGTATGTGAACAAAACTATTAATCTTTATAAAGTAATTTCAGAAGCCGTAACTGATCTTCTTCTAACTAGATACCCTTGTTTTTCCTTAACACACTTGTGTCCTAGGTTTTCTTTCCTGACATGAAAAAATCATAAGTGTCAGGATAAACTTACAAAAACACATGCTTGTTTTTACTTTTCTGGGTTTTTTTTGTGGATTTGTTCTGGGTTTTTTTTCATGAAACTTGTCTACAACCATCTTTTCTACAGGAGATATGATTTGTAAAAGCAGTTGCTCAAAGTTTTGAGGCCATTGTCAGGTAGTAAACAATGGCCTGATTTTCCAGTTCTTGTTTACTTTCATTTTGAGCATGGACATATTCCTGTCATTTGTTCTCAAAGTGATACTTCAGCTTCATGCAAGTCACTAGGAGCTGTTGGATAAGTTAAATTACTTTCCTTTGAAGTCTAAAACTGTTAAGAGTCTGAATCTGCAAGTTTGCTTTTCAGTGAAAAATACATTCAAAAGCTGAGATTCTGCAGTACACTGGCTAAAATGTCATCAAATCATTCATACAACCATTAATAGCACTTCACTGAAGTCTCCTTTTGTTAGGATTGGTGCTTTTTGTTCCTTTGCTCTATGTATGTCAGAAAAAACAATATTGTGTGTATTAATGGACTAATTGCATTATCAATTTTTGTTATTTTCTGAAAATGTTTATTGGAAATGAAAGTGGTTTGCCAGATGAGTAGGTAAACTTATATATATAGTTGTGAGATAGTTTTTTCCAAAATTCTGATAAAATTTCTTCTCGATAAGATTTCCTGGCTGAAAAGGTGAACATTCTTTCTATCAGGTTTTGTTATTTATATTAGTATAAATGTTGTTTGTGGATTTGTTTTAATAAATAGAAATGAGAAGAAGTACATGATAGTTTATATTTGGATTTTAAACTTCAGGATCTAACACCACAGAATATAAACAGCATTCTCCTTTCTTTGAATATGTTGTGTGATAGTTGGAAGAAACATTTAAAAGACCATTTATACAATATTCCACATGTTTTTTTATAAACAGCATTATATTCAGGAGAGTATAGCACAATACACAGAATGGAAAATACAGGGGAGTATTGCCAAATATAAAGTCTAGAAGCATTTGTATTTAAATGTCATATTTTTTACTATTTATCTCTGTCCATAGTCACTATGTAGTTTCAGCCTTAGAGATCAATCTGCTGCTGATTTCATATGAAAGATGTGCTCATATACAAAAAACAAATGTTCTTTGAACCATTTCTTCTTTCATTTTTCCGTCTGTTTTGGGATTATAAGACAAGGGGCACTTTGTCAGATATATGTAAATATATTTGTAAATATATTTTATTGTTGTTTAAAAGTGCTACATGCAAAGTGAGAGGGATGCTGCAGAACTTGTAACTCAGCAGGTCTCCAAGCATTTCAGGTTGTAACACATCAGAAAGGACCAGAAGAAAATGTTCCCCTTGGCTTTTCTTTTTATAGTTCTCTGAATTGAGATTGACCCTTACTATTGCAGCTGACATAACCTTGTTGGTGTCTCACACAGTCAGTGTGCAAACCAGCCATATGGTCACAGTCCTGCCAGGTTTCAGTCATGAGCATACTTGATACCATGCATAATTTGCCCTTGAGTCATGCAATGACATTGAGTATTATCACTCTTCTTCTGATCCCTTTCATTGTGGATTTAATAGTGGTGTATGCTTTGTTCTCTGATGTGTTCTTTTGAAATGATCATGAATTTTCCACACCATATACCCAGGTGCTGCATGTGTATAAAATTACTTCTTTTTTGTTGGTGCTAACCAACTAGTTGCACTCAGGTATGATTCTGGGCAATGCCCCTGTAAGGCACCTTTCCCTATAGCCAGTACATAGAGGGTCATGTCACCATTTTCTTCTGCCCTACAGCAGCCTTTAACATTGTCCTATTGACTAAGTTGCCAAGCTCATATCCTTGCATATTCTTGTATTCTTATATTCTTGTCCCCTAGGCTTGACCAAAGCCATGTAATATACAGCTTGGCACCTTGCATAAAAGCTGTACTCCAGCAGCCCCTCTTGATATTTCAGACTTCCTATACCGAAATGAGCAAAACATAATAGCTGACTCCAGGCAACACATGAAGCACAAAGGAAAAGCCAGGCAAATGGTGATGCCATGTGCAGTCATGGCTTTGCTAAGCAGAGGGCTGGGAGGGAGGAATTTTCTGTCATTGTTCCCTCTAAATTGGATGCCTTAGAGATGTAAAGCTAGCCTTGAGGTATCTCTAGTAGGACATCTTATATCTCTAGATACTATCACTGACCCTTTCTCAATAATATAATTCTGTTGTCAATAGTTCCTGGCTGCTATACGTGAAAGCAATTAGGAAGTACAGAAATTGGGAACACATCAATTGCATGGTAATTGCAAATGTAAGATAGTGCATATTTGCTTTTTGCTCTTAAGTTAATTTTGTCTCGGAGAACCAAAATCAGGGACTAGTTTCTTGTCAGACAAAAAAAGGAATAGGCTACCTTTATAATAAGTAGAGGGAAATTGCACATTGCACACACTCATCAGTGTAGCAGGAGTGCTACCACAAGCCTGATAAATTATAAAATGCTTACAGGCTGTGTATGTTTCGTAGCTGCAGGTGCCTGCTTTATGATCCTTTGCCATCAATTATTAAATCTGAAAAAATGTTCATCACAATTGCTCTGTAATAGCTTTTCTCTGGCTTGTACCCGTTAAGCCAGGTGTTTCCATGTAATATATGCACATCAATCTGCATTCCTGTAAGCGGAAAGCCTTACATAACTGACACAGCAGACAGAAGCATATAGACCATGTTGGAGTAAATTTTACTTCTGAATGGTATTCAGTATAAAGACTGCTTATCTTCAGTCTGCACAATAAATACAGTGTAATTTATACAGTGCAGGCAAATAACTGCAACATATTTTAAAATTTATTTGTACATATCAAACTAATAAAAATTGGGAGCAGGACCAAGCATTCTCCAATAGATATCCAAATGAGCAGAAAAATCTTCTCAGTATATCATAGCATAGATATTGAACTTAAATATTTTATGAACCTGTATTGTTCGTATAAAGACAGCATTCCAAAGATATATGCAGAACTGTTAGATTAAAAGTAATGCAAGATGAAAATGAAAGTTTAAAAAGATGTATTATCAATATCATGAGAAACACTGGTAGTTGGTTGGATGCTGTATTTCATTGTGCAGTCAAGTCTGGACTGGAAGTTGTACCCCAGAGTGAGTTCATGTTACTGGAGTGCCTACTGGGGTGCCTACTGCTGCAGCAATTCTCAACTCAGCGGTGTGCTAAGCACCTCCCTTCCTCCCAGAGCTAGATTTTACTGAGAAGTTTGCAGGAGTATGCTAACAAGATAAACTGGCTCTTTACTTTTTTGTGATATAAGTGGACAGAAAAGATATGAGATCCATAAAACTTCCAAAACCTGTGCCTTTTGATTCTTAGCCATGGGCAAAAGCAATTCTCTCTATGCCATAAACTCATTGCAGTTTGTCATTCTGTTGGGTTACTTTTATGTTATATTTCTGATTATACTACAGAATATTAAGACTGAGATTATAAAATTTAATATATAGGAGGACTCTAGTTTTCCCAGGAAACATTTTGGGTATTAGTAGCAATTATAAGGGGAGACAAAAGGATGCTTTTTAATCTTCTCTCTTAGGAAAAACGTTGATGAGAAAAGAAAAAGAAGTGGAACCAGCACTGTAAGACAGGGAGCAGTGATGTGAAAAGTATTTGGAAAAAGACAATCTGTTATTTGCAGCACAGTGAGACAAGGTTTTGAACTTGCTTATGGCCATCACAAGAATTCCTACTTCATGGTCTGTGCATTTAAAATCCGTGGAACAAAGAAGTGTGTTCAAGCAGCAATATTGATGTTATCCATGACAATGTAACATTACTCTTAAAAAAAAAAATCCACTTGCTATTTTCAATCTCTACTGTGGCTCAAAGCTAAAATATTAGTTTTTGTA
Source organism: Platyrinchus mystaceus (assembly GCA_035041135.1). Lineage (NCBI taxonomy): Eukaryota > Metazoa > Chordata > Aves > Passeriformes > Tyrannidae > Platyrinchus > Platyrinchus mystaceus. The sequence continues at coordinate 84,860,063 of JAWWLV010000121.1, read as the reverse complement.
ATTTAGTCAATGGATATTTTTTATAGTGATTATTTTTATGACAATGCTCATTATGTTGTACCAACAGCCTGCCTCTAATCCCAAAGTTTCAGCACCCCTCATGTTTCCCAGGTGGTCCAGAACAACATTTCTTTACCAATTTGTGCCATGCTGGTCTTGTAGCTAACTCTAGAATCTCATAATTTCCCTTTCCTGAGCCCTGAATACTCACAAGCAACCCTATTCAGCTGAACACATTTCAGGCTCTACCATATTAAATCCTTCCGGTTATGCTGCCTGATCTGGCTGGCTCCAGAAAAGAAGATGAGGGTAAACCACATAATCTCACACACTTCATAGGAGCAGATGGAAACAGAGGCACTTTCAGACAGGTCTTGGCAAGACAGAGAGAGAGAAAAAACAATGTTGGTGGGCAAATGCATGCCTACAGAAAGTGTGAATCCTGCTTTGGAGTACAATGCTGTGTGGGGGTTATAGTTCCTAGGCTGCTTTTTGATTAATTTTTGATGCTCAGCCTACCTTTCAGTGTCAGTATGCTGAACACACTCTTTGTTTTTAAAGAGAAAGTTCAGGACAAAATGTAGCATTTGTTCTTCTACATCGGGAGTCACCGAAGCTCCAGAAAATACCTTCCACACCTGCACTGTGTAAAAGTGGAGCCTGGTCTGCCTGGTGTACCTTGTCTATGCTACTCTCCATCCCATTTAACAGCACTGAATAATGTGTTTTAAGCTAACCAAGGACTGGGAATTTGGATGTGTTGCGGTGGTCCACAGGAAAACCTCAGAGCTGTTGGCCTCAGAAAGGAGTAAAGGATCTGTGCAAGTAGCTGATCTCTTCCACTCAGAGGCATTTTTTTTCTCTGTTTCTGGGTGGTTGTAGATAAACAATCCTCATCCAGAAAGCTTAAGAGTGAAACCACAGCCTGTGGTCATGTCCCCTCTGAGCCCAATACACAAACTCTTTCCTTTTCGCTTTGGCCATGTTTTCTATTTCTCTGCTAGCTTCAAAGAGGTTACTCGGGTAGCTGCATGGTGTGATTTCTGAGTTTTATGTGATGAAAGGTCAAGATCTTTCAGTTTCAAACATCAACAATGTCCCAGTTAAAGAGGAAGGTGAAAAACTTTTGAGAGCAATTCAGTCTCCGCAGCAGATGGTGATGGAAGAAACATGCACTTTTTCAGATATTCCCCAGAGCAGATGATGAAAAGGAAGTACAGACTTACCAAAGAGCAAATGAAGGAGCACCAAAATGAAGAGGCAAATGCAGAAGAATGTTTTTGCGTGTACTTACATGAAACTTTGTCAAATTTACTACTTTCTGAGAGAAAGTAATGGTACCCATTGAATTTTGAGTACCCATTTTGAACTAAATGAAAAAGAATAGGATACTGAGTTTGAAGACAACACATGGTATTACATCACATGGAGATTTGGTGAAAGTAATTTAGTTAAAGATTGTTCAGAACAACTATTGTCGTCTAGAAGTATAATTTCTGCCATGCAACAGCAGAATTCATTGTAGTCAGGCATAATCTGAAAAGGACCTGTAAAGGACTGGAAGCTCTCTTGCTCAAGGGAAATACGAAACCTTCCAGGTGGAAATCAAATTGCATTTTAAAGAATGTAGGATAGAAGCTTTTCCAAATGGAAATTCCCCGAGATTTACATTACTTTCTAGTGTTCAGTTGCAGGCCTAGATTGTGACTGCCCAGAGGGGTTGTGGAGTCTGCCTCACTGGAGATATTCAAGAACTGACTGGATGCAACCCTATGCCATGTGCTCTAGGAAGACCCTGCTTGAGCAGGGATGTTGGACCAGATGACCCACATGTGGTCCCATCCATCTTTAACTTGTCTTTGATCTCCCAAACAAATTCTTCAAGAGTTATTTCTGCTTGGGAAGTACTGAGCTCATAAGTTCTATAAAGTTCACTGTTTACTTTGAAGATGTGTTGTGGTGAAAAGTAAGATTTTGCCAAGTCAAAACACATTATTATATTTTTGATACTAAGTATCTTAGTACTTAACATTTTTCTGTGGAGTGTGTAAAGAATTTTTTCCGTCTTCTTTTTCTGTGAGAATTGTAACTTCTTTTGGAGTCACCCAACCTAACTAACAAGGTGTCTAGAAGCACATTACTGGCTAGCAGACACTATCACAAGTGTCTACATTCTTACTGTGCAAATGTTATTAACAAGACATCTAGTTTCTAACAGTTTGCCCTAATGAAGATCTTCAGGTTGCAGCTCTTTTAAAGAGAAGCCATTTCCAGTTTGCAACCAAGGAAGAGAGATTGCTTTTCCAATCAGAATAGTCTTTTTATGTTATTAAATAGTAATGATCAAGTCAGATCACTGTTGGTGGGGGGAAACTGCAAGGAAAGGCTTTGCTCTAAGTTGTCATTCTAACTGTCGCTTCTTTTTCTCTGCTTTCAGAGGGTGGCAGCAAGAAGCTAAAGAGCACAATACAGAGAAGCACAGAAACAGGAATGGCAGCAGAGATGAGAAGTCGTATGGTTCGACAGCCAAGTCGGGAATCCACTGACGGCAGCATAAATAGTTATAGCTCTGAGGGCAAGTAAGTGGCATTAAAATTATCAGTAGTGCAGAAGTTTCTAATGAAGGAGAAGTTTCTTTCCCAAGTTCCTTGGGATGTCCCAAGCTCTAGCTGAAGGGGATGGCTCTGTGTACAGGTTCTTCCTCTTGAAACATTTGAAAAATTGCACTATTTTAGGCACATAACATAAATTTCTTGGAAATTGAAATCAAGAGAGGACTTCTTAAGAACTCTTACTTTCCCTGTCATCTAGTGAGGCATTTTGTTCATCAAAAGGCAACTAAATTCAGACTGCATAATTTGAGGCAAAACATAGGGGTACTTTAAATTATGTTTGGATTACCTCAGAGTTAAACTTCAGACATCATTTGTGAATTCCTGTGATATGAAACTCTGTTCAGTAATACTATATACAAAGAAAGTTTAGTTTGAAGTTGGTCCAAGTCTCTCATTGAGGATTGTAAATGCAAAGTCCAGCTGCCCCATCAGCTAAGTCAGGCAGACAGCTGTGGGGAATGGGGCAGCTGTTCTCATTCACTGCAAAACAACTCAGTGTGTGGGAAAGGAGAGCAAAGGTAGTTCTGATATGAAAGAGTGCACGAATACTCCAACCTCCTCACAGTTCTCAGTGGGACTCTACCGTGTGTGCCAATGCACAGTGGTCACTAGGGAATTCTGAGAAGATGACTCCTCACAAAAAGGGAAAATGGGGGTAAGCAAATGCACCCTATAGACCTGGAAACCAAATGAGAGATTTGGACTTCTTTGGGTTCATCTTTTTATGTGCTTACTGTGTTACCACAATTGCTGCTGCACACTGTATGAGGCACAAAGACCCAAGGCTGATTTGGTGATGGCAGGCATCTGTGGAAAGGTGCATCCATCATTAGATCATTGACCATCCTAAGCTTTTTACAACACTGCAACAGGTTGCCCAGAGAAGTTGTGGATTGGCTCATCATTGGAAATATTCACTGCCACGTTGGATGGGCCTTTGAGTCACCTGATCTAGTGAAAGATGTCCTTGAGCATTGCAGGGGCATCAAAACTAGATGATTTTTAAGGTCCCTTCCAACCCTAACCATTCTGTGATTCTGTGATAATGCTAAGAATTTTAAGAGCCATGTAAGAAAAACAGGCTACGTTATGAATAATTCAAAACCAAATCAGATAAGGATCAAGTGAAGAATGAGGGACCAGTTTTTGCCATTATGATTCCTTGATAGGGCATTACTTTTACCCTTTCTGCACTCCATCCTGCCATCCTGCTTTGTCTCTCTATGCTGGAGTGTCAATCTATAAGGCTTCAGTCTTTCGCCTTGGTGACAAAGGGCCCAAAAAACTGGACCCTGCTAAGGAGGAGCTGTGGGATCCTGTTTTCCTGATTAGCAGTGGAGAGGTGGGAGCCCAGCACGAAGGCTGAGGAAATTTTTAGGGGAACAGCTAAATCTTTTGTTCCACCACTGTTGTGTGTAAACAGATTTGGCAAGGCTAGGGCAGATTTGGCCAGGCCAAGGTCCAGATCTGGAGGTCACAGCAGGCATCTGGAGGACAGAAAGGTAGAGCCTTAAACTGTTGATTTCAGAATCAGCTTCTGAGTAAGGCAGTGAGAAGAGCAAGCCTGGTAAGTAAACAGAGTGCTTGCTTTTTATTGGGACATATTGCAGGCTGGGTGTGCACAGTGGGACTTAGTTTGAAAATTGTCCTTTAGAGCTAGGCACATCTTCAAGCTATCATAAGTTGGTAGTCACTCTGTCTGCATTTGATGTCTTGTTTCTGCCTCCTCAGCACCTGTTCCTGCTCCCCATCTCTTGCTGCACTAGCATCAGCTCTGCCTCTGATAATTCTCCTTACCTCTCAGATCTCTCATGCAATAGCTATCTTCACATCTGACCATGTTTGTCCTGCTTCTTTGATCCATTCTTTTGGCACCTTAACTTTTCACTATGTTTTGGTTTGAGAGAGTTACCAGTTCTTCTGGTTGATTCCTGATTCTCAGCATACCTCAGCTTTATTTATGACTCCAAACCCACTTTGTACTTGACCTTAGCCTTAAGGATTGTTCTCCCTGACCTCCACATCTCTATTCCAATCTCCTGCAAGACTAAAGAACCAGTGAGTTCAGTGAAGTGAGAACACCACTGATATCTAACGGTGACTCTGAAGGGGAAGCCTTGACGAATGGGCCAAAGGAGGCAGACAAACAAAACTCAGGTGAAAAAGTTAAATATACCTTGCTGAAATGAGAGAGGAGAAACATTCCTTAAACAGCACACAATGCCATAGGCAAAAGGGATGCCAGAGAGCTGGGTTCAGTGGGGTGCTGCACTTTCTGTCTTAGAAAACCTCTCTGAAGTCTTCTGTTTTTCTGTGATTCTGTGATTTATCTATGGATCAAATCCTCAGTTGCTTTCAAATTTGCATGTGTTCTATAGAATAATGTTAGTTTACAGCAGCTCTGGGTTTAGATCACAGTGAAAGAAGAAAGTTAAATGGTAAGAAAGATGACCAATAAAACAAGGTTCTACTGTTTAATTACTTCCCCCACATGCATCACTGGCTTATTTGTAGAACATGAGTTGGCCACAGTCTCAGTGGAGGGGAAGCCACATAGCTCTGTTACATAAGCAGGGTGCAGGCAGTGTGCCAGCTGATCCTAAAATCATCTCCCTCTCTCCCTCCTCTGTGCTTGTTTGTTAACATCAGAAGGGTCAGCTTTAACTTCAGATGTAATGTCTGGTGTGAACATTGAATCAGCGTTTGACAGCACCTTGTGTTCAGAATAGTGGAGCTGTTTGCAACATTTTCTTCTCTCTTGTGAGATGCCCATCAAAATCAGTGAGATCTTGACTTCGGTTCCTTGAGTACTGTTTTGTCTGAAGTTCACTCTTGACACTACTGTAGGCAGATAACGAAAATTAGGAAGTGTTTAACCTGTTTGCACAGGTTTCTTGTCCTTCCTTGTGTGTGTGACCCTGACTTTACTTCCAGGATCACATCACATCATTTATTGACAGTAACATGCCTTATGCTGCATTTCCTAAGACCAATCAGATATGTAGCTCAGCTATCCCTACAGTAGGTACCCCAGGTACTGCTTGTCCCTAAACTGGAGTTTAATGAATTAAATTAATATACATTAAGATGAGTGTGTGCTTCTCTACCTTCATTATAATATGTATAGCTGGACATGTGGTCTCAAGTGAATATTTCCAGTGTTAGACAGTGTGTGGCAAAATGTAACACATCTTGGGAAAAAAGCCAAAGAAACAAGCAAGAAACTTTTCATAGCAGAAGCAAGAGTGAAAGGATAAATGACACTGGGGTGAGAAGCAGATTGTGTCTTGTCAGAAGGGCTGGGCTTGAAGCTGCATCTCAAGGTTAAGTGAATGCTCTAAGTGGTGGGATGATGATTGAACTGGAGACCTTGAGATTCTTTTTCTCCTCCGTCTAAAGAAATCTTACTTAAAAAAAAAAAAAAAAAAAAAAAAAAAAAAAAAAAAAGACAAAGATTTTAAAACTAAACTTCTGGAGAAACAGAGTTTTCTAATGAAAAGCACTGTGCTGAGGGAATGGTATAAAGATGTATCAGGTGAGGTTTAGGTTGGACATTAAGAAAGGGTTCTTTACACAGAGGGTGGTTGGGCACTGGAACAGGCTCGCCAGGGAAGTGGTCACAGCACCAACCTTGACAGAGTTGAAGAAGCATTTGAACAATAATCTTGGATGCATGGTGTGACTCTTGGGGCTGTTTTGTGCAGGGCCAGGAGCTGGACTTTGTGGGTCCCTTTCAACTCAGGATATTCTATGATTCTGTGATATTTTCTGGCCAACTTTTGTCACAGACAATCTGTACATTTAGGTGGGCATAGTAAGAGCAGTTAGTCTTCAAGACAGAAGTGGGCTTTTTTCTAGGCAGCTTATTGGTTTGTAAAAACCTTTCTGTGTGAATTGAATGGCTGGAGCACATGAGCCTGGTGTGAAGAAATAAAAGCTTTTCACACTATGTGTTTTTATTGTGAATTTTTTTATTATTTATTGCAGTCTATTAGGGAATTTCCTTTGAAGGAGAAGCAGATAGAGAGTGGTGGATGGCCTGCTGGGTAAGATGTTATCTAGACTTGGTTCAAAGTCTGTTTCTTTATTCCTTATAATTGTGATGAGGAAGTCAAAGATGAGTCTTCCCACCATGGATCATTCTTTCTCTCTTTTTTTTTTTTTGTTTGTTTGTTTCTTGTGTTATTGTTTGAAGGCTCTGTCTCTATTAAAAATAAAGTGGAGACTCTGGAATATAGAAAAGTAGCTTGGAAAGGCAGATATCATAGCATCATAGAATAGTTGGAGTTGGAAGGGACCTGTAAAGGTCCAGTCCAACCCCCCGCCCTCAGCAGGAACATCTTCAACTGCACCAGATTGCTTAAAGCCCCATCTAACCTGTCCTTGAATGTTTCCATATATTCTGTGCCTATGTATTACAGTTCAGTTTGTATCTTGAAAGAGGGGTGGGTACCAACTTTAGATCCAGATTTGTCTACCAGAATATTTTGGCTAGGCAGTGGTATGAGGTTTAACTCTAATCACCACTAGTGCTACCTGCCAGTTTACTGCTTCATTAAACAGCTGCAACAATCAAATTAATTTAGTATATACATCTGGTTTTCCTGTTTTGTCTAACTGATGCAGGTGGGGTTTGGATCTAAGTAAGTCAAACATTCAAGAATGAAAGACAGGCTATTAAATTTCTTGAAACTTTTATGTTTTCTCATACAAGGTCACTCACAGTTTATTCACCTGTCAGACTCTTCACTGCTCCTGGAGAACTGATTAGCAAGACCTGTTTTAGGGACTGCTTTGGGTCCATGTGCAGAATTTCACTACACTGCTTTGGAGTCCATGGGAAACAGCTCATTCCTGATGGTGCAGAATGATTTGTCGTTGTGCATCCTGAGCTGCTTGCCTAGTACTTTTGAAGTAAATACTTTAGGACAATAGAAATTAATCCCAATCTTATGCTTAACCAACTTTTATTTTGTTTCAGCTTAATATTTCCCGGCGTACGGCTGGGCGCTGACAGTCAGTTTAGTGATTTCCTCGATGGACTTGGACCTGCACAGTTAGTAGGTCGACAAACACTGGCAACCCCTGCCATGGGTAAGAATAATATGTTCTCCTCTGTTAAAGGACTAATAAGACAAATAACTAAGGCACACACTGCCAGACTACCTCACCAAAAAGATTTTTACCAAGTGTCTTCCTTCACTGTAAACATGAAGGTCCTACTTGCAGTCACTGGTGTTTGTAGCATACTAACATCAAAAGTGGGCTGAGAAACAGTATTTGCTCCATTTAAGGTGTTGGCTAATCTTATTTGCCATTTGGATATAGGGGTTTTACTTCCCACTCAGAATTATTGTGGCTTCTCCAAAAGTGGCTCACTGCAAAATCTCAGCTGACCAGAATTTATATTCATTTGACACAGACTATATTGCATGTGACAGAGGCTTCTGGTCAAACTGCGTTTTTCCGAGTTCATCTAATCCCAAAATGTGAAACTTCTGCCCACATTTGCAATGCCCATTTATCAGCCGCTGATAAAGCCAACGTTTATCATGAGAGAAACAAAATCCTTTTCTACAACAGCTGCCTGGGGCTACCTGTGATCTTCTCTATGTTACAGACCTGTCTGCAATTTCCTATAGTAGCATTAGCTGTATCTTCTTTGTATGAACAGAGTGGGAGTTGTTCAAGGAGTGCAACAGTGCAGGGCTGCACAGGGCTGTTAAAGTATCTTTGGAAAGGCTTGGGTTTTGTTGTTGTTGTTTTTTGCTTATATATGATCAGTTCTTAGACATGCATCAGGATGCTGAGTGAGGAGTCCTTGATCCACTAGTGTAATGATACTTTTCCTGCTGGAAATTATAAATGGCCAGTGCTTCAGTACAACTGTCTTGGGAAAATGAGCTTTAGGAAGGGCTACTGAGACACATGAAATAGGAGAGAGAAAGAGGAAGAAAAATTGCGGAAGAGAGTTTTTTCTTCCCAACTCATTAGAAGAAGGATAACTATCCTGAGAATGCTCTGGGTGCCCTCTAAGGCAAGACTTGCTATATAAATCCAAATGATTGCTACTAAAGCATTAATAATCACCAAATGTATTAAATTAATATTTTCATTGTTATTTTGAAAGAAAATATATTTGTGAGATTGTTTACCCAATGTTTGCCTAGGTGGCTTTATTGGTATGAATGTAAGGGTCTAGATTTCTTCCGTCTTTTTATTTTAATCTTGTTTTCTGCAGATAACTTAATACATTTATTTTAAATTCTTAGAACTACTTTATTTACTAAAGGCTCAAGTTTTGCCTCTCCCAAAAACACTTCATCGTACTTCTTAACAATTTTCAGAATACCTTCTCTGTGGTATCCTTTCACAAGTGACAGTTTGAAAATGTTTGTATTATTGCTCCCCCTTCTGGTTCCCTGATGCATGTTTTATTTTGGATATGCAATGCAGAGGTGTGTTCTTAAAAAAGTCATGTTGCAATTTTCCTCACCTATTTTTAGTGTAACAGAGAGCTATGTTTATTCAAGCAAAGTTTGATAAAAAAATTTTCCCTGCTGCTCTGTCGTGCTTCACATACCAAGGTATAAACACTGCTTTAATATGCTGTTAGAGAAACATGTGAAAATCTCATGCCCAGTTAATTGCAAAATGATGTTTCTCTAAATCCAGACCCCATTTTCTATGGTTTTGGACTATCTATTTGTGAGTTTGGTTTTTTACAAAATCAGAGTTTACATGTCAAATATATGCATACTGATGTGTTTCATGGATGTAGTTCATTTATTTGCCCAAGTGTCACATAGCTACCCGTGTCATACTGTGCATTTTTTACTCTAAGTGGCCTGTTAGATTTCTACCCGTGATATGATTCCATGATATGTGAAACCACAGAGATATAATGCCTTGAGCATCAGCTCATAGTTGACTTCCCTAGTATTTTATTGATCTAGATTGGAACAGTGCTTGGTCTCAGACTAAGCAGTTTCCATTTTTTTCTGCAGGAGATGTTATTTGTCAAAACTCAGGCAGGAAAATGGGTTTGATTATTTAGAAACAAAAGCAGTTTATTTTTTTAACATGCTGCAATTTTATTTGCACCAAAATGTGTGCGTGGAATAACGATAAAAACAGGAATATTGTCACCCCTATACTTGTTGGAGACTTTTGAAAAAAAAATACCTCTTTTGGTCTGGTATAAACTGTACACCAAGAGAGGGCACCATGCTCCCTAAGTATATATCATTTAGTCCTAGGTTAAGGATGGAGAAGTTAAAGGAATCAGGAGGAGAGGCAACAAGCACAATAAGGCAGAAGAATAATATCAAGCTAGTCTTTCTGTTTCTCACTCTTATATCCTATTTCCTGAGCTGTACTGCTTCTCTAAAATGTGTACTTCCTTCTTCTCCCTCTCAGGTGACATCCAGATTGGAATGGTAGATAAAAAAGGCCAGTTAGAAGTAGAAGTCATTAGAGCCCGTGGCCTCACACAAAAACCTGGCTCCAAATCTACCCCAGGTATGGAAAAAAATAGGCAATATATGAACAGAAAACAACAATATGAAATACACTAATGAACTGGGGATTGGAGATTTTTTAAACTCCTTGTTAGCTATGACTACATTTGCATTTGTTTGGTTTGCTTTTCAACAAGGAGTGTGTGTGTGGATATATCCTTGCTACCAGTGTCTGCTTTTTACCACCTCACATCTGCCAGTTGCATGTCACCTTTCAAGGAATGATTTTCAGCAATTCAACATCTGTTCTGGAAGGAACATTTGCAGAAATATTTCTGTGTATATTAGGCAAGTCATATATCTAAGAGGGACATTGTCAATATAGATGAGGCCCTTTGTGTTTGTTGTCTATGAAAAGAGATGAATAATGGATGAAAGTGCTTTGAACAAAGTAACAAACCCACATTTCAGGGTCTTCTGTACACAACAGTGCTTCAAGAAGACAGCAGCTTGTGCTAGTGTTAGTGTCAATAATTTGTATAATGAATGAGATTTAATGTTGTATCATTTTATAGGGATATTTGTTGAAGTTCAAGTTATTTATAGAAATCTCTATTAGAGGAGATTTAGAATCAATACCACAAAGACTGCTTACTGTAATAACTGGAACAGTTGTTTTAGGTAACATTTAGCCAAAATGGTATTTTGCAACTTCTTTAGGAGCTGAAAATGAAATAGCAATTAATGTCTGTGTTATTGGAGTGACAAAGTTTTAAATATTTCTTCTGTTTTGAACTATCTCTGACCCCTAGGCATAATAGAAACTCCAGAATAGCCTTCAGTGACAGTTAATTCTTGGAAAAATAAAGTGGTTTTTAAATGACAGACATGAAGTGTAATTGTTGTTAGTAACATCTTACATCATTATATTCAAAGTTTATAAAAATTAAATTGATTTCTTATGGGCCGTGTTGTTTATTTTATGAATGTAATTGTATTCAGATTATACAGTTGTGAAGATACAGTGAAGATAACACTTGTCATTTTCTTTCCACTCGGTTTCCTTTTAAGGCATTTGTCTTGCATCTCAGATGTGCACTGTAAGTCCAAATATAACATTCATAATGTTCTGTTTGCAGCTCCATATGTCAAAGTGTATTTACTGGAAAATGGAGCATGTATAGCTAAGAAAAAGACAAGAATTGCAAGGAAGACCCTTGATCCTTTGTACCAACAGACACTGGTTTTTGAAGAAAGTCCACAGGGTAAAGTCCTTCAGGTCAGTTGCTTCTTTACCCCCTTTTAGGCTGTCATTTGGAGAAGCACTTGCATGTTTACTTAAATTTAACCAGTGCACGTAAACCCATTCCAACTCATAAGCATTTAATTTTATAAATACCAGCAAACACATCCTTGTGGCTTGTGGTTTCAGACTTGCAAAATTTCTGACTATGAGACATTTCTCTTTTGTTGCCTCTTGCTCCTGTCCTGCCATAAGGTTTTCCCACAAAAGGGAAGCAATCATTCACCCTTGAGAGTAAAATTTTCCTTATGCTACACATTACAGCAGGAGTGCACATATATAAGCACGAGTGTAAGTACCTAATTCCATATAAACACAGATTTGGGGACAATGCTGAACCTTAATTTTATGTTCTTCCAGGTAATAGTCTGGGGAGACTATGGCCGAATGGACCACAAATGCTTCATGGGAGTTGCCCAGATCCTTCTGGAGGAACTAGACCTGTCCAGTGTGGTAATAGGCTGGTATAAATTATTTCCACCTTCATCGCTAGTGGATCCAACATTGACTCCCCTGACACGCAGGGCTTCCCAGTCATCTCTGGAAAGTTCAACTGGGCCTCCCTGCATTAGATCGTAGTAGCAGGTGCTGTCTAATAAAAACATCACCCAGGATAACAATTGGAATCAGATATTCACATAATCAAAAAACACTGTTGGAGAGAGACAATCACATCTGTTTTTACTTGTAGTAGTTATCCAAACATATGTCTGTTTGTTAAGAGATAGCTTAAATTGACAGAACAAAGGTATATCACATACAGCTAATCTCTTAGCGGCTGTCACTGATGCTTATAATGATCAAAAAAAAAAGAAAAAGAAAAAAAGAAAAGAAAAAAGAGGGGGACTTTAAGATTTGATCTAAGTCAAAGATGACCCAAACTGGAAGCTCTCACTCTGTTAACAATGTTGCATTTTTCACATTTTGACAGAGCCCTCAAGCAGTGTTACCTTCCTGGTGTTTCAAGAGTTTTTCTGTACTTCACTTCCACTATTTTTTTGCCACATGATTCTGCTAGTTTCGTAGAAGTCCTCACAATGCTAACAGAGACCCTTCCTTTCTTTTTCTAAACCAAACAAAAAAGGGCTGAAGCATATCTCTGTAAGCATCGTTAAAGTGTTCAACAGCCACAGTTACAATTCCAGCGAGTTCAAATCGTTTCTCAGTTCTGGTACTTTCAAGTCTCTCACGTGGGAACCCAGAACAAATGACCAATCTAAGTTATCTTCCTAAAAATAAATAATCATCACAGTGCCACTTTTTCTTTGTAAAAAGCAGATATGTTTGCATTATATATATATAATAACTTTTATGTTTATGATGTTTTGCATGGAAGAATTTTGAAGAATTCTGCAACTACTGCTGGGGACTGGTATAAAGCAGCTTTAGTCTTAATTTTGACATTGAATATGTTATCGGTAATGCAATTTTCCTCCTAGAAATGGAGAGGAAATACTTACGTTTCTGTGTATAAATGTATATTTGACTTCCCAAAATGTTGACCAGGAATGAATTGAGCATATGACACTTTCAGCTGTACCCAGGCTTCTCTGATGTGTGTCGCTTCAGACGCACCTGTCTGCCCTGGATAGAGCATGGTATGAGTTGTTCAATGTTTCGCTGGAAATTCCAGTTGAAATATTCTGCACTTACTAATGTTTTTATCAAATTTTAGTTTACATTTCTTTGAGATTGATGCAAGCACAAGGCTTGATTTTTTAACGCAAGATATCTTACTTTTTGGAGAAAAAAAAAAAGTCAAATTTCAATTTGCTTTTTATTCATTTGAGTTCTTCTTGGCCTTGAAATCCCTTGTGATATTCTGTAAATGTGCGAAGAACTGCAGATTCCTGCAGGTGCATTGATATGTTTCCCCTCCTTTTACAGGCCATTCAATTTTGTGATCACAAAAATAGAGCAGCATGACTTGGAACTGTTCAAAGCTGCATGCACGTTTTGTAAAAAGAGATGACAAAGGTTATTTAATAATGTATGTTAGTTCCACATAGGCCAGCTTGTATGTTGCATGTACTTGTACAGTTTGCTCGTAATTACTATACTGAAGTAACCAAGAAATCTAAGCCATCCATTTTTCTTATAGACATTTTGCAGGTTTTAGCCAGGCTAGATCTGTGGGTCTGGTGCTAAATGTCTATAGATGGACTTTATTTTTTACCCTATGGAAAACGTGATGTAGTACGGACCAAATTCCTTCTAATAACTATTTTGGTGTAGATTCCTACTGTGGGGCTGTAACACATGTAGAAATTGTGTACACACTAGGTTTTAATTCATAGACATACTGCCTGCACCAAGTGAACTATTTATTATTACTCAACACATGGGAATTATTCTGCCCATCTTTCCATAGGGCATAAATTGGTTACTGCTCGACCTGCTGAGCAGGAAGAACTCAAGCATTGGTGCACTACTACTAGATCCTGTTCTGTCTTAGTGGCCAAACACCAACTAGTTATAATTCAATAGTATCTTTCTATTTTGACCACTTGTCTTAACACTCCCCTGTGCTTTTAAATGAACTTCCAACTCATGTTATGTAAACATGTTTAATAAAATTTCCTTTTCATGTCCAGTGTAGTAGTTGTGCTCTCTGTATGTTCTAAGGTTCATCTGTGATTCTGCTTGCTGCAGGACTGTGTGAAATGTGTAAGGAACAGTAAAATGATAAGTAATTTCTATGGTTCTTTTGATTGCTGTAATAGTATATGTTGAAATCTGGGGCCAAAAACTGAGGCCTGGTGAAAGTCATGTTTGGTTGGCTTCCTTTTCCCTGAGAAAGGAGACAAATTGTGCTCTCATTACTTGAGCAGGCAAATTGAAGTAAAAAAAAATTTAGCTGAATTACCATCTGGTGAAATCAAATCAGTTTGTTGTAGAGGAGTGATGCTGTGACTGCTTGCAGTAGGCCAGCAGGGCAATATGTATTAGAGCAGACACCAGCTCTCCATTTGCTGTGTGTTGAGCCTTTAAGATGTCAGAACAACTACTGATCTTTGGCACTTTTTAAATCCACAAATATGCCCTATGTCGTTATGGACAATGCTTTATAGATATTTACCTGAGAGCAGAATTTGGCACTAAATTCCACTAGAGAAGCAAAGATTATGTACTTTGTTTGATTTTTAGTTTTCCATGTCCCACAGATACTTGATCACAATTTAAAAATAACATACAGTATTATCTCAATTTGAACACTTTTGTTTATTACTTTATTTATCTGAATACATGGTTAAGCTACTGAAAAAATGACTAATTAAACATGGTAAATCTCTGAACAAAAGTCATGTTATTCTGTGTGGTGAGAGTGATCTGGTTAAAAACAGAATTTGTTATGCAGTTGCAAAAAGCCCTCCATTTCATTAATCTCATGGCTTTGAATATTGTATCCAACACTAGGATAACTTTCAATTTCTGATCCTGAGACATAAATAAAGTCCAGAATTTCTGGTCTCTGCTTAGAGCACTGTCGTGGGTTTGCTCTGGGCCAATTTTCTCTCACCCCCCACACAATTGCTATAAGTTGAGAGGTTTATGCAGACAGAAGAGATTTGATGTGAGGAGGATAATATTAGGATTTATTACTAGCAAGATAAAAACTAAAGAATTATATATACAACAATTCTAACTAGGCAAAAGTGCTATGTATTTACAGAGGTACCTCTCCCCCCTTATATCAGTTCAGGAGGACAAATAGTCACTTTTCTACTTCCAGAGCCACAGGTCTTCCAAACAATTCTGCAACATTTGAAAGTTCTTCTTCTATTATCTCTAGGATGACAGCTCCGATTTGTTGCAGCTGAAACTGTCTTTTTCTTTTCTGTGTCGACCTCAGGGCTGGGCCTACCCCTTCCTGGGCTAAAACCAGAGGCTGAGGGTTACCCGGTCCCTGTGGGGTCCTCCATGGACTGCAAGGGGACACTTGCCTAACCATGGTCTTCACCACAGATACAGGGGATAATGGTTTTTGAGTCCACCCCTGTTTCCTGTGAGGTCCCTCCCCACGAGAGACAGTTCTCACTAATCTTTTCTGGCATGCGTCCATTCTTCGGGCAACAGTTCTTCCATTCTCTGCTGTCTCTTAGGGTCACAAATTCAGCTGCACCAGCATGGATCTCTCATGAGATCACAAGATCCTACCTGGGCCAACTTGCTCCATGGGCCACAGGTCTCTGGCAAGACTCTGTTTAATTTTAGGCCTCCCATGGAGTCACATCTCCTTCATGCACTCCTCTGCTCCAGCGTGAGCTCTTTCATGAGCTACAGAGGGTCTTCTCACTCAGTAGTCTTCTACAGACAGCAGGGATTTTCAGTTTTCAGTCTTTTCCCTGCTGAAGGGAGAGAGAGAGGGGGAGAGAAGGAATAGTCCTCCCTCCTTTGGGCTTCTCTCTTCTCCAGGTGCTAGCTTCGATCTTGGAAACTGCTTTATGTGTCTGCCTGGAATTCCTTCTGCAGTATCCTTGTCCCGACAGTCTTTCATTAGAGTTTTTTCTCCACTCTGTTACATGTCTCAACCAGAGGGGCTTCAGTGCCACACCTGCTCCCGGCCCACGGCCGGGGGAGGAGGGAGGCCTGGCCCACATGTGGGGCCTTGCCATCTCTCCCTACATGGCTCCTAAGTTCTTCTACCTCGTGGCTCTTATCTCTTCTGCCCCCACAACCTTCTCTTCTGTTTTCTTAAGTATCTAATTGGCAGGGGCTTTGCTAAAACTTTTGATTGGCTTTGCTCTGGAAATCCACTTGGAAAAACTATTTTCAGGCCGGGGGGGGCGCTGGTCGGCAAACCCACAACAAGCACAGAAAATATAGCAGCAAAAGAACACACTGAACTATTTCATTTATGGATTTTCTGGTGAATAGGGATCATATATGCCAAGATTTCAGGAATGAAGTAAGTAGACTGTACTAGGTCAGATAAGCTGTGTGCTGGACTCCTTTCCCAGGGACTGTTGCCTTTTAAAAACTCCTTGCTGAGTGTTGGGATTATAATACACAAATAAATCAGCTTTAGTTCCCTCTTGGTTTCCCTTGAGAATACAGTACTGCCTTATATATATGTCATATACAGGGGAAAAGCAAAAATTATTAAACTCAAAATCCCCATCATATAATCAGACAGTTATTTTCTTCATGATGAGTAAATATTCTAATTTTATATTGAAATGCAAATTTATGTCCCTCTTTCTGGCCAGAGAAAAGGGTTTGACCTTGACCTTTGTGTTAGAGAGGCATCAGAACTGTTGAGAGTGGTTTAGCCAAGCTAGAGCTTCTTGATCTCATGTCTTTGTAATTCAAAGAGAAATGACACGTGCAATTTCATGGCCTGTTTGCACAAACAAATGATGGTCTCAAAAGTCAGATTCAGCCCAGATATTATAGGGTATACACAGAAGACAAGTTCAGAGTGAACCTTCAGTGGCTGTTCTGTGTACTCTGAGTTTTTACTTATAGCCTGTTACTTGTCCTCTATGAAGTTGGACGTTTGCTGTTCCTGTGTAGTCATTACTCTACTGTCCATAGACCATTTAACTCTAGGAAAAAGGATTATGGGACTTGTAATCTTCTTTTGCCTTAAATGAAGGAAGTCATGGCAGTCTTGCTTTAAAGCCCCAAATGTTCACTCCATGTTACCCTACTATAATTCTGCAAAAATAGCAGAAAGCAATCTGCAAGAAAGCAGAGTATTATTGAAGTATATGATTTCTCAAGTCAGGTAATGAGTATTCTGGCCATCTTGAGTTCGAAAAACTATCGAGAACTCCATTCCCAGCCTGTCCACTTCTCTCTAGTAGAAAAAGAAAATGCACAGGTCTCTCAGTGTCTGCAGGGATGGCCATACATGCTGGTAGTTAAATACCATGGTTATGAAAGAGGTTGTGTATGGCAGGCATGTCACATAGATCAAATGTTCTTCTGAGTTCTGTCATCCAAATTCCTATTCCCTGAGGTGCTGGAGAGAGGAGAAGAAGCTGCCTTCACTCCTTCTTGAGTCTAGGTGATGATAATGATTCAGCTGCATAGGCTGGTCTGACAAAATGCTCCTTGGTTAGGTAGGTAAAATAGTTGTTGCTATGATTTGAATCCATAGTTGTGCATTGGGACATAAAACCTTAGACATTCTGCCATCGAGTCAAAGAGTCTTAATGCTCAAAACTAATAGGAACTGAGAGAAAGGGTAAAAAGTTGTCAGAATCTGTAGACTACAGTGATCAATACAGAAATTCAAATAAGGCAAATACAGCTCTATTTATGCCTCTGCTATTATGAGAAAGGCATCCTCTAGAGCAGAGTCTTTTGGAGGTTTTGGCTGCTGACTGGTAAAAGTGAGAGACCTAAGGGTTTCACAGAATGTCATAGATGGCCCCTGGAAAAATTGCCTTCAAAAAACGATGAGCAGCAGCTCATTATTATAATGCCCACTGGACAACGCAGAATGTTTTATTCTGATCACTTTTAACATGTCTACAATTTCAGATCCCTGTTAAAATGCAGTTACAACTCAGTAGTGGCCCACCTGGTAAAGCATAGAGTCTGTAGTGAAAGGCTGTGTGATATCACCATCTGTGTGGATTTTCATTACGTCTGAAGTAATTAATTTCAGTGAAGATTGAGTATTTTTTTCACATTTCCATTTTATTTATACCAGCAGAATATATACTTCTGTGTGACTTTGAGAATCTAGGTATCAGTCTCTGCAGTCATGATTTTGTGATTAATTCAATGGGGGTAGGTGCGATTCCCCGTGTCAGAGAAATTACACAGATACAGAAAGAGCAGAACATAAATGTAGAAACAGCAGTTGTGAGATCCTCAGAGACTTAAATGACACAATAATATCCCATCTTCTTTCTTCTCCTGACTCCCAAAGTCTTTTTTACACTGATAAGTATCAGGAAGTAATATCTTCTGTACTAAACCTTGTCACTGTGTTTGAACTACAGCCAAAAAAAAAAACTTCTAATCTACACACCTAAGATGGACACTGCTATTTTCTTCTGTATATACCAACTCCTATAGAGTCTTTCATAGACATGTCTCATGTTCCTGTCTCCTACTCTTCAGGAAGTACAGCAGCACTTATCACCTCTGCTTTTCCAGTAACCCTGCTTTGTCTTTAGACTCTGTAGTCAGATCTGACTTGCTTAGGCTGCTTCATGACAGCCGGTCTCCACAGAAGCAAGCTGCTCATGTCCACGGTCGAGCATTAAGTGTAGAAGAAAGAATAATCCCATTTAGAACAAGCTCATACAAACAGCAGTAAGACAATCCTAGATATTTTAAGAAATCTTGTCATGCAATTTAAACCAAAAATTAAGATTTGCAAATCCAGCAAATACTGTAAAATGGAAATTAAATGTTAGAGCATATACTAAAAAAAAAAAAAAAAATCTGTTTGATGATTGTATTTACATAATGCAGAAGGAGCA
Source organism: Platyrinchus mystaceus (assembly GCA_035041135.1). Lineage (NCBI taxonomy): Eukaryota > Metazoa > Chordata > Aves > Passeriformes > Tyrannidae > Platyrinchus > Platyrinchus mystaceus. The sequence continues at coordinate 84,841,240 of JAWWLV010000121.1, read as the reverse complement.
TCCACACACAAGGCAGACGTGGCAACGTTACACTAGCGTGTAAGACCAAAAAAGATCAAGTATTATTTCAGTAATTCAGAGGGTGAGAGATAACTCAGAAGGAAATGTTTTCTAAGTATTTAGTTACTGAGTGAAGTCTGTTAGAAGCCAAATCCAGCAGCAGCATTATACTTGGGCTACTGTTTGTTAAAGCTGCAGCAAAAGGAACCAAGAGAGGGCCCATGAACTTCATCCCGTAGTTTTTGAAAGGGATGTGTTTCTCCCAGAGTGACAGGGTCTAAAGTGAGCAACCCCTGTGTAGGAATGAAAAAGCAACACAAAAGAACAATGTAATGGCAATTGCAATTAAAAATAAGTGCTTAAAAAATATGTAGAACACCACCTTAGGATTGTGAAGGCCTTAGAGTGCAGCTCTTCCTGGACCAGGAAGAGAATGCAAGTCTGGACTTGGAACGAGTCCCCAGATGTCCCTCAAACTACAGGTTAGAAGGATTGGATATCTGTTAGCAGCCAGTGCTGCAGAGGCAGCTTTTTCTAACGGAGCAGTTTTTATATACAGCTTGGCCATGCTTTTTTCTTCGTACATGGTCTGACACATTCAGTGTGAGCTTAACTTTAAGGGGACGTAAAGGGTATATTTAATCTCAAAAAGCTATGTTGTATGAGAGGTCTTGCATCAGCCCTGATAAAGCTTTGCCTAAGATGGTAAAGAAGTCAGGTGCTCTGTGATGGGTAAACCAGGAAGTCAGAAGCAGGTCCCCATGGAGAGCAGGGCAAGGGCTCCCCGGAGGAAGGAGGGGAAAGAAATGGCACCTCTGTTCAGCTGGGGGGGGAAAAAAAGGAAGACCCAGAGAAAAACTTGTGGCATAATTGCTTGGCACCTGCCAGTTTGACTGAAAGCTCCAAAAAGAAGAGCAGCCAATTAGAGAGTTTGCCTTGCAGATGGCAGTGCATGTCTTCCTGAAAGGTCAAAGGATTTGGCCCAACTTCATTACTTCAGTATTGGAAACAGCAGGGCTTGACAAAAAGGTATGATTCACTGTGTTCCTTTCTGACTCTCTAGGAGTTAACCAGGACAGAAAAGTAAGTTGATGGTATAAAATAATCTTATTTTGTACCTAGTCTCAAAAGGCATAAAAAGGTTGTAATTGTTGGGAATAAGGAGTATCAACAAGCTTCTCACAGTTTAAGAGTGGCTTGTTGACCTCTTTTGCTTTTTTTTGCCTGGTAGGAAAAAGGCCCTGAGATTTCTGAGACAGCTGAAGTACAGTATCTGCTATCCTAGAAAATGTAAGAAATGCTGATTCTCTCCTCTTGTCCTTTTCCTGGTCATTGCTCCTACAAACTGTGAAGCAAAATTTAGTGTAGTTTGGTGCCTGGACTCAGCTCTGTTTTGCTCCAGTGCTGCCAGATGCTCACTTGATCCCTCAGTCTGTTGGTGGAAAAGAACAGCTTTCCTAAACCATTCATATTAAAATACAAATAACCCAACCCTCAGGCCTTTTTCATTCATAAAAAGACAGAGGAAAGAAACGCATTGGATTTTTTTTCTTTGGATAGCTTGAAACAGAATTAAATCACAGCTGTACCATAGATCACTTTTGTGCTATCTATATAATCCTTCAGCTCTGCTATATGTGCGGGATTTTTTTTAGATTTCTGTTATGCCATTCAAATATTCGTTAAAACAAACCCCAAAATGTAAAGGAGGAGGAGATGTCACCACAGCAGTGATCCACTCTTCAGGGCTTCACCTGCTTTTCCCTTTTTTCTTTCTCTGGGTATATCCCTCCCAACCCCAGCATTCATCGTAGTCTTGTTCTCCCATCGCTTTACATGATACCACCTCAGAGCTGTATCCATTGTCTCCAGAGAAAACCTGTTGGATTTGACGAGGTTTACATTTCTTCAGAGAGCGAGTGGAGGAAAGCAGAGGATTGTTGAATTCCTCACCCCTCTGCGGCTGCTCTTCAGTTTGTGTGTGTCTGGTCTTGTGGCTGGTTTAAGACCGCTGTTTTCCACCTTCACATATCTCGTGCACACCGTGCGTTTTTTTACATTTTTTTTTTTTTCTTTATTGGGGTGAGCGAGACACCCGGCGGGAGGGCGAAGGGCCGCCGGTGCCACACGGGGCCGCTCCCCTGCCCGCCGCTCCCCCTGCGGCCGCCGGAGGGCGCTGCAGCACCGCGGGCAGCGCCGCCGGGCCGGGTTGGGACCGCTCCCTCCGCGATTCCTGCCCTGCCGGGAGTGATGCTGTCAGCTGTACCAGGCACTTTTACATGAGAGACGAAAGAAAGAAAAAAGACAGAGAGACAGGGAGAAAGAAAGGAAAGAGAAAGAAAGAAAAAAGAAAGAAAGAAAGAAAGAAAGAAAGAAAGAAAGAAAGAAAGAAAGAAAGACAGAAAGAAAGAAAGAA
>JAWWLV010000121.1:84800778-84838434 GCA_035041135.1 Platyrinchus mystaceus | reverse complement strand
AAGGAAAGGAAAGGAAAGGAAAGGAAAGGAAAGGAAAGGAAAGGAAAGGAAAGGAAAGGAAAGGAAAGGAAAGGGAAAAGAAAAAGGAAAAGGAGTATGTTCTTTCCCAAGTGTCAGGTGTTCCCTGAATGTGCAGTGAAGCTGGATGTATGATCGCTGGTTACATGTAAGAGCTCTCAAAATGGTCACAACTCCAAAGTTTTGAAGTCAAATTCATAAAGCGTAAGAAGAAATAATGGTTGTATTTGACAGCCCACCCTTTTCTCTGATTCAGTAGTGATTATGAACTCACTTAAATCAATGCAGTTACATTAAGGAGCGTTAAAAAAAGCACATTTGTCCCCATTCCTGCATTATTTGTGGCAGCTGCTCTGACAGATTAATGTCAGGCTACTGTGTCGTTTGGTGACAAGCCTCGTTTTGTTTTTCATGTGCTGCTTTTATTGTTAGACTGTGCTATTCCCTCACTACACCTTCGTTACTTTCCTATTAAGGTGCAAGTCAGATACATCAGGAAAATTTCTTGCAACCAGTGAAGGCTTGTGCTGGAGCATTATTAAACTTTGATGATAATCTGTTTAAGGAGGAAAAAGAAGATATTATTGCTGACAACCAAAATTTTTTGATAACTGATGTACTGCTCATCTAGCTGCTATCTAAGAAAGGTCAGTTGACAAGGGCATAAGAGGAAAGATCTTGCTCAGACAGAGGGGACAAAAAAAGCAAGTTAGCTTTGGAGGAGCAACGTCTAGTTTGATACCTTGAGCCATTAAAACACAGCACCTGAAGCATGGAACTGCACAGGACTGTTTTATGTAGCTCCATGCACCTTAGTGTGGCGTTTAAGTTGTCAAATGAGTGAATTAAAGTCTTCATGCCTTCAGCTCACCAACATCCTCAAAGAGTAAAATTAAACTTTCCTGGGATTTGGGCTCAGGCTGACCTGGCATGGACAACCTCGCTGCCCAGATAAAGGCCATCAGAGATTGCAAATGTACAAGGGCCGAGCCCTAAGGCCAGTGCTTGGGCTTCTCTACCCAAATCACAGTGGGGCTAACAACACACAGTCCTGGTTTAGGACCCTAACCCAGCTGTGGACATCTAAAAGGGGAGCACAACCAGAAGAATGACACTCACCTTGGTATAACTCTGAGGGTCAGCAGGGGACAACATGCTTTGCTGTCCCCTGCTTGTGCAGCTGCACTTCTGCAACTTCAGGATTCTGCTGGACAGCAATGAGGGAAGTGCTCATTTGTTATAAAGTGCTTCGGAAGATCACTAGCATGAAAGTCTGCAATTGTAAAACTACCAGTTCTCAACTTAGCGTGGCAGGGCAGCTGTACTCTGTGTTTAACCCTCGCACTAGCTCACAGCACAAAACTTCCTACATTTAACCCTGAATTTCCATCTTCTTGAAGCTCCCCTCCCCTGTGCAAGACACAGGAGGTCAGCAGAAGGTGTCCCTGGAATTTTTCCCCCAACCTCCTGGAGAAGAGGCTATTCCAGGAGACATGACCAGTGTATCCTTATGTCCTGGCAATGCTTAGTTGCTAGAAAAGTTTTTTAAGTTAGTGGTTGGCATAGCTTACAACAGCCTTCAACCTGCTATAACATGCTCTGAAGTGAGGACAGCTGCAGGCAACAATTACTTTTTTTGAACTATGCTCCAGTCTGATGTGCACATGCTGCCCTTCAGCAAACTATCACAATTGCAGGCAGAGATGGGAGGGCCTTGCCTGCAAGCTACTGCCTCCGGTTGTGAAGCCTTTGCACTTCCTCATGAATGGGGCTGGCGAAGGCCTGCAGAGTTGGCTTCACCTGGGTGTTTGAGCAAGATTCAGCAGGACTTGTTCACAGAAATTGACACTGGACCAAGCCCTTCAGATGCACATTCCTGAGCCCACTCCTCCCCTTTAGGGTATTTTATGTAAGCCGCTCCCAGGTTTCCCTCTCACCTTAATTACCTTCTTGTAGTGATCACTCTGCATGTGTGCCTGTGTGTGCGTGTGTGTGTGCATGCAGCCCAATCTCTTCTAATGTGATGCTGGCTTCAGGCTGAACCTTTTTTCCAGTGCCTAAATACAATTCATCTGGATATTAGGTGAGGACAAGAATTTGCTTTAGTCTTGCACACAAAACAAGGAAATGCATTCTGCCTCACCACAACTTCCACAACCACAGCTGCAGTGTTGAACCAGTTGCACTTGCTGGCCTAAAGCAAGGCAGCCAGAACAAACTTGGGGTCACTCTGCTCCTTCCCTCATTGCTGTTCCTCCTTCAGAGTTCTCTGGACACCAGTCTCAAAGTGGGAACTGCAGAGTCTCTCTCTCTTGAGGTGGATAGAGGAACCTCTGGTAAGTGAGCTGCAGCCACATGCAGAATGCTAGAGATGAGGGTTGGCATGATCCTGGAGGAGTATTGAACTAAAAGATGTTAGAAGGCAATCTGAAGAAATGCTTCCTCTGAAGTTCACTAATAGGCTGGAGATTTATGGTCCTTGCCTTGCAGCCCTGGGAGCTGGCTATGGTAAGAGAGGCTAGAAGAGCAGAGACACAAATTATTCACTCCCAGTGTGATTCAGAAGTGTCTGTCCACACTACTGGCATGAGTCAGAGCCTAGAAAGGTCTTTGGCATCTGTGAAGATAACCCAAAGAGTTCCAACCCTTGAGAAACAGTTTCAGACCTTAAATTGGTCTTGTCTCCAGATGTAAGCTAATTTTTGACAGATGCAGAATTTCCTGGATGAAAGTTAGATGGAGTGGCTGAACGTACCTTGCCATTGGCTTTCTTGTTGTTGGTTGGTCTGGTTTAGTTTTGGGTTTGGGGGTTTTTTTATGCTTTTGTGGTGGGTTTTCTGTATCTTTGCATGTTTCAAAAAGGATTGAAAAGAAATGGAAACGCTAACGGGTGTTTTGGCTCGTTCTGCTGTGTAGAGGTTTTCTGTGCCAGTTACCTAGGAAACTGCTGTAGGATTGAATTTGGATGGATGTGTTGTCAACTGCAAATGAGTACAGTGGCTTTTCAAGAGATGGGGAAAATATGAATGCTTGTAATGTGATTTCTGGGTAAGATGGTGGTCCTATCTTTTTGAATGGCATTCTGTAGGCACCCTGCAGCTGCACAAAAGGGATTGCAGATGGAGTGCATGGCCATGCCTAGGCACCTGAGCTTGAATGCCCTCATGTTTGTGAGCTGGGTTAGCATTTTGCCCATTTTATTACAATAGAGTTATGATGATTCAAAGAAATTACAGCCTTTCTAGACATTGGGACTGCAGTACTGCACAGACTTTCACAAAAAAAAAAAAAAGGACTGATGAAACACATCTAATGATTGAGGTACATCTAAAGGCTTATGCAATAAAAAAATTACTGCAGAGGTTTTCCTGGAAATCATCAATAATTGGCCTTTTTTAATACAACAGCAAAAATGTGAAAAAGCAGATAAGTGCTTCAGCCTGGGAGAGTTATACTGATGTCTATCAGCTGCCATGATGGCTAAATCTGCAAGTGGTTACTTATCCCACAGGACCCACAACTTAGAACAGTCCATGGCTGAAAAAAATGAGCAAAACAGTGTGCTTTACTCAGAATAGAACTCCCACAATTCCTCCTATTTCCTTCCCCATTCCAAAACACATACAAGATTAACATTTGGGCTTACACTGAGCACCAATTTCCTTGTATTTCACCTACAAAGTGCACTTCAAATGGCAAATGCAATCTCTTAGTAGTATGTTCATGTTATGACAGGTGTCACCAGTTGGCAGAGCTATGCATAATCTTCAAAGGTTTGGTTTCTTCCCCTGCCCCCAAACAGGTGAGCAAATTTCAAGCCCTGAAAAGACAGGTTGTGCTGCTTCTTTTGGGTTAGGCAAGTGCAATAGGTGAGAAGAAGACAGAGGTAAAACACTACCCTTATTTCTCTGGCTAAAGCTTCCAGAGGCACATCTGAGGCCAGCTTGTCCCTGATCCCTACAGCTGTGCACCACCAGAGCACTCATATCCCCTGCATTTCTCTGCAGGTGCTTCTCTCCTCCCAGGGGTCTAAAATGAATGCAGAACTTACCAGTCCTAACTTCTGGCCTGACCATGGGGCTGTACTGCAAGGACAGGACAAGGCTTCCTGCAAGGACAGAACACGTATCTTGTTTTTCCTTCCTGTTGAGTGCTCCCCAGGTTCTACCTTCAGGGTAGAATTGGTCCCTCAGAACTGAGGGTCAGATGATGGTCCTACCAGATGTTCGATCATCTTGTGTTGGGCTGCCACACCAACACAACTAAGACAAACCACGCTGTGGACACACCTGTACTCTGCCCCTGCCTAGTTTGCTGCCAGGAGGCCAGGCTACATGAGTCCAGACAGCTGCTCCTGCTGCTGCACTGGGGGCAGACATCAGAGTCGGAAAGAAGCTGGGATATCTCCGATCTCTTATCTGTTGCCTATAAGAATACAGACACCGCTGATCACTATTTCTTCAACTGCATTGGAGATCAGCCAAAACCTATAAAACTGCAGGCTGATGGACCTGGAGGTGGCTGCAGTCCCAAACTTTCCCTCTCGCATCTCTCTTTGGAGATGGGCTGAAGTGACACCCAGAGCTGGATTCCTTTCCTCCCTGCTCAAGCAGATGTGCACACAATCCTAAGCAGAGTCCGCTATTTCAGGCCCATCTGTAACCTGCATAATGAATAATGTACAATGAATTTGTGGTCTACATGTTTATTAAGTGACTCAGTATTTCCAGTGGAGATTTTGTGCTCATGTTTTACTCACATCTCAAAACCCACTCACTCTTTTTATTATTCCCAGCAGTGGTAGGTGATAATAAATTATACAACTGCAGATGACGGTAACTATATCAACAAACAAATTGTATCAATTTTCAGTGTGAGTTTAAAGCTCCGTTTACTGGTTGTGCAAACTCTGAAAAAGGAATTTGGGAACACTGCTGCTGTTATTAAACCTTCTTACCGGGCTGTAATCCAAACCTTCCATAAGGCGTCTCTAAAGAAGATTTTTGCCTACTGTGTACCACTGCTTTTGCATACAACATTACAGATTTACATATGTAAGAGCAGAGAGAGAAATGTAACTAACACAACAGTGACAGCTCTGTTTGTTACTTCCTGGAAGGGATGAAAGACAAAAGGCCTCGGTGGTGGAATTCAGAGCTAATCCCCCTCCACTGCATTTGCAGAAACACATTAGTGCCCTCCAAAAAACAAAGGCTTGCAGAAAAGCATCAGTCAATCAACAGCACAGCTACATTCTGTTTTATTGAAACAAGCTCACATTCTCTCTAAATTACTCTGGATCCTATTTTAAGCTTAATAAGCTACTCAGTAATTTGTATGGCTGTGGAAAGATGTAAACTTATGCTGCAGCAGCCATTTTGAAACAGCTGACAGACCCATGGCCAGATATTGACTTTTTGAGGAAGTAGTTGTAGCAGTATTTGGAAAGTTACAGTATACTTTCCAAAGCTACAGAGACTATTGAGAATCTTATATCTATGTGATAGTGGTACATGTCAGTCACAAGAATGCTTAGTCAAATGTTAAGTGTGGCATTTAGTGCATTCTTGTTTCAACTGAAAATTTTCTGCTTTCCGTTGTTTATGCTCATAGGCTATGGGGAAAAATAGGCCTGGAGCTGTGCTGCTTACCCGAATGATCCTCACCTCTGAGGTGCTGGATGGTGCATAAAGGTGAGAGAATAAACATGCCTGAAACTTTCAGTGAGAGGAGACCATTCTGCAGGCTCTGAATTTCTCCACATAGTGATCCTGATCCCTGTGGGTCTGGGAAAGGCTAAAGCGATGAAGAGCTGACTAAACTGCTGTGTGACTAAGCCTCCTGGATCTCACCACACTCAATAACTAATACTTTTAATTGAGCTGCTGATCGCCAGCCGGTTTTGCACATTTCATTGCCATAAATATGCTTAGGGCTGTCATCAACCTATTCTGTCCGCTCCTTTTGCAGTTGTCCCAGGGGTTGAGAAGCAGCCCTCTGCCAGTGGAGATGAGGAGGTTTCGTCCCAGAAAACTGTTGGAAAAAGGCCCCTCAGAGAGAACGAACTCAATACCCTCCCTTGTAATTGCTATTGGGACCTCGCAAAAGTACATATTTGCAATTAGGGTTGTACTTCAAGGTGTTCTTGGAGCTCAACACCATTAACTTTGACACTGAGAGCCTGAGGCCAGACCTTTGAGCATTTCCTTCTGCAACATCACCAATGTTTGCATGAATAAGTAAGACCAATTACAGACATAAGTCAGTTCTTGCTACTCAGATGTTTCTTTTCCATGTACTTACTATATGTACATTCCTCAGCATCTTTTTAAAACAACTAGCAGTCACTATAAAGCCAGAAGTGAGTCAGGACATATGGATTGTTACTGTTGGGCTTCTATAAGGTTTTAAATGTGTTACACAAATTGTCAGTTAATCTGGAAAGTTAAAATTTAAAAAAAAAAATCAGGTAGTGTCATTTGCTTAGCTTCAGACTGCAAGAAGCTGTTCTCCAAATAAACACTGTATGCCTGGAAATCCAAGCACTTTCAGAATGGCTCCCATTTTAGCATCCATCAACTGCTTGGCCATTTTTAAACTTGAATAATTATTTATTCACTCAAACAGGCTGTAATGTTGCATTTATTTTGTTGTGAGCTGAGCAACACTCTTCTCTTCTGGAGGACACAGCCAACCTTTACCTTGGCAAAGCAACTCACTATATTTTGATCAGAAGAATATTTGATTTTACTTCATTTGCATTCCTGTTGGTTTGCTGTGAGGTTTTTATTTCTCACTGAACACTTGTCGTCTTGCACACACCAGTCTATCCTCAAAATGACCAGATTTACATTGTGTATAGCAAGTAACTTTTAAAACAACCTGGTATTCACGGAAACAATTAAAATGTTTTATTGGACTCTTTCTCAAGAGCAAGGTGCCCCAGGCCTGTAAGGGACACAGCTTCTGAAGACATGAGGCACCACTGCTGCTGCACACTGTGTTGGCAGTGCCCAGCAACCACTGCCCCTGCCAACCCTCCTGTCTTAGGCCAGCTCTGTGCTCCCCTTGCTTCCCAGTGTCTTCCAGCTGAGGAGCAGAGCTCATGTTACTGCCTGTCCCCCTCTCCAGCAAGAACAGCTTTTCAGAGGATATTGCTTTGTGCTTAATTAAAATTTCTTCGGACTGGGGGGAGGGTTTTCTACAGCTAAGCCTGGACTAATTTACTTTTTTTCTTTATATCTGATTCTCTTATGGTGAGAAACACCAGAAGTTAATATTAGAGTAAATTACCCTACATTGTATGAAAAATAGTAAGGATGATCCACAGGAACAGCATAAGGTGTTCACCACAATTTCATAACAACATCTCCTCTAGGAACAAAATACACCAATAAGGGGACCATTTACAAATACAGAGAGAATTTTAAATAAGCTTTTTTAATGGCCACCCCTGGGTTTTTGGTCATATCCTGCCTTCAGTTTGTCTGTCTTTTACATCAGGCCCTTTTTTTCTGACAGACCTCTCATTTGATTTGTCCCTTCTTCACAGCTTCTAGATGGAAAAGAAGCACTCAGAGGCATGGAAAATTGCTCTTCCCTGTTACAATAATCATATGTAAATATATGCAACATCCTCAGCCTCTTCTGTAAACAGAGCTGTTTGTGTTGTCTTTACCTTCCAGGGCTGCTTTCACAAATGTTCACTTAGTTTGCACAGAAGTGGCCTTGCTCCTTTGCTTTTGGGTGGAAAAGGAGGACACTGGTGTTAAGTACACAAAACCTGGCAAGACCGCAGCACCAAAACAAGCTGACAAAACAACTGAAAGAGCATCTTTGGAAGTAAGACTTTACTCGTACAGGAAAAAAAGATATCTTCTTAATCTAGGTTCACTAACCTGATTTCAAAGAGTTGTGGGCAGCAGTTTGTCCAGTTTTAACTTGGGTCAGCAGCTCAAGTTCAAACGCTGTCATGAACCTGATACTTTAACCTGGAGAGCATGCCAGGTGCTTAAGGAGGCAGGAAAGGTTCTGCAGGAGGCAGAAACACTCGGTATCACTCTTCCAAGAGAAGTGGTAGCATCCCCATTAGGTGACAGGGAAGTGCTTTTGGAAATTTCACCCTAAATTTTCTTGGAGCTCAGCCATTCTTTGAAGAGTATTTAGACTCTTGCTTCTTTGTCAGCTTTAAACCACAAATATGGAATTTTAAGTGCTTTGGTTATGGAGCTGAGAAAATAGTCTTTTTATGGAGTAAAATTTAGGGCATTTATTTGACTGCTTTTAGTTAAATGAAAGCTGATTTTTAGTCAACTAATTCTATTTATCAACCTCCGTCTGAATTTTTAAGAAACTAGGGTCAAAATGACTTCTGAATTAGTTCTTATTTAACACCTCTCTGGTTGATCAAGCACTGACCAGGCAAGTTGGTAAAATCTCTGGCAAGTTGACCTGTCTGACAAATTCATCCCTGCCTGCTCTTCTGCAAAAACACTTGGATCTCTCTTGAAATAAAAGGGGCACTGCCAGCAAAGACTGAAGGATTGCCATGCCAAAAAATTACGCTTTAGTCTTAACATACAAGGTTAAAATCTGAACATTATCCCCACATCTTTTACTAGGAAAATTTCCATTTCCTTCTTGACAAGTACAAATGTCTGTAACTGGCACTGTTTTTTCAAGCCAACACTGTTTTGTAAAATTTATTTTAAAAAATTAAACAAGGAGTTAACCCCTTATTAATTTGAATTGACAGATTCTTGATTCAAATAACTTCTTTACCAGAATGTTTTCTCCAAATGATTCTTCTCTTCAGCAACTTACATTTCAGTGACATATTTTCTGACCTTGGTAAAATGATTTGCATGTAGCTCTGCCTAATTTGTACTTCAGCCTATAAGCAAATAATATTTCTTTTCTTCTACATCCACCCATCTTCTGGAAAATCTGGTTTTACAGCCAAGGTTTTGCAGACCCAGGTACTGTATTTCATTGTAATGTGGCTGTGCTAGTGCCAAGATGTGTCAATTGCCTGAAATAATTGGTGTCTGAAGGGTTCGATTTTCTCTCTTTGCTATAATTACATATTATGCAGATGGAGTTAAGGATTTATTTAGAAAAATTGAATTTTTTTCCTTCATCTTTCTCACTATTTTTTTTTCCATTTTGACGTTTTATGACTATTTTGCTTTCCCATTTTTCTTAGACTACCTATGGGCCCCAAAAAGATATTATTCAATTGTGGGTCATGCTATCAAGAATGTCAGATAAAGATTTATATCAAGGAAGCTATAGAGCTGTTATCTATTTAAAATATTTTTTAAGCATGTGGTATTATATTTCAAATTACTCTGGAATGAAAAGAAAATAAATAAGAATATTTCTGTGGATTTTTTTTATATAAATGGTTAACTTGAAAGTGGATAATTTCATCAAATATTTTGATGAAGTTGTTCATGGTCTCTGACTAGCAGGACTGTGCACATGCCAGGATGTGCTAAGAAACAGGTTGTCCTGAGAGAGCTGAGCTTGTTAGATTTCTGCTGCAAGGCCCAGTAACTTTGGTAATAGAGACTACAGTAATATCAGGAAACTACTGAAGCAAAACACCTTCTGTGGCTCTGATGCTGCCACTGAATGGAAAGGGATTGTTCGTTTAATTACCAAACTGGCTGGTCCTCAAATGTGCCATTTTGTCATCATAAATTTTGGGAAGAATCTGGAGAATGTTGCTAAGGGCAACCACTGCATCTTGAGTAACTGGAAACAAAATACAGGAAGAAAATAGAACAAAGACTCCTTAAAGGAGTTTACTGCATTTAGTGCCTTGTAAGCAAGCACATCTTACAATTACCCTGGTTATCTCTCAGCAGGTAAATGCCTTGGAACATTAAATGTCAAGTAAAATTAAATTGCTGGCTGAGTATCCCCTCCAACATGCGCTAACCTGCTTCAGCCAACACTGTTAAGGGGCAGGCAGTGTCCACGGAGCATGGCCCACTTTGCTCCTTCTTCTACACTCCCTCAGAGAGTGGAGGGGATTTTCTGACATTTGCAATAGTCTTCTCAAATTGATAGTGTATTTTTGTTCTGTCTCCTCCACTCTCCATGGCCATACAGCTGGCATTGGGTACAGATGGGTGAGTGGATGCTCCTGTAATCACAGCTCAGTAAAATATTCTACAAATGTCATCAGCTGTGTCAAATGGAGCCAAGAATCCCCGACACAAAAGGCACTACGATTTAATCTGCAGTCCTGTGGAACTGGGGTAAATTTCACTGAGGACCTGAAAGAGTCACCAAAAATAGAGGAAAACTCATGCACACAATGACATGGGAGAGACGGATGAAGGGTTGTCCAGACGAGAGTTCAAACAGCTACTGTTCTCTGTCCACTCAGCTGACCCCTGGAGCCTTCTGAGCCAGTAAGAGCAATGCAAGACAAGCATGTAGCACAGTGCTGTCAAATATTTTAATGAATGACCTTATTGGGGATTGAAGACCTAGAGAAGGCTCCTACCCAGTATAATGAGTGGACCCTCCTGACTGTCCTTCTTGAGGACAGATGACTGTTTCTCTACAAAGAAATCAATTTAATACTCCATTTCAAACTGTGCTACATTTGGGATGGTTTTTCTCTGCAGTTTTCTGTTCAGGCTCATCTGTATTAAAAAAAAAAATAATTCAGAATTATTTTCCCTTACTTGGACAGTTACATGGGCTGACGCTTCCAGACTCTCTCCCCAGAGCAAGTTCTCTGAATTCGTACAGCTCAAGTAGCCTTTCCAGTTTACAGCAGTGACTAAGGTTCCCAGCAGTAGTGCAAGCTTCACAATTAGATGAACATATATACATGCATACATATTTATACACAGATCTATACATATACTACACACACACACAGAATAGGTACGTCTGTGTGTATAAAAAGGCTGCATAGAATTTCTGCTCTCATGTTCCCTAAGATCTACGTCTGTACAAGTTATGGAAATTCTGGCAAAATACAGAAAGTGTCAAGCATATTTTATATTCACACAGCTGATCTGTTGAAGCATGATTTTAAGAGCCCCTAGCTATTTAAACACTTACTGTAAAGCAAGTGAGTAAATGGTTTTCTGGATTAGGATCTTAGTCAGGTTGTAAATTTCTGGAGTATGGGACTGTTTGCCTGATTTTGTACACAGCCAATAGATTTTGGTCCCTAGGAATAGTTATAATCGCTCCAAGAACTGAGAAAATGCACTGAGAAAATGCTGTACTATTTAGTTTCCAATTTAATTTGGTGAAATTTTCCAGACAGCTCCTCAAATAATATAAATAATGACAAATACTTTTTAAAAAATGATAATTCTCCTTTGCTAGGCTTCTTTGACAAATTCTTGAAATAAACCCTCTGATGTCTCAGGGCACAGCTATAGGTTCTGTCACAGTTTCAATTGTTACTGCTTTTTTTTAAGATAGGCTGCTCAGAGGGAAAATATATTTCAAGAGAAAAACCTATCCAATCTAGCCAATGCAATTTTCCTCAAATTGCTAATAAAATTTGATAAAACTCCCTTTTCTCTTGGGAGAATATAAGCTCTAAGGGGTCTTCAGCATATGCCTCTGGTTAGATAAACACTTGGGATGCTGTTCAGTTCAAGAATGGCAAACCTGAAGCTGAATGTCTCTATATCTATAGGTCTTTAAACTGATCACAACAGAGAGTACAGGTCAATGCAGTCAGTGGAGCCTAAAGCTCACAAGTCATGGGGGATGAAATCCGTGTGTTTGTGGAGTTTAAGTCACCAGGGGCACCACAGATGCCCAGGAGCATCACAAGGCTGACAGGACTGATGTGGGATGTGTGAGAGGTCACATGGCATATCCCATTGCGCCTAAAACAACGTAACTTGATTGAACTCCAGCTGCCTACCGAAGGCAACCTGAACCAAGATTTATGCTCCACCACTTTGCTGATTAAGAGCTTAATTCAGTTGCCTGTACCAGGCATCTCAAGCCAGTTGAAAAGCCTTAGGGTAGCCTAGATGCTGGTAAGAGGCCAGAAGACGTGACGCTCACCTTTCTGGAAGAGCAGCTGAAGCAGCCAGGTGATGTTACAAGGGCATTTCTGTTACCCATCAGTGACCTGTGGAACTGCTCCCTCGATCCCAGTGACTGTAGCTGGAGCTGAGACCCCAGTACATGTATAAAAGTCTTCAATTATCTCACAGCCCTTTCGGTGCCAGTCTGAAGTTTTCAAGTAATGTTTATGCAGCTACTTCATTCTTCTACTATTTATCCACTCACTGCCCTGCATTCTCTCTTTTGTGTATATGTACTTTGGCTTGCATATTTTGCCTGGACATTTTTAGACTTACCCAGTGACTTCTCTGCTGGCTCACACACTCGATCCATAAACTTTCCTTGCTGCCAACCAGCTTCCCATCAGAAACTTTCCACATGGCTCCCAGGCAAAGCATGAGGAACATTCTTCCTCCCATCTCACTTCTCATTCTTGGGGGGAGAGCAGAGGATGGAATGCAGCAGTGGCAGGAGCTGGAGACTCCACCACATTCCTGACAGCCATTTTTGATGGGTCAAGGACATCCCAACAGCTTGCTTGCAATTGTCTTTCTGGTATAATCTCATGCATTGCATGACTTTAACTTTGGTTTTGTTTTAGTGGAAAACCATAGATATAGTTTCTTGTAAAATATAATACATACTATATTTAAAGAGACCTTTACAATTAAATAATTTGTGGCCTTTCTCTCCCAGGCAATTGAAGAGTGATTAATCTGTTGTTAGTGGCCAGGCATACCAGGGCAAGCTGGGCTAAAAATTATCTAAGTGAGTAAAATGTACTTATAAAATTCTATCATTATGCATCTACATATCTATGTATTCGTTCAAATATCTGTCACGTTGCCATCGGGGCAGCAGCTGGCAGGTCTGAGCTCAGCTGCTGAACTCCCTGGAGAGATTAAGGCCAACAATTACCCAAAGAGCACATGGAAGCAGCAGCAACTGTGGCAAGAAAGGAAAGAAAGGCAGGAAGGAAGGAAGGAAAGAAAGGAAGGAAGGAGCAAAAGGAAAGGAAGAAAAAGAAGGAGGGAGGGAGAAAGGGAGGGAGGGAAAGAGGGAAGGAGGGAGGAAAGGAGGGAAGAAGGGAGGAAAGGAGGGAGGGAGGGAGGGAAGGAAGGGAGAGAAGGAAGGAAGGAAGCAAGGGAGGAAGGGAGGAAGGAAGCAAGGGAGGAAGGGAGGAAGGGAAGCAAAGGGTACTGTTTATAGGGTTTGCGTCATCTGTGCTTTCAGACTGAGATGAATGTCATTATAAACTTGCCTGCAGGCTAAACAGTACCTTCTAAGTGCAGCTGAGAAAAGTAGTACAGCCTAAAAGGACTCCAGTCCCTGAGCAGTGTTCCCAGATCCCCCTGCCAAGTCCCCCTCCAGAATATTTATCTTTCATCACAACAAAAACATTATTAATTTTTCATCTCTGCCTCAGTTTGCTTCTTCATGAATGCACAGCTGATGTCTACACCTGCCCAGACTGACAAATCAAGATTCTCTTCTGCACATTTTATTAGATTTCTGCCACATATATGTTAGTGAGCCCCTAATGTTTTATTTCGATATTTTCCTTTTCCAAAAATAATGTGATATTGATTCCACCCCATTTGACCTTCAACCAGGCCTTTTTTTCTCAGATTTCAATTTCAAATTATTGTTCTGAGGACTCGTCAGCTCTACAACAGCTTCTAAACAAGTGGTATCTTTTCAATTTATCCTTACCAAGGGTGCAGATATCAGCATTAAAAAAACAAACAAACAACAAAAAAAACTAAAAACAAGGTGAGAACAAACAGTGGGCCAAAGGAATAACAATTACAGCAATCATGATGAATTCACCAGGCTCATTGCACTGATTATCATTTGAAACATCTTATTTCTTTTGATTGCCACAGTGCCATGGCAACCTCTGAGCAAGAAATAAACCCAAGATTTTTTTTAAAATAAGACCCTAATGCATTTAAAACAACTGAAGGTACTTAGAAAGAGGAGCAAATGTCACCCTAACTGTTTGAACTTGGGATGTATTTACACAGTAGTTGCTTCAGGTTTTGGACAGGTAAATAAACTCACATTAGGTTTCTTGTTGCTGGGGGTCTGTTGCTGGTCTCCACTGCAGCTCATGTAAAGGTAGCTCACATGCTGCTAGAATTCATCAAAGCCATGCCTGCAGCAGCATGGAGACGTGCCCTTCCTGTCAAACACAGAGTCTGAAAGGTCCAGGCTTTTCATACTGGAATTTGTCTTCAAAAACTGCTTTGCAAAATGCTTAAAGCTTTGACTAAAGAAAGTTTTCATTAGCGGTATTCTGCCCCTAGGACCTCAGCAATTTTTCGTTTCTTGTTTGTTTTACTGTAGTATTGTTATTATCTGTTTTGCTTGTGACCCTCCATTTCAAAGTGGCTGCTGCATGCATATTGGTGACACAGGGCTGCAGTACAACACACAACTCAGACTCAAATTAACAGCAACCTGCAGTCTGACTTCAATGAGCTGTAAGGATGATGTTTCTTGACCGTCTGGTGTTTAAATGAATTGAAAATCAAAACCCTGTTTTTCTTGGTTCTCTTCCAAATCACACACTACAGTTTGCCTCATTAAAGATTAAAGCAGATGTTGGTAAAAGGAGATAAATCTGAATCAAATTTGAGATCCAAATAGTCCTGAACTTGTGGTTTGGGCTTTTCTGAAACGTAGGAGGAAGCATTGAATAATTCAGTTCCATGGGATGAAGAGGAGCTGTAGGGTCTTAGCAAGATGCTTCATTTGAGTAGCTCTGTGAACTCTGTCTGTCCATGGTGAGTTGAAGGTGAGTTGCCCACTGTAAATCAGCAAAGATGTCCTACAAGGCATGGGGAAATAAGGTCCTGCAGAAACACCTTTCTACCTATGCCTTTGAAGAGCTGATTCAGACCTAGATCTCATATCCCAGATGCAGGATGTACATGCTTTTCTCTCCCTGTGGTGGACTGTAAAACAGACAAAATATTGCTGCTGCCTTTTGAAGTTTAGTATCTGAATTGAAAAGATGAGTGAGAAAAGGCCAGGCAGAACACACAGTTACAATGAAATCATTGCAACTAATCTAATATATACTGGTAACAGCATCTAGGTGCCTAGTCACTGTGTGGAATATAGATATAATAATGAGGAAAACTGTTGGGGTTTTGTTTCCTGAGAACATCATCCTACTTGACTGTGACCTTCTCAGTTAACTTAATAAGCCAAATATCTCTGTACAAAAACAGCTCCTTACTTTCCACACTAGAGAATACACTGCCTTATCACGTACTATAATTTTGATTATGAAATAGTTGTGTTCATAAGCTTCACTTTTCTGTTGCTTGGAGCTATGTGTAACCTTTTTTCAGGCTACCACTTCCTCATGCCTCCCAATCCTTCAGCAATAACACTTTGTGCAGGCAAGGGTTATATTTTAAAGGAAACCTCTTTGATCATGTTCCAATGAAAGTTTTTCAAATGTTTTTCATAGGCATATAGGCTGTTAGTTGCAGAGGTCAGACATGTAGTTTGTAAATATATAGGTCAGTGCAGGTGCCTTGTTTGGCCTAACATTCCTTCTTCAGTGTAGCCTTTCCTTTGGGTCATACAGTCTTACAGTACAGCTTCAAGGGAGTCAGACACCTTGGGCACAGAGGGGTGCTAGTGAAGCCCAGAGCTGCTGTAGGCTTCTGACCTTTGATGGTTTTTCCTGGGGTGTAAAGGAACACTGTTGGCCATGGGGAGTAAACTCTTTTAAAAATAGTCTTGTACATTGCCTGTGAGTATTCATTTCACTTGTGTTCTCCAACTATTTTTTTTCTTCCAAAGTTGCTGATTTCATCACTCATCCCAAAGTGTGTGTCACCCCTCATGTACCTCCAAAGCTTGGGGTCCCTCCTTGCTCTGCCTACGCTCTCCTCATGGGTTTACTGTTCCCACCACTGTGCTGTAACTCCCCAATGGCACCAGGACCTTTTGGAAAAGCCACAAAGCTGTAGGCCTGATTTCACTCTGAAGCTCAGCAGGTGACGTTGAGCTTGTGAGAGAGTAGGAGGCACATCAAGCTGAAGATGCAGCTGATCAGAAAGTATTTGACATTTTGTTTTGGTCCAAATGTTCTCTTATTAAGAACATGCTTCCCTTTTGGCTAGTAATTAAGATTTTTTTCCTCTTTAATATTAATCATGTGGCAAAGAATTTGCACAATTTATTTTCTTAACCACATTTTTAAAAATGCAGTTAGAGTCATCTATGCTTTTATCCTGTAGGGCTGTGAGGTGGAGTTTTCAGGTGTTCCTTAGAGGTGTGTGCTGCTGAGTGCTTTCATATGGTACTTAAAAAGCAGGTGTTTATAAAGGACCAGCAAAGCACTGAATGTCCCTCCTCCAGATTCTGTGAAAAAATAATTAGATAATAGTGTATATCTCGGGCTATAGCCACTGTTATCTGTGCTGCCTCCAGGCCATCTAATATGGCAATTTTCTCTGACAGTAGCTGATACACCTGAAAACTCAGTGGTACCTTGCCTTCCTGTGTGTGCTGTCACCCTGACCCCACACCAGCCAATGCAAAGGATAGCTGGGATGAAATGGGTTTTTTAGTCCCATGAATAAAGGTTGTATAGTTATCTTTTTTCGCAAAAAATCCTATTTGTACAATCCTAAAATCTCTCATTGTCTACTCAGATGCCCAACCTATCCTGAACTCTCCGGCTTTCTGAGAGATGAGGACAATAAATTTCAGTTCTGAATCCTAGCATTTTTTTAAAAATACATTAACATTAAAAGTTGCTATTCTGACAATTGTATTAAAATGCTATATAGTACTTGAGTTCTCTTTATATTTGGCTTCTGCTTCAATGCAGAAGCCATCCTTTCCCAAAGAATCAGGAGCAGACTTGAGGCCAGAAGAAGGTAAGGAAGGTAGGTGCAATGGTTTTGCAAACTAGCAAGCCACTTGAAGGAGCTTATTAGTTTTGATTGAAAGGATGCAGTTCTTGGTGTTTAAGAGATAAACATAAGGTAAAACAAAAAAATTAAAGAAACTCCACATAACAGCAAATCTGAGCACTGCATTTACCTCAGTGTTCAACAGCTACTTGTGCCCATAGAAGTCATTGGGTGTATGTAAAACCTCCAGAGGCACAAAGGTTGTTTCAAAATGCTGTTTCATGGGTGACACTTGTATGATTGATTACTGCAATTATGAGGAAACATTACTGCAATTATTAGGAAAAGGAGAGGGAAGGACCACACAGAGTAGGGATAGGGGCCACCAGTGTGGTGCCAGTGTGGTGCAGCCCAGCCAGCAGCGCTCAGGGTGGCATCAGGGTGTGAAGGTACAGCCTTTGTGGTGAAGGCCGGGGGCCACATCTCTCCTCTCCTGGAGTGCTCCCTCTTGTTTCACTGGTGGCAGGTCCCAAATCCTATAAGGGTCTCTTAATCTTCATAGCCGTCTACTGGCCCCGCTCCAGGCGCTCCATGTCTCTCTCATACTTGAGGAGCCCAGAACTGGACACAGCACTCCAGATGTGGCCTCACCAGGGCTGAGTAGAGGGGGAGGATCACCTTCCTCGACCTTCTAGCAATGTTATTCCTGATGCACCTAGGATCCCATTGGCCTTCTTGGCCACAAGGGTGCACTGCTGGTTTATAGACAGCTTGTTGTCCACCAGCACCACCATGTCCTTCTCCACAGAGCTGCTTTCCAGGAGCTCGGCCCCTAGCCTGTACTGGTGCATGGGATTATTATTCCACAGGTGCACTTTGTTGAATTTCAGAAGTTTCTTCTCTGCTCATCTCTCCAACCTGTAGAGGTCCTTCTGAAGTGCTGCACAGTACTCAGGGGTATTGGCCACTCCTTCCAGCAAACTTGCTGAGGAGGCTCTCTACGCCTTCATCCAAGTACTACTGAACAAGTTGAACAAGTTAAACATGTTAAGCAATATTGGGCCAAGTACTGAATGTTGGGGGACACCACTAGTGACAGGCCTCCAGCTAGACCCTGTGCCACTGATCATGACACCCCTGGGAACTGCCATTCAGCCAGCTCTCAATCCACGTCACTGTTCACTCATCCAGTCCGCACTTCCTGAGTTTGCCTATGAGGATGTTGTGAGTGAGTGTCAAAAGCCTTGCTGAAATTGAGGTAGAAAATATCCACTGCTCTACCCTCATCTATCCAGGTAGTTGTTTCATCCTAGAAGGCAATCAGGTTGGTCAAGCATGATTTTCCTTTAGTGGATTCATGCTGACTACTAGTGATTACTTTTTGTCATCTATGTGCATAGAGATGTCCTCCAGAATCACAGAATCAATTAGGTTGGAAAAGACCTCTGAGATCATTGATTCCAACCTATGACTGAACACCACGATGTCAACTAGACCATGGCACTAAGTGCCATGTCCAGTCTTTCCTCAAACACCTCCAGGGACAGTGTTGTGGGTGGGATTGGGAGCTTCAGACTAGGTTTATTAGAGAGGCCCTTCAGTTAAATCACGAGGAGCAGAAAGGAACCCCTTGCTTTCTAAATTCCTTCTCAGAGAGGAGCCTGGGTGTGGCTGGATCCAGTCTTAGCCCCAGACTTTGTCAGTGGTTTTAAGTACAACTTTATCCTGCAGGACTAGAGATGGCAAACTGGGTATATTTATATAAAACAAATTATTTATAAACAAATAAACAAATAATATAAAATAATATAAAAACAGTTCTTTATTATGACAAGTGAATAAGCAAAAGACCTTAATAAGAATTATTTAGTACACAGCATAGAAGCTGAAACTACTAGTGTAGAATAAGATAGGATAGTATAGTGCACTGAATCAAAACAATTAGGTTAAAGGAATTATATTAAAGCTAGCAAGAAATTATGATTAAATAGAGATTGATGTAACTCACCCATGCCAATGACCATGAGCATATCTCTTGCACTCAGCGAGAGTGAGGGGCATCCTTTAACCTTGAGGGGCATCCCCTACTCAAGGAGGAAATCTCCACACATACGTTCCAAGAAGGGTTAGGCTATAAGAACCCATCATATGAAAGTGGACTTTACTTTTATAGTATAAAGTGATTGGCTGGCAGTCATATGTCTCCAGGTCAGTTTAGCAGCATATCTGCAAAATCTTTGCCTCACTATCAGGATGTTAATTTGGGATTGATGTGTCAGACTGATTTTGGCACAATTCAACACCAAAACCAGCAAGATTTACTCTTTCTCAGACCACCACCGATAGCCTTGCAAATTCGAGTTACATTATTAGAGTTACTTGACCATGTTGCAGGGCAGAGCATCCTGCTACAGAAGATAGCCCACCTACCTGGGCAGCTCAATCTAGTATCTAATCACCCATTTTGTGAACAATTTCTTCCTAATATTCAGCCTAAGCCTCCCCTGGAGCATCTTAAGACTGTGTCCTCTTGTCCTATTGCTAGTTGCCTGGGAGAAGACGCCAACTCCCACCTGCTGCTGATGAGGCCCTCCATCATTTTTCCAGGTATTGAAGTGAGGCTGACTGGCTGGTAGTTCTCTGGGTCCTCCTTCTTGAAGACCTTTTTGAAGACCTTTTTGAAGACCAGGGCAACATTTTCTTTCTTCCAGTCCTCTGGCACCTCTTCTGATCTCCATGACCTTTTAAAGACGATTGTGAGTAGCCTCACTATGGTGTCTGCCAGATCTCTCAGCACTTGTGGATGTCTGTGAACTCATCAGGGCCCATGGACTTGTGGATGCCAGGTTGGCCTAAATGTTCTTTAACCTAATCCTCCTTGACCAAGGAAAAGTCTTCTTTCCAATATTGCTTTACTTTGGTCTCTCGGATCAGATATTCCTGAGGGCTGGTCTTGTCAGTGAAGGAGAATTCAAAGAAGACATTCAGTAACTGTGCCTTCTCTGTGTCCACTGTTACCAGGGTTTCCCCTCCACTTAGTAATGGGCACACATTATTTTTAGTTTTTCTTTTGCCATTGATGTATTTGAAGAAACCCTTTTTGTTGCCCTTGGCATCCTTGGCCAGATTTAATTCCAGATGGGCCTTGGCCTTCATTGTCTCATTTTTACTTACTCAGACTACCTTTCTATATTCATTCCAAGTGTCCTGACCCTGCCTTTATCTCCTGTGGGTTTCCTGCTTATGCTTCAGTAATGACAGGAGTTCTTTATTCATCCATGAAGGTCTCTTGCCCCCTTTGCTCCATTTCTTGCTCATTTGGGAGGCACCGTTCCTGAGTCTGGAGGAAGTGACCTTTGAATAAAAACCAACTCTCTTGGACCCCTCTTCTCTGCTGGACCTGTTCTCCTGGGACACTTTCAAGAAGATCCCAGAAGATGTTAAACTGACCTCTCCTGAAGTCCATGGTTGTAATCTTACTTGCTGCCCTGCCTCATTTGCCTGATACTGAACTCCACAGACTCACTGTGAGTGCAGCCGTGGCTGCTCCCAACCTTCACATCTCCAACAAGCTCTTGCATGTGTGTTAGTGTGAGGTTGAGCAGCACATCAGTCCTTGTGGATCTTCCACTACCTGTTACAGAGGGTTGCCATCAGTGCTTTCCAGGAACCTCTTGGACTGTTTGTGCTTCCTTGGGGACCAGTTGCAGCTAGACATATTGACAAGCTATGTCATTAAAAGCAAAAAAATTAAATTAATTTTAAGGGAAATATTTAATATTATGTAAGACTTCTGAAACTCTCTACTACTTATGAAAGACATTATATTTCCCTTTATGCTTTTCTGTATCCTTGGGCTGTGCCTGTCCAGGATCTCCTACACCATTTCATCTGCATCACTGTGGTGCCACCCTGGCCTGTGACACCCAGAAAAACAACACAGGAGGCCTCAAAATTACTTGAGAAAAAAAAAAAAACCAACACTGTCATCAGATCTGAAAATCATAAGCATTTTCAAAATTACGAGTATTAGGGGACTTCTAAGTAAACACTCTGGGACATAGATGGTATTTTCCTTTTTTAGTTCAGCTACTGTTTTCCTTATTGCAAAATGACTGTAATATAAATTATGCTATTTTATTTAAGAACACATCATCCATTAGAAAGTACATTATAAAATATGTTTTGCCAGAAATGTCTCCAATATTACAGTGAATAGTCCTGCTTTTTTCACCTTGTCTTTAAACATTTGCCAGTAAAAGAAGAAAGATGAAGTAAGAAGCTCCATAAAATTTATGCACCTGGATAAAGAAGACCGCTTTCATATTTTCTGGTTTGACTTCCTTATGTATTATCTTTTCTGAAATGGTTTTCAATTGGGCTCAAGTTCCTTGAAAAGCATGAAAGTAGCACTGAAAAAAATAAATTATTATGAATAGAAAATACAAGAATGAAAAGTTCTCCAGAGTTTAGAAGGAAAAAAAGACTTTAGGAACAGTGGATTTTAGGTGTTGGTTCTGTGATCTTCGTTCTAATTCTAGTTTGACTCACTAAATAACTTTAGTCAAGCCAAATAATCCTCTTTCATTCCCTCATTAGGAATGTGTGAGGATACTAATCTTTTCCTGCTTTACAGGGCTTTTAAAAGAGACGTATTAACAGACCATCACAGAAGTACATGGCCAAATTAGTAAAAGTATAATATGAGGCAGCTAGTCTTCTACTATTAGGGAAAACATTGTCTCCTAGTGCATATCATTTGGACTGTGGCTTCACTGTAAGCATTTTCCCTTTAAAAATCTGTTGCTGGAGACTGCAGGGGACAGTATGCAAACATGGTATTAAAAATCTTTATTCAGTATAAATGAGGTATAACAGGAGAACCAACAGTGAATGGACATTTTCTAATTAAAATATCCTGTGTATTCAGCATTTCCTATTGTGTAAATACATATAGAGAGGGATTTATTAAACAAAAGTTCATTGCAACTGCATAAGCCTTCTCCACATTAAGACCAGCATTGTAAGGGAGGATACAATCTGCATACTCTGACAATTTACTTTAATTCTTTATCTTTGTCATAAACAAATGTTTAAATCACTAGTAGTCTGAAAAAGATGTACTTTTCCTGATAATATAAGTCAGCAGAAGCTAAAAGCCTTTACTGGGATTAAAGTAGAATTCACCAATATTTTCACTGAGGCTTAGCTTAATAAAGAACAGCCTTGGACGACATATCTCCTTGGCTTTGCAGACACGTGTGCAGGACTACTCCTGATCCCCTCCTACTCTCTAGTCCAAGCAAATGGAGAAATAATGTTATTCTATTTTCCTTTAAAGAGATTGATCTGATAGACAGGAGTCAGAAGGGAATTTCCACAGCATAAAGCCTGCAGCTATGCTGGTGCCATGCCAGGTCCACCTCAAGGCCTACAGATCTCATGTTGCCCAGGGAGAAGCAGGATTGCTTCGGGGTGGTGGCTCCAGTGAGATACTTGAATGTTTCTATGACAGCTGTGCACTTAGATGACAGCTAAAAGACTTGGTGAGCTCTTGTATTTTGTTAATTTCACCACTTGTAGCTCTCTCCTGTACTCAAAGACTTGTCCCACTCCCTTCTTGATGCTCAGGTTTTGTCATTATGTGGTGCTAAATGAAATGAATCTCTGGAAAAATCTAGGTTAAGGATCCTGGAGAGCCTGCTGGCCTTTGGCAGATAAGAGTTCCTCATTGGGAGTGACTAAATGCTCCCCAGGAGAGTTGGAGACCTGGGGCAGCAGTGCCAGCAGCAAGCTCTCCTCCTAATTAATTGTAGCTATACTGCAATCTGTTAAGGAGCTGTGTGATGGCAACTGAACAATGATAACTGGCACCCACTGATGCCAGATCATAAGAAGCTAAATTGCGTGTTTGGCCGTACTAGTATTGAGGGGAGAAAGGAAAAAATACCATATGTTGTTTTTAATCTTTTCAGAGTTGTTTAATGTTCCTCTAGCACAAGAATTATTTTTAAAGAGTACTTTCCTCTGCAGAACCACTTTGTTATATATTATTTCCCTTTCAGCCTGAATATACACTATGCTGTACCACATCAGATAGTTTTCTTTTTCGAAGTATTGTTGTTTAGTAAGTTTCAGAAATAAAATTAAAAAAAAAAAAAAAGGAAATTATATTGTACATGATACCTAGGAAACTTACAGCAAGAGCTCAGTCTTCCTTTAAAAAAAACATTTAACAAAGAGAGCTGAATTAATGCCAGGAGAAAGAGTGTTCAAAATCTGCCCAGGGCAAGACCATGAGGAGAGGCTGTTTGGCTACCAAAAATTTTCTCTGAAACTAATTCAGTGCTGAGATTTTGCAGTAGGAGTGCACAAGAGCCCCCTGAATGGTTACATAGGCAAAGATACACATATTGGGGTTCCTTGTGAGTTACCTCCACATACTATAAAAAGAAAAAAACCACCTTTTTTCTTCATTGATGTTTTATTGACCATTATGAAAAAAATATGATGGACCGTGGTTAGTAATAATAAGATCTTGCTCGCTTTTAGTTTTATTAGATTAGGGGAGGATGGTGGAGAGACCACCCTAGGAAGCTGCACAGATGGTAATTATTATGTATTCCTTTTTATCTGGATTTAAGTAACAGTGCCTGCTTATTTCTCAAGTTAATGCACATGGAGAGAGAAGACAAAGCGAAGATCTTGTAGATATTAAAGTGGGAAAAAAAATGCTGAGGAACCACCTTTTTTGGCAAACAGTGCACGCTGGAAAAGCAATAAAATGACCAACGTGGGCATATATCACTGATGCAGAGGTTTCCCTCTTTGTAAGTTTATCCATAAACTGCAGTGAGCAGAATGTCGTTGCTGTATTGGAACCACAGTAACAAAGAAGACACACAAGATAGAAGAAAATAAATGGTTTGAATGTCAACCTTTGATTTTTCAGGAAGAAACTCCTGACTAGCAGGATCCCCCTTAGTTCTCCAGATCTCAAGCACCATTTCTTTGCTAAGAGTGCTGCATGTCTTCTAAAACAGAGGGAATCAAGTCCCCATGAGCTATGCTGTGGAGCTGTGCAGATTTCCAAGGACCTCCAACTCACCCTGCTGTTTTTCTGCCAGGCCAGGAGGGGACACTGCCTGTACAACCATTCATCTCTGCACCCTCTATTCTACCAGACCACTGGTTAGAAAATCTCTGTCAAAACTCTCTCGAAGTTCTATTTAGAGTTTTCTTTTCACAAGATAGCACTTGCTTTGGATGGAAAATTTATAATTTTTTCTCTTCCCTCTAAAGACTAAACAGCAAAAGCCAAAACATTTTGGCCAGATGTGTGGAAAAAAATTCATTTGGCACTGTTGCCAATGGCTTGTGGGAGTCACTGCTTGGCTGTCTCATGCCTCTGCTGTCCTCACCGAGCCTCTGAATGACGATATCTCCTGTAATGCACTGTGGCAAGGGTGCTGCTCTGGCATCTCTGCAAAGAAGAGAGAGTGCTTGGGGGAAGAACCTGGCTCCAGGAGCAAACAGCAGAGACCCTACAGAGCAACACATTTGAGGTATGCAAGCAGCTTTGGTACTGGAAAATGGCAAAGTTTCAGGTCCAGATTTTTGTTTAAAGAGATAAAAAGAGTACTTAGGAGAAACAAAACACCTTTCCAAGCAGCTCTGGTTGAAACCTTTTTTCACCTTTGTTGAGAGAAGGAGGACAGTGAAAGAATCTGCTTGTCTCCATCTTATCACAGCAATGCTTTTGCTCAGATGCCCTAAAGCTCATTTTCTCCTATCTACTATGCTTGTCTTCACTATAGACTTCCAAAGGCAGCAACAAGGTAGCAGATTTAGCTTTTCATATGGTGAGATGAAGACTATTAATTTTCTATTTCCTAGCGACTGCCTATGTAAACAACTACCAGGTGAGCAGTAAAACTGGTTTGAGAACTTAAAAAAAAATTGGCATTATGAATAAATTGCTTTTGTACCTGAAGTGGTTTAAGAGAAGCAAAAGAAGAGTTAAATCCAAATGAAAAAAATTGTTTTTTCTTTTCATGAAGTGCACATATGTAACAGAGTAAAGCACTAAGTCCAGCCATTTTTTCCTAGCAGCATTCACTAATTTCCCTAATATTATCTGCAAAATTAATCAAGTTTAGTTATTTCACAAGGGCAGAAATACTGCATATTTTGTCTCATTTTGATTTGCTTATAGTTTCTCCATATGTGTATGTGCTTCCAGTTTCCACATTTGCTTCTCGGCTCACCCAGCTCACCTCTTGGCCACAGTGCTGCAGCATCACCGATGCCAACCTCATTAGCACATCCACTCATCTGGCTCAGAGCTCTTTGAGGAATTTGCCTTTTCTCCTCCTCATGTCATGACCTGAAGGGCTACCCAGCCTGCAGGTGTTTAGAGATCACAACCATGGGTTTGTAGGATTCTGTAATACATAAGCACATAGAGGCTTTATCCTTTAAATTTCTCTGGTTTATTACAGATCACAGAATCACAGAATCATTAAGGTTGTAAAAAACACCCAAGATCAAGTCCAACCTTTAACCAAATACCACCATGTCAACTAAACCATGTTGCAAAGTGCCATCTCTACTTGTTTTTTGAACACTTCCAGGCATTGTGACTCCAGCACCTCCCTTGGCATCCTGTTCCAAATTTGCCACAAATTACGACAAAAATCAGCATTAGAAAATATGCTTATGATTAAAAAAGGGAAAATGTATCTCCCAAGTTATTACAAATTACTCTCAGCAATTTATAGTATGTCAGCAATCAGTAATAGTAACAATCAATAGTACAGAATCTATCAGTAGTATAGGAACAATCAACTACAGTGACTATCAGTATTTTAGCAACAACTAGGTAGGTATGTATTATGAGATGTTACCGCAAAGTTTTCATTAGTGAAGCAACATATCAACAATATAACAGCAGATATTCTTACTGTTACTTATATGAAACTATAATATCAGTATTAAGTAAATTAGATCTCAGAAGGGGACAAACCATCCAGAAGTGGGAGGACAAACTAAATGGATTCCAGAAGGGGGCCCAAAGGGAACCAACAATGTAAGAGAGAGTGTCTGACTTCAGAGATGGAAACAGAGGTCAGCCAGGCATTCCAGTGACGGTCCAAGATTTCATACAAATTTCATATGGAGAATTCAACATGTTTAGGGAATGAAAAGTATGTGCAGCACAGGAAACCATCAGAGAGAGAACAGTTCCATTTAGGATAAAATATAAGTCATTTTTATATCACAGAGACATCAGAGTACATAGTACATGACCACTTTGAGCAGCCAATAGATGTCGTTAATTTCCACTTTTCACCTGGGGCAGCCAATAGATGATAATGTTTTCAGTTCCTTTGGACCAATTTTTATTTTCACAGACTGTTATCCTCTTCGCCAATGTCATCTGCTAATTCATACTTTCTCAGGATGTTTTCCCCTTTTTTCCAGACTATTTTTTACCTTTTCAGATAAGAAATTGCTGTTACAGTTCCTTGATTTTGCAGTTATCAATGGTATCTCTGGATGTTTCCAATTTCTAGGTATTCAGCTGTACTTCAAAGATGCCATCTGAGCACTTCTCGAGGAGGCTTCTGGTTCCTAGGCCTGATTCCCAGGCTGACAAGCATTTCTTCTGAGAGTATTTTTCCAGTAGATGTTTTCTTTTGCTAAGTACTTGCCCTCTTCTAACCAAGCCACCTTTATGGCTGCTACCATCACCTCACCAATCAGTGTTACTGGTTTGTGGCCACCATGTCAAGTCTGCAAGCTGCTAGGCTTGTCCATGGAAAGAAAAATAGTTATTCTGGCAATTGGCTTGCCTACAGGTGTGAAAGGGTGTTCCTTCAATTTGGCTATTTAAGCCATAAAAAAAAAAAAAATTAAGCAGAAGCTAGCTTGGAGCAGAGAAAAATACTGTGAGGATTTCTGGGAGGGTCTGAATGCTAAATGCTGTCTGTGCACAAGTTGCAAAAACAGGTGACCTGAGATTTGTTTTTTGGTTGGGGTTTTTCCTCCATCAGAATTTAAGTTCTGAAAAATTTTTGCTTTATATTCCAGCCAAAGAGCTGTATAGGAAGAAAATTACAGAAAATATTTTTGCCTACCTTTTCCAAAAGAAGCTGTTCTTTTCCTTAATCTGACTTTTTGTGAAAAAGGAAAAAAAAACCAACAAAACAAACCAAAAAAGCCCCAACAAAAACAACAACAACAAAAAAAACCCCTTAAAGTAGAAACCCCAGGCTAATCCCTTTTGCATGATATGAAAATGGAAAGTAAGACTCCCAGCTCAGGTGTGCTTCTGTCTCCAAAAGGGAAGGAGGTGGGACTGTGTTGCTCTTCATTTTGCCATTACAGAAGATCCAGATGCAAACAGAAATGGTGCAAATTTTAAAGATATCTTGATCTCACTTCTATCTGAAAATAATCAAAAGGTAGGACCTGGAAAGTTAAAAAAATATCACTATCTTAAAAAATGTCACATTTCATTTCTACTAGGCAAATTGTTAGATGACAAATGAGCAACATTTGATGACAAATCAACAACATGGAGGTAGGAAGGCCAAGGCTGTGCAGTTGTCAGCTAAATCCCTCCCATGCTGTGCCAAACACCTGAGGAAAAATACTGCAGCATGAAGAAATAATAAATCTACTTCTGCTTCTCATTCTGAAAATATTCTCGGTGCTTCAGTTCTGATGTTGTCAGCTGGATGATGCTACTGGATAATTTAATTTAGAGCTTTGGAAAAAAATCAAATCTATTTAGGGACAGTAGGATTCCTGTTCAGGAAGCAAACAAACAAACACTTATACAAGCAGCAGGACGCCTTGTAAGACACCTTCCAGCGATAACCCTTTGGACTGAGGTGAGGCTGAGAGTAGGTCTGTGTGCATGTGGTAATAGACATCAGGCCAGGCATGAAGCAGCACTTTGTCCTGCAGAACTGGCTCATGTCTGGCACCATGTCTTCCAGTTCACTTTCTGAAACACCCTACACTTGCTGGGTGTGATGCCAGTCAGACTCATAGTAACCTGCATTAAACTGTTATCAGAACGATGTAGGTAGCATGCAGGCAGCTTACCTTCCTGTAGTTCCACTGGCCCGAGAAAGGTTTAGTCCTTGTGCATGTTTGAACTCTTCAGCAGTTATCTTAAGTGTGAATTGGAGAACTGGGTTATTCTCTTCCTTGTTGTGACTGGGACTCAGGTCAAGCGTTCCCCAAACAAATTCCTCCTTACCTTTATGGGCATGTGTTTCAGACCTTGATTTGGACTGATGAAGCTTGCTGATTTGCCCTAAGTGGCCAACAGTGTCTTTAGGTAGGTAGGCATGTAAATAAAGTAAATATTATGGCTATTAAATAGCAGGAAGAACACCTGAATTTTACATAAAGGATAGACAGTGAGTGGAGTACAGTCTGGCTGTTTAAAGGAGTTGGCTGAATACACTGTGGACCCAAATGTCATATTTCCATTACACATCAAGCATTGCACACCTTTGGAGGGACAGAAATGTCAAATTCCAGTCTGTAAAAAATAAGCTGAATGAGCCACACCCCAGTTCAGTGTTAGGAATTGTACTGAAAATGTATCTGATTTTAAGGCATATGAGGGTAAGAGAATTTTCACAAAATAGTTGCATCAAAATATCCATGGCATAAGGAATGACCACATTAGGAAATATGTTATATAAACCATCAAGATTTTAGCAGAGCATTTGCCTTTTTCCATGGTGGTAAGTCACACTGGGAACATGGGCCACCAAGGAAATAATATTCTAAATATATTTAAAGAGTGGTGATGACGACAAAGACAGTGCTGGGCTGATGAAATCTCAAAGGCAAGCACAAGAAAAGATGCTTTCTGGTCACAGCATAGAGGGATTTGCACAGCAGAGGCCTAAGCCAGGTTGGAATGAAATATTTATCACAGCACATATATAAGTAAAGCATTTATATACAAAAGATTTCCATAAAGCCAAAGATGAGCATGAGGCAATTGAACTGAGCATGGATCTCTAAGTGATGTTAACATAAGCAAGATCCTGCTGCAGTCTGAAATACAGACTTGAAATACAAACTTGTATAGGAAAATGAGATATGGAATAGCTTCTGGTTCATACGAGGGCGAATCCTGGGACCTTCTGTCCCTCTGTATATCACCATCTCACCTGGTGCTGGTGGTGCAAGCCATGCTGGTGGCTGAAGGACTGTTCCTGCTTGGAGCATTCCTCAGACAGAGTTCACCCTCGTGTAGCCTCCCCTGGGGGGCTACATGGAAGTGCCTGCTGGCTTGATACCAGGAAGAATGCCAGAAGGCTTACAGAGGTAGCTTTGTACCTCTAGACGACATGAAGAGTGGGATCTTTCCCATCCCTGCATCCAGTGTCACAGTGAGCTCACACTGTCGCATCAGTTAGTCTGACAGGGTGTTTCACATCATCCCTGATACCTTTGCCCTTGATGCCAGAAGGCAGAAGGACTGCCAGAGGAAGAATAAATATTTTGGGATCTGTAGACATTGCAGAAATAGGGTGCAGCAGGACAGAGGATTAAGTAGAATCTGAAAAATTAAAACTGGGAAAAGTTAGAGATTATTATTGATTTATACTTTGTCAGCAAAGCTACTTTGAGGGTTATGCTGTGAATGTCCTTAAAAAAACACATACAGTAAATACCAATATTTGCAGGTAGTGACTTGCTCTAACATTTTAATAGAAAGTAGAGCAACAGACAAGACAGGAAAATGTGATTTTTTTTTTTTTTTTTTTTTTTGCTGAGCTTACTCTTGCCAGAAGATAAAAGCTGTAGATTCCAAGGAGAGAAGAAAACATTGATAATAAAAGTCAATGTTAATCCAGGACCTGAAAGCTGTACTTTCACACTGTACTGCAGTAGACAGTTTTTAATCACCAAAGGAACAATATATATGAGCTCCCATGTGGCAAAGTCAGCTTGTGGGGCTGATGGCTTCTAAGCTGGAAGTGTTGGGGGAGGGGATCAAACCCCAATACAATTGACAGTTTGGGAACAGCAGAAATTTAGCAATTAGTTTCAAAGAAGCTTCAGAAGGTGACCTTATGGGTGATACATGTAAGGCCAGGACATGCTGATAACATGTGAGATAAAGTTCACCCTTATTGTTCCTGATTAGAGACAGAGATACAAAGTGGATCTGTCATCCCAGTAACTAGTGTGCTATGGAGCCTTTCTTCTGCCAAAATAGTCCCATTTTAGAAGAAGCATCTTGACCAGTTGATACTGCAATGAACTTCCTTTAGATCATCTTAGATGCAGTCTGATCTGGAAGAGGCAAAAGGAGGGATTTGAAACATGCTTCCCAAATCCAGATGGAAGACTTAATGGATGGGAAGGGTATTTTTTTTTTTCTATTCTTTGGACTTTATCCATTATTTTGGCCAAACATACTCAACTCAGATTTGGAAATTGGACTGGTTCTAATTAAACCAATTTTTCAGGGAACAAGGTATTTCATAAATATTATGAACAGTTTCCATGCAAAGAAGAGAGAAGGCTAGATAGAATAATTAAAAGCAGACCAGAAATCCAGAGTATTTATGAGTTGTATCTTCATCCAGGTTTGTTCTGTAACCTTCTGCAGTGGACCCTTCTTGCTGTGGTTCACAAAAGAATGACCAACTACCTGAACTACATCTGAGATTTAGATACCCCACTCAGGGTCTCCACAGGCTGTTGGACAATGTGCACCAGAGCTGTGCTGCTCTGCTCTGTTCCCAGCTAAGTTCATTTGATGCACCCTCTCACAGAATATATTGCTCTGAATCCAGCTTGGTGTGGCAGAAAGAATGATAAAAACTTGTACAACATCTGTGCAGTGGAAATATTTGATTTTAAGACATGTATCACCATTAATGTATTGTTCCTCTAACAAGCCTACAGAGAAAAAGTCAATAGTGGCGTTTTCTCTTGTTCTTCCTTCACCAATTTTCTCCTGTACTTCCAGTCTACAAGAATTAAGGAAAGGACATACCAGAATGCCTAATAAAGTGCAAACAAATGAGTTTTTCTTATGTTTTTCAAGGTCTTGGGTGATAAACAACGATGACAGGTCTCACTTTGAGTAGTTTACCAGCCATTGGGTAAAACAAGAATTCTCAGGCTGGTGGGAACCAACCGCCCACTATGACAGCCCAATGAGAAACACGGTGTGGTCCCCTTAGCCCACCATGCACAAATATCTGTTTGCCATATGACCCTGTGAAAGGAGAGTTAGATAGAAATCCTTTTGCTGTAATTCCTCACTGAATCTTCGCAGTTTATATAAAGCAAAATAAGATTCTGTCATATGCTGACCCTTTTGGCAAAACAACATATGACCTGGTTATCTTTTTCTGTTGGCAGTTCAAGGTCTGACAATATTGGGAAGAAGAGACGATCCATAGTGGGACTGGACATTTAGGGTCTGGGGTAGCACTGTGCCTATTTCTGCCTGAATTTAGTTTCAGTTTTACGCGTGTAAGAAAACTTGTGCCCGTTTGGCTGCCTGGCAGAAGGAGTGTTTAGAGTTGGATAGCAAGGCTGAAAGGCACCATTCATCCACCTGTGTGCGAAGAAGCAGACAGGATATGTCAGTGTAATTTAGTGAGGGAAGCCACATTCCTTTTCCAGCTCCCAGTGGACCCAAAACCCAGAGGAAGGTTGAAATGAAGCTGGAGAACTAGGTTAAAACAATTTTTATGAAAGTGCCTGCAATGTTAGGAATTTCCACAACAGTCTTAAGAAATCTGAAATGTTTTGTTGTAATACTCCGGTCTCAAATAGAACTTAGGAAGTTCTATGCACCTGATCTCCTGCCTCCAAGATTGGCTTGGGCTATAGCCCTTTGGCTATTGATGCTTTCTGGATCCTGGACTGTTTCAGCTGATCATAGCCATGAATTTGTGATCCAGTAGCTGCCCTGCTGCTGTCCCCTGTACCCATTCAACCACCTTATTGCAACTTAAAATAATGATTCACCTTCCTTTCTTTTTATTGTACCTGTATTTTATACAGCTTCTAAAGAAAAGTTGACGTTTTACCTTTTGCCATTAGGGAAACCTTTCTTTCCATAACTAACATTCTTCTGAAACCTCTCTTGCTTCTCTTCCATCTTTCTTTTACTATTAATATAATGTGTGTATTTCCATATCAACTGCTGTTTTAGTCTGGAAAGTGACTGTGAAATTACTTTTATCTGTAATGTCCTCCCTGTAAGAATTCAGTTGGGTTTTATTTCAGTGACAGAAACTAAGTGTCTGTTTCTTCACTGATATCTTGAAAAGAAACTTATTTATGTAAAACTTTTCCATTTTGTTCAGACTTATGCAGTTCCAGAGCCTGTTCACATAAATAAGAAATGACACAGGTCCTAGTTTTCAGTTGTCTATAGCCCTGAAAGCTGTCAACAGATCTGAACGGACAAAATTTGTCATCTTGGTGCTTATGAGCTTACAGAAGAAAACTAATTCTCAGAGCACAGATTGAATCTGCAGTCAATTTAATGACAAGCTGCTTATTTGTGTGCTGGGCAGGTTCATTTCCAAAGTATTGAAATTTCCAGTGTCATTGTGGTAGTAGTTTTCCATTAAGACACTAAAGTTTTTAAAAGTCTGGGAGGTTAAATTCACAGCTTTTTACCAACTTAGGCCAAGCTTTTACTTTTCCAATATGATGCAGAAAAAGAGCTCTGAAGCCTCATGTGGCATTACTGAAGGCAGGGCTGCTGCAGGGTGGTGGGGATCACAGAGACCCTGTGTGCACCCTGTATCTCTCACCAGCTGCCTTCTGAAAAGGGATACCACTCTGCCTTGGCAGATGTATAACTGACGGTCTTTACTGAAATGAAAATACGAAGGGATAAAATTGGGCACTGTCTTATACAACTGGCTCTGTAAGTGCATTTTGGAAGTTTTCCTGCTGCTGTGAGCTTTACCCATTTTGGGTATTTTTAATGTAAGGTACGTGGCACATTATCATGCAGAGAATATGATAAATTATTCCACTTTAATTTGCTAAATTTTTTATAAAATGTTTTTTATATGAATGTTTTTTATTCACAGAATCATTCACTTCTGATTCAAGTAATTAAGATTTATAGTTAGTAGGTATATTGCTGTTGCTATTTGCTGGCTATCATGTCTCTTTGTAGGAATGATCCAACTTTTAGAAATCATTTGTCTTCTCAGTTTTTTCCATAACGGATGATGTTTCACATTGTGTTTTAAGTAATGTGACAGAAGACCAAATCATGGGAAAAGACACTCAGAAGGACGTCAAAAGATCACTCACCCCTACTTCGAGGAAGGATCAACTGCATTCCTGTCACAACTCGCAGATATTTGCCAAAATATCTGGTTTTGAAGTCGTCTAGTGGTGGAGGTCCCAGAGCTCACGTGGTAATAAAACCAGTGCTTCACTGTATTTCAGAGTTTTTCATTAGGGCTTTCTTCTCATATTCAGTCTGAATTCCCTTTCTACAATTAAACCCACTCACTCTTGCCTTCTCTGTTCTATGCATTCAGAAAAAATGGGTTTTCCCTTCCTCTGAAACATTATTTTTCTACATGCTCAAATACCATCTTGTTCCCTCAGACTCTTTCTCTGTGCACTGAACATCTCTTCATTCAGCCTTTCTCAGAAATCTTGTTTTCTGTTCCTTATCACTTCCCTCTGCAGTATCTTGCTTGTTTGCTGGCTCTCCTGAAGCACAGTGCTCCTGAGCTATATTTGTAATAGAGTTGAGCTAGCACAGTATGGTTTTAAATTATTTTAGGGAGACAGCAGTACAAGAAGGAAACCCACTAACATCTTCTTAAAAAAATAAACAAAAAAAAAAAGAGGAAGGAATGGTGAACGTGTTTATGGTAGAAACCAAACTATCAAGGAACTAAACACATAATTATGTTTTCCAAGTGAATTTGATATTCACACATATCCCCAAAAATCCTATCTACAATGCAAATGCAGGAAATAAAATAGAACTAACACTTCTAGATTATGAGGTGTGTAGTATAAACTTGGTTTAAAAAATGTACAATAAGGAGTTTTAGTGATACGAGGGAAATAAAGTGTGTAAGCAATTTCAGAAAAAACAAAATCACTTATGTGTAAATGAAGCCTGTGCTACACAGGGGGGGGACTGGGGGCTCTGCTTCAGTGAGAGAGAGAAATTGCATTTCTGTTGGTAAATAATAATGAAATTGAACTATCTATGACAAGGCAGTTGCCATAACAATTAAGCTGCCAGAATGACCAAAATTTTATGGAAAGACCCTAGGTCATAACAAGTGACAACATAACTGGCAGGAGAAAAGACCAAAGAATGTGTTAATTCATACAGCATACATATACATATACATATATGACCAGAGGTCTGGAGCACCTCTGATATGAAAACAGGTGAAGAGAGCTGGGATTATTCAGACTGGAGAAGAGGGCAGACCTTACAGCAGCCTTTCAATATCTAAAGGGCACCTGCAAGAGAACTGGAAAGGGACTTTTACAAGGGCATGCAGTGTTAGGACAAGGGGGAATGGCTTCAAACCGAAAAAGGGTAGGTTTAGATCAGATACTGGAAGGAGATTCCTTGCTGTGGGGATGGTGAGGAGTTGGCACAGGTTGCCTGGAGGGGCTGTGGCTGCCCCATCCCTGGGAGTGTTCAGGGCTGGGCTGGAAAGGACTTTGGGCAACCTGTTCTAGTGAAAGGTGCCCCTGCTTATGGCAGGGGATTGGTATATGATGATCTCTAAGGACCCTTCCAAAGCAAACCACTCTATGATTCTACGATTCTGTGACATGTCCAGTGTCATTTATACAGATGGAAAATAAAGATATATTTATATGGATTTTTTTAGATGAATTTAGATTAACAAGTGCTAGCTTTCCCCAAGATGAAATGTGTATCATCAGGGTGGTTCATTTAGCTTGCACAGCATGATACAGTCAGTGCTGGGATTTCCTAGCAAGAGTCTGTCTGCCCGAGGTCAGTGAGAGACCAGACTGTGGTGCCAGACTTCCTGCTGCTCTCCCTGGCTTCACCCTGGAGACTCTCATGCAACACCTCTTGCCTGTTTTTTCTTGTTTAAAATGAGAAGACTGTATTTTGAATCTGTATCATGCCTTGGGTTCTGTAGATGGCAAACCTTTTCTCCCACAGGAAATTTTTAATTCTAAAAGTATTCTTCAGTGGGTGCATTGAATCTCATGTGGGATGAAGAAATAGTTCTTACTTATTTTGGAGACATTTGAACTGCATGTGTTTATGCTTCAGTGAGCAGCTGGATTAGTTTTAGGGTTTTGCCAGTGATAGCTGGTCTTTCACCATTAGTGTTTCAGCCCAGTATATTGGATTTCCATAATTCTGGCTATCATCCCTTTATGTGTAAAGTAAGTTTGCAGATAAGGTGTCTACTCACGTAGATCTGCAAGATATAATGCATGAAGGTAGAGGGAAAGTCAAGCAGGAGGGGAAACAGGCTATGAGAGAAGGTTAGCAACTAGAGTTCCTTGGAGAGAAGGAAGAGAATGAAGGAGAAGGAAGGCATGGGCTAGCTGGCTGGAGGATGCTCAAAGTTCCTTGTGACTCAGCTTCGTCCTGAATCTCAGGTTTTGATTTTTGGTTTAAACATAACCTCTGAAAAAGTATTACGTCACATAGCAAAGACTAGACACACTGCTGGGGTAAGCAGATATTAATCATCAGTTGCATAAATTCTCAGCAACTGAAACAAATAAACAGACCACTAGATAGAAACTATCTGTCTCTGCTGAGTCCTGAAACCATTATTTTGTCATGAAAAGCGAGAGGCAGCAGACAGTGGGATTGCCCATGCTCCAGGGTGAAAGCACACAAGTTCTCATACATTACTTCATACAATAAATTCTCTGATGAAGTGCGTTGCCTTGTTCCAAATGCTGTTCATCCAGATAAAAAATGCTCTTCTAAATTTCATGTCTCTCACATACATCCATCATAAATGCCATTGGTTCTAAGGACATGATTTAATCACCCTAATGGGCAGTATTACAATTTCAACTTCTTCCTCTAGGGAAGATGCAAAATAGTTGCCAAGTCCTGGTCCATTTACCTTTTCTGTGTTACATTGGAGGAACTCCTTAGGCTAGGGCAGACCACTGCAGGTTCCCTCTCCCATGATAACATCTTTTCTTCTTCTTCTTCTTTTCCCTCTTTTCTGCTGGGACAGGGTTTCCAGAAAGGCAGAACACAGTTCCATCACGGTGAGCTGAGGCTGTCCCCCATGTGACTGGAGAGATGAAAGCCATGCTGACAAGATGCTCTGGAAAGATGATCTTCATCCCCAAGAACAGCCTAGGTTCCTGTGGGGCAGCAGCAACCCTTTAGCACTTTTTAGTACCCCACACCTCAAACACAGAGCCCTGTCTCCATTTTAAATAAACACAAGCAAATTCAGAGAATTTTGTATATTGAGATGGTATTGACAGATCAGGGGTGGAGGTAACTTCTCTAGGGGCTGAAAGGTTTCCTTCTGAGGGAGCACAGAAGACAGGCCATTCGGAAGCCTTTGGTCCATACCCTACTTTTGTTGACTCCTATTTATTTGTATGTGGGAAATTCTGATTATAACTGTGATGAGAGTGACCAAAATATGTTAAAGGCTCATGACTGTAGCAGAGGAGATAATTACCTCTTAAAGTGTGAATTAATCAGTGCCTGGAAGAGCTTTCATTCGTGGAGTTCGGAGCTGTAGTGCAAGCAGTCCTTCCCTTTCTGTCTTCATAACAATGAGCACAGTTAGTCAATGAACACCCCACCTCCACCACTAAGCTAGAGGGAAAAAGCTTTTGAACAATACCCATCTGCTCTTTGCAGGAGGGCTCAGTCCCAGAGACAGCCTTTGGGCTCAGGTTGTTTCTGTTTTAAAAGGTACATACCCCAACTCCCAGACAACTGAAGATCCCTGACTAAAATACCGATGCATTGCATGACGCAGTTGTTATATGTGGACAAATTGAACTCATTATTTTACCCAGAGATTCTTGAGGTGTCCCTACATCATAATGGAAAGGCTCAGTTGATATTTACTGGGGTTTTGATGCCTAAATTTCATTGCTATTTCAGGTGTGCTGGCATGCTCTACTTGAATTTCACTTCTCCCCTTATGACTAATCCATGATGAAGACATTGTATTTGCAAGGAGAGAAGCAGCTCCATAGTGAAAAAGGCCTTGCCAAGTGAGGCAGGAGGGAAAACAATACCTCAACACTTCTTGTCTGTCATTCACCTGCCCTCCTACAATACGAGCAATTCAGTGAATATCTATTTGTGTCATTCCTATTAAAACTTTCCATCTTAAAGGGCTAAGTTCTTTCCCCTACTGAGACTTCTCTTTTATGGAAAGTTTGATGTCAATGTCTAATTCTGTTTCTGCTTCAGACTCAGCCTCATACCAAAAGCTGCTTACTTAATGCTGCCAGATAACTTCAGATTCAAACACTGACTGAAGATCTCCCTTGGACCTTAATGATGTTTTTCCTCATAGAATATCACTATAATCTCTAAAAGTTTTGATAAATTAATAGAGAAATAAAGATAGATAGATAGATAGATAGATAGATAGATAGATAGATAGATAGATAGATAGATAGATAGATAGATAGA
>JAWWLV010000121.1:84775375-84796206 GCA_035041135.1 Platyrinchus mystaceus | reverse complement strand
TTGCAACATTTCTAGTACATCCATACATGTTTTGTTTGGGAATGCAACTGCTGTTTTTTCTGCAGACAGGTTTTGAGCTGTAGGGATATGGCAGAAGTTTTCCTCCTTTACGTGGTTAATGAGCAGGTCTAATTTGACTTGAAATGCTTTTCACATGTGGCTGGACCTCGCAGTCCAGAGGCTGCCGACTGAGCTTGCCTGGCAGAGGAGATGCCCGCGCCTCTCGCCTGCCATGCATCGCAGAGAAGGAGGAGGAGGAGGAGGAGAAGGAGGAGGATGTTGTACTTAACAACATTTCTTTTTTATCTGTTTCTTATACTTGTCACTTGCATTCTTCTGGCATGTCCTGGATGCACGAACTGGAGCTCCAGACTTCTCTAAGGGCTTCTAAATGGCTCTCTAAGTTTTATATGACTCTACCTACTCCCTCTGACATTTCTTTCTAGTTAAGATTTGAGTACAAATGGAAATATTCCAGATGGCTTTAGCTGGAGCCAAGTGCCTTCAGTACTTCAGAGCTGCACAGACAACCCACTAACTAATTGTCCCTTCTCAGTCTGCTCATGTTAAATTCCTCAGACTTCTTTTGGGGTTACAAAAATTTTTTTCTCTGATATATAATATCAGTAAGTTATAATTTGTTAAATGACACCCATATCCCCAGTTTTTTTAAAGAACTACATGTAACCCATTTAATAATAGCATGAATAGCAGACTCAGCAAGACATCTGCTTTGCCCAGACATGTCTG
Source organism: Platyrinchus mystaceus (assembly GCA_035041135.1). Taxonomy (NCBI): domain Eukaryota; kingdom Metazoa; phylum Chordata; class Aves; order Passeriformes; family Tyrannidae; genus Platyrinchus; species Platyrinchus mystaceus. The sequence goes on along the minus strand of JAWWLV010000121.1, from coordinate 84,795,456 downwards.
TCAGTTTCACAGAATCACAGAATATGTCAAGTTGGAAGTGACCCACAAGGATCATCAAACTCCAACTTCTGGCCCTGCACAGGACCATCCCCAAGAGTCACATCACGTGCCTGAGAGTATTGCCCAAACATTTCTTGAACTCTCTCAGACTTGGTGCTGAGATCACTTCCCTGAGGAGCCTGTTCCAGCACCCACTTCCTCTTCCCCTCAAAATTCCTGTGGTTCTTGTGTGGCATAGTATACCCTGTACTTTTATAAGAATTATAGATAGTGCTCATGTAAATCAAGGTATATGTCCAGAATTTCCAGTGTGCTTTATCATAATGAATAATGATGTAGTCTGAATGTGATTAATTATTGGAAAAGCAAATTTGTAGATATGGATTTAGAATTATTTACATTGAGGTCTGACTAAGATTTTTAGAGTTTAATTCCCTTTACTTTTGCTATTAGTTGCAGCAATGTTTCTTATTCCTTTTCATGTGCTTTTCCATAAAATTCTAAAGTGTGAACATAGGAGCTAACATCTTCCTAGCAAAAAAGAAGCTAATTCTTAAGCAAGGGAAGCACCCAAACACTTCAAATCCTTTGTTCCACACTGCTACCCAAGGAGTGCAGAGTGGCTTATCTCATTAGACTTCAAAGCATCACACAGAATATAGGAGATGAAAATATCAGCAAGACAAGTTTTTCTAATGTCATGTTTTTCATGTTTAAAAAGCGATTTTGTACTCTACAGGAGATTTTATGAGGAGACAGTACCAAGATTCATACAAACAGAAATTAGCATTCAATTTGTCTGCTATAAGAAAAAGACCTCTGTCTAGTCTGTTCTGTATTGTCCCACAGAAAAACATAGAAAGGAGAGCAAACTCTTCTAGGTCTTAGACTCAAAAGAATAGAAATCTCCACTGAAATTTCAGAGAAGACAGAAATCAAAGTCTCTTACAACCTTTTTAGGTGAAGTTGACATGTGCCTTTTTTACCCTACATAACAAGATTACTGTGTCTGTGTTATTTGAATGCATATTATTAGAGATAAAACATTAATCAAGCCACTTCTTTTAAAGATACTGTTAGCTTTTTGTTAATTAGATGTATTATTGTATGAAGCTGACCATGCAACTTCATATCCATGCAGAAAAATACCAAGATGGACACGAAAAGTTATACACTGGCTGGCAAAGGGAATGAGCATGGGATGAAGCCAAAGGTGAGAAAAAACAAGGCTGAAAGATGTTCACTAGTTCATGCTGACTTTCAGAGGAATATAATCTGTGATTCTTGAGTCTTCCTATCCCCTATGAACAGATTTCTGTGCTAGTATACCTCTGTCCCTACTAGAGCTGGTTTTCTAAGCAACAATTTGATATTGCTAGCTGCTACTTCATTGCCTCCTTGTGCAGCTCAAGTGGCAGAGCCCTGTGTGGTGAATGGAAAATTTTCAGCCCTGGTGATGACCCTCCTAAGCATCAATACTGTTCCACTTTAAAGAGCTTCTGCTGTTTTTTTCAGTTCATGTCATTATACTGATACTCACAGATACCAAAAAGCAGTGTTACAAATGGTATTAAGATGGCAAAGTCCACTACTTAAAAGTTAAGAAATGCTGAGAAATTAAGAAGTGCAGTGGCACCATATTACCACCTCATTACAAATGTTTATGGCAGCAGTGGAACTTATAAGTGGTTTCACATGAGCCCCAGAATAAGAAGATCTAAATTCCCAAGAAAATTTTGCTAAAGGTTTGCAAAGGTGTCAGGTACCCTAATTCTCCTACTGACCTCTATATTTGGAGTGGTAAACCTTTTTTCAAACCTGTTTTCATGGCACCTTTTATGATACCAGGGCCTTTTATTTTAAAGTGGAAGAAAGTTTATTAAATAAATAAGGACATATATTGTATTAATTGAAGTGAGAGCATCTACCAGTACAGCCCTGTAAAGCTTTATGTAAAAGTCTTGCAAGTGAACTAGAAGTGAGACTGAACTGTGCCTCTGGCAGTGGGAGCAGAGGGAAAAACAACTGTTGACCCGATTTTCTCTCCCTCTCCTTACAACCATGCAGAAGCCAGGTAGACTCATATATGTGTGCAGATTAGGCAGGAAAGGAGCACTTATTTTAAGCCAAATGTTCTCAAAGCTTGACAACACACTTTGCCAGAAATTTTGCTTTTCTTATACAGGAACCAGGTGTGGCTTATGATACAGTGATAAAATCTTTGATGAGACAAAATGTGACGAAAGTTCTGCACATTCTAGAATAAAGCTAAATAACTCTGCCTGTAACTCAACCTAGGAGACAGGGAAAAGAGGAAAGACTGTTATAGGAGGCGGCAGATGTTTTTCTTATCTATATACCCTTTAGATGGCCTCATTACAGTAGTGTCTGGGTATATTGTTCTTCTTCCTGAAGAGTTTCAGGATGTAAGGAAGCAATATTATACCGATTTTCAAGGAAGATTAAGGTGCAGGGTATAAGCAACATCTGTGGCATTGTAAGAAGCTGACGCCAGCTCCTCAGTTTCTATTAATCTAGCTATGGACCCTCCCTCAGTTCTGTTTTTGTTTCTTGTATGTGCAGCTCCATGCACAATTTTAAGCATCTGCAGGGAGGTTGCCTTCTTTTGTATGTGTAACCACATTTACCTAAAATACAAGATTCTTCAGTAAAAACAATTGAAGAGGAGGAAATAGAAGAATGAAGTATGTACAATCTTATTTTGACCTTTCTGGGCTCACAGTTATGCAAATCTAATTGCATACACACAGATTCTTCTTTTCCAGACCTAGCATTATTCAAGCAATAATGATACACTGTGATTGTTGTAGTGGAATGTGCTGTGTTTCTATTCACACCTAACCAAATTTTATTGCTCATTTTCGAATTTTTCCACTAAGCAAAAACTACTAAATTCTTTGTGGACTTTGCTGTGCTTTCATCATTGCAGTGTTCCATCATTGATTAAGAAGATTGATCCAGACTTTGAGGTTTCAGTGCCTGATTAGGAGTAACTTGTGGTTGATATCTCATAGGCTTCATCTCCTTCCTCCAATTTCCATATAAAATCCTTGTGGTCTCAGGCAAGCAACCAGTAAATGAGGAATATTATTTATGATTGTGAGAGGCAGTTTTAGACTGTATTACACAAAGGATACTTGAATCATTCAGAAAGATATGGCCTCAGAACAAGGGATTTGGGCAGTGTTGTTGTTCAAATCCCTAACTACAGTTCTGAAACCTCCTAATTTGGTTTACATCCAACCTTTCTGTGCCCAAATGCCATGTGGAGTTTATCACACCAAAGGCTGAGGATCACGGGGGGTTATACTTCCGTATATGCCTCAGCTATGATGAAGAGCAGTTTGTTGTCTGGCTTATTCCTGAGCTGCCTTTGAATCTAGAAATGGGATTGTGGCAATTAGCTATTTTCTCTCAGTAATTGGTAATTGGTAGATACTCTTCTCAGCAGCTTGTGTGATGTGTTGCCTCGAAACCAAGTAAACTGAAAAATTGGAGCCAAGAATTCTTTTTGAGTCCAAGAGGTAGTAACTTAAAATTAAATGTTACAATTTTTCAGACCTACTGTATACAGGGCAGTGGATTTGGTGTCCCTGGGATATGGTAAGAATGTCTCTGAGGTTATGACACCTATTGTGCCATCTGAGCAGTCACCTCCCTCGTGGATGGGCTGCTGTTTCTTGCTCCCTCAATCATATCAGCAAATGAGATTAGATGACAGAAAGTCTCTTATGTACTCCCTCACTCCCAAAAGATGGTGGATGTGAAACTGATAAAAAGCAGGAACAGAAAGGTAATCAGCCCGAAACCCTGCCTGTGTTTTGAGAAAAACATTTGAGCTCTGTCTCAGCCAGCTCTAATTTAATTAGAGGGAGGATGCTGCTCCTGTTGTCTTTGGATGCCTCTTATAGCTGAGGTCGAGGTGAAGGAAGGTTAAAGCTGCAGTACTGTAAGTAATGTAACAGCATTTCGTCTTGACTTGGAATCTTAAAAAAAAATATTATTAAATGACCATCCTTATATGATAAGAATCTGTTCAAAAAGTACTTTTGTTGAAAGAATTTTTGTATATTTTTTGCTGGGTGTGCTTTCTGAAGTAAAAATTTCAGAAATATTTAATATGAAGCCCATAAACAGCAAGGGATTGATCTGTTGTCTTTGGTATAATCCCAGATTTTATTTGTTTATACATTATAATTAAAAAGAATGCAAAACCAAGTTCCATCCAGGAAAACATCCAGTCAGAATGCTATTCATAAATATTCAAAACATCATTTTATAATAAATATTTAAAGTGTCTGAAGTGCAGCCACTGGAAGGGTTTCAGCACCATTTTTATAAGTATCACTTCAGAGTAGCACTCTGTAACTAGTGGTAGTTTGGACTGAGATCAACATACAACACCCAAAGACACTGCATTTCACATCTAGTACTCCTGGGGCTGGCCACGTGAATGACCTTCATTGAGAGGATCAAAGTTTTCAGGGCAGCAAATGCTGCATTTCCCTGCTCTGGCCCATCTCTTGTTTTTGTCATTAGCTACAACTCAAAGAGAGAGAGTGTGTGTTAAGATGGCAAATGCTTGATGGCATGCTTTTCCCTAAGCTAAATTAATATTGAACATCATGAAACTCATTGAATGAGTCAGGCAGTGAGTCAGCAGAGTAGTTAGTGGCAAAAGTGCAAGCCTACGGCTGATAGACATGATTTAGAATTGAAAATCCGCAATCTGTTTTCTTTATGAAACTTCAGAGATCTCAGGAAAACAGCGTAACATGATTGTTCAGGCTAGCAAGAAACCTTCTCTTTTATCACATAAACACTCCTCTGTGTGAACTGAACCATAAAAGTATGTCCATAGAGAGCTCATCTACCGCTAGAAAAAGTTTACAGATGCTTCATTTCATTATATTTTTTTTCTATGAGATAAGAATGTCGAGGCTTGAGTGAAATGATCACACTGACACCACCTAATGCAATTTGTACTGCTTGGCTTCTATTCAATGTGAAATCCCAACAGGAACACAAAACAAGAAGAGGACAACTGTGTAATCAATGAATTTCTATATTTGTTTTTTTTTCAAAAGGAAAGAATAAAACACTACTTGAAAACTATGACCATTTGCCTTTGAAATGTGCCATTAGCAGTGCTCAGTTAGGTAGTGTCAAATGCATCTTTAATAAAAGCCTAAATTTTATATATTTGCAATACCTGGGTAGAGCTGCTAAATAGTGAAAACCATAACAATTTAAGATCAGAATTTTATAAGTGATTTTTAAACAGAGGAATTCCTGTCCTAGGCTGTATCTTATACTGTTTAGATTTTTTGGAGTTTAAAACTTCAACTTAACATACAATGAAAAAAGTTTCCAAATAAAAACAGCGTTCATAAGTCCTTGTCCATGTTGGGATAAAATATTCTATAATTAATCACTGTCTAAAAAGAAAACCTCAAACCCAAAAATATTTTAGCTAGGAAATGTATTTGTGTAGGTAGGTATCAAGGAGAGCAAAAATCTCTATGTTTCTGTTTTTCTCCTTTTCCTGATGTCAGATTTTTTTTAATACCAAAATATTGACAAAAGTATTGTCACAGAAATATACTTCTCAATGAGGATAAATGTCACTGAACAACCTAAAGAAAATCAGCTCTCTTGAACAGCCAGAGAAGCTTACATTACATGCCCAGCTCTTTTGTGAACAGATTTTCTTACTTAGATTGGGATTAGATTTATGGCTGTTGAGCTGATGTGTCTGGCATCAGCAATGCCCTGCTTTGTCAGATGGTAAGGCTCTGTTTCAATTTTTTCATAAGTAGCAGGTAGTCCATACACATCACTTGTGCTGCTAGAGCTTGTGAGGGGGAAATTGATACACATATGGGACTGTTGGGGAAGTTGTAATGGGCCAGAGGAATAGCATTAAAAGGTTTGGAGTTCTACCCTCTCTGGAGAAAGTGTGAGTAGTCTCCCACAGTGGAGTGAGTTATGAGCTGAAAATGCAGCTGGGTTTAGGGGCTGAGAGGTACCTTTTCCTGTCCTTGTTCTCTTTTTGATCTTCTGCATACTGTCAAGGTGCTGCCTGAGCAGTTTTCAGCCTAGATCTCTATGATACTTAATTTGGGAGTAGTTCTTACGCTGAGAGTGACTGAACACTGGAGAAGGTTGCCCAGGGAAGTTGTAGAGTCTCCATCCTTGGAGATATTCAAAACCTGACTGAATAGGAGCCCGGGCACCTTGTAGCTGACCCTGCTCAGACCATAGTGGATAGACTAGAAATCTCTAGAGGTCCTGACCAGTCTTAGCTGCTCTGTGTTTCTATGAAGTACTAATGGTCCTGGGTAGCAGTTATTCCTACACTAACTCCAAGGCCATCTAATGGTTCCTCCATGCAGCATGTAGTAGTGTTATTTAAGGTCCTGCTGTTTCTCTATGCACTGTATAAAATAGAGCGTCCCAAGAGACATCTTGAAGTTAAATATCAGGTTTCAATCCCTGCTACAGCTAAAGTTTCATGGACTTTATTTCAACAGAAATCTAATTTACAGATTGTTTGTGGAGCTCTCAGGGTATCATTATCAGGACTTAGTCACGACAGATGGTGTTCAAACACAGAGCCAAAAGGGACTGCCTATCCCTGAAAAAGTGCAGCTCAGGCATAAAACAGAAAAATGAAGGAGAACTGCATAGATAAAACAAGTAGATATAGTTAGTAACATTAGGAATCTAACCATTATCAAATTTTTGTAGGCATTTTGGGAATTTAGGGAACATTTCCTGAACATGGGGGAAAGAGACCAGCATGGAAGACTGCACAGTAGTTCTTGTCTGATAATGTAAAAAATGAGTGTTGGTGGCTATGAGATTATCCAGTAATTCAACTGCACAGAAGGGAATGATTGGATAAGTATAAGACAGTCAGTGCAAGAATAAGGCAAATACCCAGGGCAAAGAAGCAAACAATGTTGGATATGAAATTAATAGCAAATTAATGCAAAATGTGGTTTTATGTCAAAGGGAGGGAAATGCATAGATGTAAAGGGAAATGATGTTCATAGCTGAGAGGGGATAGTGTCCAGAAATGAGAGATTGAGACAGATGTGAAAAGAAGGAGTGAAGAGATGCAGAAAAACATTTTCTTCTTCAGTTTAAAAACTGATGGCACAGTCATATCCGTAAGCATCCTTCCAGCAGCTGGAGGTCACTGTCCCACCTTACCAGATTTGACTGCATAGCCACATCCCTGTGGGCTGTGCAGAGCTCCCATGTCAGGAAAGGGAAAGATAGCTGAGCCAAGAGCTGGTCCCTGCAGGCATGTGGCTTGTGGCTTTCAATCTTTGTCTTTTCAAGCCAAAATAAGGCAAATATTTTACTGGTTAAATGTCATAGCAGTTAACTTATTTATATTGCTAAGCATTGGCTAGAAAATATCCCACACTCATGTCACTTAGCCAGCAGATGGACAAGAGATCAAGCATATGGGAAGGATACTTGAGATGAATGTGAGCACCTTGAAGAAAAGCACTGGGTTTACTCATTTTATTAGGTGGGCTGTTTAAAAAGAACCAAGAAGGTAGACATTTTTTTCATATACGTAAAATATGGTCTATGTCAAAGATTGTTGTTGGCCATATTTGTATTAATATTATGGTGCTGCATAAAATAAGAGTTCCTGAGATATTAGTGTTGATGGCAGGATAAATAGGGTCACTGTATGAGTTGATCTGTAGGGCTGTCCTTTTCTGAACTTATCACAGAAGCTGTTGCCTGTGTCCTGTGCTGCTCTATTGCTGTTCTCATTGTAGAGATGAACTGACTGTGTTTGCCTGAGGGCACATGAGGAATGGGCCAGCTGGGAGAGACACAACTCTTCTCTGCTTCCCTGATCCAGAGCTCTGATGCTGAGTACATGCATTAATTCAGTGGCAGCAGAATGTCCCAAAACCCAGCTTTAGAGGCATGTGAACTGTTATCCCATTAATCACAGTCCTTGCATTCTTTCCCATCTTTTCATTGTATTAGTGTTTTCCAGTAAGACCTGAGGCACTTGCTGCCTCCTGCACATGGTGGTGAGCATGTATATCAAGCTTTGTTCAGTTTTGCATCAACTAGATCTCACCACCATCCTTGATTTGACAAGATGTTGTGTCATCCCATGCTCCCCAGGCAGCACGTGTATGATGGCAGTGCTGTGGGTTTATATTTTCTCAGCGTCTGTGATGAACTTCAGTAAAAGTGTTGACACTGCATGAGGCTATTATGGCAACTGCCAGAAGCTGTAGGCTGGCAGGGGCACTGGGGAACGCTGGCAGAAATCCATGATCTCCAGGGCAATGTGAAGTCCCTCACCTCAGGGAAGCCAATTTACGGTGTCCTTACTCATTCAGCTCCAAACACCTGGACAGGAGCAGGTGTGTGAGGTGCCTGTGCCTATCAAGCATTTGCAGGTGCTCACTGGCCAGAGACTTGGGGTCCAGTCCCCTGCCCTGAAGGGCCCTTCTTGAGGAGCCCCTGGTGCAGGAATACTGGGCCCAAAGGGCTCTGTCCTGGCTGTCCCAGGTAGCACATGGTGAGATGGAGGCACATCCGCTGCCCTTGCCTACAAACGCATCTGACTGCAACATGCTGTTTCTACCAGGCAGGGCCTCATGAAGCCAGGGTTTCCACCTGCCTTTGGGCTCAGAACGTGTCTCCCAGGCTTAGCAGAGCCCACAGTGCTGCCCCTTGTTGCCTTGGAGACTGTGCTATTCCATGAAAAGTATCTTCTGCTGGAACTATTGGTCTCTAAAGGAAAATCACAACTTTTATTTACAAAAATAGATTTTAGAGCTTTTCTATACAACTTAAAAAACCCTCAAACTAAACAAAGCAAAACCAATAGGAACTAATTAAAAACAGCTAGAAATTGCTAGCTTGACAACAACACTGGAAAAGATGGATAAGGCCAGTTCACTGAAACCAGAGTCAGCACCGTGCTTTCCAGGCCTGTGAAGTCTAATGAGATTTTTTTTTTTCGTCTTTAACACTGAGAGAAGAAGATGAGCAAACAAGGGAATACACAGATTTCTCTTAGTTTAAGCTTAATTAGAACCTCTCCTATTCTTGTTTTATTGATTTCATGGTTTGTTATGTTTTAACAGTCTTTCAAAATTATCTCCATTTCTGTCCAGGTGTTAATGTGCTTTTCTGAGCAATCTTGCACATTTTTACAACATCCTTTAAAGATGTCAGTTTAATCAGTCTTTATCTTAAAAGACTAAGGTGTTGCAGTTGATAAAGTCTTAATGGGGAAATGAAAGCTGAATATTTTAGATTCTCAACAGGGTGTGGATTGCAATAGACTTCTACTCTATTGAGCATTAATTCTCCATGACAATGTTTTTGATCCTTCAAACACCCTGTGCACATGAGCAGCATCTTGGCTTATGCAAAGGTAAATGAGCAGAAATGAATTTGAAGTTCAAGGTAATAATTTTCTGTGGTGGCATTTGGCTTGATTATCTTCATCAATAATGAAATACTTTTAAGGTATATCAGGAATGATGGATTTCCATAGGGCACCGAAATCTATCATAAACTACTTCAGGTACAAGGTTCCTATCTCCAGACTCAGTTTTGCTCCCCCTGCCCCTCATCCAACTAGGCCACTATTTTTAATTGCATGTGTTTTATACTCTTCTGGTTTTAAACCACATCCTATATTCTCTCATGAAATGGAAACAGAGGGAGGTAATATTTATGAGTTATACCACAGAGTGAAGTCAAGAAAGCATCCTATCACTACATGAGAGTACAGCAGAGGAGAGTACAGGGCAGGACAGTGAAGTGGAGAAGCAAAGCGTGGAATAGAATAACAAACCTCAGGAGGGACAGAAGGGTGTGAACTGCATCCCACAGTGAGGAGACACTTTTGCCTGAGGATTACAGATGACTTTCTTAATTCACTGCCCAGTAAACTCTCTCAGAAAGCTAGATGTCTGGAAGATATTAAATTCCTAGAGTTTTTATAGAAACTGATCTGCGGATTGTGAAGAATAGTCCCCAATGTTGTCCCATTTAAGGTCAGGCTGCTAAGTGAACTCAACACTTACCCTCTGCCTTTGGCCTCCTGGCTTACAGTCAAAAGCATGTTGTTTCAAGCCAGTCACTCTTCATGCTGCCCCTTGCCCCTTAGAAATCATGTCACTTGCAAAGAAAACAGAAAATGTTCTTGGGAATATGAAAATAAATACAAGAAGGGAGGATATGTGGGAGAAACTGGAGATATAAGAGGATGGAGCTGGGACAAAGGAGAGAGACAAGTTGACAAAGCCAATGGGGTTTTGCAGAGAAACCAGAACTCTGAGTCAGCTTCCAAACTACTGCTTATTACTTAGTGTATAGGTCTGAATGGGGGATGGGGATGAGAAATGATACTTTTGTATATTTAATGGTTATAAAAAACATTTGGAGCTTCCAAAAAGATATTGCTTTTGGAAGATTGAATAATGAGACCAATGCTTTTTGCAATAATAAGAATCTTTCCAATAGGTTCATCTGGCTTAGATTTGTCCAGTTTTTAACATCATTCAATACTGTGTTAGAGGTCTGTGCTCTTAGAAGCTCATGACTGAAAAAACAGATGTTGAGCTAAGATACGAAGAGTGAGTTAGAGTAAACAAATTATATGCATTTCTTTTTTTGCCTGGTTGTTTGCCAGCTATGTAAGATCCGGGTTCTTCAGTTATGAGCTACTTGGAATGGTGTTAATGATAAGAAGTTGTAAACTTATTGAATCTCAAACCTTACTTCCCTCACAGGTTAAAGTACCTCCACCGTTTAAAACTGAGCATACATGTTACTGTGTATATTCCCAAAACCAGTTAAAGTCCAGAGTACTTAGGATCTTTGCTTTTGCTTTGTGCTGTCTGGAAACAGCATGAGAAAGTTAAATGATGCTGTTGGGTTTTCACCAGATTTAAAGGTCACCTTTGTACCATATATTCTTTCAATGAATCATGAAATTCACTGTAACTGTCTTTTTCTTGCTCTGTGTTTTCCATAGTATTGCTGAACCTAAGCCACATCATTCAATTCCCTAAACCAATATAATTGTGTTTTGGCTGTATATTTTTCTCTATAGCAGATTGGTTTTGTACAGTTCTGTTCAACAAAATTTATCTTACCCATTTCAATAGTCAGGTCTGGAAGAGCTGTTTAACAGTAACAGGATGACACACAAGGTAACCATCTACTGCCAAGTTGGAAATTTTAAAAGAAAATATGTCTGTCCTGAATTCTGCCCTCTTACAGCTAATTACTGGTATTTAGTTACTTATGGCAAAAAAGACACTGCAGGTTTATGGTTATTTGTGATTTGCCGAGCATGTCTGAAAGTCAGAGTATGTATTTATTAATTAAAGATATTCAAAAATGTTCAGCCCAAGGACTCCATGTTTAAAAATATTGGCCAATATACATATAAACACATAAGGATGGAAAGAATGCATTCTAACAAATCTTTAATCTCTAAAAAAAAAAAAACAATGGTGCCAAGATTTCTATATAATCCAAATTCAGTTTGTTCTTGAGAAGCTGTCTGGAAGGAGAGAATAAGACACAGTTCACACTCATATCTCAGGCTTAAATAACCAGTTCTAATTGAAAGTTCTTTTGTTAATTTACCTTCAAATTCTTTGATGTAGAGCAATTTTCAACTGCTTGATGCACGTAGAATAAAGGAAGCGGGTAAAGAACAGGGAAATGTTGGTTTGGGGGAGTTTGAAGTGTACATTTCTTACATGTGTCCATCTGGGACAAAGGCAATGAACTGTGTTTACAGCTCTCAAACTAACTCGTTCTTTGAGGAGAAAAAGCATGCAAATGAAAGCTCTATTAAGTATGTGGGTACTGACAGCACCAAAACACATTTGGAATTTTGCCCAGTGTCAGAGGAATGGCCTAAACTTTTCAAAGTCTGTAAAGTCTGTAAAGGTACAGATTTCTGAAGTTTGGTGACGCAAAGCTTGCTGCTATAGTCAGCCTAGATCAATAAAATAATTTAGATTATATGCTTCTCTTTCAGGTTTTCTCCATGCATCAGAAAAGTTAGCAGAGAGAACAAACTTATTCAAGAATATGAAAGGGACTTTATACTCCTCTTTCTCTCTGTCCATGGTAAATACCCTCTATAACCTTATGTGTCAGACCACTAACACTGAAAGATTTAAAATATGGCACAGTCTAATCACCCAGAAGGTGTAAATAAGTGAGCTTCATCCTACATTTTTTCTAATAATATTGAAATTTGGGGCTTTTTGTCTTTCAGACTTTTTGGTGAGTAAGTTGAAAAGCTCAGGTAAAGTTCAGATTTTCCCTATCTTTCAATTTTTTACAAGAAATTGCTTTTCTTAATAGCACTTATTAGTTTTTTCTGAAAGATGCCATGACAAATACAGATATGCAAGACAATGACAGTGCAATAGGTGTTATAAGTGGTGTGAGCTGCTCTGTCACTTTCCTTCTTAAAAGTGTTAAGCAAACCTTCTTCAGTCAGGGCATTTCAACCCTTTAAAAATCACACCAAAACTAGTATTGTGGTATCTACACACAAGTTTAAGAGCTCAACTTTCATTTTTTATTTATTAAGGCTTTCCCTGTTATTACTCAAATACCAGTCTGTTTCTCTTAGGGTGACTCCTTGAAATGCCCAGTTATCAGCATGAATTGTTAGAGTGAAGTAACAAACAGAACTAAGCCATACCGTGTACAGAGAAATCTGTTCTTTACTCACAAAAGAAATTTACAGAAAGAAAACCTGTAAGCCAATTTTCCATAATTGAATATATGAAGAAAAGATAGGTAATGAAGACACAGGAAAATAGCTAACCAGCTCACACTAATTGTCCCTTTCCAGAGGTGTGAATTTGCAGAGCAAAGGTGGATCACTCTTGCAAAAATAGGAATACAAATTACCATGAAGTAGGTGTGGAAATATTTACAAATGACAAAGCTTGGACATCTGATTTAGGATCTCAAAAAAAATTAGTGCAGACAAGATATTTCTGATTCATTGTCAGGTAATTTTGCCACTGGGAAAGGAAAATCTTTTTTTTTTTAAATAATGACTTGGAAATATCTGCAGCTCCAAAACACCTAACTCAATGAATATTATAGGCTTTTCTTCACAGACGAATATTTTATATCTTATTAACAAAGAAAAAAAATTTTAGTGACTCCTACTTACAACTGCAGTTAGCCTTGTTCTCTAGTTAATGTCTACAATTAAATCAGAATATGTCCATTCTGTCACATCTTCATTTAAAAGGGAAAAGATACTTGAGCAGTGCTAGACATCCAGATTAACAATTAACTTTATTTATCTACATACCAAATTACTGTGTACTGTCTAGTAAAAACCTAGGTAATCAGTTCAGCAGAATTTAGCAAAGTACTGGTTATTAAATAAACAATGAAAAAATATAATCCCAAATGTGAACAATATTTGAAAAATCCAGGGCAAAAAGACTTATGTGAACAGTTTAATATAAACATATCCTCAAGATACATACTAAATGAAATATGCAGATCAAATTTTAGATGTAGAAATTATTTTCTTTCATTTTGCAATAACAAGATACGGTATAAAGAATCTCTACTTTCCCTTCCAGCTAATCTATTGCTCTAATCTCATTGGTTTAGCAAGTTAAGTAAGCACATGCCCATTTTCAAAACATTTTTATATTTCAGAAGGACTATTCTCCCAAGAGGGTTAAGCAGGAACTAAGTTTCTTACTGATCCATTTCTTCTGGGCTTACTGCCCTGCCCATTGAAGACACTGGAAATCTAAGCCCACGTCTTTTCCTTTTGTTCTCTCAGGAGCTTGAAAGAAGATTTAGGTAGCCTTTAGGCCTACAAGTTCAAACTTGCAGCATAAAAAAATCCACGTGCAACAGCACTTTTTTCTGGGGAGTGACTAACTTCCATGATATTTTCCATTCCTGCCCCAAGACTTTCCCTGATGCCCAGATTTGCAAGTGTGGGTATGTCCAGCTCAGGTGATGCCTGTGCAGGTAGTTCCTATCCAAATGGTGCAGAACCTGGGTCAGTTTGTCTCCCAGAGTCTGGCACTGTGAGAGTGTTTACCACCCTCAGACCAGACCTGAGCCCTGGTGAAAAGAAAATAAAATCTTGGGGTTTTGATGTGTGGAAGTAGTAATCTCCTTTTATCTGAGAGAGTATAACTGGAAAATAGTAGGTCTCATAGCAACCTGAGAGCAAATAAATCCACATCCTTTGCCCTGAAAGGAAGCTCACTCTGTAGGCTCTATCTAATATGCAGGCGACGTATGTAGCTGCTGGGTACAAGGGGAACAGGTTATGTTGAAGAATGCTTCAAACCTGAACTTTATACTGAATTTTGCTCAGCTGATTTGTTAGAGACCTGCCAATATTGCCTGTGTTACTCCTGCAGATGGGCATCTGCTTGTGCTTCCCTTGGGGTCTTGCTGGGGTCTTGCCAGTGTCTTGCAGAGCTGCACTGTTCTCTCAGGCACGAAATTTCACACCCAGCTGCCAAGATCCTGGAAGTACAGAGCAAAAATGAAAACACAACCAAGCTTTCTATTCATTCAGTATTTATTTAGTTATTTAGTTATTCCTACAATTATCTGGAATAATTGAGGTGGGGTTTTTTTGGAGAGGGTATGACAGAGGTATGCTTTATAGTAATAAATCCTCAGAGCCAAAACTAACCCTTTCAAGGAAAGGATTATTTCTTCTTTAAAATACTGCTCCTCCACCTTCCACACCGCTCTGCCAAAAATAATTTTGGAAGCAGTATCCTAAATGACCCTACATGCAGTACAAGCAATTTCAGATCTCAGCTGGCATCAGACCAGGAAGCTGGGAGATGTGGAAAGTAGATTTATAGTCTTGGTGCTTTGTACATGTTAATACCACTATGTGGGTCCTGGTGACACTTTGATTTGGTTTTCTCTCCATCAGCACTCCGGCTGCCTGCAGAGAAGTGCATGAAGGTTGCTGGAACCTGCAAGGGGACCAGGGCCAGCTCTTGCCCAGAGCTCCAGAGGATGGCTTCAGAGAAGCTAGTAGGGGAGCTGGAGAGGCGTCACATTAAGCAGGACACACTCTGCTCCGGGGCTGCACAAGGAGCAGGCAGCTGGCATGCAGCCAACATCAATGGAGGTAAGGAAAAGATTCTGCCAGAGCTGCTGGGAAGTGTGAGAAGCCTGAAGTAATCTGACCCAAGGCCTGAAACAGCTCTTTAGGCACCTTGCTCTTACTTTTATTTGGAGACTTAGTGTATCACAGAAGTCACTGGATTACCAGAAGTCCCAACTGTTCCACCGAACACTGTTTCTGATTTTCAAAACAAGGAACAAATTCATTACTGTCCTCATGCGCAGTGTACCCACATAAGGGACAAGAAAGGTTGGAAATCAGGATGTAGAAGGTTACTGAAATAACCCAGCAGTCATGAAGAGTAAGTAACTGTGTAAAACGTTTGAAGAAAAGAATACTGTGTCCTGGAGTAGAGTTTCAAACTGGCAGATCCAGCAGGATTTTTGTGGTACCTTGACCAGGTTTGCATCCCCTCAGCAGAGTTAGTCTTATGTGTGTACTGGTCCCCCCTTGTCTTACTACTTTGGTCTGGAAGCAAATACAGAAGTTCTGGGTGTTGGCAATTTCTAAGGAGCTCTGGGTGGTGCTGAGTCCCTGTCCTTGCTGAGGATGGATCCACTGTGCAATGCAACAGGGACTTGTTGCTCAGTTCACCAGAATTAGCTCTACAATACCTGTCAAAATATTTAGGGGATTTAATCCTTGATATAAACTCTTTGCAGATCCAAGTGTACACTACTGCATACATTGTTCTTGAGACTTGTGACACTTAGCTTTATTAGGCAATAGGGATGTAAAAAGTCTGCTATTATCATACAGTGACTGCAAGAAATGGGACCAGATATACACCTGCAGGTACATTGGGCTTTCATTGTCTATTGCCTATTGTGACTTTTCTGCCAAAGTGCACTGTTTAGTTGCTCTATAATTCCATATTTGTATAGAATTATTTCTCATTAGAAATACACTCTGACAGCTCTAGTAATAGTTCTACTACTGACTATAATAACTTGTCATGTGGTCTTTTACTTATTTACTTCCTTTTCTCAGCTATATTAAAACATGCTTAAGAATGCATCATATTAGATTATCACTGAAAATACTTATTATATTCATCTCATGATCCCAAATTGAGAATATTAAGTAGCATAGCCAGAGTGTGGAGTCTCCCTCCTTGAAGATCTTCAAAAGACATCTGGACACTGTCCTGCCTGGGCAACCTGGTCTATGTGGACCTACTTGAACAAGGGATTGGATTAGATGACATTCCAGAGGTCCCTTCCATCCTCAAACATTCTTTGATTCTGTTCTAAAATTCAGATTCCATTTAGGCTTTATCTTTAGAAATACTTTGATATCTCTTCTTGACACTTATTAGGTAATTGCACCAGTGATACAGAAAACAGTTAATTTTCAGCAAGAGAGAGTTACACTCTACAGGCACATTGATTTCAATTTTCTGCATCTAGTTCTTGTTTTAGCTAGTGAATTAGTACAATGTGTTCATCATGAATTTCAGTGAAGAATTTAATGAATTTATTTTAGGAAGCCTTTTCCAAATGCATTTATTTACCTAAGCATCTAATTTATTCTGAGGTACTCCATCAGAAGCTTTTTCCTTTTTACATAATGACCATTCTAAACCATTCCATGGCTTTTCTCAATAGACTTAAATGAGCCAGTCCTGACTAGAATTTATACATCAGTTATTTTTTATGGTTTTGTTTGTGTATGTTGTTTTTTGTTTTAAAATGTGAGTTATTGCTTATGTCAATCCAGTGCTAGGCATGGATTTTTAGAAAAATAATGTAAATTGGCATAAGTTTATTTTGTTCTACATACCAGCTCCAAACAGCAAAAGAAATGGCACATATTATTTTGTTTGCTTACAACACCTTATAATTTTAAAAATTGTTAATTTTCATAATTGTGTGTACTTATACTGTTATGTGTGTGTTTCATACTGAGATATATCAATATGTATTCATATGATGCTTATATGTCCATATATGATACAATCATTTCATGACTTAATCATTTCATGTCGAGTATTTAGAATTAATTTTGCTATGTGTGGTGATTACAAATAAGGTGAAAGTCTGTGAAATCTGTTGTATGTGATTTCATGTTAATGGTATATCTATATTTTGATGTCCTGTTCCTCATTAGAGGGACATGAACTTAGGACACCTCTTTGTTTCTCTTCTACTTATTAGTCTTGTCTATTGTCTATGCAAATCCCGATGGCAAATAGGAGGATATAAAGGCATTTGTGGGTTTCAACAAAGAATAAAGAGCAGACTTTGACTTCTTTAGGGATCTGTTTGAAAGAGTCCCATGAGGTAAAGCCCTGAGGGAAAGAGAAGTCCAAGAACGCTGATTGATATTCAAGGATCACCACCTCCAAGTTCAAGGGCAGTCTATACTAATAAGCAGGAAGGCAAACGTGAGGAGACTTGCATGGAAGAACAAGGAGTTTCTGGCAAAATTCAAACACAAAAGGAAGCCTACAGAAAATGGAAGCAGGGAGAGGTAACCCAGAAGGAATATGGAAACATTCTCTGAGCATGCAGTGATGGGGGTTAGAAAAGCCAAAGCCTAACTGGAGTGGAATCTGGTGAGGGATGTCAAAGGCCAAAGCTTTTTATAGGTACATAGGCAACAAAAGGAAAAGTAGGGAAAACAAAGGCTATCTGTTGATAGGGGCAGTTGTGCTGGTGACACAGGACTTGGAAAAGACTAAGGTATTGAAAGCCTTCTTTGCTTCAGTCTTTACGAGCAAGACCAGCCTTCAGAAATGCCAGGCCCTGAAGATCAGGGCAAGAAGTTAGAATTCACAACAATGAACAGTTGGTTCACAAGATCACAGAATCACTGAATGTTTTTTTCCTTAGTTATGCAAGTAATTGTCCATATTTCTCAGGCATGTTTATAATTATCTACTAATGTAATGTCAAAGACATACATTTAAATCTGATGGCAATGTTTTGTATTACTGGAATGGTATTTTTCAGTTGTGCCTGTCATAAGCCTGCAGTAAGTTAGATCAACGCCTTCAGTCTTTAGGTTTGACCTTCAGTCTTGATCTATATTTTAGTTTGGGATTTGGGATTGTGCAGAGAGCAAATGTCTTCCTGGGCAAGAAGACTGGGGCATAGACTGCTGCAGGGAAACCAGACTACACTCAGTCTTGGCCCTGAAGTAGGGAAGGCTTGGCCCTCCTTCAGACCACTCAGCCTTAAGCTGGAGTCCGCAATCATACACAATTACTAAAAAGGATAGTATGCATCCTGGTGCTCATATTTCCCCCCTTCAGTGAACAGTTTTCTTTTTGCAACCCAGAAAGCATGCCATTTATTCATTCTTTTTTGCTGCATGCTTAGTTTTGGGACTTAGCTAAGAATGGTTCCCTCCATTTACAAGATAGTCTAATGAGAATTTTTGTTTGTTTGCAGGCTGTTTATGCCATTCCCTGCACACACTTTGCTATCAAACAGGCAGACATCAATACTGTGTTTTGGTGTCTGAAGTGCAAGATCAGTAAGTAGCAGAATAGTCTGAGACTTTCCTATGCTGAATGCAGGCTAGAGAAAGGAGATGTCTTCAGTCAGCCAAATGAATGTAAATTGAACAGGTAATGTTTTCCTAGAAAGCATCTTTTATTAACTGGACAGAAGGTGTCTCTGAAAAGTAGAAGTTTACTCTCGTTATCCTACTTTACTGATTTTTTTTTTTAATTAAAAAAAAAGGTCTCAGGATCCATTTCTGTTCTTTTTATCAACCAACAGACTGTCTTGTGCAATTAGGACAAAAGGAGAAAAGAAAAAAGTCTGCTTTTACATACCTAAACCTACAACCAGTGAAGAGAATGAGAGCATATGAAAATCATATACCCCTCCTTCTTTTTTTGGAGAGAATGACAAACATTTGAGAGGTACTTCCTGCATATGTTTATTATTTGGTTTGAGCTTTTGATGAAGAAGCAATAATATTTTGGTATTTCAAGTGCTGAATCCAGCCAAAAGAATTATTCATGAATGGCAGTTTTAGACAAGGACTTGCATATCTTTACTATGAAAGATCAATGGAAAGAAAATAATATCATATGTGAGGGTAGGAAATTCTTTTAAGCAGGGAGATCACAACTGCCTAATCTTTTAAGCAGCAAAATGTCAAGAAATGTTCTGTGGAAGAATCTGGCAAAGACTGGTTCACTCCTTCCTGCAAGTGTAGTTTGTGTCACCAGATATCTCTATTTTGCCTTTTGCTCAAAGGGTTATGAGGAAAAGTTCAGAAAAAGGCCATTATATCCACCTGCTAGGGAGAGGTTGCAAGCATAAATAATAATCTCTAATTGATCTGAGCTTTTAAGAAGAGGAAGAGTGGTGCTCCCTGTCTAGTGTGTAGGAATGTAGTATAAATCATTGAACACATAGAAATGTTGGTAGTAGGTGGCCTGAGTTATAGGTATTGTTTAGATTTTGTGAGCTCAAATCCATCCTTACCACCTTTAAAATTCACAGACTGACATTCAGGTACATCACTTTACCTAAATAGAAACTTAGGCAAAAATAAGACTATGTGAGTTCTACCCAAAATGTCAAAAGTTACTTTAGAAAATTAGATTTTTGATTTTAAGACATTAAGAAACTCCACAAAAGTTTATGCCAAGCCTAGTAGCATACAATCGAAATTACACTGAGCTCTGCATCAGAAATACTTTTCACCTATCTGTTTTGTAACTAGAATTCTGCAGTCTTGCTGCTGAAAAGTAAAACCTTCAGTAGTGTATGATGAATTCAGTCAAAATGGACGTGTCTTTCATGTCCTCTTACCATCTTGTAGGAGTGAGGATTCTAAAGGTTAAAGTGAAACATGTGGTCAAAAATGGCTTTTTGCATTGTCTGTGAGTCACTGCTTTCTTGTTCCCAAAACC
>JAWWLV010000121.1:84733407-84763339 GCA_035041135.1 Platyrinchus mystaceus | reverse complement strand
AGGCGGGTCACCTGATCATAAAAGGAGATCAGGTTGGTCAGACAGGACCTGCCCTTCCTAAACCCGTGCTGGCTGAGAGCAAACGTTTGATTTTGGCACCACTTTGGCTTCTCCTCTTCTGACCATATTAGATGTAATGTTTCCCATTAGCTCTCAGGCTGACTGTCCATTTGTCATCTGCTGCATCATTGCCCTATGAGGCCCTTTGAGCTACCAGTACGGTGGTGGTTGTTGTTCCTTCTCTGTGTATGTACCACAGAAATGTGTGTCCAAGATTTGTATCTTTTTTTTCCCATATGCTTGGCATTGACAGTGCTGTTTGGCAAAGAATAAGCAGGGGGGTTTGTATTACTTCCTTGTGGAAGTTTATTTTGAGCTCCTGTATACTTTTCTATCCTGGTTCACTCTTTTCACATATCTTCCCGGGCTTAGGTATCCACTTGTAATGCATTTATTCTGGACAGGTAGGCTCCTTTCCCCGAGAAAATCTAATGGTTTTGTACAAAGGTTAATTTTGGGAACTCCACAACAGTTTTCAAGTGTTTCATCTTGCATCTAAATCTAAATTTATTATTTAATATGTGATTTTGTGTCACATACTTTCCAAGCCACAACCTTCAGCTGCCAGCCTTTGTTAACTATTTTTACTTCTTTTTAATTCTTAGTGTGTTGAAACCTGTTTCTCCTAAGTCTCATCTTCATATAGATATAAAGAAAAGAAACAGCAGAGTTAAAATTCAAGGTGTTTCAATGTGTAAAATAAGCATGGTACGACACTGCACTGACAGCATGAAATTTTAGCTTTCCTGATTTTTATTCTATTACTATTGCTCAGACTTTCATAAAATTATCACTTTTAGAAAGTTGAAAACATAGTAACTTCAGCCTCCAGAGTCTGAAATCTATGAAAAAATACATGTACAAAGAAAGCACTTATTTTGTTTCAGTCTCTGAGGTGTTTAAGCATCAACAGGTATCTGCTGCAGCTTTGCACTGTCCCTTAAAAATTATATTTCAATAAACTTCCTTGTCTAAGTCTGCAAACTGGAAATAAAATTAAATTTTGACCTACCAAATGATGTTGTTGAAAGAATATCTTCCCAGTGTGTGAACATGAAAAGAACACATTTGTTCCTTGCTTTCTCTTCCAATGCTGACCTGAAAGACTCACTTAAGATGCCTTAGCATCTTAGCAGAGAATATAGATCAGCTTCTACTTATGAAGAGCAGTCATATGTTTTCCATCACTGAGCACCACAGTTTGCCTCTCCATAAAGCTAAGCATGATGACTTGAAATATGGAGTCATAGAATGGTTTGGGTTGGAAGGACCCTTTAAAGATCATCTAGTTCAACTCCCTCCCCACCCAACATGTCCAATGATCATAGAATCATAAAATGGTTTGGTTTGGAAAGGGGCTTTGAAGATCATCTGGTTCCAACCCACTGCCGTGGGCAGGGACACCTTCAACTAGACCAGGTTGCTCAGAGACCCATTAAACCTGGCCTTGAACACCTCCAGGGGTGAGGCATCCACAACCTGTTCCAGTGCTTCAACAACCTCACAGTAAAGAATTTTTTCATAATATCTAATAATCTAAACCTACTTTCTTTCAACTTGAACCCATTTTCCCTTGTCCTGTCTCTACATGCTCTTGTAAACACTCTTGCCCCATCTTTCCTGTAAGCTCAGGTACTGGAAGGAAATGATGGGTCATCCAAAGTTTTTCTGAGCAAGATATATGCTTCTTACTCTAAAGACATTCATATTTAATTTTTATTGGTGCTTTGCCATGCCCTCAGGCTGGGAATGTTTCTTCAGAGGAGTGCTTAGGTGTAGGTCAGTTCTCCTACACTGACCCACAAACACAGCTACCATACAGGAGCCCTCCACTGTGACCAAAATCTTCCTCTGGCTTTTGCAGAAAAACAGGTTTTGAACAACACTAGAAGCAGGAGCTACTCCGCCTCTCCATACCACCTATTAGTAGAGAAAAACCTTCCTACCATGAATCTAACCACTAAATAAGGACTTTCCAACCTGATACCTTTTATCACTGTGAATTCCATGTTCTGCAAGCATCCTCCCAGCTTCCTTGGGTGTGTTGTTCAGTGATTGCAGCACACTCCAAGGTCCCGCATGCCAGAGCCCTCTCTGGCACGTGCAGCTCTGGGACTGTCATTGCACCCCAGGGCTACAATGTCAGCTGGGAGGTCTGGGCACAGATGGTTCCCAGACACTGTGTCCTATGCACTGAGATGGCTGCCTGTACTTGATCTGCTCAGTTAGAGAGTGTTTGATTTTCTCTGAGTATCTCCCTTGGAAATTAACTGTTTCATACATCAGCCACTCTTCCAAATCACAGGTAAGGAGTCAGTGGCTGATTGTGCTCTGCCACAGCCTCCTCTCAATCTATTATTGTTTGAAAATCTGCCTGTTTAAAAAAAATCTTGCCTGCTCTAATTGAAGCTTTGGGCAGCATCTGGGCACAATGCACTCTAGAGGTTTAATTGACTCTTTTGTCTGTTTTCATCTTCTGTGGAATGATTTTGCTCCTTTACAACAGGCATGCTTTTTGGAAACATCTAAAATTACAGCGGTACAAATTAATGCAAAGACCAGAGGGTGAGACATTCTCCCCTCCCAGCATCTCTGAGTGCCCTTCTTGTCTGGGTAAGCTCAATATGCAGTGGAGCTGAGCCAGCTGACACCACTTGTGAATCTGGCACTGCATTTAAACAAAACTACTCTTTCATGTTTACCTCCAAGAAAGGAGTCCAGGAACGGCAATCACAAAGGGATTTACAAATGAGTCTACAATCTTGAGCCTCAAAACAACTGTTCAGCTGCTGTCTTACCCTGGATTAGAGATCACAGGTTCCTGGAAGCATTCTACCCCAACGTACTGAACAGCTAATCCTTCTTTAACCTACGCCACTAGACCTCTGCATATGGTGAACAACGTGTGAGCAAGATTGCCTGGGGAATACTTGAATGATTGAGCTTCACAAAAAATGTGAAAAGGAGAGATAAAGGATGCAAACCCCTTAGTTGTCATCATCCTCACTTGTTCAGGACTTCTACAACTACCTCAGGTATTGGACATGTGTAAGACCACTTGCATCTGAGGCCACCAGAGCCAGCTCCACAGGATAAGGTGGGAATATTTATATTCCCTCTGGGTCTTGTTCCAATTGCCTGGAAGAAGTCAATATGCAGTACTTCAGAGAGAGAATGAGGATGAAGTCCCTGTCACTGGTGAACTAGAGCATCCCACCAGAACAAGGGATACAAGGATGCCAAGTGTGATGTATTTTAAGTATAAAGTAAAATAACAGCAATACTTAGGCTTTCCCCAGGTAGGTAAGTATATTGATCACTAATCTATAAAATAATTTCTATAACACTGTGTGCCATTCCTGGATTCAGTTACAAGTTTGTATTCTCTCTTAGCAAATATGAAAGGCCTCTTTTTTTTTTTTAATCATTACTTGAGTTTTATACATAAATAGAGATTAGCCTCAAAGGATGGGGAGATAGAAATTAACTGTAGCATGATTTTAAACTAGTGAAATATTTTGTGTAGATCTATATTTTAAAACAGCATTTGATATGTATAATTTTGAGTCCTGCAGATCATCAAGAATTCTTTTTCCCAGAATTTAAATTCATTTTTCTTTGTTTACACTGAAAATACTCTACATTCCCCAAGTAAGTACAGAAAGCTACTCTGACTATAAAGCCTTGAAGTTGTAGCTTTTTCTTTTCTGTCACTTCTAGCAGTTAGAGAATCTTATTTATGACTTTAATATAAATTTCTTCCCTAGTGTATTTGTCATTGACGTCTTGTCGAAACTTCTGTTGTAAGTTGTAAAAGTTCTTTATTCCCAAAGGCATTATTCTGTATCAGAATTTTGTCTTTTTTCATCCCCAAAAATGAAACTTAAGGTTTTCTTGATACTGTGTGTTAATACTCCCATCTTTAGAATTTTTTTTTTTTAGTGACTGTGATCCCTCTTAGGTTTTATGCATGTGCTTTACTTTAAACTTAGAATGAACTCAAAGAGCTGCTAGTTTGTCTGAGAGACTGCTGGGATGGACAGGGAATGATTTCTGCCCCTCATTTCTCAAACTTTGGGCTGGAGACAGAGAACGATACCTAAGCACAAGCTGCTAATGTAATTTGAGACATCAGATGGCTCAGATGACTGAAATGTCCTAAAGCATTTCAAGTCTATGGCCCTTGAAATGTCACTAAAAGCCCATGTTCAGGTAACTTCCTTGCGATTCCCACCCCAAGGAAGAAGAATTAAGACACCTGAAGTTATGTAGCTAAACATAACAAAGATGTAAACATAGATGTTTACATGTGAGCTAAGTGCCAAGCTTGCGTTATAATCAACAGGGCTCAACACAAACTGGCAGCTGGAGCACACTGAGGCCGCACGTCACTCCACATTTATTTTTAACTTTCATAAAGAGTATGCAAGGTTGCTTGTATGTCACACTGGGGTCACAAGAAATCACTCCTCAACCAGAGGTGTGCCAAAGGCACTGCACAGTTGTCCTTTTTTTCAAACAAAGTGGATTTTCATGGGCATGCATATGCTGGGTGCCGGGTGGGCTGTAAAATTAGCCAGAGCCATATAAAAACTTTGCACCCACAGCCCACCATGCAAGATCCCACGGCAGACTGTGAACCTTGCAGGCTTCATGACCTTCTTGGTTCTGGCCATCATGGGTTCCCACACTTCTCCTGCGGGTCAGCAGTAGCACTGCCCCTGGGAAACAGCTGAGGCAGTGCTGGCACCTCCAGGAAGGAAGACACCTGCCACCGGACACAGCAGCATGCAGCAGGCATATCTGACTAGATATAGCTCAGATATATGTTTTAAGGATATAATTATTACTAAGATGCTGGAGATAGTGTCCCATCAACACACTTTTCTTGCCAAAGAATTAACTGATTTCTCATATTTTCATAGGAAATGCCTTAAGAAAAATGAACAGACTAAATAACTCTTAACAGCTTGGTTTTTTTTCTAGGGGAGTGTTGAAAACTGCTTTTAAACATCACCCACATCTATTCAATATGCAACACATTACAAGAATGTCAAGTTGTCACCACAGTGGCAATGGGAAGATGTTTTTCAATAGAAATTTATGCAGCAGAACAAATTCTGAAAAGCATTTTCCTTGTCTTTTCTGCATTGTGGACTTATTTTCTGAAACAGTGTGAATGGTCTCCTAACAATGAATCATAGCTAACAAAATTACTTGCAAGGAGTCAGACTTGGATGACTCTTTTCCATAATGCGCCAAGAGTGAGACTTACTTCACAGAGGGAAAGAGAAGGAGCTGTAGAAAAGAGATTCCTTGACAGCATTGCTGAGGTGAGAGCTGGTGGTGCTGAGCACATAAATGTACATGGGCTGAACAGCAGAAAGCACTGGCCTTGACAGAGCCAAAGTCTATGGCTGCCTGTGAAGTATGGCAGTCAGCATCCACTGATCCACTGCCACCCCTGCAGCTGATGTCGAAGTCAAGAGGTTCTGACAGTGCAACGTTAAGTGCAAGGACAACGATTTATCCAGCATCATTCCCAAAAATCACATTGATGTGACTGTGTTAGGACCTTTATTGAATTTTTTTTGTCAGACTGTAATATTTGTAAATAGATGAAAGAAGGACAGGAATGATGTGGGTATGAAGAGTAAGATAGGAGAAAGGAGAGTGACAGTCAAAAATGAAAGAGAAACATTAACATTCTGTTGGAAAACATTCAAAGTAAGTTTCCTCCCAAAATTATAAGAACAATATAAGACTGAGTTTAGGCTCTTTTTTTAAAAGTAGTTTGACAGTCCACTCTTACTGTGGGACAAATCAAGACCTTAAATTGCTGATGTTGGGGATAGTTGAAATTTCTTTACCCTGTGAGGCCAGTTTTACCTCAGCTTGTGTCTGTACTTTTATAGTATTCTTTCAGAGTAATTTTCAGAGTTACTGAAAACAATGTACAAAAAGGTACAAAAAATGTACCTACGTATATAGGTATGAATAGAAATGACAAAGCTCAATAATAAATAGAAATTATGATTATTTATTGAACTTGCTGAGCTGGGTGCAATGCAAGTACTATGTGTTAAGCAACAACTTTGCCTTCTAAAAGAGGCTTCAGAAAGAGGTATCATAACCCTATTCTTTATCTTAAGAGGGATGATTGCCTACTTCAGGTTTTCTCAGTGGCAGCAAAACTTTTAAACACAGATTTCCGTTTATAATTGTCAGGATAAAATGGTTATTTGTAAGTTCATTTGCAATTTCACCCTATGAAAAGACCTATAGTATCACGTAGGCCAGGAATAACACTCTAAACATTCTGAATTGTATACATCACTTAGCTAGAGATATTGTCTGGGAGAAAAAATGCACATCAGCTTCTACCAATTCAATCTGTGATGAGTTTCTTAGTGAAAAACAAGCAATCAATTGTGGTGACCTAACTTTAGCTTTTGATAACTATTTTAACCAGCAGCAGAACATTTGGGTGAAAACACTAGAATACAAATCTTTGAAGACTGTGATCTCATCCTCATGGCTTCTAAAAGATCTGTCATATCATTCTCTATTTTTTTTTTAACAACACTTAGTTACATTTCAAAAGTTACACTTAGTTACACTTCAATTAACCTCTCTTCTTTGGTTAGACTTAAATGATTTCCACACAAAAATTATTAAAAAATACTTAGTCTTCTTAACTTAGTTATCAGTCTGAAGTCTGATAACTTCACCTCAAACACAGAAGAGGGGAAACATGGAACGATAGAATCAGCTGGGTTGGAAAGGACCTCTGAGATCATCAAGTCCAACCCTTGATCCAACACTGCTGTGGTTACTAGACCATGGCACTAAGTACCACATCCAGTCTCATCTTAAAGACCTCCAGGGATGCAGAATCCACCACCTCCCTGAGTAGCCCATTCCAATGCCTGATTACCCTCTCTGTAAAGAATGTCTTCCTAATATCCAACCTAAACTTCCCTTGGCAGAGCTTCAGACCATACTCTCTTGTCTTACTGATAGCTGCCTGGGAGAAGAGACCAACCCCCACCTGGCTACAACCTCCTTTCAGGTAGTTGTAGAAAGTGATGAGGTCTCCCCTGAGCCTTCTCTTCTCCAGGGTAAACAACCCCAGCTCCCTCAGCCTCTCCTCATAAGACTTGTGTTCCAGTCCCTTCACCAGACTGGTTGCTCTTCTCTGGTCCTGCTCCAGCACCTCAATATCCTTCCTGAACTGAAAACCATAAAACCATCCCAGTGCTAGGTTATTTCTAAATGCCTTGAAAGAACAGTGGAGGAAAAAAAAAAAAAAACAAAAAACCACCAAAAACCAAACCAAAACAAAACAAAAGAAAAACCACAAAAAAACCCCCAACCAACCAACCAAACACAAAACCCCACAAACAAAACAAAAGAGAAAAAAAATCATCTATATCACACTGTACCCTGTAAATACTGTAAGGGTACATTACTCAATCTACTGTAGTCTTCCTGCTACAAAACTCTGTGTCACGGACATTTCCCACTTCTGCTGATGTGGCCAACTTTTGGGTAGCTGTCATTCTTAGTGCCTTAAGAGTTGGAGTGAAGAGTTGGCAAGCACTAGATATAATTTCTTTGGACATGGGACCCATCCCTCTCAAAAAAATATATTAATCTGTTCCTTCCAGTAATTCCCTATTTTATGGTTTTAGTAAAATTTTAGTTCTTTGTCATAAGAAGTCACCGGGATATGATATAGGTAATCATAAACTTTAAAGAGTTTAGCATGAAATATCCTAGTATGAGAATGTTGTAATATTTTGCCAAGCTGGATGAAATTTCACCTCTTGAAATAGACTGCTATTTTGCTTTTTTTCTCAGGAGAATGAAGAATTCTTATATTGAGCATTTCTTTGCTCTAAAAGTATTGAAATAATCTGTGAAGTAGGGGCTTAATCATCATAAATGAGGGCAACCACTATCCTCAGTCACTAATTACTGAAAGGATACCTTCTTGATATGAGAAAGTGAAAATTGTCATAGCACAAATAAGCTCTAATAAGTAGACATTCAAATCCAGAGGAAAGAGTAAATGCACTGTGTGATTAAGTTGCTGAAGACTGACATCTGATATTTTCTGAGTATGCACTAAAATAAAGCGTTTAAATATAAATTGCAGATTGGAGCAATGCATTCCAGATGCTTGCGTGGTCAAAAAGGAAAATACGAATTGAGTACACAATTTTTTTCCATAAGAGATGAAAATGCAGGAGTCCTGTCCTTGCAGCAAGGGCAGGAGGATGCCTAAGGCATTCACACAGCCTTCTATCTGGTAGAAGGAGCTACACCCAACTGGTGGTGGCCTATCAATGAAAAAGAGATCAATAAAAAAGTTGGGAATGTGAGGATATAAGGGAGTCCTCTTCTGCTTAGCTTTCCAGCTGGGAGTCTCTGCATCCCAATTTGGAGCTTGTCTGGCATTTGGAGCTAATTCAAGAGAAGTATGAAAAGGTTTGAGGAAAAGTCAGTTTTAATCTGGCTGCTATTTTTGTAGAAGACAGTGCCTTCATCTTCTAGCCAGCTCACTGGTTTGACGTCCACAGGGCCTATCTGTTTGTAACCCTCACTATCAGTTTTGACCAAAAGATTTGCAATTCAGAAATCAGAGCAACAAAACTAGAAACATGGTGTTTTGGAGACTCTGTGTTTCAAGTAAGCAAATAAAAATCCAAATTGAACTCCCCCTAGGCAGGAAACTCGTAATTTGCACAGTCGGCTTTATTCACTGTCGTGAGGTTCCTCTGACAGCCCCTCAAAGCCACCTGCCATAGAACAGAGATGGCAAGTTTTGTGACATTCCCTTGGCATGTGGGTTTTTCAGGCTCTGACATTTGATTATACTCTCCATTCTTTATAAATACAAAGGCTGTACATATTTTTAAGAAGAATGCTAATGTGTGTGCATGTATTATGTATATAATAACATGTACATAAAATAAATTATATATAATGCATATCATCCTAATATATCTACAGTGCGTATAAGACATGAAAGACATCACATATTTCTAGAAAACTGTCAAAACCAGCCTTTGAATCACTGCTGATTATTGTTCTGTAATTTAAAAAGATGAGTGATACATCCCAAACTGACATTTTTCTAATGCAATTTGCCTGTCCTCAGGCAAGGCACCTGTAAGATGCTACCATTGTCAGGTATTATTGGCTTATTCCCTAGTCTGCACAGGAACAGGCACACAAACCACTATGCAGAAGCTGGAGAGTGGCAGCCTTCCCCAGCTCATTGCTTCTTGGAGGCTGTGTAACATCTGCAAGGTCATGCACAAATATGCACATTCTCTCCCTTGTGCCCCTCACCTCTTTCCCCTCATGCATCCATTTGCACTTCTTCATGAAATCATTGCCATTCTCTGCATAAAGACCTGGGAGGCTCACGGTACTTCACAGCACCCCCCAAACAGTATCAGCTCTGAAGAGAGCAGGAAGAGCCCATGTGAACAAAGGAGTTTAGAGAACTACCTTTGTCTTCAGAGCTATTTCACTAAAGGCCTGACTGAGGACATACTGACAGTAGATTACCTCTCTGGCAATCTTTATCTCTAGGGCCAGTTTGCGGCACATTGGCAGCAGGCAAACGACACTGTTCCCAGCTGGAGATGACAAAGAGGCTCTCTCAGGTGATCCAATACCTTTTCCCTTTCCCTCTTTTGTTTTGCAGAAAGGGAAAACAGCTTCCAGCTCCTGATGCAAAGCCAGGTCCCAAGTCAGGTCCTCCCACTCCTCCAACATGATGTAGCTGGCAGTCAGGATCTAGATGAAGGAGTCCAGACCATTGCATTTCCCTGTCCCAATCAAAGCAGAGAGTATATCCACATATTTAGCCACTCCTGGGTTGCCATGCTCCTCAGCAATGAGATGCCCTCTTTCTAAACATGGAAATAAGAGAAAAGGAGAAGAAGGGAGGAGAAAGAGGAGGAAGATAGGTTTCTGTAAATTCTCTCCTTTCTTCTGTGCTTGGAAATAAGAGGTATCTACAATTTCCACAGACTCAGAGGTAGTGCAGGCAGGGAGCCCTGCCCACAGCCTCCCATCCTCTGTGGTTGACAGTGGTGCTTTTCTGCTGGGGGGTGGAAGGTGTGGTCACCAGCAAGTCACTTCATGTGTTTGCAGAAAGATATGGATAGTATTTAGGAATTAGAAGCAGCACCACAGTTAATAAACATATCTTTCACTATTTAAATATTTGCAGAGTCCAGTAGTTGTTTAGCGCAAAAAAGCTGTGGGGAACTGGTGCCAGATTTGGCATCAGCGAGGATTTGGAGGGGAATCACTGACTGTTTTTTAAAAATAAATTTGTTTACCATCACTGCTGCAGAAAAAGATCACTGGAAGTACGAGAAAATACTAGAAATTGATATTTATATGCAGGAAGATTAACCAGGATGCCTAAGAAACAAATTACAGCATTGCCTTCATCTTAACTTTCTATTCCACATCTTAGATCTTCATGTACGAAATTAGATAGAGTTTTTATATTTTGGCCTAACTTGGAGATGATCTCAGAACATTTTTAATGGAGTACTTTTCTACTTGTAAATTAGTCTTACTTATATTTCATACCTAGGTAACAGGGAACATTTTTTTTAATCAATAGTCATGAAAGATCACTCATGATGTACAAAGAAACTATGATGATATTTTTTCTGTGCCCTTTAGTACCCATTGAAACCCCACTGGAATTGGAAAAAAAAATTAAATGTCTTTCAGCTTTTTATTAATATTTCAATAGATGACTAGTTTGATATTTGCCCCCCCCTCCTCCTCTGAAATATCTGTTTAGATATAAGAGTTGAACTCTTTTTTATTTGTTTAACTTTATAGAATTAGCTAGGCTTAAATTTGAAGAATATTTTGTCTATCTGGAGAAATGATATTAATATAATATTAATATCCTTCTCTTCTTTTTAACAGGAGTTTCCACAATTTTACTTTGGAGCACTGGTGTATTTTTTTTTCCATTGGAAGAAACTGAATATATGTAAAAAAGTCTACATATTAAGACTAATCATTAAAATACATTTTGATGCAATGAGAACCCTGTATTATTGTTCTCATAAAAATAATAATCTGCTGTCTAACATCAATTATATCAGTGAGGTGTCATGTATTCAAGATGTTTCATGACATGGGAAAACAGACTTTTTTCTGTTGTTGATTTTCACAACTGGACAAGTGAGTCCAATAGCTGATCTTCATATCCTTCACATCTCCGAATCAAATTTGAAAATACGATATTAGGTATGATAACAGACCTAATAAAGCAGGTTACTTACTTAATACAGCATGACACCAAGTTTGCCAATTAGTTGTCTTTCTAAGCCACTGTACAAGGAGGTGGCTATTACCAGAGAGTTGTTTTTATTCTAACTGGAATCCAGTATTCATGAAGAATAATTGCCTGCAAGAGCAAATGCATTGAAGTCCATCAGTTATTAAAATCCCTATTCTTCAAATATGCAGGCAACTCTCATAGTTCCATCAAATTCTGTGGAATATGCTACATGTGTTACTATAAAAAAATGCAAAATTCCAGTAAAATCAACTAAAAAAAAAAGGTATATCTAAACTCAGCAGCAGAAAATTATTCTTATTAAAAAAAGTCTTTGAAAATTCAGACTCATATTTGTCTGTTACCTGCCAGAACTAAAGAATGTCAAGAGGATTTATCTTTTGTATGTGAAATATCAGTGACTGATGGAGAATATAAATGACTATTTGAGAACTGAATTCTGAAGGAGATGGTATTATACACTCTGTGCAAGTTAACTGAGTGCTGCTGTATGTTATTATTACATAAGAGTCTCATTTTTTTATTTTAACAAAAACAAACCCTGCTATTATTCTGATTAAAGTTGATAATCAAACAACTAGCAGAACATGTTTTCATAAAAATAGTGCAGCTCTCCTCAAACGCTTTGTGAAGTCTTGTCTTTTTTACTCAGGTTTCATTTAGGTGAGGGAAAAACAGGTTGAAAGGCTCTGGCAATGTCAAAATAGCTCATTCTGACATCTTTTAATTAAACTCTTATGCTTTTCTTTTTGAAATGGCTTTTTATTTTGGTTTTTGTGTTTCATACAGATATATGTGAGATGCATTAAAAAATCTAAATTGGAAAGAACTGATCCATCTGAAACTATATATTTTTCATTTTGCAGAACATTGTACTATTGAAGTTTTCCAGAACTGACATAAAAGTACTGCTAGAAAACTCAAATTTTTGAAGCATTTTCATTTTCCAGATAGTTCTAGTTTTGCTTTAAGTTATGGAGCAGACATGTTACCAGAGTTACAGGTATAATGGCCTCTCTATACTGATGTCTACCCTCGAAGTGTGAACAGACATGAAAGCTTTAAGACAAGCAGCTTTGGGGTGTCAGCTTGAAATTCAGAGACAAGCACTTCTCTCTGGTGATTTCATTTTGCAATTTTTGAAGAGTTGAGCTGAAACAAAAGAACCACATCCTCTTACTATTTTCTATAAATAAGTATCATCCACCCTGCAAGGGAGATAGAGATGTTCTTTTGAAGAAAATGAAAATTAACCCTTTGAAATCTGAGAAATATTCATCTTGCTTTTACCTTTCAAAATTTCCTGCACCTTGGCTTGTGCAAAATTAGGCTTAGGTATTTCAGACCGGTTGTTCATAGTTCTCTGCCAAGTTATCCTTGAGATTGCAAAGAAATGAAAACAGAAATAGGTGAAATTTAAGGATGTTATCCTAAAATGGAGGCAAAATAAACAAAGATGGGATGGAAATATTACATTTTTCAGAGGTGGCATAGCAGATTTGCCAGGGACCAGACTTCCCAAAGAGACAGATTCCCTGGCCCCTGAGTCACAGTAATGGCAGGTTGTGGACCACGCTGTCACCATGTCTGATTCTGCTTTGCAGATGGCTTTAGCTGATTACATTCAGCTAGTACTGCCCAGGAAAGGTCTGATGCCAGTCAGGAGGAACTGAGATGTAAAGTTTCCTGCTCAGCTGCTGGCTGAGCAAACAGTGTGACACAAACAGGGTATAGATATTCTGCTTGATCTTGTGGTTTCACCCTCCCGGATCTCCATCTGCAGCCAGCAATGGAGCAATGGATAGTCTTGTGTGTGGCATCTAAAAATGAGAAACAGCTGTTAAAATATTGACAGATATTGACAGCCCATGGTTTCCCCCTTGCTGCAGCAGCTGCTCACATTCACAGAGCATGGGCAACTCTGCATGCCCAAATGAAGCTCCTGGTCAGGCGAAATGGAAGTTGCTGATATGCTGAGCCCATCAGAACCCACTGCAGGTTTTCCAAAAGCAAACCCTGGCTGTGCAAGCCCGTATGCCCTTCTGTCTTCAGAGATTAAGCAGATACACTGGACTTTTTGAAAATCCCTAAAGACTGGGAGATAGGATAAATCAGTGCTAGTTTGTAATGCAGTTCTTGGTTTTGTCCTCAGAGTAAGTGATCATCAGGCTGAGTATCAGCTTACTAATAGGAAAAGCAGAACAATTTAAAATACGTTGCATAAACCCAAATATATAAACAAATTGAGTTAATCTCTACATTTTTCTTGGTTTCTGCTCATTATGAACTATATGGCCAATTTATTTCCTTTCACTATTTTTCTCAATAACCTAGATAAGTAAACACAGTTCTCACAGTATTTATATATAATAATACATGCACATAAGCTCTTGCATCAATACTTTAAGCAACCTTTATAAAACATAAAAAAACCCTACAAAGTAAGTGAAATGCCTATGGTTTTGTTTGGGGTTTTTTTGTTTTGTTTTGTTTTTTTTCTGTTTTTGGTTTTTGGTTGGTTTTGTTTGTTTGTTTGTTTGTTTTTAGTGAGTGGAATTCATACTGTTTGGGTGGTGGAAATAAATTCCACTATAGAAGAAATTTGCAGTATTATAGTGAAGATTATCAGGAGAACCAGTTAAAACTTTTACATGTCTTACTGTTTATAATATTCTTGCTATATTATAATAGCAATCAGGTATTGGAAAGATTTCCCACATGCTCTAAATGTAGTTGAATTCTGGTATTTGGTACTCTGACATCCAGTCCTTACTGGAGCAAACATGTGCCTAGGCTACAAACTGTGCCTAGGCTACAAACTGTGCCTATATACAATTCATTCCATGTTGTTAATACTGTGCAGTTCTACCAGAGCAATAAAAACAAACTGGAGTACAGGTGATTATATAGACTACATTTAAAGGTAGACCTCCAGAGATGAAAAGCTGGAGAAGTATTCCATTGGATTTACAGGTTTGTGCTCAGAAAACTCTAAATTCACTTGTCTCTGATAAATGTAACCACGGACTTAATAAAGTGTCCACTAAGACACCGGAAAAATAAACACAAAAAAGAGATATTTTAAGATATAGGCACTATGTACTTTATGTTCACCATATATACTCTGTGGTTTGTGGTTTGGAACAAATGCAATGGCTCAATATTTTCTCCACAATAATAATATTAACCTTGTATACCATTAACCTGCCAACGAACGATTGGCCAGAAACAAGACCCCAGGTCCATATTCTCTGCTGGTTAAATGATCAGAGGTGCTGCACTTACAACAGTACCTATTGACTTGTTGGAAGTTCACATTCCCTTGCTGTTCACAGGAATTTGGATTTAATGTATAACTTAAAATGGCCAAAGAAGAAGGAAGTTTTGAGCATCTGTGGCACAGTAACTAAAAGGGCCAGCTGCTCACAAAAACCCATAAGCCTGAGACTGAGCCAGAGGCACCTTCTACCGCATCCCTTCATAATTCCTGTGCAATGTACATGGGGATTTTATCCTACCTCCCCAAAACAGTGCACCTGGCAAATTGCCTGTTACAGCTGAAGCCATGCAGCTTAAACCATCTTGCCAGGTGAGTGGTGAGAAAAGGGACTGAGAGCAAAGTGGTGGAGGAACTTGGTTTGTTCAGATACGAACAAGGTGCTTGTAATCTTTCAAATATTGTATTGAACTAGCGAATAAGTAGATAAATTACTTTGGTGGAGAGGGAAAAGGAATGTCAACATCCTCTAGAGGAGAGAGGAATATCACTTATGTGAGCAGGCACTCAGAAGATTGTACTTCAGACTGATATTTTGCAATAAAACAGCAGCATGACTTGGTTTCAATATGGGTTTAATCCACTCCTTTTCATATTGCTATTTCCATTTGCATGCTTCAATTCAGGGCTGTTTTGTTGGGTTTTTTAAAAAATAAAGTGGTGCTCAATGCTACACGATTAAAATTTTTAAGGCATTTTAAAATTATCTGTGGGGTAACTGAGTCAGAGTTGGATTGGTTGTGTTTAATAGAATACATTTGTTAATACTTCAGAGCAATATAACAATATGCTACAAAATGTTCCATTAGAAATGCATACTTGTTATAAGAAGAACATTTAATTGATTTACCCTGTGGTAATAATTTTTTTTACTCTTAGTCATGCATTAAAATAGATGTATTTTACACAATGACAAATGTACAAAACATCTCACTGACTAAGTAACATCCTCTTGTGTCAGAGTTATCCTGGCTGTGAGCACAGTTCTCCCCATCTGTGGTAGATGATCAAAGAGATAAGCAAACTGTGTTGTTTCTGAATATGGAGGAAAAGTAGATGTATTTAACCACGGGCTTTTAAACCACCCTAGGTTTGCTGATAGCAGCAAACTGACGAAAGTTGAGAGGGATAACATTTAACATTATTTAAAGTAACAAATTATGACTCCAGTTTTACAATTGTGAAACTGAGGCATAGGCATGCGATGTAATTTCTCCAAATCTGCTTGATGAGACTGCTGGCTGTGCTGATAAGAAAATATGGAGTTCCTGGCAAATGGATCTGCTGTAGTGTCCACAAGACATCCAAGATTAATCAGCAGGAGTTAAATTAGAAAACAATCTGAATTCTGATGTTTTGTCATAGTATCTTACTTTTTGCTAAACCCAGAATTTATTCACCCTCTTACCTCGTGCCATACAAGTACTTTAATCTAAAAGTTGAGATCTTGAATTAAATTCTGGCCAAGATCTGAGTTCTTTCTCTGTACTGTACCCCAGTTAGCTTAGGAAAGGGGAGTTGTGCATTTTGAGTTTCTCTCCTGCAATGCACTATACTTTCTGCATAACTCCCAATTAAGCAATTAGAGTACTTAACATACAGGGTTTTCAAAAAAGCTGAAAAAAAATCACAAACAGTCCATTCCTCAGCATGCTGAACTGCTGGCTCAGAGAAATGTTTTTCTGTTATAAAACTACAGAAGTCTTACAGCCCTGTAGAAAAAATATTTGATATCCGTAAAAACATTTCCCATGTTTATTAAAATTTTGTAAACCCTACATCCTAAATTCTTCTTGAAAATATTGCAGAGAAAGGCTTCCTTCAGGCAAATATCTAGTGATCCTGCCACAGACGTGATGCTCTCATGTCATAGAAAAGATTGCTTAGTCAAGCCCCATTCTGCATGCCTCTAAGAGGGAACAAAATGTTTGAAGTGAGTATCAAATCTCAGCTTTACTTAGCCAAAGCTGTCTGGAACAAAATGAAAATGCACAGAAATGTACTAAATGGCAACATGGCAGATGCTGACCCCTTTACTAGCACACTAACTGAAAATCAGGGAACTTGGTGGAACACTCGTAGTTAAGCTCCCCTTCCAGTTACCTCCTGAAGGTGAGTTCTTTACCTTTACGTCTGCTTAGAAAGAGTTTGTGCCCTCTGAATAAATGAGAAAAGTTACGAAAGTAGGAACTGGAAGATTTGAGGGCTTATTTCTTCTGCAGAAGGACAATTTAGGGATCAATAAATACCATGAAGCTCTTTATTTAAACTAGGAAAAACCCCCAACAATTGCTATTTAATACCATTATTTCAGTTGTAAATACAGTAATAGAACTTTTCAGGCTGTAAAACAAGAAGAAAAAAAAATTTAAAAGTGTTACAATGTGGTAGAGCTACAACTTGTAGCAATCACAGGAGTAACATGGGAATATATATTTTATGTAAAAAAAAAAGTTAGATATGTTATTAAGCATTTTATTTTGTCAGAGATCTGTAACAAGTCACTGATATAATTGCACTAGGAGTCATAAAAACCATGATCCTCAGGGAGGCAAAGTTTTCCAGACCTTCTTCATATTTGTAGTATTGCTCCCAAAGCAAAAGCAGCTTCCAGTGATTGGGGGCAGTAATATAGGTACCCACGGTTACACAGACAATTGAAAATCAGAATCTAAGAGGAACATATTTCCTATATGCTACTGGTATAAATCCATAGGGTAAAGCTACATTTAAAGTAAAAATACATAGATGTGGTTAGTCTTCTTTATATTATTTTGTCAGGAGAAGGATTGTATGTAAATATTAAATTCATAATTTAAAATAGCTTGTTTACCTGCAGTTACATGTTTTTCAAGAAATCTGTAAGCTGCAGATTTCATTTTAAGTCACTAAAGCATCTGATATAGTGCAACAGTTTGACAGCTGATAAATGTAGGATGGAAAATGTGTAGGATTTTGCATTTCCACATCCTAACAGCAGTCAGGTTTCTGTTAGTCTGCTGCCTTTGTACCAGCCTCTTTCATCAGAACATGTATTTTAATGAAAAAACATTGCAGTAATCAGTTGGAGAAGACAGAGCCAGGGATAGAACCTGGTTTCAAAAAAGCAAAAGCCTGGGAATATTCTCCAATGGGAAGCAATTAGAACAATACAGGAAAGTTAGGTGCTATTGAATGCTACAGAAGGCAAACAGAGCAGTGCAGCCATGGAAACCATTACACCAGCAGGTCTCCTCTGGAATGCACAGAACCTCAGAGGGATGCACAGAATTACCCAAACTGCGCCTCCTTCCTTTCTGTGCTTCCCACTTACTTCCTCTTCTGTCTTGATATGAATCATCATCAGTGAACAGGTGAAGAGGAACTGTCAATCAATAGGCTTCTCTGGGCTCCAGAGGTAGGCTTCTGAAGCTCTTGTCAACAAAGAAGAGCTTGTTCTTTCCTCCATAAAATATGTATTATTTCCTAGTTGTCTGAAACCCCAAATCACAAGACCTTTCATTTCTTTTAAAAAATTGAGTTCCACTTGAAATCATTGACTAGCCAGCAGATGACTGCACCAAATTGCCACAGTTTTGAATAGTGGATACACAGCTTCTGAAAATAAAGAGAAAACCGTCAGATGATGTATGCACGTTAGCCAAAGGGATAAAAATATATATTTTCATAATTAATATACAGGTACTAGCAAATGAATATAACCTAAGTACAACACTCCATTACTTTTGCCTTATTCTCTCTTAACTAGAGGATTGTATGTGTTATACAGAACCCTAAATTAACCAAAAACAGTGAGTGGTATCCAATACTGATTTCATTCCACTGAAGATAGCACAGACACAATGAGGAACAGACTCTGAATTAGCATCTCAACCACCTGTATTTATACGAGTACTAATTAAACAAACTCCATTCAGGAATTGTTCCTGCAAACCCTAATCCTTTTAATATGTAGTCATTAAAAAAAAAAAAAAAGAGAGAGATTTTACTTGAGACTACTTTAAAATACTTGTGGTATCATACACAATGATATTGCAGAAACATATGAAACACCCCAAAAACAAATAGAAAACAGACACCATTCACCGTGTCTGTACAAACTTAACACATTCACGTAATTAATATTTTGGAAATTCAAATAAAGAAGGATCATGCTGTCTGAAATTTAGTTGTTTCAACATACTTTTATATTGATACTTTATGAATCTACTCCCTACAGGGAATAGCTGAAGACTAGCAATGTTTATAAATCATTGTGTGAGTAGCCACAGAAGTATTTAACCATAGCACTATTAAACTCACATTGACCTAATTTAACAGAAAAATGTGGTTTTTTGCAACGACTTTTTTATCATTTACACACAAATCCAGTCACAGCTGTGATGGTGAAGAGGCTTAATGTCATACTTTTGATTTGGTGGGGTGGGTGGGGGCGTGGAGCTTTTTGTGAATGAGTTGTTTTTTTGGGGGGGCGTTGTTTTGTTTGGGGTTTGGGTGTTTGCTTGCTTATTTTTTCTGATTGCATCTGTTTTTCTTTGAAATTCCTTTGAGGAATTCATTACTTAATATTTATTATAAGATTCACGCTCCCTGCGGGGATGAGCGGGGGAGAAGGACATGTCCTGCCATCTGCCTGCGATGCTGCTCCCCCGGACCCCGCAACAGCCGCTCCGGCGGCCGCCCCTCGCGGGCGGGAGCTGGGGGGGCTCCACGCACCCCTCCCCGCCGCGGGACGCCACTGCCACCTGCTGAGGGCACCGAGCTACTGACGGTCCCGGCCCCCGGCAGCCCCCCGGCCCCGCTGAGGTCGCCCTCCATGCAGCCTCCGGGGGACCGGGGCACCGCCGGGGCCGGGAATTGCGGAGCACGCGGAGAATGCTTTCACTCGGATGCGAGCCTTCACCCAGCAGCATCACAGCGCTAGGGGACGGTGTCAAATAAAGATAAATTTAGGGCCGTCCGTTTTCTTTCCGTTCCCTCCCCACAGCTACTTAGTTTACCAGTCTCAGCCTTCTAAAGCAGCCGGTTTAGTAGGTCTTAAGTGAAAAGAAATGATGTTTAGAGCCTTCATGGTTGTGGAGCATCTCCAAAATGTGTGTTTTGCCGTATTTTTTTTTTTTAAAAAGCACGTTGTTTGATTTCAAAGATGTGCTTTAGGAAGAGAAGGTGCTGCTTCAGCGGGCAGCAAATAATTATGCAAGAGAAGGTCAGGTTACATGATGGAAATTATTGCTCCTAACTACTGTGGTGCATAAACACAGAATGCCTTTAATAAGGCTCCCCAACCAAAAGCACTCTACAAAAGAGATTGTCATATACCATTTTAAGGGAAAAAAAACATGTCTGTTTTGTAAGAGGCAATAAGATCCTAATCATTATTACTTGGGGTCTAAAGCAACACTGGTCTTCCAAAATTGTCATCAGCATTGCAAATGCTCCCCTCTTTAGAAAATAAAGTCAGTAATTCCTCATCAGTTGAGCAGAAATAAACAATAAAATGTTTATTACTTTCTGGGGCCCATTTGTTTCAGCAGGAAACTATCTCCACTGTTACGCTACTCAAGTGTACAGATTCGCTCTGGAAACGGAGACGTATCCTTATCTGTATGGATTTAAATATGGAAAGAGACAGTGAATGGAAAGAACAACTTCAATACGATATTTTAGGTTACAACTGAATCGTGTGTTTATGGCCCCAGACAGTGTGCTCTGCAAAATGTTCCAAAACACTCATCTCTAAGCTTTCAACTGTTTCTCCCTTTTGCTCCAGAGAAACATTTTGAGAAAGAAAAGAAGAAAAAAGGTTTGCTATCAGGATCTGGCATACAGAAGGTAGAATAATTATGATAACTACTTCCAACTGAGTTATAAAGGCAGCTTGTTGTTTTTACTTACCACCCATCTTTATCACGTAGGCCATCACTTCTTTTTAAAACATGTGAGAGTTTTGCTTCCAGTACTTGATCTTTACATTATAAAAGCAATTTTAAAATCATAGTTTTATAGTGCACCTTTTAGAAGATAATGGCTTAAATTTCTAGTTTCCCTCTTTATTGCAGTGATATGATAGCTGCTTCTATAAACCAGTCTAGATAATATGTCATATCTCTCTTCAGCAGCTACTGCACACATGATATAGGAAACTCTCCTGCTACTGGTTACTCATTAAAGTTAAGTGATAGGGATCCACATGGCAAGGTTAAATTTCAACACTTTAAACCCTGCTGAAAGTTGCTAATAATAATGTTTAATTTTCATTCCAAGCATTTATGGTATCATCAACTTGAGCCAATTGTTTTCTTCTCATTAGTTGGAATCAATGAACCTCCCTGCAGAATGAAAATCTTCAGGCAGAATAACCAAATAGAGCCAGAATTTGACCCCTGCTTAAATTAAACAACCTAAATGGGTTTAATGTGAATGTCCCATTAACTAGAGGCAAAGTTTGACCAAGATTTTCAAAAAGGGCTAGAGATTTCAAAGTTGTAGCCGGGAAACTTTAACAAAAATATGATATTCAAACTGGGAGAACTCAATGTTTTCTTTAAATGGCCCAGCATGTAGGGCAATAAAAATAACTATTCCCTTATAAAAAAATATTAAATGCTGCCTTTTTATTTGGAGATAATAACATTTGCAACTAATCATCACCCATAATCTCTTGACAGTGAAAAGTACTGCTGCAAAAAATTCAGCCAAGTTCAAACCATCTCACAGTAAAAGAAAGAGATGAGAAAAGGAAGGGTGTTTGCTATGGCAGAGACAGCTGGAGAAAGGAATGGGAAGCCAATGGGCTGCAAAGTGTTGGGACCCATGGTGGAGACAGAGCAGGCACCTGGTCCTGTGCTGTTCTTCAGGGTTATGCTCACATGGCACTGTGCTATGATGCCTCTCTCTGCTCATTCTCCTGTCCTCCTTTTTGGAGAAGCAATTGGAGGAGCTATTACACCAAAGGCAGAAACCACTGCTATCCTTTCAACCCTCTGCCCCCTACACATAAGGTTAGTGATTTTGCAGCAGGGGCAGGATATCAGCAGTGACAGATGCTTATGTGTCTTAGAGTATTGACCAGGTCAAACTTATCAATGGGTTTTTATTTCACAGGGTAGGTCATAAAGTATTCATTGCTTAAGGTCATCTAGACTCATGGAATATTTTAGGTTGGAAAGAACTTCTAGAGGTCATCTACTCCAACTTACCCAACACATGGCTCTCATCAAATTTACATCAGGTTCCTTGAGGCCTGCTAAGCTTTGAAAAACTCCAAGGACAGAGATTTCACATCCTGTATGGGCACCTGTGCCAGTGTCCAACCACCCTCATGTTTTATAAGATCACGGGTTTTGCCTTATATTTATATTTGTACATCTTGCTTCTCATGCAAATACTTCCTTACTAAATCTGGCCTATGTTATTTAATCATCCTCTCCTCAGCCTTACAAGGATATTAAAACCCACTTTTGGTTATATGTTTCCTTGCAGACAATGATATATACAAAGACATAAAACAAGCTAGCTTTAGAGATACCACAGCTTCTATTTCATTCCTCTTTTGAAATAGAATATCTACCTCCAGCCTTTCTCTATGAATGCACTTGTTAGACCACCCCTTTAAGCAGTATGTGAAAAAGCCCTGTTCTGAACTATCATCTTATTCCCCACGTTTATGATTCCTGCTTACCTGTCATTATAAATTCTCTCTCATTATTGTTCCTGTCTCACAGACTCACCAGATCACCTGGATTCCTCTTAACACTTGCTTTCTTATTTTTCTTCTTTCTCCTGATTGAGATTTTTGAAGTGCATGCTTTAGGATAAGATTTAAGAACATGAGCAAGTCAAGTGCCTAACTATGCCTATAGAAGCCCACAGTGTTCCTTTCTGGTCTGCTGTGGCTCCAACAGCTCCAACTGAATGTCTTTACTCATCCAACAGGAACTCTTGAGGGTCCTACCGACCTTAGACACTGTCACCTCCACCTTTACAGTTTACCTATTGACAGCAATACATCTCACTGACTTCAACAGGAGCAGAGTAGCAGAAATGAGGAGTCCCAAGCACACACTTCCTACCAAAGGTTTCCAATGACTAATTGTCCTCTGATACGTTAATGGAACCATATGCTGTCAGAGTTCTTATTTATTCCAGCTTTCTGTGATGCCTCTAGCTTATGAATAAGTTTTTGTTATGTCACTTGAATAACTTAGAGGGCACATTTTATTCAAATTCTGTCAAATTCTGTCAAATTATTTGAACAGGCACATCGAAAAGGCCAAATATCTTTGTATTTTTTATTAAAAAGGGCAGTAAATTATTTTTTTATTTTAAAATGTACCTTCAGAATATATTAGGGTGGTGATTAACCATCTAATTTAGAAAAAATGTTACTCCAGTTACAAAGAATTATAATAATTTCGAGTCCTACAGTTATTCTAAGAATAAAACTTAGGATGCAAGAACATTTGTATGCAAGATGAACAGCTAATGATCTTTAGAGAATATTAAATCACTCCAAGATCTTAAGGGAGACTTCAGATTACAGGAAACACTGTGCTTTAGCCCCTAAAATTTGAAGTCCTATTCCAAGAGCAGAAACCAGACTCCTATAATAGGACTAGGCCACCTCAATAATGCATGAAGTGTACAGGCACCTCCACATGAGGGTCACAGAAGCCAGGGCACGAAACAAGGAACCTTTTAAACTTGCCAGAAGCATGCAGACAGTATCTTCTGTCATATTCCATAAGTGAGATTAGTGATGCTGCCAACCTGTCCCAGTGGTCAGTGGCCAGAGTACTCCCTCAAGCCTCAGCATGGCTCTGCTGCCCAGGAGCAACTCTGCAGTACAAGCACTCCCAGGCAAGAGCACCTGAAGTTGTTGGCTCTCCCCATGCTACTCTGCCCAGATTTGCCTTAAATTTGTTT
This sequence comes from Platyrinchus mystaceus, assembly GCA_035041135.1. Taxonomy (NCBI): domain Eukaryota; kingdom Metazoa; phylum Chordata; class Aves; order Passeriformes; family Tyrannidae; genus Platyrinchus; species Platyrinchus mystaceus. The sequence goes on along the minus strand of JAWWLV010000121.1, from coordinate 84,739,724 downwards.
GGGACAGAGAGATAAATGTAAATTATGTTCCAGTTGAAAAAAGTGAAGACTGACATGCTTCTATGTATTTTCAAAAAAAAGGAAAAAATTAGATGATTCTAAAATAATAATGTCAAAAAAATTCAATACTTCAAAGATTAGGCCACAGTTGAACAGGAATCTTTTTAATCAGAGCTGTGGTAATACAAGTGGAAGAGATGTGCAGAGATGGGGAAAAATGAGATGACCAGAAGTTCATGTCTGGTAAATAATAAAGGTCATTGTAGTTTAAAGAAAAAGCTCATAATGAGATACATCTCATGTAATTTGATATTTTATCAGCCACTAGCTTTATTCAGGTACAGCCCTAGATAATCTAATGCATCACTAAGACTAGATATCACTGTATCTTAAAGGAGTTTTGTTAACTCCAGGGATCAAGCTGAGCTTTCACAAAATATTTCCTTCATACCCAAAGAAATCAAATTAAGTCCAAACCAAAAAAAATCTTCACTTGTTTCCTACACTGGAATCCTGAAAAAAAAAATTCTTCTTGTTGAATTCTAAAGTAGCTGTATTCTGACCTTGACAGATTTCTTCAAGTCTGACGTGGGTTGTTATCATGCCTGCTGGAAGGAACTGCTGGCATGCAACCTAGCCAAATTATAGTCTTCTCCTTAAAAACAAACAATTTGGAAGACAATAACCCAAGGATCCCAAGATTCTCTTTTCACATTTAGAAACTATGTTCAGTTACAAAAGAGTGCAATAAACATTTACATTTTTGATTGGCATGTTTTCTTCAGAACTTCTAGGTATTTTGGGGAGTGTGATTTTGAAAATCCATATATTCTAAGAAAACAAACCTTTCTATCTGAAAAAAAACCATTTCATATCCTACTCTATTTGTATTATATTTCCAGCTCAGGATGGTAAACTCTTCGGCAGTTCTCAGTATAGATTCATGTCTTTGGTTTTGTCTTTTTTTATTTTTTTTAATGATCAAATTACTTGTTTTGTTAGAGAGTGAGAACGGTCTATGGAGCAGGCCCTGCACCTGTGGCAGGGTTAGCACCATTCAAGATATACAGTTTTGTTTTGTCACCAGACTGCTTGTTTGGGAGTCCAGGTAGTTGAATCACAGAGGGAGGAGGCTTAGGGAGGAAGGAAGGAAGGAAGAGAAGCATCACAAAATAGTAAACAAACAAACAAAGAAACAAAATAACTAAAAAAGAAAGAGAAAGTAAAGGAGATGAACAGAAGAGCCATTTAAGAGAGCATGTCTTGAGATCTGGTAATGACTTTACAAATAGGCATGCCTTAATAATGGAGAGTGATGTTTAGGTATTTAGTTAAGTAGGAATCAATGGAATAAATTAATTCTCTTATCAGGGGTTAATATCTGATGAGGGAGAGGAAATACTAGATGTCATGGAGCAAAATAAACATTTTGCCAGGGCAGCCAGACAACACAGAAGTAAGGCCAGGAATTTCTGCCACTGATCAGGCAAGGAAAGGCGGCCAACCTGTTCCTCTAGCTGGAAAGGAGCAAACAGTTCCTGGCAGATGAAAGGATCCAACTAACAGTTTGTGAACTGGTCTTGGTCTTTACAGGTGTAATAACCAGGCGAAAGTGTTTTTAGCATACCTGTGGCCAAGGAGGCACAAGTACTGTGAGTGAGCTATTCTTTTCTTTGGATTAAAATTTATCCTGTGCTTGTAGTAACATAGAGAGATGGGCTGCCTGGAATGAAAGTCTGGTGTCAGGACAGCTCTTTGTGGAGACAGCTCTTCCTCAAAGTTAGTAACCTTACAGCAGTTTAACATCAAGATTAACAAATAAAAGGGACATCAAAATAAATTACTTTTGAAGGTACTCCCTTGAGTTCAGGGTTAAGGGACCTCATGAAGAATGCCCAGGAAGGTTGGGCCATCCTTTCTGCTGTGTTCAGTGTTTGAATGCCTCATGCTATTGACAGTCATGCTTTTTTCATTTATATGAAAAAAAGCTTGCCGGAAAATATTCCAACATCTTGGAATATTAATGTAATGTATTCCAACATTTTTTAATATTAACATCAGAGCCCTGGTACAGCTGCTAGCACATTACATGTGCTGACTGGACAGCTTGTAATATGCATCCTAATATGCTGCTCACCTCATCTGACATTTTGCTCCTGATTTATTGCGCAATAGCGATGCTTGATTTGGGGTTTCCTGGAGGTGCATACCAGGTATTCCAGGCTATACAATAGGTCAACATAGCAAATGAATTGTTCCTAACACCTAAGTGATTTGAAAACTTATTCCTGACTGTTGTATGCTTGTCACCAAGAATAGGTGTGAGTATTCCCTCCATATAATTAGGAAGAAAGCTAAAAACCTTACAAAGAGATGCAAAAGTAGAGCATATATGATACCTCACAATATTATATAACACGAAAAAGGTTATTATCATAACCTTTGTGATGAACAAATGAACTCCAAACATGATACCACAGTAAACTGACCTTTGCAAAGTGTTGCTACGAAGGCTCTCCAACTTGCACTCTGGCTGCTTTTCGGCTTATAACAGCCACTGTATATCTGTGATTTCTACTGCTCTCTCTTTTGCTGCACTTGAGAATCTTACACTGTTCCATGAATTTATGCTAACAATCCCTCTCTCTGTGAACACATTGCTACCACCCCATGACAGATATGTAATTGAATGTATCTGTAGAATGCAATTGAAGAGAGATTCTTCATAACTATGTAAATACTAAAATAGGTACACAACTGGTTTTCATCAGCTCATTAAGCATCTGTCAGTGACTTGAGGCAACTTCATGCTCAGGTACTTTGGACTTGATGTGGACAGGCTCCAGATTCTATCTGGCCTGGCAGCACAGAGCAAAGCAGTGAACTGGACATGCTGAACTCTGGCCAGTGCCCTCCAACCCAACTGGACTTCTTTTTTTTCCCTCTTTTTTATGCCCTCTAACAAGGTTCTTCTTCTATTAGTATCTGCCCTGTGTCACAATAGCACCATTGCATTACAGTATTCTTGTTATTCATTTGCAAATTTAGTCTTTGTGAATGCCTGCTTTAAATTCTAGTGAGGCTAACCCCAAAATTGCAGTATTAGATGCCTTAGAAGTTTACACGATCTAGCAAAAAAAATATTTTATTGCAAATAAGGGAATAAGAGACTATCAGTGTTGTTTAAATTACTCCTTTCTTTTATTAAAATAAACCCAGAAATTCTAATTTAAGACAATATATCACAAGTAACTCATTGGAAAGAAAACCCTGAAAATACCAAACATATGTAACATCTGGTTCTTGATCAGCAAAGATTGTATGTATCAGCTGATCCTTCTACAAGTCAGGATATATAACATTTGATGTACACATTTGGAAAATGCAATGCAATCTTAAAACTATTTACTTAAAATTTTGGAATATGCTGTTGACATTTGCCTTAAAGCACAGTAATAGCTACTCCCAAGCTGCACTTTAGCATGCCATTTTACTTGCCCCTCTGCAAGTGTTATATACTGTACCTGTAGCCTCAAGAAGTCAAGATTCCTTGGGATGTTCTTGCCTTGGAGATTTCGTCAAGTAGATCCTCTTACTGACACCTGAACCCAGGGTGACCTTGGACCATGCAGGCATGCTAGAATTTCACACGACTCATCTCTGTAGGTATTATATAGTCTGAAGCCAAAATATCAGGGGAATTTGTTGTCCTATAAATGTAGACCCATATTTTGCAATAAATACTTAGAGGAGGACTAGCTTTGTTACGCAGTACAGTTCCTCTGCCTGGGTGCTAATGATCTACTCCACATTCAACCCGTCTATCATGCCCTGGTTATCTGACATATGAACAAGTAGAGATCAGAATAATTACCATCAATCTCTTCTCATAATACACACTTTTAAAAGGATTTATTTAATAACAGATAACAGATGGGAAATAACACTTGTTCACACACTGTAAAAAATAAAATAATTCATCACTAAGTGTATTACTTTTGTTTGCTTCTAGCCGTCCCAGCATCTATGGCTACATTTCAATATTGGTCATATTTGTGCTCACATATTTGTACTCACAGGCTGTTTTCCTTACAATTATTTAAATTAATTGATGATTCTAAGCACCACTAGAGGGCACAGAATTATAACAATATTTCTTAGTGGATCACAAAAGGAACATCAGGAACTGGAGTTCAGTAATTTTCACAGTTTATTGTCCCAGTCCACGGTTTAAAACCTCAATTCTATCAACAGTGCTGCTGTGAGCTGTGCCATTGTGCACCCACAGCAATTAAACAAAGCTCAAGGGTGAGCGCTTGCGGGACAGAGGTCTGGCTGAGCAGGTTAGATCATGTGCTCTCAGTTGAATGGCACAGTTTGGCTTTCCAGAACTTGAATACCAACCCTCAAGTATTTTACTTGAGTGACTACGGCCAGTTTAAATCTAAGCATGGAGGAGCAGCTGATGGTAAAGGCTGCTGTACATCTTCAGCTGTACATGGGTACATACGGATGAGAAAAATGAAGAGCGTAAACACTTGCATATATCAAACCACAGAAATGCAAACAAGTAGTGAATGAAGGATTAACTAACTCAATTTACAATTCAAAGAAAGAAGAGTAGATATGTGCCACTGGAAAGCTTAAATATTAATGGAGTTTCTGTGGATAGTTGTATCAACTACTTAACATCTGTTTTGACATGTGTGCTGTTTCTGCCATCCCTTATCATGATTTTGAGTGGCTCCTGTGGTTCACATGTTAGAAGGCTCCTGTTTGAAGTTGCCTGCAGTGGAGGAGAAAGCGTGGTGGAGGAAGGAAGAAGTTTAAGCTCTTCATTTAAAGACGTCTGATTGAATGGCTTTGGACATGTAGCAGTGAATTAGTACTGTTGGTGTGACCATATTGTATTAGCAGGGGCACAAGCTAATGTTCACAGACAGAACATGCTTCACAGCTTCTCTTCTGGAAGTCGAAGATGGTCTGTTAATCAAAGCCTGAGAGCCTGACCTCTAAGTAATCAGCGCGAAACTCCCCCCCCCCCCCAAAATTTAATTCTATTTCTGAATGCCTCTATTGAATTTCGCTTAACAGTAGCATCTACAATTACTACTTTTCATTAACCCTTCAGGGATTAGCGTCACATTTTCACATAGCGGTGCTCAGGCTGCAAAACCAGTGACACGCACCTCTTTTTCATGAAGTTACTGGTGAAGTGCCGGGCGGGGCTCCCAGGCGTCCCCGGGGGACGGCGGGGGCTGCCGAGCCCCGGCCCCAGGGGCGGTACGGGCGGCGGCTGCCCCGCAGCAGGCGGCCGCGGGGTGCGGGGGGAGCACTGGTGGGGTGTCCGGGAGGTCGCCCGCCGAGACCGGGCGATAACCGGGGCCAAAGCGGGCGCGGTGCGGCGGCCGCGCCTGCGGGTGCCGGGGTGGGTGGTGTTTTTTCCGCAAGCTCACCTTGATGCGGCGGGGCGTAAAAGGGCCGCGCTCGGCAGGGGGAGCATCGCTGTCTCGGCGCAGCGCGGGCACTGAGCGGCAGCACCGCTGTGCTCCGGCCGCACTGTGCCGGGGCCGGAGCTGACGAGGGCCGAGGGGAAGCCCGCAGGGAAGGCAGCCCGCGCCGCCGCCGCTGGGATCTGCTGTCTCGCCGCTGCACGAGGCAGGACACGGCGGAAGCGCCGGAGCGAAGTGCCGGGCCGCGCCGCCCCCTCGGGGGGACGCCCGGGGGCTCGTCTGTCCTGCCCCGGCCGGGCCGTCCGCGCCCCCCGTCCGCAGAGGGGTCCCGCTGTCGGCCGATCCTCCCCCGCGCCGCCGCCGGGACTTACGGCAGTTTTGTTACTTTCTCGGACTTACATGGACATTTCCCGGGAGCGCGCGTAGTCCACGGGCGCAGCGTCCCGCCAACCGCTTGCCGCCCGCTCCGCCGCGGGCACCGCCGCTGCCTCGGCCGGTTGAACCCCGGGACGCGGAGGCGTCCGGCGGCGCGGCCCCTGCCTGCCCCCACCGGTCCGCCTTCCTCGCCTACTTTCTCCGCCGCTCGGAGCGAAAGCAACAGCTTGCCCGGCCCGGCCGAGCCAAACGACGCAGGAGGCAGCGAGGGAGCGGGCGGCAAGAGGCACCAGCGAGCCGCGGCCTCTCCGCCGGAGCCGCGCGGAGCTGCCCTCCCTCCCTCCGCCCCGTCCCGGGCCGCGGAACCACGCCGGGCGGCGCTGCAGGGGCCGGCGGCGGGGCGCCGCCGCCCGGGAGGAGAGCGCGCCCGGGGGGGCGCCCGCTCCCTCGTCGGGGCCCCCGCGAAGCTGCCGCAGGCCGGCCCGCCGC
>JAWWLV010000121.1:84674204-84733357 GCA_035041135.1 Platyrinchus mystaceus | reverse complement strand
GAGACCCTCGGCCCCCGCTGCCTCTTGCGGGCTGCCGCCGCAGGGTGCTTGGCCGCCGCCGCCCGCGCCCTGCTCCGCCGCGGCCCCGGCGCCCGCCCCGGCGCCCGGGGTGATGCTATGCCCCGCAACCACGGCGGCGGGGAGGAGGGCGGCTCCGCGGGGCTCTGGGTGAAGAGCGGCGCGGCGGCGGGTATGAAGGATGTGGAGTCGGGCCGGGGCAGGGCGCTGACGAGCTCGGCGGCCCGCGGCGACGGCCTGCTGCTCCTGGGCACCGGTGGCACGGCCGCCCCCGCCGGGCTGCGGGAGGGCCGCCGCGGGAAGCACGGCGCCCGCATGAGCCTGCTGGGGAAGCCGCTGTCGTACAGCAGCGGCCCGAGCTGCCGCAGGAACGCCAAGTACCGCCGGCTGCAGAACTACCTGTACAACGTGCTGGAGCGGCCCCGCGGATGGGCCTTCGTCTATCACGCCTTCGTGTGAGTACCGATACGCTTTCTTCTCCTCCCGTCCCGTCCCGTCCCGTCCCGTCCCGTCCCGTCCCGACCCTTTCCGTCGGTCCCCCGGGCCGCCGTCCGCACCTGCCCCGAGCAGAGCCGCGCCGCACTGACAGACGCGCACCTCCCCTCCTGTCCCTCCGCTCCCCGGGCATCACTGAGCGCCTGTCCACGGGGAGGACAAGTCCCCCGCGAGTCGTGCCGAAAGTGACCGGGAGGCGTCAGCGGAGGCGGGGGAGCCGCTGCCACCTGCGGCGCGGCGCTCCGCGGGCGGCGGGAAAATCCGCGTAGCCCTAGGTGGGAGGTCATGGGGGTGGGGGGCTCGGTTCAGCCGGCAGAGAGAGCCGGCGGGGAGCACGGCGGGGAGCACATGTTCGCTGGTCTCCCGGGAGCCCGAGGCCGTCGGCTTGTGCGAGGGGGCTGCGCGGCGCTCCCGCTGATGCCGCACGCCGGCCTCGAGGTTGGACGGGGCGAGGGGTGCCAGCAGCTGCCGGGGTCCTTCCCGCGACGGCGGGGCCCAGTGGGTACGCCGGCGGTACCCGCGGCGTGCGTCCTGCCGCACGGACACCGAGCGCTGCGCGGTTTGAAAAGTTACCGCCGCGGAGCCGCACAGCTCAGTTCTGCCTCCAGCGTGTTTTCCGGGAGCGCCTCACAGGGAGTGGGGGTGACGGCGCCTTCCCACGCGTGTGCCCGCCGCGGGTGCGAGGCGCAGCGGGGATGCTGCGCCCCAGGTGTACCCACCTGCCGCTGGCAGCGCCGGGGGCCACCCGGGGCAGCGCGCAGCGAGCGGCCGCCGCGCTGGCGGCCTTCCCCCTGTGCCTGCCGCTGCTGCGCTTTTGGTTTTAGCAAGTGGCGGCTCCTGTCGCCCTCACTCTGAAAGAGCCCGTGACGGAAATACATGTTCCGTCGCATCGCTCAGTGGAGAGCGGTACTGTCACCGCGGTGTGAAACTTGGGCTGCTTTAACTTCAAGCTTGGCTGTGAGAGCTGTGCGGGGGGGACCTGTGGCTGTCACTGCTTGCAGTAACTCTAGGGTCAGCCGTGTTCCTCAGTTCATTAGCAATTCCCTGTTTTTATGAGTTTTGACAACATTCGGGGGAAAGGCCCGACTTAAAATCTTTTTGGATGGCTGAGCAAAATGTGAAATAGTCTGGCAAGGAGTCATGGCAGTGGATCATACTGCTAGGTAAAAACGTTGCGATAAACTATAGAGGAAGGAAATTAGGCATTGGTATATCGGGAATATAATACAGAGTATTGCTGTGCCTGACTACAGAAAATATATCATAAATGAATGATTTAATTGATATGCTGTAGTTTACTGTATTTGTTCCATGATAGTCGCAGAAATCAAGCTAGCGGTTGCAGCAGCTTTGCTAAAAAAGCAACTGTTCTCTAAAAGCTGTTTGATAGCATGAAGAGTGCTGCCCTCCCATCAGCAGGGGAACTCCTCAAATCCTACTTTCATACAAGGTTTTATAAGTGAAAAAAATATTTTGCCAAAACCATGGCAATCTGATCAATAAAATACTTTGTGGATAGACTTATTTAGTAGATCACAATTACTATAGATAACAAGCAGTAGAAATATACTTAATGTTATATATTATTCAGTAGAAGGATTTTTGTCCACTTAGAAGATCTGCCCATTCTCTGTTTTATGCTGAAAATCAACTCTTACACACTAAACTTTCTTCTTGGAGCGCATTTATTTGGTACATTTTACTGTCTGGGTTCTTAAAGGTTGACTAGATGAATGTAAATTAATGTTGTGAGAATCACCACAATATGTACTAGGAATCATCTCACTGCAGTGCCTGAAGTTGCCATACAAAATCTGTAAATTGTGGTTTTGGACCTTTCTCTTTGAGACCATGATAAAAATCTTTAAAACCAGAAAAGTTTGCGTTGGAAATACTGTTGGCAAGTTTAAACCTAAAAAAAAAAAAAAGGTAGTAAATTTCCTAACAGAGTGGAGTCATGACACAGCAGCACTGTAAACAAGGAAGACTGCCAGTTGCGTTTAGATAATTGCCTGCATAGAAAGAGTGCCAGTTTTAATTTTTAATTGCAAATGGCAATTTTGGCAGCTGTAAATGCCAACATTACATCTTTTAACTGAGCAGAACTACGTGAAAGAGACTAAAACATTATTGAAATATAAAGGCACCTAGTAATAGTATTATCTTTAAGGATCTGTCACTGCTACATTGTTTAAGGTGCATTTGAAGTTCCATTGCATTTCAGTTTGACAGCCATCCTTATTGTCTGTCTATAAATTACTTTAATGTATTTATTATATAATTCTGGTTTAATCACAGTCATATAGATAGTATTTTTGGTGTTTCAGGCTCTTTTTTTTTTTCCAGCCACCTGATGAAATACAATTATATCTTGAAAAACAGACTTTCTTACAGAATTAAAAACCCAAACAAAACAAAATAACCACAACTTTTTAAAAAGAAGTCTTGAGACAAGTATCTTACAGTTGCAAAGACATTACTAAGTACATGAGATATCTGCTCCTACCACTGCTAAGCTATTCTTGACTGCAGTGGAGCCTGTTATAGCTCTGTACTATTTCTGTTACAGGAATGGGCTATCTGGGGTGAGACCTTTTGAGCAGATCATTGGTCTCCTGAAACCTCACTCCAATATGCAGGTTGAAGTAATGGAAGGGTGGCTACAGAGTTGCAGTTTGAAGTCTTTGATCTAGAAGTTTATTTAGGTTTGCGTGTTTGTTTTTTAAATAAGAAGTAGGGATTTGACATTAGTTACAAATAGAAACCATTCCTGCAGTGATATTGTCATTTATCATTTCTATAGGGAAAAACACTTCGGAGCTGAGTTTGCTCTTCTTTTTCTTTTTGCCCTTTCAACTAAGAGAAAAATAGGCCAACCACCTAAGGAATGAGTGTTGTGACCTACATTCAGAAGTCAATTGGTTGGTTTATTTGTAAATACAGACTTGCCAAGTGCTAGAAAAGACAGCTCTTCTGCAAACTTCTGCTACTAGAGGAAGGATTTACTCTTGAGTAAAGTTGTACTGAGGAGCAGAGACATAAATTACACGTTTCTTGATTCCTTTTTATGCACCTCAGTAGCTCTTTACATGAAAGCCCCATTAAAATGTAATATCTTTCCTGAAAGTTTTTGAAAATCTGCTTTTCAGATACCATAGTTTTCTGTTCTTCATCATTCAGGAGCACCAAAATATGAACACTTATAAAATCAGAAAAGAACATTCTACAATTTGTGCATAATGGGTCAGTAACTTAAACTCTTGCTAGTAAAATATTTATGCCACACCACATCACCTACACGTGGAGCATGTGCATATTTAACACGTGTGCTTATGTTAATATGCTGAAATAATGTAACTTTTCAAAAGCACTGTCTTGGGATGTCATAAGATTTCTTTCTGTTACTACTGTTGCAGTTCATTTAGATTATTTTGGGTTGTTTGGTGTGATAAAAATGTATAGCTATTGCCGTAGAATGATCAAAGGGGAATTCCAGATTGGTTGCAAATTTAACTCTGGGTTTCGTCTTCAGCTGTCATATGGATTTTGTATTATTTTTGTTCTTAATTGACATTCTGAAAATGAGATGGCATGAGATGTTCAGCAAAAAAAATACTGCTCTTTGATACTGTTTATACTGGTAGGATATAATTAGTTATGTAAGTTTCCTGATAGAACATGTTGGATTTATTTCAGGAATAATAAAGTTCCTGTTTCTTACTGACTTCTTTGTAATATATTACATGCAGAATTTTTTTTTTTGTGAGGATCTTCTTTTTACGAAGCCAACACCTTTTGCTCTCAAAGTTTCTGAATCCCAAATCACAGATCAGGATGTGTAAATGGGGGCAGTAGGACTTTGCATGACCTGTATTGATAATAGTTTTTCACAGGCACCCACTGTTGGCCACTGCTGAAGATAAGATACAGTTACAAATGAATTGTAAGAGCCAGTATGATGTTCTTCTTGTCTTTCGCGTTGTTGATGGAAAAAGACTGAAAAATTATTTCTGGAAAAAACTCTAATGATACCATCAAAGATTTAACTAGCTGTTTTAGCTTTCCAGATCTTCCAGAAAGGACATAGCTTACTAATGATCAGATGGCTATTGAACAGCAGGTCTTTGCATGTGAGCTAACAGCAGTGCATCATACTGTGCCCTTTGTATAATTATGGCGGTTCCTTATTCTGATTAGAAAACCAATAATGTGCAACAGCCTAAATACTTGCTTTTTCTCATACTATTGAAAGTAGGATAAATTATTTTATCTATTCTTTTATCCATCTTAAGGCTTTTAATGAACTAGTTCCAGGTGCTTTGTTGGTAGCTTTATTGCTTTTATCTTTTCAATCACCATTTCAGAGTCAAGGTCTGATATTGTTAGGATAATAATATTTTTCTATATGCTCTTAAAAACAAATAGCAACATGATATTTACAAATAATAGGGTTGACAACATAAATGTGTGGCAAATCAAATATTATTCAGTACTAAGGAGGTAAAAACTTAAAATTCTTTAACTGTGGCACCTAAACTTTAGTAGGCATTTTCTTTCAGGGACAATGAATGATGGCGGATATTTAGATGCACTTCAGTATAAATCTGCAGCAATCTGCCCAATGTGAAGTAGTTTTTGATTCTATATATGTGCATATTTCTCACCTACACATTGTTTTGAAGGAACCTTAGGAAGTTTACCTAGTCCAACTGGAAGGACACACTCTTCCCCGTCATGTCACATGGGCTTTGTCTAGGTAGGTCTTATACTTCGCTGGATGCCTGTCCCACCACCTTGCTGGGTAACCTGATGGTCTACAACATCTGCCTGTGGAAAAAAGAGGGGGTTTTACATGGGGAGGGGGAAGAATGAATGGAAGGGAAGAATGGAAGAGCCATCCTGAACCTCCCAAGTGGCAGTTTTATGTCATTGTCCCCTCACATGTCTTCTGTCACTGATGAGATTCTGGCTTCTTTATCGCTGTGATTTCCTTTCAGGTACCTGTAGACTGCTACTAGGTCACCTGTTTGATCACCCTGTTGCCAGACCAAACATGCTCAGTTCCATCAGCTGCTCCATGTAAGACAAAAGCTCAAGGCTCCTGAGTACCTTTGTTACTCTCCAGTATCTCCTCCATCTTCTGCACATCCCTGTTCAGCTGGGAGTGTTCACAGCTGGATGCCATAGTGTGAGGCTGTGCTGAGTAGGCAAGGTAACTTTCCTCAGCCTGCCAGCCCCACTCTGCTAATGTAGTTGTATGTTGCTTGCCTTATTTCTGATGAGGGCATGCTGTTGGATTGTACTCAATCTCTTGTATCCACAGAAATGCCAAGGCCCTTTTTACTGGGCCTGCCACCCAAACAGTGGGTTCCCTGCCTGTATGGATGCATGGGATTAATGTGCACGAGGTGTAGATACCTGCTTTTCTCTGAGTTTGACTTCACAGGTGTTTAAGTTCACATCCAGTGTTTTCTTGTGCCATCTCAGTCACTATGTACTGATCACAGTGGTGGAGATGTAACAATCTTTAAACCCACTTGCACTTGCTTTGTGATTGGCAGAGAAGGTTAAATGCTCAGCTACACTTCATTCCTCCTCTTTGCTGGTGTTGTTCATGGACAGCAGTTCTCTCCTGGAACCCTGCCATGGGTGATAAATAACATCCAGCTTCTCTTTTTCACTTGGTTGGGGGTTTTTTTTGTTGTTGTTGGTTTTGGGTGTTTTCCTTTTTTTTTTTTTGGAGAGCTATTGTCCACCTCAGTATTTTCAGTAGCTAAGTATTAGGAATATTTATGCTTACCGTAGTAAAATACTGTTTCACATTTTAATTTTTGAGGCTTGGTTTTATTCCTGGACAATGTAAACTCCTGACTTTGCAAATAAATCACATTGTGGTAAGGTAATTGTTTCTTAATAATTCAAGGGTAAAACTTACTTGACAGGTGTTTAACATTCTTATATAATTCATATTTTCATTAACATAGTTGTCTGATAAAACAGTGAAATTTGTAACTGATTTTAATTGAAAGAAAAGTGAGTCTTTGCTCACAGGTAGAAAGGATGAAGTAGAAGTATAAATAATACTATCAAACAAAAAATCTTTAACATGTATACAAAGTAGACATAATTTGCTACATTATTCTTAATTAGGCAGATGTTTGTTTCACAATGTAGGGTTTTTTTGCCATTGCAAACCATTAACACAATGGAGCATAGATTCTTTTCTCTTCTAATTAATGCTTGTGTATTGAGAGTCACTTTTAAACATGTTATATAAACTATACTGAGTTTGGGGAAACTCGCAATTTTTTTTTCTCCTTTCTTGTTTTCTCTTAGAGATTTTTCTTTTTTAGTTTGGTTTACTGATTTCCTGTAAGAGAGCAGATGTAGATTACCCAGGGGATTGCTACCATAGGTGAGTTAAGGTAGAAAATTCATCAGCTGTACAGTTTAGCAATTGCAAAATAATTTTAAGGAGCTGCATGCTTATGTGCAAAAAACCTTTCCTTTAAAGATATTAATTAAAAGTTCAAAGGCTGTCTTATAGGTCAGCTGCACCTAATCAAGCAATATTTTCAATTTTCTGTTGGGCATTAGATTTATCTTTTGATAGCTGTCTGAGTTGCAGTGTAATTGTGTTACAGGAAGCTCAGCAAAACGTTCATCATTTTGGGCACTGAAGTGTAGTCTCAGACAGTGTCTTCTGCTTGAAAGACTATGTGATTACTTCTTAATATATACAGTATGGTCCAGTGATTCAGAGGTGGTCACAGTCCTCCAGCCAGACATATCTGAAATTTTCTCTTTGGCCTTCATCCAAGAAAATTTTCAAACATAAATGTGTGTATTTTTCTTAACAGAGATGGACATAAACACATCTCTGAGCATTTTCTTGAAGAGTGAATAATTTTCAAAGGCATGTAGTACCTGCAGCTTCCTTTCATTATTCTGTTGTGTATTGAATGGGTAATTCACTTTTTTCTCCCCACTTGTGTAGAATGAAGTTTAACAAATGAATCATGCCCTTAAACTGATTAGAAATAATGAAGAAAGGAAGTTCTGTACCTGCCCACATCTTGATTTAAGCAATATATTCCTGTTTGTCTTGGCTTCCTTCTGGCTTTGAGACTCTGTAGTTCAACAAAGCAAACATATTATGCCTTTTGAGATTTCTGTAGAGTTTTAATTCTTTTATTGTAGTTATACCTGATATCATATGGAAGCAGCAGACTGGTTCCAGGATTCAAATATGACCAAATCAAGAGAACAGAAACTTTCTGCTTTGAGAATAAAAAAATGTTACTGAATGCATTAAGATGCTTCCCTAATTCATGAATGTCATAGATTAGAGCATCTGCACACACTCTTTTGAGGTCATTCAGTCAGAAATAGCATCTAACTTCACCTAGGGCATTACATTTAATTGCTTTATGTGGCCTAAGCTCATCCATAACTATGGTATCTGAGAATTACCCATTAGAAAGAAATGCACAAATCTTTCCCTTCCAAGCTTTCGTGACAGGAGTGCACTTAAAAGTTACTGATGGGGCCTTTCTGAATATGCATAAGAGTCTTGATATGTTTGAGAGGGCCTTTTGTGGGAAAATTAAGATGAAATATTATTTTGGATGCATTTCTGTAAGTAGTGGGGGTAGAGGGGTACTGATCCTTGGTAGTGAGTTTGAGAATGTAGGCCAGTCTCCCTGGGAGACAAGTCTGTATCAGTAATTGCATTTTTTCAATAGTAAAACTGCCACATCATAGGAGAAATGACAGGTGATGGCTCAGTCAAAGCTGGATTGATGAGGTTGGAGTGATATCCACACTACAGCTGGGACTGATGAGCAGGTGATGTCCTTTTCCCTTCAGGTGGACCATCACCGGAGGAGAGGAATTGCCATGTGTCTAGAAAATCCCACATTAAACATATGAGTTTGAAAAACTCTTTTACATCCAACAACATTATGCTGACTGAGGTTAGGAGTTGTCTCTAAATTCACTAGGAGGAAAGAAAACTCCTTTTCTGTTTTCATCTCTGTGCAGTTGTTACTTGTCTGTAGAGTCAGGTTTATTCACTTATATCAGAGGAACCATTGCCGCAGGAAGGAGCACAGTCATGGTCTTTGCAGCTCCGTGCAAAAAGATGTGTATAGGTAGCAGGAAATGTAAAGTCATGTGTGAATGAGCTGCTTGCCGGAATCTGTGCAATGAGCATGGAGGAAGGAAGAGCCTGTGCTGGCAGTTGGAGGGTTTTTCTCAGACCTGTCTCTCAGACCCTTCTGAAGTGTAGTTGTGAGGCAGAATCATTTAGATTGGAAATGGCCTTTCAATCATAGAGTCCAACTGCAAATCTAACACTGCCAAGTCCACCACAGAACCATGTCTCTAAGTGCCATATTTAAAAGACAAGTCTTTTAAATACGTCTAGGAACGGGGACTCAACCACTTCCCTGGTCAGCCTGGTCCAATGCTTGACAACCCTTTCTGTGAAGAAAATTTTCCTAATATGCAATCTAAGCCTTTCCTAATATCCAATCTAAACCTCCCCAACTTGAGGCCATTTCCTCTTGTCCTTGTTACCTGGAAGAAGAGACTGACTCCCCACCTCACTTCAATCTTCTTGCAAGATCCTTTTCTCATGCCTTTGGCCACACCTACTTGTTTTCACTAGAAATGTTCTTTAAATGTTGCTTTTTCAAGGAAGTTCCATTACACTTCTGGTGCAAGTATGGTTAGTTGCAGTAAGTATGCATGTTCTCAAGGGATTAGTTGAGCTTCTAGTTATACTTAATCTGGGGATTTTTCCTCTGATATGTCCCAACTGCATCTGTAGACTGAAGATGAAGCAAAATTTAGAATAAAAGAGGAACAGCTTTGCTAATGTCTGTGGCTGTTGTAAATTTTTATATAATACAATAGTTTGCTCAAGCAGACATATTTCTTTCCCCTTAATCTTAGAAACAGTAGATTTAATTTGGTGGTTGAAGATACTGTCTGGAAGGAAATTAGCCATCCTCAAAGGTCACACTGACTGCTGACTAAACTCGTGATTTGTCTTCTGCAAATAGTCTGTTTGCTGGGTGGGGTATTGGAATTGAGAGGTAATTGTAGGCTGTGATGAGGTAGGTGATGGTCCTGAATTATAAATAGTCTTTGGGAGGAATTTTGATTTTCATCCTGAAAATGCTTGTAGACATACTTTTTAGTGTTGTTATTAATAGTTTTAGGCACTTACATAGTAATTACTAGAAATCATTAAACTGAGAATTGAGAAAAGCTCTGTCTTTCATTCAGAGATGATGGCAAAAATCCATTTGAATTAGAGACATTTTATAAAGCTGTGAAGTTATTCTTGAGAAATTCTTCTACAGAGAGAGGAAAGCCTAATCTGAAATCTTCAATGCTTATGTATGTCTGGGCACTCTGCATGAGATTCTGCTTTTTGGATATATTATATAGGGAGAGTTATGGTGAGAGCACTTGTGAAATTGCAGAGGCAGAAGTTATCTATGTTGGAACAAAAGCATGGAGGTGAAGGAGAATTTATGAATGTCTGCTTTACTGTAACAGTACTTGACCGATACTGTATATTATATATATATATATTTCATATTAGAAATGTATTTATTTATTATTAAAAATATGCGGGTTTTTATATTTCTCCCCTTTTATTTTCTGCTTACTCTAGAGAGAAAGCTGAAGTAACAACATGAGTCAATTTATTGGATTTATATATAAATAAAACATGATATGGATGTATACATTTTTCTTCCATTGGGGTCTCAACCCTGTATGCAGACCTGAGGAAATAATCAGTAATATCACAACATGAAAATTTTATTCACTACCTGATTGTGTTTTTGATTGCTTTTCTTTTGGTAAATATTCATGTAAGTCTTCTTGCTGAAGCTGAGCCTCAGCTAGTTTATTCCCATGTGTGTCCACTCTTTGCTGAAGCTTAGGTCACTTTTTAGCTGCTCTTGTAGGTCATTTAATGGGAAGGGATGCAGCTGGACAGCAAGATGCAGTCCAACCTCTGACTTCCAGCATGGCTACATCTACACCTGTGGAGGAAAATCTGGGGAGATGCATCTGAAATACCCCTTGGTATTCAGAAGCCTGGTGATAAATACAGTCCTCAGGGACTTTTTCCTGCAGAAAAGAATTCAGTCAGTTTTATTCCTGTCCAGGGAATTTCTTCTTGAAACCATAGCTGAGTTAATGATATCCATAAAATATAAAAGACATATAAAAGTATGATAATATTAGATTAAATGTTATTATTGCTGCTGTTCATTGATGGGAAAGCTGGAGCTGAAGTAGCTGTACCAAACTTAAGCATGATACCACACCAGTAAGTGTCAGAAGAGAAGTATTTACTTGGAAAAATCCTTTATATGATTTTGCTTTCCAGGATTTTTTTATCTGCCCATATCTGTAAATTACCTCACCACAATGAAAGGTCATGGCATTTTTTGGCTTGCCTTTATCTCCCGCTTTAGGAATTAATCATAAATAACATAATAGATAGTACCTGAAAGCTCTGATATGTTAAGACAATACAGTGACATTTCAGATACAATCTGTATCTGGAAGATAAAATTAACTATCAGAGTGCTCATTATTTAAGAAATATGAGTTTATAAAATCTTGATTGTGTTTTTCAGGTTTATTAATCCATGGCAAAATTGTATTCTTCTCTGTCTTGAGTATAAAAAAGCCAAATCTCTGTGAAATAAGACTTAAATGAAAGTGATCCTGGATGAAAATGTGAACAGTAGTAAAGATTTTGAAGTAGTCAGAAGAGTGAGTCAAGAGATCTGAAGTGTATTTTGGTGTCAGAATGGGATAAGTATATTAGGGAGGCCCATTCATCTTACAATACCTATATTTAGCATCCTGCAATGAACCAGTGAGCGCTTTCATCACAGTCCAGTGTGTGTCACAGAGTCATGTCTTATGAACCCACAGGGGTGTCTGCAGTAGTCAGTATTTAGAGATGGCTCAGTAATAAAGCTCTTGCTTTGGGCCTTGTCTTTAAACGTGAGGCATACTGTAATGGATATGTGATGTTGGCAGGTTCTGCTGTTCCAAGTATGGGTCTGTGGATTACTTTCAAACCGAGGGCTGCCTTGCTTACCTCTAGAGGGTGTGCAGGTGGCAGCAACAAATCACTGCACATACAGTTCATACTGTTTCCTGGCAGGATAGAACTGGTATCTTGCAGCCTAGCCCTGGGAATTTCTGGTTACGTGTTCTAAAAAATCCTTAGCATTTTAATTTGATTAAAAACATTAATTAATGAAGAATACGGGAAAATTGTTAGAATACCTTGTGAAGATGATGGCATATAGAGTTACAGTTCTGGAGGATGTAGTTTACTAATCTGCAAACTTCTTTCATGTAACAAATGCAGAACATACAAGTTCATTATTAAACAATCCATGTATTTGTATCAGTTATGGTCTTGGGTATTCTAGTTAACTATCTAGCTATCTGGCAGTGTCTTAGATGCTATGCAAAGAGTGAAAAACCTTTGCAAAAGAAATCTGTCTTTTCTCTTGGAATCATATGGAAAGGCAACACAATGGCACAATGCAGCCTCCTTGTCTCTGGGCTCAGCAGTATGTTCTGAGTGCTCATCCCCATGGCTGTGTAACCCCTGCCCTCAGCAGCTGGTCAGCCTGGGGAGAAAGTTATTTCTCTTTCAATAGCTGTAAAAAGTATCAGTGTAGTTAATTTTAAAAATTACATTTAGAAGTGAATAACAAAACCAGAAAGTCAGCTTTGCATGGTTAAATAAGTGGGAAGGGCAGGGGGGGAAACAAAAAAACCCAACCAACCAACCAACCTACCAATCAAAAAAAAAACCCACACAAAAAACCCCCCCACAAAAAAACCCCCAACAAAACACAAACAACCCCCCCCCCCCAAACAAACAAAACCCCAAAACCAAATGAAACTGTTCCTTTTTGCTGGGTCTGACAGCAGCATACGATAGAAATGCTTCATTCACCGATAAACTACTGTCAGCAGTACACTACCATGGGTGCGCTTCTAATTTACAGCAACTGAACCTGTAACTAAAACTGTGATGTATTTTTTCCAGTCAGTTTTTGAAAGTGACATTTATTTTGGCAGATGCTGAGCTGTTACATTAACTGGGAGTTTCACTGAAAAAAAAATTTATGAATGTTGAATATCACGTGGTTAATGAGAGTCTTTTTCCTGCATTATTTGTCTTTGTCTGAAGGTACCGAGTTAGAGAAATAGATGACTGGTGGAAGAACAAGCAGAATGGCAACACAGCTTCTCAGCATGTGGCAGGGAAATCAGGATGCAGATGAATTAATGGTGGTAAAGATACACCTGGTTTTACAACTTTCTCTGAGCTTGGGAGTTTAAAAACCTGCCAGATTAAGTGGCTGATAGAGACTGGTAAGAACATGGGGAAAACTGTCAATGGGATAACATACGAGAACATCCTGAAATCAGTCTCATGGGTTCTTTGAAACACGTGGATGTCAAAATCCTAAGGCTTGACAATCTGTTAGAAAGGCACACATGAATGGGAGTAGTTTGTTCATTTTAAGGTATGTTTTTATGAAACTGCTTCTCCCAAGATTAATTGATTTAAATCTAGTTTAATTAATTTCAACTGATCACATTGCTGGGATATCATCACTGTGTCTTTTGGGACATTCTACCAAACCTCTAAAACTGTGTATGAATTTTATGCTTCAAAAACAGAAGTGAAAAAGCGTTTTTTTTGCTTGTGACCTAGGATGGAACAGCAATTCAGATCTCTGCAACTAAGTGTCTTAAGTAGTTTTTCTATCTTACCAACTTATCTCTGGATGAAAGGTGTTTAAATTGATATATATCAAGGTAGGTAGGTGGCTAGGTAGTCTGAGTCCATTGGGTCTCTTTGTCTTCCCCAAAGGCAAAGCAAATAAGACTGTCAGCTCATGTATTTGGAGGGGAAAATCAAAATCACAAAAAAAACCTCAGCAAAACCCACTGGAATTTTTTTTTCATGTGGACAGTCATGACAAGGTGTGAGTCCGAAGTGTTTCTAGATTCTTTTTCCAATGGAAAGGTGAAAAAAAATCTTATTTTTCTTCTTCACAAATTTCAGGTGTTTTCTAAAATACCACCCAAAATGAAGATATTAGACTTGCATTTGAATTGCTTTTTAGCTACTCTGCTAGTCAACTTCTTCTTCTTTTGCTTGTTCCCAGATGGTTTCCTAGAGGACTAATGGTCTTTTCCTATTTTTGTGCTCTCTTGATTAACTCAAGTTGTCCCTCAGAGGACCAAGGAAGTGAAACCTAAAGGCTTACTAATGGTCACCCTTGTAAGAGGATTCAGTGGACATTGCTGAGGGTAAAAAGAGCACAGCTTTTTAGCACTGCAGTTTATTTCCTTTGAAATTTCAGCACTATCCTGGCATTCTCCTCACAGTGTTTTGGCTTTTGGAAAACTCTCTGATGCATTGAAGCATGTAAGTGTTTTTTTTAAATATATATATATGTGTGTATATATATATATATATATATGAAATTGCTGATGTACATTACTGTCCCCATTAATAAAAGCAGAGAAGATGATTTATATTTTGTTGAGTCAAACACTAGTACTTTTGGACAGAGAAGTCTTTAGCAGGTACAAATGGCAGGCCAAATCCTAAAGCTGTTTACCAGCCTTTAATTCCAGGCTTAATTGAGAAGCTCTTACTCAAGCAAAATGCCAGTAAAGTAATAGGGTGCTTTATCTTCTTATTTTTGAATTTTGTAAGAGTGCTGTGTAATTTTTTTTAAAATCGTCCAGGTTTCTGTCAGCCGTGTAAGTCTTCTCCTTCTTGTGCAGCCTCATGAGTGATGGCTTGTGTGGCATGAACTGTGGTATATTATATGGCAAATCACCTGCAGCTGCAGTGTATCACAGTATGCTGTAAACAATGTTTTTAGATCTTTGCTTTAATCATTTGCAACAAGTAACAGAGATTATAAGTGGCAAAATACTTTGTCTTGAAAAGTAGCCATTAAAATACTGTTGCAAAAGTAACTAGAGTTTAGAAACTTATATGGTACAAAATAATTTATTGTTACATACAGTTTTATTCATTTCTGAAAATGATCTCTTGCGGTCATGGAGATCTGGATATGTTTCTAATGTAAAATGAATAGGAAATGTTTCAATTTTTCAAATAGCTCTTAAGCACATTTTAGTTTGATAGCTGATTTTATATTATATTATTTATTTTATGTTTGCAGCTTTTGTGCAAAGCAGTTTTTAATAACAGAGTTTGCCCCATAAGGAACATAGATTAGGACTGTTCTTTATACTATCAGTAAAAAACCCGTCTGTATTCATATAATGCTGCTCATGTTAAGTTGCCACATTCCTTGGAATTTCTTGCCACATTGCTTGACACGTAGCTGTCAACTAGAAGAACTTCTTGCAACTCAAACTTAACACTTATCACTTCCCATTTAGAAAATGACCTTACACTGGATTAGCAAGGTTATAATGGTGCTTTGGAACAGCAGCTGTTCATGGAAAGTTCTCAATATTGGCATGGTCTCTCCTTTAATTGCTGACATTGTTGCCTATGTATGCAGTGGCTATCAATGACTGTAATTGCTTTGTAGTTCTCAGGCCATTCTGTAATGATTATGATTAATTTTTAGCTTTTAAGCAGAAAATATCTGAGGAGTAATCTACTGTTTTGCTTTGTACATTTTCTAGCAACTTTGTGTAAATTGCTAATTATTAATGAAACTCTTGAGGCATGAAAACAAATACCCTACCTTTCTCATGATGAAATATATTTTCTTTTGAAATCTCTGGGACCATATTTGGTCCAGTTTGGCTCGCATAGTATTGTGAAGGAGTAAAATAAAACAGCTCAGCTGCACCTGCTGTCTTCAAGAAATTTCTGAGTGAACACACCCAGACAAGCATGGGGGTTTTGTGGTTATCTGCCTGGTCTGTTGCCCACCTGTTCTGGACTACTGCAAAATAAAGTGCCTGAACTCACCATTTTATCTTAAGGTAAATGACAAAGTCTCAGCGTGAGTTAAGTCTGGTTTTCTACCAGTTCTGTGTTTGTCAGTCATTAAAGGAATAAAATCTGGCTGGAAGATTATCTACAGAGAGGGATTATTATCAAATGAAAAAAATTTGCATTTATAAAGGCTTAGAAAGGTGGTAGTTAACATTTGGTAGTTAAAGATATTACTGCTTTAGTGCACTTACCCTCATTGATGTTTAATCCTGTTCTGTAACATTCAGTTTGGAATAGTTGGTCCTCTGACTCAAGGTGTGTAAAGTTACAGTTGTGATGATACTCTCAGAAGTGCTGGGTACGAATACACTTTGTTTCCTGTTGTTCCTTCTTCCTTGCACTGTGGTGTATGCTAATACGTTACAACTTGCAGCTTGCAGTGTTTTATTGCTTAATTTCAGCATAGTTTGCATTTCTTATCATTTGATTGGTTGGCAAGGCATGCAGAAATTCTGAGTCAGATGCACCTATTTCTGGATGCCCAGTATAATTAGGCGCAGCCCTGAAGCAACATGTTTTGTGCAACTTTCCAGGCACATAAAATGCAGGAATACAAGAGATGGTTAGAAAATTGTTTGAAAAAAAATAGTGCCTTTTATGTTGAAATGTGTCAGGTGGACATTCCTGGAAATGTCAGTGTCCGGTATAACTTCAGAGTAGTTATGTAGATGCAGCATGGAAGGTAACAGTAAATGTCTAATAAGGTGGCTGTTTGGGAAACCAGGCTGGCTTTTTGGTGCTGTTAAGCTACTGGTCTGCTGTTGTTATGGTTCTTACTTCAAATCTGGGTAGTTAGTCTTGAAATCTGCAGTGATGTGAATGCTAGGTTTGTTTCACTATGTTGTCAAATTTATGATTAGTTAGGATTTTTCCCTATTACATATCTTCATTTATTTTTATTATTTTTTTTAATATAGCGTCTTTTTGGTCTTGTTTATTCCCCCTAATAAAAATCCTTTGCATATGATTTTTTTTTCTGTAAAACCTTACCTTAACAGTAAAAAGTCTCCATTAAAAATATACATATTGCAAAACTGTATTAAATAGTTAAGACTAGATTATTTAGTTTCTTTTATTTAAAATACATTTTATAATCCAGTTAAGTAGATTAATAATGGTAAATGCATTCCCTAAAATTCTAGTAAATGACATAGATGACATCTTGAATTTCCAAGGGAAGAAAAATGAAGTGACATTGGAGGTGCAAAGAGTGGAAATATAAAGCCAAAACTAAAATTCAGGGAAACTGCTGTGGTATTTTTTTGTTTATTTTTAAAAATTGAGAAGATAATTAAAAAAAAATCATTCTAAAACCCATACACTGTAGTTTTTAAAAAATAATATTGCTGTGAATGAACATTTATCCCTTGCTCTGCAGTTTTCAAAACTTTGGCATTTCTCCCGTGTTTTAAGCTTCCCCTTCCTTTTTGTGATGTTTTTCTTTTGACCTAGCAGCCATACACTGGATAGGTGCACCAGTGCAACTTGAGCATATTTTGCTGTTATTTAATGTTATTTAGTATGCTGAGCTATTCTTCCTTCTAAATGCAAGTGAATCACTTCCAACAAATTGCAGACTCACCTTTAGGTGGACTTAGAGCTTTTATACATAAGTGTATATGTATGTATGTACAAACAAGTTGTTGAACGTAGCAGCTCCTGATCTTGAGGTGAAATGATGCAGGCTTTCCTGTTTCCACATCACTTAGGGCTAACCTGCACCAGAGTTGATGGGCTGCATCTATCCCGTCTTAAACTTGGCCATGCATCTCTTGCAGGCATAAAGTGATAGTCCTTACACATATTCCCTGTGGTTTTTTGTCCAAACTATCCAAAAGAAAGAAATTTATGTTGTAAAAAACACCATCAGAATGGTGGTTTTTATAGCACAAAACTCAAATCACACATTTTATGACCTGTCAAGAAGCATGTGAGCCAATTCTGTGGCCACTTCATCCATCTGTCATCCTTTTCCCAAAAAAATGAGGGAGCAAAAGGAGCAAAACGGAGATGGTGGCTGAACAGTTGAAGTGACCAGCAGTGCAGTGCCCAAGACCTCTTCCTGGCCACCTTGTCTTTAGCATATATGCATACCCAAAACTCCCCAGACCATGGTGTAGAAGGGGTGATTGGCACTCAGAGCTGGTAGAGAATATTCTTTGTCTTGTGAAAATGTGGGATTTAAAAAATTCCATCCTAAATTGCAGCAAAGTGTTGGTGTTCACTGTTTTCTAAATCAAATGTAACACTATGTCTTAGATAAATACTGTGCTTTGGTTTTAACCCCTTCATACTTTAATATACTGATCTTAAATTCACTAAGAGGACTTTCTCACTTGAAATCAAAGTGCTTTGCAGACCTCTCAACATTCCTGTGAAACAGAAAGAAAATCAGTCATTTTCTTTTATGAAAGTTTTGATGATTGTGAATCAGTATGTTTTTTTCAGGAGAAATATTTGCTAAAAATTCCCAACCAGCCATTCTCTCTTTTCTATTTCCCCTCTTTTCTTTGCAGATGATCAACATGTGGAAAGAAGGTGAGACTCCCACTAGAGATTTCTTGCTGCATTTTTCATGAGGAATTCACAGAGGGAGGCTGTTCTCTGAGATGAGCTTCTTCCCTCTGGTTGGTGCTCTAAGAAGCACAGTTCAGTATTACATGTACAAAGCAGAGTTAAGGGAGCTGAAAGAAAAGGTGGAGAGAGAGGTTGTGAGTATTGATGAATATTGGTTAAAAGCATTGTAGAAACTGTTAATAGAGTTTGGCCAGCTGACTTGCAGCTTTAACCTTTGATCACCTACTTCTACCCTTCCACAAAAGCAAAATTATGTGAAAAAGTTTATTAGTCTGTCTGGCCTGGTTTCTGAAACTTAGTGTGCAAGAGCACTCTGCTTTAAAACTGTAGAAGTTATACATGTAAGCATGTTTTTTGACCTATCTTACTCAGACTCCTGTTTTCTTAGTAATACTTTCGTTTTGGATCTTAGTGTTTTCCAGGGCCTCTGCTGTAAGGGACCATTGCCCTATGCATCAGTGCCCTGTGGCAGAGCTTAGTAACCAGCATTCCAGCTGGGCTTGCCCAGCACATGCACTGAGGAGACTCACTTTGGCCTTTGCAGTTACCAAGGGCCCAGATCTTATCCCTCATGACTGCAAACGTAGCTCTATACTGTGGAATGATCAATTCTTGCAAACCTTTAATGATCCATCTTCAGTGTGGTCATGCTAGCTGTCCCAGGCTTCTCCTTTTTGTCTCACTAGAGAGGCAGACATTCCAGAAGAATCCAACTAAAAGATGTTTGTCTTCCATATAGAATCACAGCATCATAGAATACTTTGGCTTGGAAGGGACCTTTAAAGGTCATCTAGTCCAACCCTCCTGCAATGAGCAGAGGCATCTTCAGCTAGATCAGGTTGCTCAGTGTCCCTCCAACCTGCCTTTGAATGTTTCCAGGGATGGGGCATCTACCACCTCTCTGGGCAAACCTTACAGTTTTTGTTTACTTTTGCCTGAAGTCTTGTGTATCTAAATAATGTTTTAGAAGTGTATTTTATCATTTTATCCCCCAGCACACATTAAAGAAAGGTGAGTGACTCCATATGTATTTCTTCTTCTATATTTGCTTATGATTTTTCTACCTTGATATATTTTTTTAAAGACCTCTAATCAAAGTGAGCCATTCAGGTACCAAATGCAGCATTTGTGGACTTCATATGAATGTATGGAACGTTTGGACTGATAAATAATGAGTGTAGTAGTATTTTTTATTTTTTTGTGATGTAGTATTTTAAACTTTTTTATTTTTATCTGTGTCTGAAATACTTTTAAGATAAAGAAGCCTTTTTATTATGCTACTAACAGAGGATAATTAAAGAAAAGTTGCTGCAAGTTAGAAATATTCTTCAGGTTGTTTAACATTTCACAACTCCTTGTTGAGAGAATGCAAATGAAGCAAGCCAGTAAGTGAAGACAAGTTGATGTGGCACACTGGTGTTGCTTCTTTTAAATTTGGCTTGAGGCATAAAATAACAGCTTGAGAAGCCAGTACAACAACCACTAACTTTTATGATTCATTTGAAGTAGTCACAGTTTTAAGCATGAAGGAGCTTTTTGAAGTTATGCTCTTGATACAAAAAAAAAATATTCATAGGAAAATGTGCCCTTATATGTGTTCATGTTTTTCTAGCAGATGCTGCTGTAACAGTAGTGAGGATTTCTTAGATCAGGAAAAAAACCTAAAAACTGCAGTGGTTTTGTGTTTGGCTTTTTTTATGTTATGCCTTGAAATACCAATCACCTGCCATTCAGCATTGAGTTCTGGGAAAATAGTATGTGTGCTTGGCAATTTCTGTTATTCCTAACCTTATTGATCTCAGTCGATAGTTATTTCTAGAGGAGAACCACAGGGAAGTGCCACAGGAACCTGTTAATCGTCCTGCAGTTCTGGCTGGAAGGGATGCATAATGCTGATGACCATCTGTACCACTTTGTTTTGCACTCCTGCTCACCTGTCTGTCCTGCTGTCTGTCTGCCTCCTCAGCTCCCTGTGCTTTCCATTTGCCATTTGCCATCTGTATTTCCTTACTGGACCTCTCTGGAGGCAAGCTGGAGGGAAGCCCACTGAGCAGAGACATCCATGAGTTTGGTAGCTGGAGCTTTGGAGATCCTACCACATTCACATGGACTTTTTCAAAATTAAATAATTTATGAAAGATTCTGCATTTCGTAT
This sequence comes from Platyrinchus mystaceus, assembly GCA_035041135.1. Classification (NCBI taxonomy): domain Eukaryota; kingdom Metazoa; phylum Chordata; class Aves; order Passeriformes; family Tyrannidae; genus Platyrinchus; species Platyrinchus mystaceus. The sequence continues at coordinate 84,713,042 of JAWWLV010000121.1, read as the reverse complement.
TTCTCCTTCTTAAATTAAGAATTGAAATTTATTCTTTTTTTGAACTTCTATGGGAATTTTCATGTCCACTCCAGATCTTGAATATTCTGTAGTTTAAATAAACATCTAAATGTTTTGTTTGAAATAAAAATATGCAACATGCTGGAAACTAATTGACCCAGACCATTTCCATAGTTTCTGTTTGGTCTGCTATGAAGTTCCTTGGATCTCCTTGATAACCTGCTACCCAAGGTTTCAGAGGAAGAAAAAACCAGGTAGCTAATATCCTGCAGTATGACTCTTCCCTTGCTCCTCCTGACTCTTCCTAATGACCCAAACTCTACATATGCAGGGGAATTGGGGAACAATGACAGCTAACAACTCAAGGTCACACTTTTTTTTTAGAGATAATGTTAGAAGCTACTGCTAGATATCACCATTTATGGTTTTGGGCTAGAATGTGACCTGCACAGGTTAATTTTTGTGACAAGCAAGGCACAGAGAGCATACTGAAATTTGGTGGAAGTGAGTTGTTGATGTCCCTGAAGTTCCTGGAAGTGCCAGGCAAATGCAGAGCAAACCCTCTTGCTGGGCTTGGCAGGACAAAGGCGTGGTGGGGAGCCTGCTCTTTGGCAAACATATGTTTCTGCTGCGACCTCTACGTCAGGTGAAAAGTAGTTATTGCCTCACATTTTGCAAAGGTATTTGGCAGTCACAAACTTACTTTGTGTTTATTGACTGATTCCAAGACAATATTTGTTACTTTCTTCTCTAAGTCCTATTCCTTGCACATAAAGTTAGCAATTAAAAAAATGCAAAAGATGCTGGATGAGCGGAGAATTAGTATGATTTTAACTAACAGGTAGCTCCTAAAGCAGCAAAATTAATAAAATGTGGCATTATGTTTCTGTGGTCTGTTTTGGTGCCTTAAGATGATCAGAGCTCAGTCTGACACTTCATATTCATCTGTGGCATGTTGCAGTTTCCTCTTCCATGCATTTCTCATGCACAGCGCGAGCTGTGTCGCATGTAGCACCTTTTCTTTGGCACACGATTTGCACATAGTTTCTTTCCCCTGCCAGGTTATTTGTTTTCATTAAATATGTATGTCAAGGTAAAATTTTTAGTCAGTTCTCACCTCTGTCAAATCTGATCAGAATCAGCTAAATCAGCTTTGGGTTGAAAAGCCAAATTGCTTTGAGGGGAGGCTGGAGTGGAAAAGTGGGCACACAAGCCACCTAACTGCAGAAGTCTTGTTTCTGTAAGAACCTGACTCCAGTCCAACTGCTATCCCATCTGTTATTGAAAAGGACTAAACTAACCATATTCCCAGAAGCAAACAGTATCAGTTTGAGACTATGTGGCATATATTTTTAGAATACAATTAGTTTTTCCTTAGAGAGCTGACTTAAATAAATGGCAATAGTGACACTGATTTTCTGGTGCCATAAACATGCATTCTGCTTCACTAGGAAAAGATGATTCCTCTCTCTCAAAGGCTAACCTCAATAAAATACAAATCACAACATGTTAAAATGGGTTTGCCACTTGGGTTTCACCCAGGGTCTTTCAGCTATGAACAAGAACAGTGTTCCTATTGAATGAGAGTTTTCCATGTTAAGTACCCCCGTGCCTGTTGCTTTATCCCTGTGGGCCAAAAAGGTGATTAATATGAATTAATGAAAATATGATTAATGAAATTAATATGATTAATGAAAATCAACCCCTTTTTCTTTTACCAGCCTGGAGAGGTGTTGATGTTAAGCAATGATAGCGCTTTCTCCATGGTTGCCAGCATTTGGAACTGTTATTCAAAGAAATCTCTCTAAATAAACTGGGTGCCCACAGGGCTGTGAGGACTGGATAAACATAGAGGGGCTGCCAAGAAAGCAGAGTACAGGGCACCACTTGGATCAGGCCAGGTGAATGGGATGGAGGGAGGAGCCGTATGGGAAAGTGGCTTTGCACCTTCAGAAACATCCAGAAATACTCTTATCCCTTAGGGAGCTGATACAACCATGCTGTGGGAAGTGCATTAAATTAGATGGAAAAAATACTTGAGACTGTGTGGAAAACAGAAAAAAAACCTAACTATACTCACTGTTTTATATAATAAAAGAACACTTGCACATTTTTCTTTTCTGCCCTTTTGTCTTGCCTGGAAAAGCATAACCATCCCACTTTTTTTTCTTACTGAATAGTATCTTACTTTATTGATTTGGAAAATGAGCCTTTATTAGTCTTGAATGGAGACTTTTCCTTGGGTAACTGTTCTGTAGAATAAGTTTAGCTAGTAGTGTTTGAACTCTGATGAATAAATTGGATTTGGAGTAAATTATTTCAGTTTTAAATCAGCATGTTTTAGTATCAAGTGGTTTAGAGTGACTTTGCTATCTACACTACACAGAAAATGCAATATCCTGCTTCAGCAGAAGGACATGTAGTTATATCTCACAATTAAATTTTCATCAAGGCTGTACATGTTAATTAGTATAATCTCATTCACAATGTTGGAGGCAAAGAAAAATTACGTATTGGTAAACAAAAAATGTTCCGACCAAAGTGGTTTTGTTTTTCATTTCATAGCCTTCAGGAGAATGATGATTTTAAAGTCTCTTTATTTTTTACTGCTGATTTTTAGCTGTAACTGAGAATTACTTTTGTTTCCCTCCCCCACTTCAGTTTAGCTCCAGTAGATTAAAAAATAAACTCTTTGTTACCTAGTGACAATTTTACAAAAGTATGTATAAAAGCAATGGATGGGATTAAAATTACTGGTCTGAAACAAGAAGCACACATCAATAATCAAGAATGACCAAATGCCTTGAAAGCAACATGCTTGATGTTAGGTACACAGTCTAGCTGACTAATGGGAATGGAGAGACTGAATGTATGTGAGCATAGACTGTGTATATACATAAACTTATTCAATTCTAAACTTGGCAGGTAATTTAAATGCAAGACTTGGTTGGCATAATTCACATACCTGAAATTCAAAAAGCAGCAATAGTTTAGCTGCATGTCACCCCATGTGTTTGAATGCCATTCCATCTACACGTGCTGAATGCTGTGGAAATTGGCGGCACAGTAAGGCACAGCCCCCTTCAGGGTTCTTTGTTTGAATGTCACTTATTCAACGGCTAAAGTTTGTCTGTTTAGATCATACCTGGTTTTGGGCATGTATCTACATTACACACACACAAAACCCCCCAAAAACAAAATAAAACACAAACACCCCCTAAAACAAACAAACAAACAAACAAAACACAAAACAAACAAAAAACCAAAGCCACCAAAACCAAAAATACCCAAACCAACAAAGAAAACAAATCCAAACCCAAAAAAGCCCAAACCCAACAGCGTTTCATTTGTCACTATTTCTCAGTATGGCTAAAAGCTCTTCTCTAGACAGAGAGGTTAAGAAATAAAGTTATATGAAATGTGAAATGCCATTTTCTTCACAAAAAGGCCATTGAAAGGTTTGGATGGAAAGGAGACTCTTGGAAAGAGGATGCTTGAACTGGTTTTGGTTGGGTTTTGTGGATTATTTTTTTTCTTTAATAGGGAAAGAACATCATTGCATGTCTAAAACGAAGAAGAAAAACAGGCAACCAAGAACAAATGCCTAGAATTCCTTTTTATTCCACATATTCTCATAATTTTGTAACAGAGTATTGGCATTTTAACAAGCCAGTTTGTAGCATTTTAGAGATTCTGAAGAACATAAATTGACAGAGTATCCATTGTTCGATTAAGGTATTTTTTCTAGATACTGATGATTTTTGAAGGACAAGAACAGTTTCTAAAGGACTTAAGTAAATGCCATATCTTTTATCAGCAATAAGAGTGCAAGAAGTTAAATAAATGGCCCCTTTAGGTTTCTAAGACTTGTAGAGCTGTAAACATTCTAGCAAAATTGCAGATTCTAAAAAATAATATTATAAAATTATTTATAAAAACTTTTTTCCTATTGATGTTTTTATTGGCTCTCTGTAGTATATGGGTTCATAACCCAGTCATAATCAGTCCCACTCTGAAATTAGAAATGGGAATGAAGCCACTTTTCCACAAGTTAGAGAGTAAAAGCTGTTCTGGTGCCAGCAAAAATGAGGCCAATAATGGCTCTTCCTAAAGAAATGAGGTGCAAGAGTTAATGTATAAGAATGGCTGTCTGGATGAAATGTGGTAAGTCGTTAGGAAATACATTGTGAATAAATGTAATTAATTTATATCTGCATCTGTAAAGTAAAAAATGAGCATTTTTTCTGGTTTGATTTAAAATATTTTAAATACTGTAAACATATGTCAATATAATTTATATTGTCAGTTAAAAAAAATATGCCTCCATCTCTAGAAATTTCCAGTGTTTTTTAATATTGTGGACTTTTAATGCAATTTAAGATAAAAATAAATGTGAAGAATTGTGGAGCAGCTGTCAGTTATTTCTTAGAATTCATTGGGGTTTTTTTCTTCCTGGAACAAAAAGCCAGGATTTAAGGGACCTGGAAAACTAGAGAGAGATGAGAATTCTTATCTTAACATGCCAAAATATGATTTTGTGCCTAATTTTGTTAGAGTAAGTTGTATTTGCATGTGCAGTTTCCTTTTGTAGACTATGTGGACAGAAATACTTCAGTCTGGTTGTGTTGTAGAGAGGGAAGTGGTGAGAAATTTGAAACAAGTCATTACTTTAATTGCAATACGTGCTGAAAATGAAAGGCACAAAGTGTAATTAGTATGAATTTCTATGCATTTCTGAGTTATGCTGTGTGGAGCATGATAGTTTGTACACTGTAAAAGATGAAAGAAGTTATTCCCATCTCCACAGAGCTGCGGTCTCTCAACAGGGTGGAGTGTTGGGGGACCTGAACCCAAGCACTAGTGGGAGGATCAAAAATTTACTTCCTTAAGGTGAAACTCTTTCAATTTCCACTCATTTGTGAAGGATAATTGCTGTGGAATATTGGGAAAGAAGTGATATCTGGATTTTAATCTATGACAATATTGGCACAGATAGAAGAAAATATTTGCTCTCAAGCATCTCAAGGTAAATCAGTCATAAGGAGTGTGTGTGTTTGAATTACATTTTTAAACTAAATTTTGTATGCTGAAATACTTGCAATCCTTATGTTTTTAGTATCTGAAACATATATACTCAAACCAGAACCACTGCTTAGATAGTCTAGAGCATGTTCATCAGTGGGGGTTATAGAGGTTTTGATTTAAAAGTTGTAAATAGAAGAAAATGGACAGACTCTTGCATAGTGCTTGGATATAATTTACATGTTTCAGAGGCATAGATCTCAGATGCAAAAAGATCCACTAAAACAAAATCAGTTAATAATTTATACATATATGTATATCAACAAAAAATAAAGTTAGGCAAAGTCAGAGGAAAAATTGTGCTTTGTGATGGGCTGGGGTTTTTTTTCAAGATATTCTCACATTGAATATATGACAGACTTTCAGTTTTATTTCTCTTGGCTATTCTGTCCCTTTGGCAAACTTGATCAAAAAATTTGTTTCAGAACAGTCAACAGAACCTCAGGAGTTGAAAGTGACTGTGAGTCTCTGTTAGGTAATGTTTAAAGATTTGACCTGAGACTGCAGATCTGGCTCAAAGCTCTAAGCATGCCTAATGTGGAAAAGCAATAAGAAAAAGAAGGTTAGTTTGATTAAAAATATGATATTTGTTCCAATTACAGCAGTTGAAGATAAAGTACCAGAACAGTGGCTATTTGAGACAGCAGATGTGTGCTATTGGTAGACATGCTGGCTTCAGAAAAAATTGTTAATTGGTGATTAACAAATACCTATGCTGAGACAGAATTTTTTTATGTTGTGCTTTGGCTTGGTTTTATTTCACTCCTTTATCAAAGAAAGTCCCTGGATGGTGCAGCATGATGGTCCTCAAATTCCTTGCTTGCTGATGGGATCTCTTCCTGCTACTTTTCCTAACTGGATGCTTTTTATGATAGTGTTCGTTACTGAAGACAGTAAAGTCATTTCACCTTAGTAACTTTTCAGACCTTCTTGAGTACAGTCAACTTTTTGTCATAGTGTAAATATTTATATGTTCTAGGCATGCCTCTACTTTTGAAGCATTTGGTTTAAGTCTTGTACCAAAACCAGTGTATCTTTTTTCATGCCCAGAAAGCACTGTGTTGAGTTTTATGCTCTTTTAATAGGGATCAGAATGTCTATATCCATTTTTTTAACACTCATTCATATTTGCAACCCTGTTTTTTTTTACACACCACATTTTTTCTGTGGCATGTCTCAATTCCTTCACAACTTCCCCAGTTTCACTGCACATTGGTGGTTTTCTACCTCCCTGTTTTCTTTCCTTTCTTATGTTCATTAAAGGCATCTCTTTTTCCTTCAATGACTGTCATCTTTTTCTATCCACCTTATTTTCAGGGTACCTTAGCTTCAGTAGACAGTGCTTGCATTTTTTGCATGTCATTTTTAGTGCCATCTGCACCATTGATGCTGGCTTTTATAACTTTGCATGGCTGAGAAGAGACCTACTATATGGATTTTATGGGTGTCCATTGAATCCCAGACATATGCGTCAGGAATATTTAAACACTAGAGAAGAAATTGGAGGCGGCCATTTAGCATAGGTAGGTATGGAGGAAGTTACCCTGGAGTCATAGAAATCTACACATTTACCACCATTTTGATGACTGGCAGCAAATTTTTCCAAGCACTGTGAAAGAGCCCATGCTGAAGAAAAGCCGGTGTGAGCCTCAGTCTGAGGTCTGGAGCAGAGGGCTCCTCCTTGTACAAAATGGGCTTAAACCTTGCATTAAAATGTACCTGCTCTGAGTTGCAATGTAATTCACAGTCCATTTATACTGCTTGGAAAGACGGCAGCATAACTTAACTACTTCTTTGATGATGAGCAGACAAAGTGTGCAGAGTGTGTTGCTAGAGAACGGCATAAAGGTCAGGCAAACTCAGCCAGTCCATCACCTAGAAGAGACAGTTACTTTTGAAGACCATGGTGACTGATTGTCCCCCCCTCCTCTCGTTTGCTCTGTGATTGGGTTAGCACTTCTCTGTTGGTTGTTAAGTATAATGCTGTTTAACAATAATTGAAAGCAGCGACTGTTGATTTAAGGGGGATGTTAGTGGTACTGCAAGTATGTCTGCCAGTCCTTTACCTCTGCCAGCACGTTTTTTCAGCAGTGTTGAACCCTTTCTCAAAAAATAAAATGAGCTTTGAAGGAAACCTCCTGCTGATTTGTTTAGTATCTGTTAAATTTGAACTTGATACCCTATTCTGAAACATCAAATGGCACGAATTGGCAGAGGATTTAAAACCAGACATTCCTGTGCTTTGTGTTTCTTCAATATTATTGAAGCAATTACTTTTCCAAGTAAGAAAGTAAGAAAGCTGCCTTTGATTAAATGTGACATGCTACGGTGTTAGAAAATAGTTGAAGCTGCAGGTGTCATCCATGCAGAGGGTAGTTGTTGGCTGCATTGGCTGTTGCAGGTGTGCCAGTCCTAAGCTTGGTCTTCCTACATCTTGAAACTCTTGGCTTCAGGCTTTTGGTCTTGCGTAGCCCACTCTTTATACCTAGTCAGCAAGTTGTCAAATTGGCACCCAATAATTGGCTTTCAACGTATCTCCTAAATAAAGAAAGATAAAAACTATTAAAGGCTGTTACTAAAAGCTGTATTCCAAGTGTAGTCTGGGTGTGCCAGCATACCTAAACCCAAGTTTAATTCTCCTCCCTGAGACAAGGTATTTATTCCTCTTTTGTGCTAGCAGATGCTGCCATACAAATCTGAACAGGAAAAGTGAGTCAAGTCCATGTTAAATAAAAAGAGAAATTCCCAGCATTTGCAATGTAGTTATTGGAAGCATCCAGCAAATTGACGTGTTTGCATCGTCTAACTTGGGTACAAGTCACTGGCTTTCAATCTTACCGAAAAACATGTAGTTCCATGCACAGGCTGTACATTGTAAAAGAAATGACAGTGTACACACATTTCATGTCCTGGAAGGAAATAGCAGTGCTGAATTATGCAAATCTTAATCATGTCATTTGCCCCATGCCAAAAGGTTTTTGGGTGCTGGGGTGCTTAAGACTATAAAAGGACACATTTGAATTGCAGTAGAATTTAAAAATTGACATTAATTAAAAATCAGTGTTACCTGTCACATAAATACTTGCCAGAGTGAATACGGTTTGTAAGGTTAGAAAAATACCTTGTTTTAGAAAACACCTTTCAATCATACTGCACAGTGAGGCTAATATAATGTATCCAAAGATAGATATTTTTAATTGCCCTTTTTTTCTATACTCTCAAAGTAATGGTGAAAAGTTTGAGTTTCTTGATCATTATACTTTTTCCAGCTTGATTGCATCTACAAAAAGAAATTATCATAGTCAGATTAGTAAGATATTTATTCTTTCAGCAGTGAAAGTTTAGGTTAAAAAATAGAAAAAAAAAATCAAATTTTTGATGAGGATTCTTGAAACTGTTAATGTTTTTAAAGAAAGCTAGGTGCTTTTTAAAAATCACTTTTAGTTAACCTAGCTTACCTGTCCCCCAGTAGCCAATAACTACAATGCCACCAGTAGCATTTCCAGTAGAGAAATGGGCTTTGTACTCGTTTTAGCTCTTATTTAGTGTAAATCAGAGCAAATGAATTTAAGCAGGTGCAAGTCACAGTAAAGATTTGTAGGGGTGAGTGGTGGGTGCATATTTGAAGTTCATGCTACTGTATGGGGTTATCCTTCTTCATTGATACTGTGACTTTTTAACATGGATGGTGTCTAGCTTAAAATTTAGGTGTTCAGTATAATCACTTTGTCATTATTTTTTCTTTCCCATTAGATTAGAGTTGTACCATGAAATTGTCTACTTCTCTAGCTTAACAAGCTGTATTGGAAAGATTTTGTCATTAAAGACTGAACTGAGAGCCATATCATGACAAGGCAGCACAGTGATCTGTGAGGAGTACAAAAGTACCACTACTATCTGATAATTAGGAATTTTAAACATCGGTGGATTATGAGTTTCAGTATGAGTGGAGCTAAACTTTTCCAAATTGAGAGGTCTGATATCTCAAAGCTTTGGAGGTGATCTCTGCTCAAAAGCTGTATATACTTTATAAGCTACCAACATGAATTAAAAAAATTAAAAGGCTATTACCTACATGTTGTGGTAATAAACTGTTAAGCAACTGTTATTTGCCTTCTGCTCTGTCAGTTTACCTTGCTGCTTAGTGTGGGAGGTTTCCTGTATGGTATGTTCTATGACATGGAAATAAAATCAGGATAAATCTCTGGTCTCAGAATCCAGACAGTCTAATTTTCTTTTGTTGTTTGTGTTTATATCCTCACTTAAATCTTACTCTGTGTTTGTGCGTGGGGCTGCGCAGGCACGTACGTCAGCTGCTTTCTCTGTGTTTTCAGGGTGGATTTGTAGCATTAGTCTTAGTGCAGCCTTTGTGAAAGCTTTCTTTAATTGTATCTAAAGCCACACAGAAGTGTGTTCCCTGTTTTATAAGCTAGCATTTAGGAAATATTAACTCTTTTTAGATGGTGAGATCTTTCTAAATGGTCAGAAAAAAGATGCAAGGATGTAAATACCTAGTTCGTATTATCAGCTTGCCATGCTCTAATGAGACTGGTAACATGATGAGAAGAGAAAGTAGAATGGAGTCTCATCACAGAAGTTCACAGGAATATTTTAGTTTAGAAGATAATTTCAGAACTTGAGGGAAAAAATTCTGAAGGACAGAAATGTCCCTGAACTCACAGAAATATGCCTAATACTTTCACATCCTAAAGCAAATTTTAATTAAGGTTTCTTCTGTGTTTTATACAAGACTCATTTGTTCAGCTAGTAGACATTTTTTAATATAGTTTATACCTCTCTTGTAGTTCTGATTCTCCTACACCTTGCCTTATGTTTCTTTTAAAACAAAGTGCATGATGAGTTTTTTTCTGGGTTATTAGGAAAAGAATGTGTTACGTGTTATGAAATCTTTGAGCAATCGTTTCGTAAAGTATTTTACAATTTCTAAAGGAGCAATAAGTTACAACATTTGCAACTATGGAAATAATTCATAGGGATAATGTTTTTAAAGTTCTGCCCTGTGGTTCACTTCCTCTAAATAGACTTTGCTTGTTTTATTTATGCTTGCTGACATATATGAAGTTTGGATGAAACAGTGCTACAGGCAGATCTTTTCCTTCTGACTGGGGGATTTCGTAGTCTTGATACATGACCTCCAGATACACATTTTTGCATTGTTTGAACACATTCAGAACACCAGGGCAGCCTCAGAATAGACCTGAATTTCCCCTCTAAGCAGCAGTACCAGTGTCATCACCACAGTAATTCAGTCTTTGGTGCCAGTAGCAAGCTACTCCCTCCCATTTCCAGCAAGATAGATGACTTGCAGTTCATGTCCCAAATAAAAAGTGTGCCAGGCCTGTCCTGTGGCCAATGGCTCTCTCTCTCCTCCCTTGCAGCTTCCAGTGCCATTTTCCCTCTCCTGTAGTTAAATCAGCTTTCACTTGGTAAGTGTGTGAAACTTGCCAAACTAACTGTTCTCCACGGACACCCACAGGAGAGCTTCTGAAACAGCTGAGGAACTGGCTGGAGTGTTGTTCCTCTACACTTATTACATGTACACCAAATTAGGACCTAATGAATCTCCTCATTCTTTCACTGCTCTTCTCCCTTTTTGTTATTTAAAAATAAACCAGAACCAAATGCTGACAGATTTAAGTTCTTAGTCAGCTCTACAGCTGGAGAGTAAGCACTGCTTTTGTTTGCAAGTGAAGCTTTCAAGGGTTGTAGAAACAGGACTCAAAGCACAATTTTGCTGTACCACATCTCCCTAAATGACAGGCAAGAAGAGGTAGGCAGCCAGAAAATACAGACCTCAGGCATTTTGAGGATGACATTTCAAAAAAAGAAAAAAATTTAAACTTAACACTGGAGACAAGGATATGTGGCACTTGTCTAGCATTTTCATTTGGGATTGATGAGTTGAAGTCAGCACATTACTGCCTGCAACTTGCAGAGAGATTTAACCATCTGTGCTCCCATGTTTCTATTGATTGCATCTGCATCATGGGAGGAACAGTGAGAATTCAGGATATTGTTTAACATTTTTATTTGCAAGGCAAATATTTGGCATCACATCCTGCAATCACATGGAGAAGGTTTTATTCAGCATGAATCCACACCTGGTTTTAAAAATTGTACCTAAAGCTAAGAACTAGCACAGATATGCTATTCAAGATATATTTTAGTCATCAGTTGGAAGACATTTGATGGTGTGGGGAAAAAAAGCATGAATGAAAGGTTCATGCTATGTTGTTTCAATTTAATACTTGAACTACATTAGGGGTCTTTTTGCTTTCTTAGAAAAGGCTTTTTAATGCTAATGTCTCAATCCTTGTAGTCTCCAGTTCTTGTAATAAAGTTTTCCAAATTACAGAAAAATATGACAGTAAGGATACTTCTTGTGAGTGACTTTGCAGAACTGAACTTTAGTCATTTGGAATCTGTAGCTTTGAATTTTTCAGCTTACTCAAAGTTTGCTTGAAGAACGGCGATTTCCTTGAGGTGCATCTTCATCTTTGTCTTCTTTATTGATGAATATTCATATATGTGGTTTGCTTCAAATTCCAAAGATGCTTACGGAATTATTTTTAGGAAGAAGATTAATATTTGGTAATTAAGTGAAGGTAAACAGTCTGGGGTCCTTAAAAGTGAAGTTATATGGAAAATTAAATAAATGCTATTGCTAAAGGAAAGGTAAAACTTTGATGTCATGTTGGACGAACATCTACAATTGCAGTGCCTCTTGGAAAGCTTTGCTGAAAGGTGGGTAATGAAATGAAAGCTTAGGAAGCATGGATTGAAAGCTTAGGCTTTCTCTGTGATGCACAGGGAAAACTTCAGAAAAGCTTAGTGGACAGAGTTGGGGTTTTTTTGGAGGAAAAGACTTCTCATAAATATGTGGCAAAACTATGATAAATATGCTTAATGTCACGCTATGTTTTATATTCTTTCCTTTGGAGTTATTTATTTTCATTCCTCATTTTAGCAAAGATATATGGAGGCATGTTTTCAGGACAGGAGACGGCTATGAATTGTGATAATGTGTGAACAGTCCTGAACATTTCACTGTCTGTTTCTGTATTCAGAAATGATGAACTCATATGTGTGTTGTTGTACATATAGCTCAGTTGTAAGGCAGCATAAACTTAAGGCCTGTGAGCACTCTTTCTGTTTTCTAACTATAATTTCAGTCAGTATCGTTGCCTGATCTCAGATTTGTATGATGTTCCACATCCATGTCTCAAGGATGTGTTTTCAGTCATGTCTTTTAGATGTGGGCCATACTAAGTGAGATTTTTTCCTAACCATGTGTTTCCTTTCACCTGCATTATTCAGAAAAAGATAGTTTAAAACATTCCAGAATACTTAAAGAAAAACACCCGGCAAACAAAAAAATGAAAGAGATGTTTTTGTTTACATTTAGCTACCAGAAATGAAAGAAAGGAGCTGGGAAAGAAGCTGTCAGAGTTGCTTTAGAGTAGAGGTTTGCAGTTGTAGATGGGCCTGGCCTTTGGGAAAGGAGCCAAATGGGATGTACAAGCAAGGTGTCTCTTCCCCCACCCCTTTTGTGAAGATCCTTCTGCCTTTCCATAGCCTAGAACTTGTGCACAGATTGCCTCCAGGTATTTGATTCACAGCTAGGACATACCTGTGAAATGATGTCCATACCTGGAGTTCTCCCACTGAAATTAATTACTAAAGGTAATTTTTTTTCTGATCCTTCATGAGATAACCAAAGAAAAAGGGGCTAACCTGGCCATGGACCTTTATGTCTGGGTATGCCAATGGCATTTGCACATGCTGCCTTGGCTCAGTTTCTTAATTAATTAATAGCGCAGTGATGTTACAAGGTTGGCTGGATTTCTTTCCCTCTGCTGCCCTGCCTCTGCCATGACAGCTTTTTCCTTCATGTTTTTTAGGGTGAGATGTTGCATTTCCTTCCAATCTCAAGTCTATATCAGGGTCCAGGATGATTCATTTAGCTGGATTTTGAGCCCCTGCCTTTCCTCCCCTGTGTGTGTATGACACATGATACTGACTCCCTTGAAACAAATTAACGTAAGAAAATTATTTCAATCATTCAATGACTTAAGTAATTTAAAAACAATGAGCATACACTGTACATACTTAGTTCTCATCTAAATAAGATGGTGCCCTAATTAAGATAAAGTAGCTTTTCTCTTCATTTACAGGAATAGACTGAATAAGGGGTTTTTCCCTCTAGCAAAACCTGGATGCTCCCAGGCTCACATGGCTGTTTCCGTCCAGACTGACTGACCCTGCTCAAGGTGATGGATTTCTGTTTGCCACCAGGGCACAGCAGTAGCAATAAGGAGGCTTCTTCTGGCCTGACCCAACTTAGCCAGAGGCTGAGGATTAAACATTTCAGTGCTGGCAGAAGGGGCCTTACTACCTTTTACACTGGGAGAATGATCTGTGGCACTGTGGCGAAATACGGATTTGGTGATCCAGAGGCAGAATCAGTAAGTGCTGAAGAGAATATACTAGTTCATGTCATGAAGGCTTATGGAGTTTTGGCAAAGGCATATCTTAAATTTAATTACTATTAACATGAGATTTTACCTAAGATGATTTTCTGGATCTGCTTGGTTACACAGGTGATGTAAGGAAAGCCATCTGCTTCTGAACAAGGTGATGCAGGTTTTCTCCCTGAAATCTTGTTTTCTACCACGCATAAGATAAACATAAAAGTGCGGTGAATTGCACTTGTTCTCATCCTTACATTGCTGAGGAAGAGGGAAGCCTTCTCACTTGCTTTAATATGTCCCCACTTCTATCCTTTTCCTCATTTTGCTATATACTCTTGCCAAGAGAGTATGAGAGTGCAGAGTAGGGAGCAATTTGGGTCACTGTGTCTGTGTTTGCAGCATATCAGGTAATTAATGGGTAATAATTCAAATTACCTCCTTTCCAGCTGCCTGCTGACTTGAATCTCATTTTCCCTTACATTTATCATCAGTCCTTCTTTTTATTTTCTTTTTTTTCTTCCCTTGATCTCCAGAAAGGTGCTTCCTAAATGCACATTTTATTAAAGAGGCTCATTGTGGATATGTGAGTGAACTTGAACATTGTCAAGAGAAAGCAGCTGGGTTAAACTGGTACCCAGACATACACTCAGGGAACTTTCCTCCTCCATAGGCACAGGTTAAGGTTTTTGTTATTGTTGCTGCTGTTCACACAGAAATGTAACTCCTGTATAAAAAGCATTAACATAATTGCCTACCTTTATGGCTAGTTTTATACTAGAATAGTTCCCTAAAATATTTGATCCTCCATTAAGATATGCACACCATGAATTTTAATCATGCCAAAATTAAGATCCTGTGTTAAAATTAGCCAAGAACATGTTGAACAAAGCCACCCCAAAGAAATGCAGTGTTTGCAGTCAGCTCACATTTTCAGTAACACGCTTGAACTGCTAGAACATTAACATGCTTGTAAAATTTGAGGTTAACTGTGTTTGTAAAAATTTGTATTGCTTCCCATCAGTTGCTGAGCTGGAGTACACAAACATTATTTAAAATAAACAGTTTTGTATGCTGCTGGGAATTTTATGAATATCTTTTACCAACTCCTGTTTACGCATGTAAATTCTAATTCTTTCACATGCACACATGAAATATGACCTTCTTGTTTAAGGTCATATTCTTATGATTCTTATTCTTAAGCAAGCTCTTAAGTAAGTTCAAAGGGTAGACGTTTTCAGAAAAGAAACATCTTTTTTAAACCATACAAGTTGAAATTTCAGTGCGAAATATTGCAGTTTCTCAGTTTTTACCACCAAAGTGCACAGTCTAAAAATAAAATTGCTGGCAAGTGCTTAACTACAATGGCATAAGGAATTGTATCCAGAATAAATAAATAAAACAGCCTTTAGCTAAAGCATTGGAGTAAAATGAACATATAATTCATCTCAGAAGCCACAGTTGGAAGGTGATATGCTATGGCTGAGTTCTCCAATTTATCAAGACAAAGCACTTCGCTGTATCTTGGTTGAAACTGCTCTGGAAAACCACATTTTCCACTGTACAGGGGCCATTAAAACTAAATTACATGGAAAAACAGTAACCACTAAATTATGGATGTATTGCCACGTACACGTGCAGTAGTAAAGAATTCTAACTTTGTAAACAAATCGATAATTTTAAAAACAAAAATAAAAATTGCCTGTAAGATACTTTATATACTAGGATGTCTGAAAGTAACCATGACAACAGTCTAGGCTTCAAGTTTATTTTCTGTATCTGAGCATGTACATTTTTTCTTAACTGAAAAGAGAGGCGTCAGGAACAAGGAACAATAACACAGGAACAAGGAAAAATAACTATGCTCTTGTCAACTTACAAGTGAGACTAGACCTGTGTCACTGTAGGTAGATTCCTATGTTTATGAAACAAATTTTGGTTATATCTTTTTCCCATCAGTATCAGATATGCTTCTTACTCATAGTACTGTGTCCCACTGACAACTACAAACTGTGTATTTTCCTGATATCATTAGATGGTATATCAGGTATTTTTAGAACTGGAATTTTTCTTCAATTACACAAATGTAACAATCAACATATTAGACCTAACCTACTTGTGGTGGGGCTTTAAAAGAAAATAAATAAATTCATAAATAAATTATATCTATCTATTTATATATAGATATAAATATATATGGCATGTGTTTTATTGTTTACAAGGAGAAATTTGAAGTTGAAATAAAAAGAACTGTCTTCTTCAATGACAAATGCTTATATTTTGCAGCAAATATCTGAATTTTAAAAATAAACTTTGTATAAAAGTAAACATAGGTACATCACCTGTACTATATCCAAAGACAATTAAACTAATCTACCTTCAAGGAGAAATATTTTAACTTTTCCTCATAGAAAAGTAACAGAATAGTGATAGCAAAAGTACATGTTGAACCTCTGGCCATCTAGCTGACAAAAGTGTCAGGACATATATTCAGAGGTGATTTGGTGGCCCAAAAGAATCAAATGAAACATCCCAGCCAGTTGCTCAGCCTGTTGAGATGCAATAGAGAACCTGCAACCAACTTAATGTTTTTTGCCCGGCAATATAGGGCCATAAAGCATAAGAACCACTAAATTCAGTCCCATAAAACAATTGTTCGGGGCCCTGTAGTGTGAAAAGCCTTTTGCCATTTTGGCATACTCTGTGTAATAAATCTCCCGCTCTGCTTGGCAAATTATCAAAAACAATGTCCTACAAGTTGAGAAATTCACCAGATTATTCCTTTACTATGATGTGAAGTTTTTCCATTACTAATGAATTAAGTATTAAAATCAAAACAACTCTGAGTTCACTGTCCAATCTGGAGTACACACTTCTCTGCAAGCTAGCAACAACAATTTTTTTTTTCTTTTTCTTTCTCTGTTCCCCCTTTGTCCACATGAGGGAGGGGGAGAAAAAAGTGAAAAAAAGAACACACGATAGCCAATGAAGTAACAAAGGCTGTGTTGATGATAATCTTTTATTTTACTTATTTTATGGAATTACCATCACACAGACAAAAAACCTTGTAGTTAGAGGACATGCTAAAGCCACGTGCACCATGGCCACATACTAAAAGGGGTGAGTTTTATACCTCTAACTTCATACTTCTAGTTTTACTTTTCAAAACAGCACCTCTGCTTAAAATGGTGTAACTGCAAACAGACGTGGTTCCCATATTTTCAGCAAGAGCTTCAAGATATAATTATCACTGGTTACATGTTGATTTTTTTTTTTAATTCTGTGAAATAATTATGATTTCTACATACTTTTGATATATTAGTTTGCTTTTACATTTTTTTTCAGGTCTTACCTATAATACTTCCATTGGGTACGTATATATTTATTAAACACACTGTGATGTTTCCAAAAGGTCAGAGTTTGATAAGTCTCTTTGTGGGCTCTGTAACCATAGCATCATAAATACTGGCTTATAATGACTAGATTTGATGGCCTGTTTCGTCATACAGGGTGATTGGCTTTAGATTCAGAAAGTCACTAAGAAAAAAGGTTGTATCTTTGGTTAGTCATTCTTCTATCCTTTTATTTTCCTGGAGTGAACTTCAATCTACAGGTTTACAAAGCATTTTAGGGGAGGATGTCCATCTCTTCTGTGTACCTTTATATTCTGTACTTATGATTATGTTTCATGGGAGCTGTCATGTCCTGCTTCTTGAGGAGATCTGTTGATGTGTTTCTTAGCAATTTTTTAAGTATTTTGTGTAATATGGAACTGCTCTAAATGATTTTTAATAGGGTCTGTTGTGATAGGACAAGCAGTAATGGTTTTAAACTAAAGAACTGTAGATTCACACTAGGTATAAGAGAGTTTTATTATTAAGAGAGGCTTTTATTAAGAGAGTGATGAAACACTGGAACAGTTTGCACAGAGAAGTGGTAGATGACCCATCCCTGGAAACATTCAAGGTCAGGTTGGAGACATTCCGAGCAACCCATCCCTGTTCATTGCGGGGACCTTTAAAGGTCCCTTACAACCAAACTATTCTATGAGTCTGATACTGTTGCCTCTTCTGACATCTAGGGCATTTAACCCGAGTTTGGGGAAGCCCAGGCTTAGCATCCAATATCCTTCCTGAGTGTTCTTGCTATAGAGCATTGCACAGATGGGAAACTTACCATCTTATTCTCATTTTAAAAATTGAGTCCTGTATTGTCCTAGATATTTTTACCTTCTATGTGTCCACAAACAGGAAGTGTTGGGATGTTCATCATATTCATCTTGGAAATAACTGTCTTTGAGCAAAGAACCAAAAATATTTTTTCCAGTTTAGCCCAGAAGAGATAGTCACTGACTGAAATCAGAGGGTGAAACTGATGCTGTGTATGAAATATGCTCCAGCTTATCATTTCAAATTGTGAAGTATCTTTTTTTGCTCCCTTTATTCTAGGCCACTTTCATAGTGAGCATCCTGGTTTTGCGGCCTGATTGCTTGTGACATAATTTCAATTAACTTCACCAGCCCAGAACGAAATATAATGTACATGCCTTTTTAACGTTTTCAATGACAAAAGCACTTCGCTCTGCTTCTGGAAGGTATCCTGAAAAATGGGAATTAATAAATGGATCAAATCCTTGCGAGAGGTCCAGCTTTCTCCAAACAAATTGGCATTAATAATCACTAATGTCATACTAATGTCATACTAACGCTAATTGGGTCCTGTTGTGCTATGTGATATGTGCCTGTAATAGTGGAAAATATGATAGTATTTCACTTCCTCCCATTTCCCAGCAACACGGACAGCTATGTTTATCTGAAATCCATCTTACTGAACATGAGGTCTTTGATAAATAAGGCAGTTTCTTTGTGCACACAGAGCAGACTCACATATTTTATCGTCAGTGTGAGATTTGAGGTAAGTCTGACTGTCACTGAGTTAAATAGTTTGAGATGTTTACAAGAAGTTTTGCTCTGAACTGTAGCCCAGAAGGCTGGGGATTTGTTGCCCTTTCCACGGGTGCTGGTGGGGTTACCCCTGCCAGCATTTGACTGCAGTGAGGTTATTTGCCATTTGATACGTCTGTTCAGTGTGGCTCCCTGCCTCCAAGAGACATTAAATAATCAGCATAACCCCCAAATCCTTGCTTCTTAGCATAATGTGTTGTGGGAGGGTTTGTCCTGTATCTGTATGGTATTCCTGGTTATGCCTTAATAGGCAGATTGTCTAAATATAATTGTTAAAACTGTATTAGAACAGACTTATAAAACTAGTCGAGAATTGAGCAAGCAGTGTGGTTCCCCTTATCTGGATAAGGACTATATGTCCTTCTATGTTACATATTTGGGGAGAGTGATAATTACTGCCATATCTGTCAGCAGTGGTGCAGTGCTTTGATAAAAAGCTATTCTGTTCATAATCAAATGACTAAGAAGTTATTTTTGGCTTGGTTTATGGAAAAAAGGCAATTTGTGAGATTATAGTTGGAGTCTGTGGAGCAAAAAAGATTAATATTTTCTTGGTATCATAGCTTAGAGAGAAGCAGACAGAAGGAGGACCCCCGAGACCTTCAGTCAGCGTGGGGAGCTGATGCTCTGGTTTGAAGATGTGAGTGGCCGTATGCAAATCCTTATCATGCTTTTGCATGGTTAAGAATTAACTCCTTTTACATATGTTCTACACGAGGATGAAGCATCATATTGGAAACCATGCTTCAGCCATCGTTATTGTTTCATGGCATTGTAGGACTCTTCTTCCCTTACTTATTTCCAACTGAACTGAGACTGGGTCAGGAATGAGGACTCCTCATTCTAGAAAGAAAATTTAGTGGGATATTATTTACAGTTCTGATAATAATAAATTTTAAAAAATGTTAGTCTATGGGTTGCAGAAGTAAGGTGTTTTGCAAAAATGGTCTTAGACAAAATTAGATTGGAGAAAAAACAATGCTAGACTCAAAGCTGGATTTGATGGAGTACAAAAGGAATATAGTTTGCCCAAATTCTATTTCAGGAAGAGCTGATAGATTCAGAGTCATATATGCAAAGGGGACTAAGGCTTATCCTCGTTGTCTAGTAGCCTCTTAACATAACGCCAGTACATTAATGGAAGTACCCATTAACAGGTCTGTGCCAAGAGATTTCCATTTTGCAGTAAACTTAAATTTATTATGAAATTAGAACTTTGTAACATTTAAACAAACTTTAGGGAAAAAAAGGGATTGCTTATTCATGGCAAATTGAGCTCAGTTTATTACCTGGTTAGTACATTTTTCTCTATGCACAGCAGAGTTCCTTATGTGTAGACTGGAAGAATGTTATGCTTGTTTTCTTAAACTGTTTTGATACCACCCTAGTTCTGTGAGGAATCAGTCTTTTTTTTTTTCCTGTGGTTGATCCTGAATGTGTATTTGGCTCTCACTGAAATACAGGATTGACAGAAACCAGGGAGGTCTTCTTCCAGAAAACAACTCTGCTGCTGGGAACAGAAGAAGATGATGAAATGAGAAGTGAGGCAAATATAGAACGACTAGGTCTCGTGTGGCTCGGGACTATCTACAGAAGCTGCTGTCCCACACAGTGCTTGGCTGTTGTGACTCAATTTGCCCACTTTTAGTTTAAGATTGTTTTAAAAAGGAGGTGATTCCTGACAACAGCAGCTACAGAGGAATTTTTGTATGGCTTCTTTCATGTTGAAAAGGAAATACTATACTGACCAGTACAATGCTGGAAAGCTGGGAAGGGGTAGGATTCGTATCACACCCCCATCTTTTTCAGGAGGTGAATATAATATGTTTGTGTGTGTTGTGGTGTATAACAATTTGAGCCAGTTTTGCCTACTTTATTCAAGCAAGTTGTTTTTTTATTAAACTTGTACTTTCTGTTTAAAATTGCAACATAGCTGTCAATATTTACTGTTATGTACTACTTATATTTTATTTCAGAAATTTCTAAGTGCTACAAATTTTAGAGCCATCATGTTTTATATACCACCAAATGTGAAAATTTCTGGCTTAACCTCTCTGTAGTAGTCCCTAGTATGTTCTGTGAGTGAAGAAATAGTATTCTCAGCTTGTTCAGTTCAATAACTAAAGAGATTCATTTCGAATTGAAATGCAGTTGCATTATGCCTAATTTTACATATAAAATAAGGCTTTCTTAATCTTAAATCCTTAAATATTTGATCATCAAGAGTTTGAGCTTGTTGAGCTGAACATATGACTTTCTTTGGATTTGTAAATAATTTTCCTAAACTGGGGATAATGATGGGGAGGGAGGAGACTGTTTATGAATCCAGAAGCCCAATAAATATACGCTACTATTTTTAGAACATTATTTTCTACATTTTGTGGTTCTAATTTCCATCTGAATGAAGTTTGACACAAATTAGCTTCACTGCTTCATAAATTAGAAAGCAAAATGTCAGAAAATTAATAAATTTTCTGATACAAAGCTACGTAAATATGTTTTCATTTATATCTAGTATCTCTGTGTGTACAAATATATATAACCTGTGTACCCTTCTGGTTAACAACAAGTAGTGCAAAAAAGTTGTGGCTAATTGGAAACAAATAGATTTTAGTAGGAAACAATCGAGACAATAGATCTTTTATTAGAAAACCAAGCAAAAGAGCAAATTTTGAAGAAAATATTTTAATATATTTTAAAAATTTCTTAATAATTGAGAATCATAATGTTTTGAATTAATAAATTCAGTTCTTTAAATTGATCCACAAATGTTTTATTACCTTTACTACTTTCATTATAACAACAAGGAAAACATTTAGATTAAAAAGAAGATCATTTAATGGGCTATTGAAACTCTTCTATAACTGCCTTTCCTGAAAAGTAGTTGTTTCAGAGGCATCACAAACAAAATCCATTTTGCTTTTGGATAAGCTCAGATATTTCCAGCTTTTTTTTATTGACTGAGCATGAGACTCTTTTGATAAAAAGTAAAACACAACAAAAGACAAAAGTGCTTTCTTCTCCTCCTGTGCAATTTGACTCAGACCGAGAGAGAGAGAGAGAGAGAGAGGGAGAGAGAGAGAGAGAGAAAACAGAATACTTCCTCTTTTTTACATAGATTGATTTGTGTCCATGGGTATGAGTTAATATCATGAGAAAGGGAGACTATTTTCCAATAAACTGCTTTCTTAGCAAGGGTAACACTGACAGAATCTTGAGTTTAAAGGAACAATATGAAGGAAGCTGTTCAGTAGTCTAAAACAAACTTTCAAAGAAGCAGGTCAAAGAAGGAAATGTTTGCATAAAAAAGAAACATTGGCCCAATGGGAACTGAATATACCTTCAACTCAACAGTTTACACTGGCAAAAGTTTGCCTTAGGCTTACCTGTTCATATTAATAAGAGTCCAGAAACTGTGCTCGTAAATGTGTCTTCTGTGCATCTCTGGCACTGTTTCTAAGGTAATCTATAATTAGTTTCTTTCTCTACCTAGACACAGACTCACTCGATTTCCATCCACCCAGATTTTGATAATACTGCACCAGAGTGCAGTATTACTACCAGAGATGTAGTGTAAAGATGTTGGTCCTTGCACTAGTGCTTCTATAGTGACATCTGTAGCAGAGGTTCTTTACTGGCTACACCAGGATTTTTTTAAGGGGTGTTTTTTTTTTTTTTTTAAGTTTTAATAGTATGTAACACTATATTAAGTGTTAGTTTGGGGTCTCATCAGGGACTTGTAATCAAATTTACAGAAATAGACTTATCTATTCCATACATTTGTCTGTCACATAGAGAAATCAAATGTTCCAATCGGAACAAGATAAATGAGTATTCACCAAAAGTCAGTTGGAAGGTCAATCAGGAGCACAGATCTGCTTCTTATTAGGAAAAAAACCTTAGAAGAATAGTATTACAGAAGCAGACTCTTCACATTAAAAAATAGAAATTTACAATATTAACTTAAAAAACAACTCCTCATTCTTTTCGTGAAATAGCCTTCTGGAGTCAGCTTATGGTTTTAGCTACCCTTATTTACCCTTATTTACAGTCTTCTGGGACAATCCAGTAATGGATTCTTAGAGAAAGAGTGAAGGAGCCAACATCCTCCTTGAGGTCCCCCCCCAGTAACCACCTCCAATTATGATAAGGAAGGGTTCAGGGCTTTCTAAACTGAAAGCTGAATTCTTTTTTGTTGTGCTTAGTAGAGCCAAAGCATATTCCACTGCATACTTTCCTTCTATGTCCCTAATTTCTGAACCATGAGAAATAGTAAATGTTTTCTTTTCACTTCATGATTGTGTAGACATCCCTTCTTCAGTAATTTTTTCCCCACCCTAGAGACCTGTTTGTTATTATACAGTATTTTATTATTTTTCCTTGTTCTTTTTCTACATAAGAAGAAGAAATATGTATCTACATATCTGAATTTTTAAAAGTGGGTGTTGATTAGATTTCACAAGGGAAAAGTGCACTCGGCTACAAGAGTGAGTATTTATTGCTAATGACAAGTGGGTAGAAATATAGCTTACTAATTTTATCCTAATGCACTTCAGAGAGATGAAATCCAAGCAGTGAAAATAAAAGCATCACTTGTCCTCCTTTATTTGTTTATGGAAGCAATAATACACAGTAGATGGTATTGCAAACATGAACCAGTCCTTTTTTTTTCATTGAAATCAGTGTCAGTTGATTAATTTCAGTAGAAGAAGGTTATGGCAAAATGTTAAATATTGTGTGTGCATTATTCCAAGACTTGTGAAACAAATAACTGCACGTGCTGATTCCATTTTTATAAATGCACATTAAAATAGAAAATAGCAGTTAATATTTCTGCTGAGCAATGTTGATCTATGCATGCTTGGTCAGTAATTGCAGTGCTGCTCACTGACTAAAGTTAATTCCTCGAGACAAAGCAATTTTTAAATTATGTTATATTTTTCTGTGTACTTTTGATAACTATTAGTAAGAAGCTCCTGTCTTTCAACCTAACTGCTCCCGGAAAAAAAAACAAAGCCAAAGCAAAATTATGGGTCTGTCACTTATCTTCAAGTTGTTTTCCATGATTAGGTATATGTGAAGTATCCAGAAGTGAGAATGAATGTAAACGGCATTTCTGGAGTTGCCTTGTTTTGAAATTCCCATATCCCATATATAAAGAGTCACTAATGTATTTATATGATCCTTGTAAGTCAGTTAAAAGAATAATATCCATTTGGGCTTTCAGCTTATATTTCAAGAGAATTTCAGAAGGAATAGAGGCTCTCTGTTTCCTGATGTGAACCCATGCTTACTCTGGTTTTGAAGTGGGCGTTATGTCCCCTGGCATTAGAGACCGTGCTGTGGGAGGCAGTTATCCTGTGCTCCCTTAAATAGCCAGTGCAGAGAAATAGGTATTAGAGTGCAGTTCATCTGGCCTGATTTAGACCTCCAGTTTCTAATGAGATGAACTTCCTTCTAAAAGTATCAGCTTTTCTGCACTGTTTTTACAGGACAGCTGACATGGTAGACAGTATCTGTCTTTTGTCAGATGAATCCCATGCTGTATGCTGTTATCATGTAGAGTTGATTCTACCATTGCCATGCTCTCAGCTGCCTTGGAAATATTTTCAAGGTTGCCTGGTTCATAGCAGATGACAAATCTTAATTGTACTGAATCAATTGTCACTAGAGGAGGGGTGGGTTTTCTATCCTAAGTCTGGGAGATTTTGCTTCAGATGATCCAAACCAAGCTAAGGTCTCACTTCTAGCCTTGGCAGAAGATAGTCAAAGTCTGTTCTGCTTTCATGTCTTTGTGGAGACTCATATGTCGTTTCTGCAGAAAGCACCCCTGCTCTTTGAGTCAACAGGCTAAGTCTCAGATAACTCCTATATCAATTGTTTTACTTTCTTCATTTGCCGTAGAACCCATTTTTAATTCAGTGTTTGTACTGACCACTTTGTCCAAACTTAGCAAGTGTAGCACACATAGGTCTCAGTGCAGGTAAAGGGTGAGATACACCGTTGGTGTGTGTATGTATATAGATGTGTCTCAGACACAGTAGTCTTAAAACGTATGTAATTGTTTCTAGCTTGTGTAATTACACTGTGTGATTTCTTATTTAAATTCAGTCATCTACCTTCTTGAGGCTTCTCCCGAGTGGATGTGCTTCCTGAAATGCAACACTCTTGCATCTGTTTTTCAAGTGCGCAACTGGCATGCTACTTTTAATGTTTTTTCCAGTCAAAGCAGACTGGAAAGCAGACTCTTTATTTTTCAGGCTTAAGAGCTGCCTTTTTGCAGTTGCATTGCAGTTGACCCTTTCGTCTTATTTTGAGTTACCAGATGAAAACAAGGTTTCCCTTCAAAGGTTTGTTGCCAGGGGTAACTGCCACTGACGCCAAAAGATGAATACTCTAACTACTTAGGATAATGCCTACTTTGTGAGCTAAATAAAGAGCTAAATTGCAGAGAATGATGTTGGATAAATCTGAAATATCAAGGGATAAAAACCAAGATTATTAGGGTTGCAGAATTCAAACAGGATTATTGCCTTTTGCACCAGTAATGGTAGCATACACAGATTGTGTACACCTCTCTGCAGCCAAGCTCTCGGCTCTCTCAGTCCCGCTGATCCATTGAACAGTGTTGGTAGTTTTACCTCTGCCTGGATAATATATAGGGTTGTGGACATGAGAGGCAGGAAGGAAGAATTTTACAGAAGAATGATGGTTACTAAGTTTGCAAGAAGTTTAGTATTTTGAGCTTGAGGTTGAAAAGCTCAGCTGCTGCTGGGGGAGTTACTGTTGGAAACCAGGATTTCTCAGCAGAACTCATGCACAGTTCGTGTAAATGAAGCATATTGTACAATGGAAGGAATTGTTTATTTTGATATTTGATCCAAATGTATAAACGGTCTCAGTCCCTGTCTTCCCAAAAAGCTGCTGATGCTTTTGGGGGTTATGGCAGAAGGAAGCTTTCAGAATAGTTCAGTGACAATACTGAATAGTATCATCAGAACTTGATGTCTACTGATGTTGTGTATTTGAGCAAAATTATGAAAACAAATCACTCAATTTAATATCAAATTTAATATTAAGTTTTTGGTTTCTTACAGTTAGTTAATGCACTGAATAATTTCTTAGCCACCGGGTGTTACACCAGATCCATACATACAGATGCGATTTTCACAAATTGTGTTTCATGTGATTTAACTCTAAGAAATACAGCAAAAATTGGGGTATGGACTTCTGTAAGTGACTTGGTAGGCTGAGTAGTCAAGACTGTTCCTTGTAAATCTGTTTTCTGCTGGGGCTGCTAGCAGTTTTCAGGCAGATCCAGTAGTTTTTTCATCAGATTTGTCCTGAAGTTGCAAACTGGTTCTTCTTCTCCAAGCCAATGCACTGCTAATTTTACCACATAAAACAAATACAGTTGTTTGACTAACCATAGACCAAAAACAATAAGATGGCTCCAACTGTATTTATACTGGAGCTTATATTTACATTGAAAATCTCTTTGCTGCTTTCTGCAAAGGCTGTCAACACCCATCACAGTTGTGTAAGAAGGAAGATTTCTACAGGTTGGCAGCAAGAGCCAGCAAACTGCTGCTTTCACTTTCCATGAGCTTTTGTTATTATAAACCCTTTTCACTCTGGAGAAAATAGAGTCACAATACCATAGAAGCACAACCCCCAGGTGACACTGTCTGTGATACCTCAGTGAAATGTGCCTGAGTTCCCCCACCAAAAGTCAAAAAAGGGAGCAGGAAGAACTCTTTTTGAATGTGCTGTTCCTGTTTTTTATAAGCCATGTAACATTCTGCTCTGTTTTGAGTACTTATTCGGGTTGTGAAGTAAGGGTCCAGCCTTCAGCATGTTCATTGCATTGGTGGTGTCACATAAGGCAGGATCTAGGGCACTTGAGCCCAGGTAAACTCTATTTTAAACAACTGTGTAATTTAGTGAAATTCATTTGTTATATCTCAGATAAGAAAAATAGCTTTGCAAAACTAAAAAATATAGTAAGAACTAACTTAAGGATATACTTCAGCACTGTCAACTATCCAGTGCTTCAGTGGATTTCTGTGTTCATTCTGCAGTCACTGGCAGTGCTTTTCATGGACAACAGAATGGCCAAAAAAATATGTAGTTTTCCTCTGTGAACTTCTCTTGCAGTTTGGTCTTATCAGAACAGAGCTAAAATTCTCCACCTACAAAACCATCTGATAGATTGGAAACGTCTACCTTTTAAAAAGCAAAACACAGTATTCTTTGCCATATACCACACGGAATAGTAGAAGAGACTCCTGGCTTGTTTCCTATGCAACCCATCCTCAGAATCAGAGCCCCCACTGTGGAAGTTACTGCCAGAAGAGATGAGGCAAAGTCTGTGACTGGCTGTTTCTCATTTCTAGCTGCTACATGATTTTGCACAGCAGGCTTTCCAGGGAAGTTCAAGGACTGATAGCTAAATCAATTTACTTATGCTTAAAAAATACACTAAGAGACGTAAGATGTAAGTAAGAATTTGTAATTCACCCAGACTTTACATCTTATTCATCCAAATAATGATACTATTTGGGATGAGGAAACAAAATTTAGAAAATGAGTGATAACTAGAAGGTCAGCTTTCTGGACTTTTCAGGGATTGAAGTGAAATTATAGCAATCATCCAGAATCTTCTACCAGTTTTTGCAGTACAGACAAAGCTTTAGTCATTGCTGTTTAAACTTTTTTTAAGTTTATATTTGTGCACACTGAAAAGTTGACTTAGTCTGTATCTGAATTAAAACTAACCTTTTTATTATAATTATAGAATTATGTAATTATAGAATGCTTTCAAAATAAAAGGGGCTACTCCCATTTCTCATGCCAAAAAATGTTAAGCTTTTTTTCTGACATTTTAATTTTGATCTTATCTTTGTAATATTGTGATCTAGGGAAAATTCCTCTAACTGTAAAGTTACATCAAAGCTGTAGATCTCATGGAGGAACCTTGATTTCTTACAGTTCTCAGCATGTTTATAATAAACTGAAATGAACTGAAATATTAGATAATTTTTGTAGTTGAATGTACTGTCAAATGTCCAGTGAAAACAAATGCCAAATGGCCTGCTATTTTCATTATATTTTCAATGCAACTTGCCTGTGTAGGCCTTCTTATTCACTGTACATTTAGAAAAAAATCATAGTTATTTGTAATTCTAATTTTGTATTCTTTCTATTTTTTTTACTTCAATAAACACTATCTTTCATTTTAATCATACAGCTTCATAAGCTTTGCTTAACAGCTTTTTGGAAAGGAGTGAGTCCTAAAATAGTAAACAGAAAAAACCTCTGTGCATGAAACACAAACTGTGGAACTATTTTACTTCTATTTTTTGCACTCTTTCACTACTGAGATTTTAAAGTCCTAAAGTAACAATTGTACAATTAGCGATGGCCCTGCATGATGAACACCTGAAGGAAGGCACCTTCTGGTTGAACTAGCTGACACCTTGCACAGGAATGTTCTAAAATCCAGCTATTTTTAGGGTGAGAAATAGGCATCTAACTTGAAGCTTGAATTTTTTCATTACTAGTTTATATGCCTTTGCTTTTATGTCAGCCATATCTTACCTCCAATCCCTCACTGCCCCTGTATATCCGGACATATGGATTATGCTCCCTTTGGCTTGTTTTTGCTGTGCCAAAACAGCAATTTACTCTTACCCTCCTCATACAAGAAGTTCTCAGGGTTTTGTTGAGAACAGTTGTCTGGATTTCTCCATTGTATGCCAGAGAAGCCTCTCACCTATGCCTCTTGCAGTTTACTTCTCTGTCTCAGTGGGGATGATGCTACTTCAGGTTGTTAATTTTTTCATCTCTGAGGACATACACAAGGCCATATTGGTCAGAGCAAAGATACATTACCTGTGATTGCCAATATACACAGGTATGGAAAGATGATGTCCTGCTATGCTCCAGTGAACTGTGGCAGTGCCTCAGCAGGGAGCTACATTGAGAAATGCTCAAACTGTGCTTTGTAGCTCTTTGTACTTTGACTTTCAACTCTCTTCCAGCATTCTGTTCTTCAGCTTGATGGTACTTGTTGTCAGCACTTACCTCTCTAAAAGTGCTGGTATTACTTTTAGTAAGAATTTCTTGCAGATTAATGCTTAAGAGTTTGGGAGTTGAATAATAGAATTTATTACAGTATAAAAGTATATGCTTCTGATTAGTTAAATATTCATGCAAGGATATTGAACTTAAGGATTTAATTCAGTGAATGTTAGTACTAAATTTTGTAGTGTGATGCTGATTTATGTTCAAGTAAGTCCAAAAGAATTCTGTATGCATTAAGTAAAGCGCAGTATGGGTTTACATTATATTAGTGACAACAGGGGGTGTTAAAGGACATGTGTTAAGTCATCAGTGTGCTGGTAAAGCATGAGCAAAATAAATTATTTTAAGACTATCACTATTAATTCAAGCTTTTGAATTGATATTATTTTTGGATCTATTTTATGTGATCAGTAAGTTGAGATCATCTCACCAATCAGAAACTGGATATCTGGATTTAAGACATCTGCCTTAGCCTCACAAGACTCAGCAACTAAAGGTTGTATGTAAACCTATGCAGAGGACAAAAGGCACCTTGAGAGGCAAAGATATCATAACTATCATCTTTGATATTCATTTTAGGACAGCATAAAGTTCTTTTTCCAGGCACCCAACTCTTTCAATTAGATCTGAGACAAACCAATTGGACTATCCTTTTTCCCAGTATATGTGTATGCATGTAGCAGGAGATGAAGATCAGACTTCAACTGATGCAAGGCCAATAGGAAAAGCAACATTGTTTTCTAAGACTCGTAAAGCCTTCTTTGAAGTAGAAAACCAGTTGTGATTTTTATAAAACTCAGTTCCATGTAAGGCAATGATGACAGCTTCCTTTAAGGAACTGTTGGGGGGGGGGTTATACCAGAGTAAAAGTGAGTTAATAAGTTAATTCAAATTAGCTGTCCTATGAGATGCTAAAATAGCCAATGATTCATACTTATTTATGGAGGCATCTTACACAGTTGGAAACAGTGCAGGACAGCCACATCAGCTTTTCCTTCTCTTGTAATTTACTCATGCTTTCTGTTGGATGTTACATGAAGATTTTTTACAGATACTGAAGATTAACTTTTTGAATCTAAATGTTTAAAAGACAGGACAAGTAATGTGTAATGGCTGTATGAAATGGAAAAAGATGATTTCACAACAGTGAGTATTGAAAATTCATCATTGAAAATGCATAAAAGCATTTTGTCATATTTTTTCCATTTTGATAATGTAGGTTTTAAAAAATGCTTCAGCAATGGAATGCCTTTTTCTGTTTATTGGTAGTCGTGTTTCCGTATCCGCAGTCAAGAGGAAGGAAAAGCTTCTAGAAATTGGTGGTGGGTTTTCAGAGAGTTTATCTGTATTCCTTAGACTGTATTGCTTGTAGAGTCATTGTATCCAAAGACTAGTATGGCATAAGTGCCACAGAAGTAGAAGTTCAGTAAAATCATTTGTTAGGTAAAAAGCATCATCTTACAGAAAGTCATGTAAGTATATATGTGAACATATTCTCAAATTACTACACAAACAGTTTACTATGTATTAACGTGGGAAAAGCTTCCCTGAATCATGTTTTATTGCTCATATTTCTGTTTCCTCATAATTTTTCGAGTTATTAAAATTTCACATTTCGCTTTTAGAAAATTGCATTTTGCAAAAATCTGAAATACTAAACACAGCATTAAGAAGCCTTATTTAGATGAAAATTTGCTGGTACTCATTATAATTCTATGAATATGGTAATAGTCCTGTTTGATAATTAGTAACTTTTCCCAGTTCATCCTGTACATACAACAGAGCAAAGATATAGTGCAAAGATATCATATAAGCAGGTTGTCTCTATGTATTTGTAATTGTAACGGAGAGCAGATTCTGAATCTGATCTCTTTGTGATTTGGTTCAAATATAACATAGTGGAAAGAGCATTTTAGATGCTTAGAAAGAATTAAGATCTGAATTTTTTTTTCAATTATCTATTAATTCCTGAAAAACAATGCAGAACATGAGTCTGTTACACTTTATTTGTGGCAGCTATGATTCAGCGTGCCAAAAGTGGAGCAATAAAAGTATTTCCTTGATTCTGTATTCTTTGGCAGGCACATAATGAATAATAAAATACAATCTCTTTAGAAAAACATGTGCTATCTTTTCACCCTAATTTTGTGTGATAGTAATGAGAAGATTACTTGGTGCTTTTTATTGTCATATCAAGTGGCTAACTGTTGAAATACAAGGCTGTTGCTATATATTCCTGCTAGGAAGTAGAGCATATGTGTGTGCAGCCCCATGCCTAACACTGCAGATTGCCACCTTTTGTCATTCCCACTATATATAATTAGCTGATTTATACTGTGATGTTTTCTTAATTTCTTTAATTTATTAATTAAAATTTATGCAACTTATGATAACATAATATGCATGTTTTGTTTTTGAATGAGAACATTTGTCAGTCTTATTTCTATGATTATTTGTAAATATATATTTCTTTATGGAATGTAGTGTAATATATATATGCATTTAATCAGTAGGTAATTTCTTTCTGTCTCACATATGTTGAAAATAATTCTCATCTTGTCAATTGTGACCCCAAAATAAAGACTCTTATTTAAGTCTGCATAGTGTTGAGGGAGGAGAGACAGGAGCGTAGAAGTACCTATAACATGTCAGAACTTTAAAGCCATTATTCCCTTTATGTGATGTTCCTTTCCCTGTGTTATTTTTGCTGTAGACCTTTTGAGTTATTGTAGTGATGAAAGGAACCTTTAGTAGCTTCTTCTCCAGGTCCTCTATTACTGCATCCATGGATCTTTTTTTTTTTTTTTCAGAAGGCTTAGACATTTAAGTTAGTAATTTAAAAACATATCTCCATTTAGTCACCCAAATTATTTTAATTTATTTAATTCAGACTTTAAAATTGGCAAAACCCTTTCTGAATTTGTAGTTTTCTTCCAACATTGTTTCACAGAAGTGCAAGTTCTGTAGAAGGTTCCAGTTTAAATAATTTAAATGATGATGGTAACCAGCTTTATCTAGTGCCGCGGTGCTTTGTAGGAGAGGGGATGTGGTAGCATCTTCCTTGCTCATTTCTGTTTATTAACAGCACAAAGAGAAAATCCACAGTGCAACTGTAGTTGAGAGTTTTTCATACATCAGTTACTAAATCTCCCAAATTTAGGAGTAGGAAGATCTCTAAATGTCTTTTTCTTTCTTTTCTGACAGGGTTCGTTCTTTTTATAATTAAAATACATTTAGAGTACTCCACATAGCAACCTAAGTAGCATACTGTTCAAAGCTGTGTAAGAGTTATTACTCCAGAATTGTCTTTTGAAGTCTTGTCTTTTACATTTTTATCTGCTTTTCCAAACCATGCCAATGGAACACTCTTTATTCTTGAAAGGGTATGAGTCAGTGGGCACAAACTGAAGCACACATTTCTTTATACATCCAAGCAATTACTTTTAGTGTTGATTTTAACAACTTATGTGATAAAGATCTTTCAGCATTTAAATTCTGGCAGGAAATTCGCCTCTTTTTCTAAGCCTTGTTCCAAGTATTTTAATTCCTGCCTCCCTGTTTGGGGTTTTTCCTCTTACACTAATCTCTCACAGGCATAGTCTCCAGGACCAGAGGGTTGACCCATCATGAAGGTGGCCTCTGGAAAAAAAACCAAAATGGAAATTTTATGTTCTGAAAACTGGGTATTAAAAACATGTTTGGGAAAATTGAGATATTTGATAGTTAACCATGACATCCAACTTGCTATCAGCAGGTTGGGTGGAAAACTGTATGGATAGTATATTTTGCCAGCTGTAAATGTAAAATGTTAAAATCTGATGAGAAATTAAATGACAGGCTTAGAACAGATTGCTAAACCTACTGTGTTTGAACATGCATGCATCAGAAACAGATCACGGATGAAAAGGATGGTCAATAAACCAGACCAAAAAGTTCAACAGAGTGGTGGAGCAACTTGCCAGGCACAGGCTCCTGGGTTAGGGAACAGGGCTGTCAGGGTAGAGCTGTGGAGGTGACTTGAAAGGTTTTGGTGTCACCAGACACAGGCGTGTCTCAGCCTCAAACACTAAGTACAAGCTGCCATGTCCCACTGAGTATTAGCGTCTAACTTTAGCTTATTCTGCTAAAACCCAGCCAGCCCCCCATGGTGTGCTCCAGCAGAGGTAGTAATGTGGTAGAAAAATGAGTCGTACTCTGCTGGTTTTGAGTAAAATAGAAAGACTGCACTGGACAAGATTCTCGTAATCATCAGACTGGTGATCTGTCACTAGTGGGGTTCTGCAGGGCTCCACCTTAGGCTCTGTGCTCTTCAGCATTTTCACAAATAACTTGGACATAGGACTGGAAGGGATGCTAAGCAAATTTGCAGATGAGGCAAAGCTAGGAGGAGCTGTTGACTCCCTTGAAGGCAGGGAGGCCCTGCAGAGAGACCTGAACAAATTAGAGGATGGGCAATTACCAACCATACGAAGTTCAACAAGGGAAAGTGCCAGATTCTGCACCTGGATGGGGCAACCCCAGATGTAAAAACAGACTGGGGAATGAGATGCTGGAAAGCAGTGCCAAGGAAAGGGACCTGGGGGTCCTGGTCAATGACAAGTTGAATATGAGTCAGCAGTGCCCTGGCATCCAGGAGGGCCAGCTGTGTCCGGGGGGGCATCAGGCAAAGCATCGCCAGCCAGTCAAGGGAAGTGATTCTCCTGCTCTGCTCTGCACTGGTGCGGCCTCACCTTGAATACTGTGGCCGTTTTGGGAACTGCAATATAAAAATGATATTAAGCTCTTAGAGAGTGTCCAAAGGAGGGCAATGAAGATGGTGAAGACCCTTGAGGGAAGCCGGATGAGGAGTGGCTGAGGTCACTTGGTGTTTTTGGCCTGGAGAAGAGGAGACTGAGAGGGGACCTCATTGCAGTCTACAACTTCCTTGTGAGGGGAAGAGGAGGGGCAGGCACTGATCTCTTCTCTGTGGTGACCAGTGACAGAACCTGAAGGAATGGCCTGAAGCTGTGTCATGGAAAGTTTAGGTTGTATATTAGAAAGAGGTTCTTTACCCAGAGAGTGTTTGGGCACGGGAACCGGCTCCCGAGGGAAGTGGTCACAGCACCAAGCCTGGCAGAGTTTAAGAAGCATTTTGAGATGATGATACTCTCAGGCACATGGTGTGACTTGGGGATGGGCCAGGGCCAGGAGTTGGACTCGTTGATCCTTGTAGGTCCCTTCCAACTCAGCATATTCTGTGATTCTGTGATAAATTGTTGTGTAATTTTAAATCATGACATTCAAATAATGCTGTAAAATTTAGCATTATCTTCTGATTTCAGACTTCTGACCTGGTTTGTAATGAGACTTCTGTGCACATTTCTGTTCTACCAGCTGTGTAGTCCTGTACTTCTGGTGACTTCTAGTCCTGTACTGACAACAAAACATGCATATATCTTATCTGCTGATTTAATAAATTTGAACTGAAAATTACCATGGTAACTCTATCATCATATGAATCAGCTGCCAATCTGTGAGGGCATCAGTGAATTTTTCTGAACTCTTTGTGCTGCAAATGTTTCATAAAAAACCTGGTCTGCTTATTGTTGTTATTGTTTTAGGATTTGCTGTCTGAAAAAGTTCTAGTCAAGGGCTGGAAAGAAGGCTATGCAGCTTAAGTATTGTGCTGCTCTACAGCAAATTAAATTCCCTCTGGCAAACAATCTCCCCTTCCCCAGAGCTCTCTAAGTAATGCCATTAAATTGTTTTCCTAATCCTCATATTTTGGTGATTGAACTTCTACTATAATACTGTGCAGTTCTCCATGTGTTATCTTTGTTCCAGACTAAAACTTCGGTAGCATAACAAGATTATCTGTGAGAAGGAGCAGTATGGCATAGCTTGCAGCTACTTTGTCCTGCCATTGAGTCTGCACACATTAATTAGGTTTTATTTTCTTGATGGGAAACCTAGGCATCCACAAATGCTGCAGGAAATAATAATGATGAACTAGTGGGTGGCTCGGTTAATTAGCAAAATCTCTTGAGTACAGAACACTAATAATGAATTTGCAGCTGCAGATTTGACGTATGTATGTGTGTTTGTAGAGCTACACATTGCTGTGCAGAGATGCCCAAGGTATCTCTGACCTTGTTAGCTCAAAAAGAGAAGCAACATAAACACATTAGTCCAACCTTTATAGGGTCAGTAAAGTGCTGCACTTCCTACCACTCAATCATCCCACTCTAAACCTTAAAAGAACCTATCCCAAATATCATCAAATCAGTTGAATATGTAGGTATCTGTAGTAAAACTTATACAAGGGGTGAAAAATATTAACTGCCCCATTATCTATTTTGAAAGCAAAATTTTAGTTACCTGCAATTAGTATTTTCTTTGTATTTACATGTTAATGATTCAGTATATTCTGAATATGTGGTAAATATGACATTCATGGTTAAAAATATTTTTCTTGATGGATACCCACTGTGAAATGACTGGTGCAGTTGCACCCTTTGAGAGCTTTACTGAGGTTCTAAAGTTATTTTTAAACTAATAACTCTGACATTCCCAAGTTATTACCTGTCACAATAAATTGGAAAATTCCAGAGTTAAAGAAAATGTGGTATGAAACTATCTGCTTCACATTCATTTACCATCCCTTTCCTATTTGCTGTACCATGTTTGCCTTAGTATGGGTTACTAATGTGTTTTATTTGCAGCAGTTTGGAATAGGAATGTCAGCTGTAACAGTCTGCATGTTCTGTGCCTGCACGGTGGTGGGGGACACTCTGAGGACTTGGGAGTGGCACCACATACCCCTTGGGCATCATGCCACTTCTGCTCTACCAAACTATCTGAATTTAGGAAACCAGCGCAAAATACTTTGTGTTTGTCGTACGCATATCATGCCTGTCCCAGAGGGGTCAGCAGCTCCCGTGTTGTGTTGCAGTGCTCCCATGTTGATGAAATGGTGTCTGTGGGAGCAGTGACTTTCCCATGGTGATGTGCAGGGGCTCTTGCAGGTATGAAATAACTTTGCAGATTCCAGTGCTGTTGCAGTTCTATTTCTTTGATCCTTGCCATAGCTTTCTAAATATGCAACAAGGTAAATATATATATTAATTTCACTGTTAGAAATAAAGTTATTAAAGTTGACAAGGTACTGCTGCCACAGGAGGTGCTAAAATGAGAATGTAAAAGGCAATAATGTTCAGTAATGTGCACTTCCAGGGTGCACTCAAATGCTGTTTAATGGTGATTGTCTTACACAGGATAGAAAACTGAGACCAAACAGTATACACAAAAATAACTGCTCAAGAAAAAATAATTTCTGCCATTTACCACACTTAGGCATCATTTAATTTTGAAAATTACATGAGATGGAACAGCTGTTGCATATCTCCTCTCCAAATTTCAACATTTTCTCAAGACCTGTAGGTCTTCTTTGGACTTTCAAAAGTTTTTCTGTTGTTTTCTAAAATGTGAGATAGATCAGCTCTCAGCACTGGATATTGCTGGGACCAGATAATTGCTAGCCAGGCATTTGGTAAGATACAGAAGAAAAGGAAGCTAGTCTGTGTTGAGCTGTTTGTAGGAGAATAGAAGAGGCTTTAAAAATTCATGTTACTGGATAAAAATACTACTGGAAAAAGTAAACTTAAAGACTGATGTATTCAATGTCAAGCATTTCTTCAGATCCTTACTGTGGATATGTTACAAGTGTAGACCGGATAATTAGTTTGTGCACAATGCTTATTGCATGGCCTTCCAGAATCTCAGGTGTATTTTATCTTGTGGTAACAACACTTGAGCAAAGAGACTAGCCCATTAACCATCAGACCCTTCCAAGACAATATATGCTGTGAATGGTATTCTGAAATTCCTTTATGAGAAGTAGCTGTACTTCCCATTGTTATAAATGCTCAGTTATATCAGAATTTCTCTTCCCAGAACTGATCGTTTTTTGTTTTAATGCACAGTATATTAAGTACACTTGAATTATATACTATGAGAAAAAACTGTTCCCTGGGGTAACATTCTTCCAAAATGAACTCAGTGCTAGAATATGTATTTTTAATGACAGAGAAATTATATGCTGTCAAATAGTCATTTAGCAAGGCTAGAGTATTCTGAGTTTCTGCTGCCATCCTTACTGCTATAATAAAAATATACATAACTGAAAAGTAACTTTTTTAATACAATTTGATAAAAAGAAAAAGGTGCTTCAAAATCAAAACCTATGAGCTGTAGAAACTGAAAACAGGGTAATGTGAAATACAGTTTGGGATAGCAAAGCAATTTAAAATGGGTGTAAAAACTCTATCAATAAAACACATAGAGGGAGATTCTGGAGTCTATTCCTACCCTGGGAAATAAAACCAAAGTTGAATTTCATGTTGTGGTAGCACTTTAGTGGCAGGGTAAGGCAGATTTATATGAGAATCTGATGCTTAACTTAGTAAGGCATTTGTACACGGAAAGAAGAATGATGAGAGACCATGGATGGCTCCAGTAGTCTACAAAAACCAACTGCAGCCTTCAGAGGGAGAAGAAGTGTCATCTTTTCTTCCTTCAGAAAATTATCTGCCGTCACAGAGAGCTTGTAGGAAAGGAGCTGTGAAAGGAGACACTGAGTTTCTAGACATGATAAGTAATAGTTTGCATTTTTCCAGTGTTATTCTATAGAATCTGACAGCTGCCTGCACCTACTCCACTCACTGTATGTCATTATTAATGTATGGGGCTATCACACCATTCAGTACTAACATTGTAGTGTTAGACTGAAATTTGTAGAGAAAACATTGAGACTATGTGACATTTAGTTTATATCATCTGCTTTTCTACAGAAGCTGAATTCTTACAGTTTTAAGCTATTTGTATGTAGGCATTTCCGTGAAGGTGTGGCCTGTGTGGGCAGCCCTGCACTCAGCCATGATGAGGTGGAGAGCAAGGAATAGAGCAACAGCACGTCAGGGAGGAAAGCTGCCTAGGAAAGGGCTGGGGCTGTAGTGCCTTATACCTGACATGCTGTGATGGAAAAAGCATTTTTTCTTTTTTGCATGTATGATCTCCTATCACAGTGAAAAGTCTCTGGAGTCTAGTTTTTTATGCCAGTGAAACTTAAATGTTCAAGAGTATTAGGGATTATTTGTGAAGTCAGTTGGGTGTTGATAGAAGTTCTCTTGATAAATGTTTCATGCATTTGAAATAAAGAGAGAACTTTAACTTATGGACAAAATTTTAAAACAGAGGGAGAATCTATTACATGCACGTCAGTGCGTAATCCTGTGTAGGAGAGTGCATGAGTTTGTCTTTTGTGTAGAGAAGCAGTCCAGAAAGGGTGGGGTTAGACACCAGAGGGATCTTCAGCTAGGCCTTACAACATCATCATGGTATATGAGGGACTGTTATGAGATGGCAATGGGAAATATGAAAAGTTTCAGATAATGTAAAGGGATGTGGGGGAATAGCTACCTTTTGGAAAAAATTTCTGCAAATATTCATGGGGTGCTAAACTTGTAATCTCTTCTTAGTTTGCTTTTGGTCTCTAGAAATCATTTTAAATGCTGTATAGTATTAAAGGAATTAACAATGGAAAAATATATTTCTTAAGAAGTTGATAACCAAGACTTTTAGATAATTCGTGGGGTTTTGATTCATCTCAAAATTGATAGATGGAGCTCTTGCTGTTTTACTGCAGCCTTTGTTATTTATCTTATTGAGTATTGAAATTCAGATTTCACACATATTTGATTCATTGATATATATTTTGATTAAAAGTTTGCCAGTAATGTGAGCTATGTATGTTTTTGAAATATTCATTAAATGAGTTTTCTGACAGTTTACATGATATTCTGACAGTTTACCAAACCTATC
Source organism: Platyrinchus mystaceus (assembly GCA_035041135.1). Lineage (NCBI taxonomy): Eukaryota > Metazoa > Chordata > Aves > Passeriformes > Tyrannidae > Platyrinchus > Platyrinchus mystaceus. The sequence continues at coordinate 84,674,563 of JAWWLV010000121.1, read as the reverse complement.
AGTCAAAAGCAGATGGCCTGCGTTGGTAGGATTTTTTGGTTAAAATGAATATATTTTCAACATATGTATTTCTTTTATAATATATTTGCTGGCAATATTTTATTCTTAAAAATCAGTTAATCAACCTGTGATACCCTCCTACACTTCAACTTGATGCTTGAACACTCAGATGTCATCTCCCTTCAGTTCATTTCAGTAATGTATGTGGTTACACAGCAAATTAAATTATGTCATATATTGAACCTAGAACACTGAAAATACAGCTGTATTCATTTATCACGTTGTCGTGGTTTGAGAGCCCTAAAAATCCAATTCCGAGTTCAGGCCTCCCTCCCCAATTTTAACCCGGTGTGAGATGG
>JAWWLV010000121.1:84654810-84674104 GCA_035041135.1 Platyrinchus mystaceus | reverse complement strand
TCCACCCCCTCCATTATAGGAGGGATTTCAAGGGAGTTTGGGGGTATTTGATTTCAGTTCTTACCCCCAGCTCCTTCCGTAGGAGTTTTCTCTGGTTTTTTTCAGCTGCAGTGTTGCTCTGTTGCTTTCCTTATCACTTGGCTCTGCGCCATCCTTTTCGGTCAGTGATATTTCTGTTTTGCCGGTGCGTTCTTTATTGCTTTCGATGTTAGAAGCTTCTCTCAGGTTTCGGCTGTGAAACTCGGTCCAGTTTACATTGTTCTAAGACCCTGTAGCCCCCCAGCTGGGGCTGGTGGGGGCTTAGCCCCCAGAGGGGCTCTCGCCCCTTGCTTCTTGTGGCTAAAACATGGCTACTACTCCCACACGACAAAACTGTAACTCTTCTTTTCCAGTTTTGGGTGATATGTTTATATTTCGACAGAGCGTTCATTGGATTAATTCTAAAGATCACCACCCCCTGGGGGTTTACCATTTTCTCACCTTCAGGGGGGGGGAAAACTGTTTTCCCCCACCACACACGTCTTCATAGCTACCTCTTCCTGAATATACTGTGCTCTTAGACATCCGAGTCTCCTTGGTTTCAGTGTTTCCCTGTTTGTGTTTGCTTTTTGAATGTGTCTGTCTTGGTCTTCTCACCTGGAGGAGAGGACATGCAACCAGGGACAGTCTGGATCATGGTGCTGTCCAGCCAAGACAGGAAGGAGGAGAGGAAGGCCACAGAGAGATGGGGCAGACCCTGAGGAGACCGAATCAGCAGTAACTTGAAGAGTTGTCACCTGGCTTCTCCCATGAATCACTGCACTTGGGAGCTTTCTTGATGGGTTGCCTACATCCCAGTTTTCACACCTGCAAAAGCAGTAAAACAAAGTGCAGGACTGTGACCAGAGCCCAGGCTTATGAAGACCCCAGGAGCTCTGATTTCATGTGCATTTCAGCCTTTTAGGCAAGGTAGAAAAGCAGGGGACCCCAACGCTGATGCACAAACTGTGGCACGACCAAAGGAAGCTTGGGTACCAGGGCAGAGGTACAGCCTTGGAAGCTGCTTCGATGCAGACAAGGATATTGTCAACAAAACCAGCATCTAAGGGCATTTCAAAATAAAACAGTTCCTCCTATCTGCAAGGGTAATGTGGGCACACACATCTCAAATGTATTTATGTATTATGTATGCTAATTTATGATATGGCAGAATTTAGACATCATCAGTTATATAGCTACAGCTTCTAGTGGTTTGAGAGTTCACCTGTTTTCACAAAAACTTTAATGCAAGCTTATTTATATCACTAAAAATAACATAGATGACTCAACTTAGGTTTTAAACAATCTCTGCTCAGTTGTTAACCAGGGATAGTTGTCCTATTTTATGTTGCATATCACTGGCAGACAAGAATTGGGAGAACTTAATAGAACCAAACATTAATGATACATGCTGGTAACACAGCAGCTTAATAGATTAAATAGTAGAAACTATGCTGAGGGAATATTTTAAATAAAGATTTATATGCATAAATACATTGAGAGAAACTACACTTCTTCTGGCATGTGTTGTTGCTTTTATTAGGGTATTGATTTACTTACATATATATGCATGTGCAACAGATAATAAAATGTTTTAAACTGAACTATTAAAAATATACATGTACTATGCACATACAAAACTCTTTCCAGTAGCCAGGTAATGCAATGTTTTGCACTTAATGTTAAGTTGAAAGAGAAATGAGCAAGAAGAAAAGGTAATCACCTTAAAAAAACCCTATTGCATCTAATTTAACAACTGTGACAGTTTACAGTTTGGATTATATATTTAGATAGCTTGATTTCAAAATTAATTAAATTAGTATTACTCAATACAATATAAAATATCCTAAAATCATACGATAACTTTGTATTGGACAAATTATTACTCAATATTACAAATGAAACAGATGTCATGCAAACCACCTGTGGGTTTCTTGTACCTGAATTTTATCACCTTTCAATTTCACAGCAGTTTTCATCCACTCTTTTGGTACTGACCTTTGTGGTGTTGACATCCCCCTCCCTTGTTACTCTCTGGTAGGAGCCTTGTTCTGCCCATTAGCTCTTGTGGGTAGAGTCTTTATCTGATGTTCTTCTCTTCTGTCTTCCCTGCATCTCCTTTCCCTTGCAAAAGGAGGAGTGATGATTCTTCTCCAGCTTAGTGATTAAGTGATTACCTAGGTGATTTCAAGTCAGGGTTAGAGTCTTTTTTTCATTTCAAGGGGTCACAGCCAGAGGTGACTCTCTTGGCTGAGTGAGAATCACCCATCGCAGCACCTCCAGCTGTCCAGAGAGCATGGCAGCTTTGTCAGGATCCAAGGAGTTGCAGGGGCTGCAGCAGAAATAGCATTATACCAATGAGCACAGCATCAGTGCAGCTACATTGCTGTAAATCCAATAAAAGAAATAGGAAGGCCAGGCTTGAGCTTTCCAGGAGGCTGTCCAGGAGTGCTGCCCCAGAGACTGGAGATACCTCTTCATTCTCTCTTGGCTGCATCTCAGTGATGCTACTGGTACCTGTGGTTTGGCTAGACTCCCAACATTCTTCTTTTTCCTTGGTATTTCCCTACCTACTCTTTCCAAAACCCTGAGCAGGCAGCTTATAGTCCCCATGCTGATGAAAAGCAGGACCTTGGAAAGCAGCAGATCAGCAGCTGTTTTGTGACATTTCAGCTACACTTAACCCTGAGATACACATATCCACTTCTGCTGCTTCAAAATCTGCTATACCTTAATACATTCTATGTGTAGTTATAATCAATATTTGAGGCAAAGGTGCTAAAAAGAAAACAATGCATGTCTGATAAGAATATCCATGTTCAAAACATTCAACAATTTAAGCTCAGCATTGAACATTGGTTTTCCTGAATGAAAAATAATTGGAGTTGGAAAAATAAGTTGCATTTCACCTAATGCAACCTGAGAAAATTGTGAAAACATATTGTAAATGGTAAAAATTGTAAAAAATAAGCCATCAGTTAACCTGAGCTTCAGGGAAGCAACCAATGCAAAGACTTTCCTAAGATCTTGCTGCAGGTAATATTACGTTGTGTAAATTAAAGCCTTCTTTCAGTACTGAAAATAATAATTCTGCTTTGAAATGTTACTAGCTTTTGCTAATTTGCTGTGCTAATAATATAATTAAATACTATTAAATAAATGCTTTAAGAAACATGAAGTTTGTAGAAATGCAATATCTCTAATTTCAGAGTTCAACTACAAGCCTGCATACAGACTGTAAGCAACTTCTTTTACTTTAGCTTGAATCCCCTTTCTGTGTCCAAATGCAGAATCTTTTTTTCTGTCCTACAGAACTCTTCTCAGTAATCTGAATTAGAGAGCAGAGATGTCCTGGATCATCTCCATTTGTCCTGTTGTAGTAGTGCAGATGAAAAAGAAGCTCAGTTAGTCAGATTTACCCAGTGAGTGCCACTGAGCACTCACGCCAAGCTACAGATTTGCATCCCACATCTCTTTACACATCCTGTGCTGGAGACATTTCAGCCAAGTACCCCATAGATTTCACGCTTCATATGTATGCATAACTCACAGTGTAGGGAGAAAGAGCCTCATCATGGCTTTAAAGGTCTCTCCAAGCTGCATGGGAACCCTGAGGAGCTGCAGCTACCTGCTCTGATCCTGGCAGTCCCGTGGGCCTGCCAAAGGGAAAGCAAGTTCCCAGCTTTCTCCTGTGAACTGCAGTTACTGCACTCAATTGGTATGTACCTCAGTTCCCACTCTTCTACCAATGACATGTGCCTTTCCCGGGGCTTCTGTGGGAATTCTTGGAAGACAACTGTGTCTCCTTTTTTATATATATTGTTATTCTCTTAGAGGCATGATGTCCAGTAACCTCAGAGAGTAGCAGTAGTACTTTGGGGAGAAGATGAGATGAGAAAAGAAGCCCAGACAGGATCACCTGCTGTGGCTATACAACATCCAGGTGTGGCATCTGTGCTTCTGGCTCTCCAAGGATCTGAGCAGAACAGGTATCAGGAAGAGGCTTTTACCACCCATGCTGACCTCTGCCTTTTTAAGAGTGAAAGAAAGTAGGTAACTAAATAGGTGTACTGTGCTTAATTCTTTAACCTTACATAAATGACTCACATAAATGACTTTAGACTTGTAGTAATGTATCTTACTGGAGATACTTGCTTGTTCTTACTGCTTCTACAATATATAAGCGGTCTTAAGAGGATTGCTAATTACATTAGTCTGTCTTTTGGGAGGATGTATTCAGCACAGAAAGCTGTATCTTCTTGAGGCAACAGTTAATTTCTGCTTTTCAAGTGTTTCATTGTGCCTTGAATAATCTATCTTCGTGCTTAAAGGCAGGTATCATTCCTTTTGGACTCCTCTCTTCCTAGCCTTTAGAGTTTAAATCATCAGTTGCTGCATTAAAGTAATGACATATTGCTTTGTGTAGCAAGATATTTTACCGTGCTTACACAAATTTGGGTATTTTGAATGGCAGTTCTGCAATTTCAAATACCTTCCAGTTAATAAACAAAATAAATAAATGTACAGTAAGGTAGCAAACAGACCATGAATCTGAATCACTTCTTGTTTTTCAAGCTGAATTTTTCAAGGAAATTAGTTTACAAACTAGATTTTGATGTCTGGAGTCCATCAGTCTCTAGGAGAAAGAGTTGTAATTACATTCTGTCTCAATTTATGTTGTGTCTGCACTCCTTTTTAGAATTTTTCTTTTTAATTCTATTATATTAAACTTAATTTTACATGACAAGTAGCAGAATCATGCAGATAAGTAACAGAAGAAATACAATTTTTCTACAGAAAAAAGACCCCCACAGTTTTCTGTAAGGAAGCTGTTCCAGTTTTGTAAGCACATTCTCACAGATTTCTCTTTTCTGCTTTCTTGAACTTTGAAATATAAAACTTTCTCTTTTTTTAATGATGAAGAAATGTATTATAGTTACTCTGTAATCTATTAATGCTTATTAATATATACTTAATTTTTCCCTGATTTGAAATCATGACTGTCTTAATTACATTGACAAAATTATGCTTTTAAAAAATCTGAATAATCCCAAGAGTGAGATGCTTTACAGTATCAGTGTTTTCTGTTTGACATTAAGAGCAGATAAAGAAAATGTTCAGTGAATGAACTCCATCCTCAGTCGCTGTAAAACAATTAGCCAAGGTGTTTATTCCTGATGGAGATTGTTTATTTGCAGCAGTAAACTCAGAGTGTAGAGACCTAGGATTTTTTTATCCTAACAATGCTTTTCCTGCCAGTGAGTATACTGGAACTAGAATTACAGGAGTTCTTTTCTTGATTTTTTTTTTTTTTATATTAAATTGATCTTTTCTGAAAATAGTTTCATCTGTTCTGTAGTAGCACAGTTGCTGGTATTCATCGTGAACTTTTCATCCTCCCTTGATAACTTTCCAGGAACTCTGAACTTTAGGTAATGGTTTAAGAGATGAGATGCATTTTATATAATACGACTTGTGAAACTAGGTTGTCTTTTTATAACTTTAAAAAATCATTTTCTTATCATAAAAGGGAAAGATAAGTTGTGCCAGTAATGGCATAACTTCTTAACTAGACAAATTTTAATGTACAATAATCTCCCCTTTAATGAATAGCATTTAGTACAATTAAATTTTCTCTGAAAGTATGCTTCTCTGCTGTTCCTTATAATTAATGCCCAATGGACTTGTGATCCTATGCTTATTCATAGCCACTATTTGTTAGCAATCTTGCTTTTCTTCCATTGTACAGAGGGTAACAGTGAAACAGTGTCTTTTTACTATGTAAAGTCAGAAATATGTATATGTAAGTGTGGTTTATACATTTAAGTGGCCTAAAGCACAACTTTTTTCTGAAATAGAATACAGAAAACAAAGCTGCAGGGAGGAGAATAGGCCTTTTTCTCCATAACTTCAAGAATGCCCCATCTTTTTGTTGTGCATGGAACTGGGTATGCACAGTGCTGAAAACAGCTCTAAATCAGATCCTGTCTGGTTGCAGTATAACCAGTCTCACCAAAATGTGTCTGTGAAAAAGGTAAATGTGGTCATAATATGACATGGAAATGTTGACTGGAAATCATGGGATGATCTTGAGGCGTTTGCAGGAATGTTTTCTGCAGTTCTGGTCACCCACATGTGATTAGGGCATCTGGAAGAGTGATTCTGTACAACATAACTGCAACTAGCAGTCATACTATTTCTGACACCATCAAAGAAAGTGAACAAAATGTGATTTTAATTATAGTGAAACTGTCAGTACTGTAAGATAAATGCTGTTCTTTGTGTAAAAAAAGATGCCCTGATAAAGTAAATATCAACTGCAGATAGTATGCCACTTTTAACAAGTGCAAATCACAGATACTGCCACCTTTTTATTAGTAATTCCTAAGGTATGTAGCCAAAAATAACAATGTGTCTTTTATTCATTGCTAATTAAAAGATAATATCTTCTACCTGAACTTTATAGTTAGCATGAAATAATTTGCAAATAAAAGATCTAGTGTTCAATAAAATTGAAAGGAATATTACTCTTTCTCCACAAAATGGTTTTCTTAAAAACAAATTGCAAACTGAAGACTTCAAGTTGCTAATGTCATCCAAGACATCTCAGACTTGAAGGAGGATAAATAGTTTTAATTATGTGTAAATAGATTCATTAAGAGGAATGCAAAGGTCCAGCAATTATTCATTCTCTGAGATTAGATTTAGAACATTGTGTTTAGGATCTTGTATCTTAATGGACCACTTTAATTTCTGTTTATAGCTGTTATTCTACTTCAAATTCACATTAATCTTCTTCTTTGTGAAATTTATCCATTTATCTAACAAGAAGAAATGTTATATGTTCCTAACTATTCATGCAATTATTTGAAGCGAGTGGTGATTTAAAAATTAGGTTGGCAATTTTACTTTGCACATGCCGTTGTTTCTTTAAGTATCTCTAAAGTCTTGAGCACGATAAACTCTGTTCTGTAGAGGGGAAAAATGACTTTATAAAACAGGGGAATGTTAAAGGCATTTATATACATGTTTTCAGTGTCATCTGTTCAACTATAATACTTCAAAGTTTGCTTTCCTGTGTGAACTTACTTATCTTAGTTTTAGTTTAGCTTCTGATGAAGAGACCGTTTACAGACTCCACATACAAGATGTATGTGATGCTAATTCCTATTCTTATACACAGGATCATTTACATACACATACAAGTAGTACCTATAGCTGAGAGTTCAGAAACAAACTAGAACACACCCACTTTGGAGTATTGCACTTGCAGAAATACATATTGACAAGTGGTAGTAGTGGTGTGAAGACTAAGTATGTCACTCTTGATTATACAGGTGTAAATCTAAATGATCAAATGATCAAAACCAAGCCTGTTACATCCAGACTTGTTAATTTAGGAAAACATTGCAGTCTCAATGGCAAATTAGTTTCAATTACAGTTCTTAGCATATTCCCGCACAGTTGCCTGCTATATTGTGTTTCTCAGGAATATTTGGATAGCATGATTACCAAAAGGGAGAAAACACAACACTAACAGAAAAACAGCCTCTGTGGAAGGGAAAATATTATAAGAACACTCACATTATTTTCTTGCATTAGTCAACCATGTGTGTCTGAAATTCTTCAAAGATTTAATTATACTGTCAGATATCACATCAAAAACAAACAAACAAAACAACAACAACCCCCCCCCAGACAAATACACCCTTCTGTCTTGCTGGTTTTGTTGCATCTCTCTCTCACACCGTGCTAGCTTGAAGTTCAAGTCCAGGATCCCAATGCAACTCCTGTCTATAAATGCTAGGTTCAACTTCTGGAGACCCATAATTTAAACATAGCATATGAAGGGCAGTCAGAAAGCTGCCAGAAACAAGCTGTGGGATGGAAGGAGGAACCCAGATAAAAACAGTCTTTCTTGGGTTCTAATTCTTAGTATTTTAGTTATAGAATTCTGATTAATTCATCTTTTCAGTCAAATCTTACCACCAGCTTCCTGCTTTTCCCATTGACCCTTCCAAGACACTGGAGACAATACAAAAGGTATTCTTGTAAATGTTACCTCCTTGGGATTAACTGGCTCCACATACACCTGTTTTTCTAATGATTTCTGTCTTTTCCTCCCTAGTTCAGATTTGTGTGAAGGTCCCCAAAGTGTCTATTTTTCAAGTCTGTTTTTACTGCTGTTATTACATCAGTGGATGGTTTTCTTGAACATAGACTAAATCATCATCATCTTTGTGCCAATGACTCACATATCTGCTCTGAACCTACTTTCTCCTATCTAGGACCTATTTGCTGTGTTGTCTTCTTGCCAAGTTGTCTCTAACTCAAATGTGAGTTGAATTTTTTTTTTCCCATTCAAATGTTGTCTGATGTCTCTTTTCCTGATGTATATGGAAAGCTTTATCTGTGTAAACTAGCATATTGGCTAATGGCCTGAGTGACATCTTTGACTCAATCTTTTCCATAGAAACTCATTGCCAGACCATGACAAGTCTTGGTGGTCATTTCTATATGTGATCTCCAAGAGAACTCTCTCTCCCTTTAATCCACAAACATAAATCCCTTACTTGCATCCTCACTGTCTTGCATTGTGATTACTGCAAAATCACTTTCTCTTTGATTGACAGGTGCAGTTCTGCCCTTACAATATCCATGTCAAATAAGGTCGATACAATGATCTGTTAGACAGACTATTTGGCATTCTCACCCCCTGTCCATGAATCACTATGCTGGCTCCTGTGTCTTTATTGCATTAAACTTTAATGCTCATCTTCACTTTTAAGGATGTTTTCTTTAACAGTCTGGACACAGTTCATCAAACGTGTGGCTCATATGCAGTAGTTGAATTCCTTGATTAATGTATACTAAGACAAAGTATATGAAAACTTTATCATTGTCTCATCAGTACAAAGTTTTCACTTATTGAGTCACAGGTTACCTCTTTGCATCAAAACCTCTCTGATAACAACTTTTAATTTCAAGAACCAAAAACCAACCCAAACCCACAAAAAATTTTGGTAAAACAATACTGAAAATGTAGAACCATGGAAATCTTAGCTGAAAGAAACTTCTGTCCAAGATCCCACTCAAAGCACAGGTATCTGCAACACTGGAGCAGGTCACGATGAATTCATCTAGTCAGATCATGGAAATATTCAGAGGGAAGGTTCCCCCACCTTTCTGGGCACCTTTCTTGTAATCTAGCTGTCGTGTTGAGATCTGTTTTTCTCATTTAATATTTTAATAAATACTCTTGGTGTTTGTACACAGTACACATGTAGCAAGTTTATGCCCAACAGTGATTTCTTTAGTCGCCTGGCCAATTGTGTGGCAATGGTTTTGGCCCTACTGGGATGAAAGGCAGTTCATGTGCTTTCAGTGTGGAAAACCTTGGTTGGCACGTTAAGGATTTCAGAGTATTGCTGTCACCCCCTTTGCCTTGGATGTTCAGTAGTTTGAAGTTCTTACTAGTAAGTATAAACAGTAGTGTTATGCCTGAGCTGTGATAATAAAAATACAAGTGGACATGGCTAATGATGTAATGATACCACATTTTTATGAATTCTTTCTGTTCATGTACTTGGCACAGAATCTATGTAGAGCTAAAACATAATTTTCTCTGTTTCTGTGCCAGAGGATGTGGAAGTGCAGGAAGAGCAAATCCTCAGGTATCCCTGTTTCTCCTGCAGGTGGGTCTGCAACATTTAAAAAAGCAAAAACAAAAACATAATTAATCTAAAGCGTAAAGGGATTGGAAATGAAGTAGAACAAATAGAACATGCATTTTAAACCCCATCTGTTTATTTACATTAGCTTTTCTCATATCTGTTGGTACTGTGAATAAACCTGTTATTTTCTCACACCTTATTTGGTCAAATTATTAGTTTGCATTTTTGCAACTAACTTTTAGTTCTTTGGATCTATTCAGAGCATTTTGGGGAAGCATGCGTGCTGGTCTGTGCTACATTACCATGTGACTGGTCAGATGAAAGAGGCATAATATTGCTCATCCAATTTAATGGTGGCAACAAACAAGCCTTTCTGCCACTCATATTTCAGTCACATAAATAAAACCTGGTCTAGGTGCTGCTCAGCCAGTCACTGGCACTCAATATTTCCATGTTTGTAATGAACATCAAAACAAACAAACTTGATTGATATTAATACTACTAAAAATCTTACAGCTTATTTCTAGTAGGTACCATTTTATTTTTGTTCTTTGAATGTAAGTCACCTCTAGAGATCAGAACTAAATTACTATTTTGGCTTTAAAATTAATTTCAATTATGTGGGCTGGAACACCTCCCTGAAAGTCTCCAAACAATGTATGTAATCACTACTTTATATTTCAATGTAATTTGAAATAGCTTGGATTTTAAGATGGAGTTCATAAGGGCAATTGTGATCACCCTTAGTCACAACACTGAAGATTGTGCATCTGAAAAGTTCTGCTTGCTATAGGCATCCTTCTGTTGGCATTTCCACATATTTGTGAGCTGAAGTGCTAGAAAAATTATTTTTATAGTTTTTCTCTGCCTATTCTGAGAGTAATTCATCATGTCACGCTTTTTGTTTGTTTGTTTTTGGTGTTCTTGTAGACCCACATTTGTTTAAGTTTCATTCTGGAGCCTTTCAAACTTACTGAAGTTTTTTCTGCCAACTGTTGTCTAGTTTTAGGCATAAAACATTTCCTCTGTTTTGATTTGTGCTTCACAAAGCAACCTAATGAGATTAGTAATGTGGCAGGGCTGTTAAAATTGCTTCCTACTTACATATTCATTTGAAAACCTGTATGAAATTTGACATTTTTAATAAACCTGTTCACTTTAGATGTTGCCAAGGAGAAAAAGATCTCATATTGTTTATCATCACTTTTTTTTTACTAATTCTTTTTTTCAAATGTATCTAATTCTTATTCACTCATACAGTTTCAATAAGACAAGCCACTGAATATTAGCCATCCTAAATCTAAAACATTACATTCTACACAGAGAAAAAGCCTTCACTGTGCTGTTTAGAGGTCAGCCAATGTGGTAGATGTTATTTTTTCAGGATAGGAACTCTATTAAAGAATTGTGGAGAGTAACGTAGGCTTGCTTGTGGAGGAGTACTCATTATTTCTTGAATAGATGTTGCTGATGGCTCAACAAAGGTTGGTAGAGAAGAATAAGCCTTCAGCTGCACCAAGGTTGAACCAACGCTGCTTGAGGCTCCTAGAAAGCAGAGGGTGAAAGAGACAAAAGACTTGCCCTCACACCTTCACAAGGTGGCAGTGACCACTTTCCTGACAATTCTTGGGTGATGTGTTCTTGTGAATAGCAGAGGAGACTATAGGCAGGATGTCTGTAGATGCTTCTGGGCTAAGGTGTACTTCTCTGTGATGGCTGAGGGGTGGCTCTGCTCTTCATCTTTTAGTCGTTGTTTTGCAACTAGTGGAACCAGCCTACATCTGACTTTTTGTAAAACTGGAAAGGGGAATCCTACAGAGATTTGTATCTTTAAACATGTCCAGAGAAGGAAGGGGGCAAGGACACAGATTTGAACAGTGCCTGAAAAACATTTGTGGTAAAATCTCTGTTCAGTGCTTTACTTAATTTGTATATTTGCAAAGTAGAAGTTGCAATGGACATGTTTTTGCATCCAAGAAGAGTTGTATCGAATTTTGGCATGTGTCCTAACTCATTCTTGGTCTGTAAGTTTCTAGTGAGGTTTTATACATGTTATTTAATTGACCTACCTATGTATGGGTACCTGGAGAGGCATCAGATGGTGATTTCTTAAGTGCTGTTTTACCACTAGCTAAAAAAGCAACCATTTGTCCTCAGTCAGTGAAAGCTGAATTTGAATGTTGCTTCCTTGCTGAACATCCTTCTGAAAATATGGTGTTTGTACAGCTTTCTGAAAAAAAATAGAACCCCCCAGATGTTTCTTTTTTGTTTTTGTTCTGAGTCTGTTGTTTCCTTTTTGTGGCTTTTGAGGTGTAACTACACTAGTTACAGTTGGTGAGAGGATGTAAATGCATTTAATTGCATTCCATTGCAGAGCCCATATATTTCTGCAACACTGCAGCTAAAAGTGTAAAACAGAAAATACTATAAAATGAGGTTCCAGTGTGACCTGTCTCTGGATAATGCAATTATTCCTTCATATGTATTTTCCTTCGCTGTTTTTTTTTTTTTTTCTGACACAGAAGTTAGTGCATATTTCAAACAGATGTTACATCCATGACTGCTGAAGATTTGGCAGATCAATTCAGCTGTTCATCTTGTGATACATCGAAGAGTGTTTGACTTTCTTCGGATGTGTGTTAACTTGGAGGTTGTTAATTTGCTTCTGGCCAACAGATTATATTCCCTCCTTGTCTCATTGTGTGTTACGGCTTGCATGAAATTAATTGTCCCTTTTTATTTGAATGTCAGCAGGAAGGTGCCTTTTCTGAAAATGCCATGTATTGGAAAGGAAGGCTGGAAAGGAAGGCCGGAAAGGAAGGCCAAAACCAGATCTTAAATTCTTGTAAGCATGATATCCTTCCAGGTAAATTTGGTTTCAGACATAGCCTAACAATGGCTGTGTTGCATGTGAGCAATGTGTAACTAGGGGACTTAATTTCTTAGAGCTGATAATGACCATTTAGTTCAAAAAAATATGATTTTCTGGAGGTTTGCTCCCAAATTTTATGTTTGTTTATTTTCTCAAAAAATTAGTATGTTTTGTCAGCAGCCAACAAGCACAATCTTGAAGGTTTTACAATACTTGGATTTTTAAATCAGAATAAAATATAAATTTATAACGCGTGCATGGTCTTCCCTACCTTTTATTTCCTCTCTATTTTATTTTGTTCTGTCCAACTCTCCCAACCTTTTGCAAAGTGGGCAGTTATCTTAGGAAAGCAGATATAGAAGAAAAAGACCCTCTACTTTTTCTTGAAGGTTTTAATTTAGAATGGCTAATTCAGCACATTATGGATGCTAGTGTTTTATTTGCTACTAAGAAGTTAGCAAGTAACTGTAGGAAATTAGTATCATGTCTTTAGAAACTCTAGACATCCATCTATGTAAAGGAGAAACATCTTTCACATAAAAAGGAAACAAAACAACAACTGTTAGACAACATATGTTAGACACACATACAAAAAAACCCCCAAACAACAACAAACAAACAACTTTGTGTTACTTTTAAATGCTTAATTTCTTGTGATCCAGGCCCTTAGGAAATGCTACCCTTAAAGAGAAAATCAAGTGAACTGTCAGTATTATGTCTGTATGACACATATGTTTACTTCTAGGTGGCTATTTAAAATCATCTTCTGTCCTTCTGTGTCTTTTGACCATTTTGGGAGAGGAGAATTTAAGGTCTCTTGTAAAAAAATTTCTGTGTTTTAGAAACTCCAATGCAAATGCATTTACTGCCACTATCAAGATAATCAGCTGGGAAATGCTGTATGTTTTGGGAACTTTTAGATAGCATACATCAGCATTTAGCATTTCCTAGTCACTCTTTTTTGCTTTTTGAACTTCTTATCTCCATGCACTAGCATGAAAGATAGAGATCAGGATGAAATCAGCTCTGGCAAATTTGAGGCCTGTTCTAATTCTGTACATCTGCAATTACTTCCTAGTGGGGCATAACAATTAGCCAGTGTAATTCCTGGCATCTCACTCCTCATTAAAAATCATCTTTGCAACTAGAAAACGATAAAAATTTCAGAAAAATAGAAATGGATTAGTCCAAACTCTAGGTTACCAATCCTGTCCATTGCTGCTAGAATGATTATATCTGCAAGTAACAAGGGGATTTTAACTGTAAATCTGCAGGTTTTAAAACTCAAATGGTTTTGCTTAATTTAGATGCAGACTTAAAAGTCCTGCTAGCTTAAATAATTTTATACCTTCAAGAAATTTGTATACTTTCCTTCAGAGAAGACTAGTGTAGTTGTATTTTCAAATTTTTTTCCAAATGCACTGACATTAAGTTTTCCAGTTTGTTTCTTGTTTCCAAATTTCCCTCTTTCATGCCCCTTACCACTGCTACTTAGTTTCTGACTTCTGAGTTTCTCCAAAATAGTCAGTGTAGTAACTGAAATGTTCTTAGTGTTTAAACTTGCTTCCTCCACCTTTGAAGTGGATCAAGCAAAACACCAGCTTGAAGGTTATTACTTGAACTGCTTCAACATTACTTTTTAGGTGGCTTATTGGATCTGTCATTTGTGTTTTCTATATTCTGCACAGTTTATATTATGATTGCTTTTTCTTAATCTTTACAACTAGCTCCTGCCCTAACATCATTAAAAATTACTACCTAGACATAAACATATTTTCCCCAAGTCATGTATCTGTTAGATGTATCTGTGATGTTAATCTTTGGATGCAGTTTTAAAATAGCAGGGGTGGACCTTCCATGTTCTAGTACATCTTGTACTCAGACTTGCCCCACATAATTCTTATAGAAGACCTACATTCCTCAAACAGAAAGAGACAGAATGTCCCAGGTCACTTCAACCTGTTAAATTGTCTCCAAGTAGCTTCTTTCTAGTATGCAGAGAAACACTTGAAGATAAGAGTTGAAAAGCTGTAACAGAAGTCGCCAAAGACCTAGACAATAAAAGCACCTCTAAAGTTGTCATCCTGATGGCTAATCACTGCTGAGATAAAGGCTAACAATAACGTTCAAATACAAAGACTCTGACACAGCAGTAGTAGAAATGTAGTCAACTACAAAGGGCATTCAAATCCAGAAAGATAAATCTCCTCAGTTAAAGCAACAAAATGAATCCCAAGCTCCTGGAGGTCAAACAGAATCATTACATTTCTAATTACACCATTAAATGTCATAGCCCTTTCAGTTCTCTCTTTTCAATTCACAGTGTGTTCGCAATAACCCACATGATTTTGCCATAGTTACTAATGTACTTTTGACATTATTGATAAATAACCACTGCTGCCTCTTCATGTTATGACTTCAGACTGTGGTCTCATGAAACCTTAGCATGCCTTTGAAATTACCAGAATAATGTCGTGGGTTTGGTGACCAGCACCCCTCGGGGCTGAAAATGGTTTTGCCAGGTGGATTTCCAGAGCAAAGCCAATGAAAAGTTTTAGTAACGCCTCTGCCAATTACATATTTAAGAAAATGGAAGAGAAGGTTTGTGGCACTGAAGAGACAAGAGCCACATAGGGGAAGGCGACGTGGGCCAGGACCCTCTCCTCCCCCCGTCTGTGGGCTGGGGGCAGGTGTGGCACTGAAGCTCCCCCGAGACATATAACAGAGTGTGGGAAAAGCTCTAATGAAAGACTGCCTGGACAAGACTGCTGCAGAAGGAGTTCCAGGCAGAGAGATAATGGAGTTTCCAAGGTCGGAACTAGCAGCCGGAGGAGAGAGAAGCCTAAGGGCGGAGGACGACTCCTTCTCCCCCCCCCTCTCTCTTTCCCTTCATCAGGGAAAAGCCTGAGGAAAATTTACTTCTTTGTTTGATATCTCACAATTGACTTGTTGATCGATAATTTAGCAAGCACTTCATATTTTAAAAAGAACATGGTTTTCATTGTTATTTGATGAGTCATATAAAAGTGTTATTGTACTTTGGTTTCTATATGCTGATTTTCTCAGATTAAAGAGGTGAATTGCATACCACTCCCAGCTTTCTTTTTCTTTTCCTTATATTTATTGATGTGTATACTGTAGTTCATCTTTTACTGCTGAGATAGGTCACCATATTAGCTTTGAACGTTTGAGCTTCCTGAAAGATTTTATGTTTTATATCCAGAAAGGAAAACTAGCAGACCAGTTAAAATCTCAAAGGAGTACTCACAGTTTGACAAGGAAAGATTGAAGAGAGCAGGAAATACAACATCTAATTAGATAGTGGTCATGCTATTTTGGTGCTTGGGCAAAATAATATGTGATATATAGCTTAAAGGCTGGAGCTTATCCTTGGGGTCTTCTGTCAGAAATCACTCTTTATGCTATTGATGAAACCAGATCTTTTGTAAATAAGATTAATTTTGATTAACGCTTTGTATAATTCACCTTCTAGCATGAATTCATAGATTCATGCATTTGGTAATGTACTTCAGTGTTACCAGCTTTTAGGTAGTTTTGCTGTACTTAAAGCTGTCTATTTTACTAGTTGTTATAACACCAAGAGTTACTCTATGTTGAAGCATTACTTATTCTATTTATCCCGTTACATATACACAAAAGGATGGAGCTATTAACATCCTGTGAGAAACAAATTTGAAAACACATCCTTTAAAAACCTCTTGTACCAGCTAACTACAATTTTTGAAACATTTGAACTCACTTGAAGAAAAAAGAAAAATGCTAAGAAAGGAAAGGAAAGGAAATGGGGGACCACTGTCTTTTTCAGGGCCTGTGAAGAGTCTAGGTTCAGTTTTGATTTATGTGGAGTATAGAATGTCAGTGATAACTCCTGTTTGAATGCTACATGGCAACAAAAAATATAGAATAAAATATATAATATTTTCAAATCAATACATATTATGTCTGCAAAAAATATGAGAAGGATTATTGTGCTTGGAGGATAAAATTAATATTGCCATTTTAGATCCAAAGAATATGGAAGGAAAGAAATCCTTAAAGGCAAAATTATTTCTTTTGATCTTGCTGGAAATTGCTCCATCAGGATTATAAAGCAGTAAGTAAAGTGTTCACATTCTATTGTATTGCAAGTTTTTGTACATATTCATTATTCTTAATATAAGCAGGCACAAAGAGGTGGAACTAAAGCAGAATTTCTTGTGTTCTAGCTGCAGTGTTTCGCCAGCTGCACACACATTTGGGTGGTATTACCCTGGAAATGATTATTTTAATGAAATCACAATCTAAATTGGTGGTATCAGGGAGAAATCCTGGAACAGTCAAGTCATTTAGTACCAAATCAGCAGAGAAGAAAGAACTGGGAAGTATACTTGCTTGGTTCTTCAGATTTGTATGTTCTGCACAAATAATCAAACCGAAGTGCAAACAGTACGTTATCTTTGTTATCTGTCTTCTCTGGTACTTTCTTTAGCAGAAGAACACTGAGCCCTAAAACATTTGAAATGTGGGGGAAAATGCAACTGCAGACTGCCAGCATCCAATTGGCTTGAAAACTAGCTAGACAGAGCAGGCAACCTTTTCAAACTGTCGCAAATGAACAAAAAATAGAATATATAGTACCACTTTCAGCTGAAATATTTTCACTAGTTCAGTTGCTTTAGAATGTCACTTTTAAAATAATTATGCTGAGGCTTTGAATGAGTTCAGTTAACATTCACATTTCCTATCAGAAAATTTGCTTTGGGAGTTTTCCGCATAAAGTAAGAAGAAAAGAATTAAAACTGTCCACATACGTTATTGTCCACATACAGTTGTCCACATATGTTAGTAAATAATCAGCTAGACTGTTCCTGATGTATGTTACATGGCAATGATACTCAGCTTAATGCCACCTAATTTTAGGTACATAACTAAGAAGGCTAATTTAGGATTATTGACTATCTGCCAAGATTCTGTCCATAATTTACCAACACAGATAGGCAACTCCATCAGACAATTCAGATTTTAGCAGAGCTGAATTTCCTTGGGAAGTTTCTCTGTGACTCTACCAACTGCAGTGGAATGTGCAGGGCAACTGTGCCCCCTAGTCTGGGCACCCTGGTACCTGAAATTAATTTTAGATTAATCTGAACTGGAATTTGTTCACATGAGGACAAAGTCAAACTAGGCTTATTTAATGCACCACTTGCCACAGAGTCCATCGTTTGTGATAACACACGATTATCCTGGTATGTCTTTATCTGAGCGAGTTGTTGAATCTTTGACTTTTGCAAAAAAAAAACTCCAAAGAATATACACTATAATAGACAGTAAGACTAATTCTGATCAATTTTGAGCCTTGGTTTTCCATTGCGTCATGCGTTGAACAACAGACTTAGATGACAGGTCTCTGCTGTTGAACTTGGAAGAAAGAGTGATAGAAGTCATAGAAGGCTATTTACCTAGAAGGGTGTTTAGTCATATTTCCATTGCTTATTCAACAAGAGATAGCCTTGAGTAGGATTATACTGCAACATTTACTTGAGGCTACATTTATATTAATCTGATACAAAAGCTACCCAATTTTCATTTCTTGACAGGGACAGAAAACTTCCTCCTTGAATTATGGTATCAATGGGCCAGTCAGCACTATGCCAAAGCAGAACTTGAGATCTAGTGAGCATTACCACTGTGTTCAGTATGTATTGATTTTTGTCTTGTATTTCCTTCTGCTTAAGTGAACCTAATTATCCTTCTTTCGTGTTCTTAGAAAAGTAAGAAGAAATTTTAATAACAGAAGTTCAATGACTATTATTCTGATAGTTGATCAACAAAGAGCATATTCGTCACTTCTTTCACCATCTGAAGTTGATTGTGATTTCAGCAAGATGGGTACACTGCTTCTTCAGTTCTGAATAGTTCAGTGTTTGTTTAGCATGGGTGTTTAGTTATAGGCAGGGCAGAGGAGTGCACACTTATACCTAGAGGCAAAAAGTTTCTGGTGTTTCTTTACTTGAACTTCTTTTATAATTTTTCTTTTAAAAGATCTGAGATGGAAAATCAAAAACCTAGACTGGACTTTATCTGTGTGGAGTCTTTATATAAATACAGATAAAGGCATAATTCTTGAGGGTTATTAAGTAGTTATAGTACCTTTTGCAAATGCAGGTTCTGCCATTCAGTCAATATATTATGGAACTCTTTGAATTTAATCAGTGCAGTACAAACATTGCAATGTGCCAGATGTTTTATTTCTACCTTACTGATTAGTGTTGGAGTTCTTGGCTGTTTTTAGGAAACAACAGATCCCTTCAACTATGAATTCTTGTGATTATGAATGATGCCTTTCTTATACTTCATGATTGATGAATTCATTGATGGTTTGAAATAATAAGCTTCAAAATAGTGAGTAATGAACTTCTGTTAAGGTGCAGAAGCAGTTTGGGGTTGGGTAAAAGCCTTATTTTGAAAAAGAAACCACTACCTTTTCCCAAACTACAAAGAGTCGTATATGTGATATTCCAGTTGTTAAATTAATTTTATCTACAACTCAGTACTGCATATTTTACAGTGTCCTAAAGATACGAAGAGGTAAAAAAGGATTAAGAGGTGATCTCATAATCTGAAATGGTTTAAAATGGTGTTTGAGTAAGATGCTTGTTCAGATGGTAAAGGCAACAGCAGTTGAAATACCTTTCAGATACTGACATTGCCATGTCTTACCAGAGGGGTA
>JAWWLV010000121.1:84630691-84640890 GCA_035041135.1 Platyrinchus mystaceus | reverse complement strand
TTCTAAGTTTTCAAAAACATGCTCTCTGAGAAGGTATTGTGGCACTGGGGAATCTGGCTTTCAAAGGAGAATGGAAATAGAAAATACAGGATTGACATTAATGAGCAAAAACATTTCCTTGGGGAAGGTGGTGACCAACTTTTGACTAGCCACAGTCATGCCACATGGGGTTAAGCTCTGCCCTGGACAGCGAGTTTATGAAAAAACAATTAAAGGACAGACATCTCCTCCATCATAAAAGATGGATGACTAGAGAAAGCTTTAGATCCGTGTTCCTAAAGAAATGACTCGAGAAATAGAGTAAGATGGCAGCAAACTGCTATTTCTGTGAAAGAAGAGACTGACAGGACCCCATTCCTTTGCTTGGATATTCCCTGTTTGATTAGAGTCGTATCTGAATACTTTCAAGATACTGTCATTGCAATTGAAATGAAATTAAATTTAAAACTTTTCATCTGGACCATGTTCTGGGTTTGACTGATGTGAGACTGCATTATAATCTTTAAATGTTTTTTATCCTTTGGGGAAAATCAAGCCCAATTTTTCCCAATGGACTGCCATGAGGAAATGTCACACATAATTTTTAAGTACTAATAGCAGTATACTTAGAAAATCTATAGCATTTCCACTATTAATGACTTCATTAACAATGTGTAATATGTTATATTCAGATAGCTGTGGCACCAGTGTGGAAAGACTGGAGAAAGAAAAAGAACTGTATCAAGTTTAATTTAAGTAAAACTAATTCTGATATGAAAAATTGTAAGCCCTTTTAAAAACCATTGGTTTAGTCCTTAGTATCTTTCATTTTTATAGCAGTTTCAGAATATAATATGTGTCTTGTTGCCACACTTTGATATCCATGTGATTATCCTTTTTGAATGTAAAGAAAGTAGAAGATATTACTGCGATCTCTATGACTATTGCAGTCTTGCAAAATCAGGATTTCAAGGATTCCAAACATAATTAGATAAAGAAAAATAGCTCATTATTAAAACTTTATGAATGAAAATATATAGCTAAATTATATAGCTAAATTAAAAAACATTGACAGACAATGCCTCTGTGGCATCAAACTATTTTTGGGGCTCAGGTAAGGAGCAGCACACTGCTATGGACACGGTACTTTGATATTTTGGCAGTTACCTGAAAAATATTTA
Organism: Platyrinchus mystaceus; assembly: GCA_035041135.1. NCBI lineage: Eukaryota > Metazoa > Chordata > Aves > Passeriformes > Tyrannidae > Platyrinchus > Platyrinchus mystaceus. The sequence goes on along the minus strand of JAWWLV010000121.1, from coordinate 84,639,730 downwards.
AAGTGAAATCTTTCTTTACTAGTCCTGCTTGAGCAATTGACAATTTATTGTGAATACATCATTTTACTATTCCATTCAAAAGTTAGCATATACTTGAAAAGGCCCCATTTAAGATTTGGGTCTAGTCTCATTCTTTGGACTTATTATAGAGAATAGCAACAAGTATTATACAGAATACCAACAATTTAAATCAAGTGTGGAAATACTACTAGATGGAGGCATAAATCTATAAACTTCTCTATGGTATCTCTTTAGGGTCATTTTAGTGCCTAGCCACTGGCATCTGGTGCTGTCTGAGATTGTCCAGGTCTTCTCCAGACCAACAGCTGAGGCCTCTGGAGAATGTAGATCTCCTACTGATTTTCTGTCATCTGCCAGTCCTGTGCAGATGTCTCAGTACATCTCCAGTGGTGATGGGTGCCAATGTTTAGGCAACTGAACTGAGGTCCTGTACATTTAGCCTGATGGCAAGTGTCTGTAATTTGCTACTGTTCATGTTTTCTGTGCTTTTTTCAATGCTTTGCCATAAATATGGTTCAGTGATTAAGTTAATGTTACATCTGATAGGAAAATAATGTACACACAGGTTTAGAGTGCTTCAAGTCTGACAGTAGCTCCAGGTCACACATGTCATCTTGTGAAACTGGAACAGCACTAGCAGAAGCCTGCTGTTGTTTGTTCCTACAGTGTTTGGCCAGCATGATGACCACAAAGATTTGCTGCCAATCTCCTGTGCCTCACTTGTAGGTTATTGCTGATGTGATTAGGTACAAGTTATTTTTATCATCTGCATTCATTTACCCCTATTTCAGAGAGTGACATGCAAGTAAAGTACATGCTTTTCTTAGTGTGCCTGAATATGACTTAATTATGTCATTCTTTAGAAAGTACAGAAAGAAAAGTGGAGAACAAAAGTAGCAGGCTGTTCTGGCAGCATATGTTTATTGGAGAGAAAGAATTTTCAAATAAACAGCATCTGAAATGGAGATTAATAACCCTTCTAAATACAAACTGTTAGTTCCAGGAGCTGGCAGTGCAAAGCAGAGGAGTTGGTCCTCACTGTTGAACCTGGATGTCTAATGATCTTTAGATGTGTCTGAGTCCCAGTGGTGAGAGTGATCCTTGGGAAACCGAAGCACTACCTGTTGCTGGCAGACTTTTTTGTGGTGAGCCCTTCCCTGTTCCTCGCTGACACCTAGAGGTTTCTAACTACATCATTTACTCTTTTAACAGGAGTTTTAACAGAGTATTGTAAATGTGTTGAGAAAGCAAGTTACACTTGAAAACCACTTTCTGATTATGCCATTCACTCTACTCCAGCCAAGCAAGCCAGAAAAACTAAGGCAAACTCTTTTGAAATATGTAGAGAGGGAATATGTCGTCATTATGGATTTGTTTGTCTTTGCTTTGTTCCTTTCTGGAAGTGTGTTGAGGGAAAAACATCACCAGGACTTCTACGCCAGCACCTTGACATGCAGAGCCCTGAGTTCTTTAACAAGGTTTTATTTTCTTCCTGTGCATATGTGACTGCCATCCACATTAATCAAACTCAATCAGCAGAAGGAGTCAACTGCTTTGTATTAACTATTGTTCTCCTGACTGGGGTATTTTATAATAGATTTTTAAGATCTGGGCTGACTCATACAATGCACATCTAATCAAAAGTAAATTAAACTGCATATGCTGACAATATTAATGACAGAATAGCATTTACGACAGCAGAATGGTGATGCTCTTTATTAAATGAGACTTTTTTAAAAAAAAAATTCCAGTGTTTTCCTGGCTTATATTATTGCATGTCCTTAGCCTGAACTTTTAATTTTTAATTTGTGTTTTTATTCATGATGATTTAATATGTAACAGAGACATCTTTTTTAGTCTGAGTCCTTAAAATTTTTATACATTTAACAATTTCATACACTTAAAAGGAATAGGAGTTCTTACATATTCATAGTTTGAGGAGTTATACTAACAACAATTCTTTGTATTTTTAGGAAGTCTTTGTCAATTTTCACAAGCGTTTTAAACCCATTAGATAGCACCTATGTTTCTAAAATTGCTGTAAATCTGGTCATCACTAATGGAGCTATCTTTGCACTTTTCACACTTAAATTTAAAATGTGTGTCAGCATTTTTTCCAAGGAGTTATCATGACTAATGAACTAGTGTCTACAGAAATGACACCAGTGTAGTAAATAGAGGTGTAACTGGTTGATATGGATGCTTTTTAGAGTAGATACCTGCATAAGCTACAAAACCTGCTTAAGAAGCCAATTAATTCTCTTTAACACAGTACAGCATCTTCATATACCGAGTTACTGAGCTTCACTGTAGCTTCTGCCCCTTTCAATTGCTGTGATTTCAATTGCTGTGATTTCCAAGGTGTTGGGCAAGAGGGTTGTATTATATCTTGAGCATGTACTTTCTGTGTGTAAGAGACCCAGAATGTCTCCATGCCAAAGAAGTATGTCCTGTAGCATTCTGGGAAGCTTCAGCTCTTGACTCATGACAGACTTTTTTCCCCTTCCAGAGGGGTTGAAGCACATTTTGTTTTTAAAAAAGCAGTAGCTCTTCAGTCCCTAGTTGTGAGTGCTGTGAGGATTTGCACATGCATTCAGATACTGCCCCCACCCCGATTCACTGTTCCCTAATCCCAGCCCCTTTGGAGAGACACATCTTGCAGTTTTTGCTCAAAAAGTGATAGTTTTTTTTCTAGATGGCTCTTGCCAATTATAAACCAATAATATTTTTGTTGATTCTGTTGGCACCCCTGAAGGTGTAACTCCAAGTGTTTTAATCTTCCAAAAGATCCTCCTTATCTCTTAATATGCAATGCTTGTAAAGCATTTTTGAAGTGTTGCCTCAGTATTAGTCCTCACAGCAGCCCCAGAAAGTAGGCAACATTATCCCCATTGTTTATATTTGAGGAGGTCTACCTTTGAACTCGTCACAGTATTGTACTTGTCAAGGTTAGAGCAAAGGGTCCCAGACTACCAATCCCACCTGCTCTCTTCCAGAAGTCCTTCCATCTGCTGTGCTTTACCAAAGCTTTCTGCTTAGGATGTGTGTATTTGTTACAGTCAAAACAGTGAAGGGTAGGAAAGCTGCAGATACTGTTTCCTATATTTCCTGTGGTTTTCTTGTTGTTTTTTTTTCATGGCTGTAAAACGAAATCCATTATTCTTTTCATCATAATAAGAAAAGACTCATAACTTAGCAGTTTTGAGAACATGCAGAGTTCCCTTGAGTCACCATTTATGCTAAATTAGCTGGCTTGTTTCTGGATTTTTGCCTCTTTTGGATTCCCGTTTTCTTTTGAAACTACTCAGAGAAAGAAACCTGTCATGATGTCAGGATAATTAAGTGGTACAAAATTAATCTAGATTGTAATAAAATATCAGTGGTTTATAGAGGAGTTTAAATGAGAAAGAAACAACTAATATATGCAATAGCCACTAAAGAATATAAATCATTAGTAGATTGTAGTGTCCTCTTTATATTAATAAATCTAAAGCAAATAATTATCTGAAGGAAATAGAAATATATTATTTTAACTAAATCTCCACAGGAAGTTAACTTATTGTTTCTTCAGTGGGTAGGAGTCTGTATCATTTATCTCCAGTTCAGCTACACTATTAGAAGCAGTGGAATTTCTTCCATGAAATACCCTCCAAAGACTAAAAGTAATGACAGGATCCTCTTACTGAATTGCTTATGTCATGGTATAGTGACTTTAGAAAAAAATATAAAGTATAATGTAGTTTTAAATCCATGTTGTGTTGTGGCATAATTTTTCTAGAGAAAGCAGTAATTCTTGAGGTGGAAATACATGAGTGTGTATCAGTGACGTATCATCACGCATCTAGCACATTGTTTCCCAAGATCATAAAAAATAACCCTCAAAATATTAATTAAAATTTTTTGCTAACTGACTAGTTTATTGTCTACATGTGGGAAATCCCACTGGCTTTTCTACTATGTTACCTCTGCACCCTGTCATTGTGCCTGTGGTTGGTTATCCTGTTAGACCCAAACATGAATTCCTTGGGAGCTCCTAGATCTTCAAAACTGATACCAGACTTGCATACATTACAGTGTGATTGGACCAAAATATATATTAGACCATGCAGATATGGCTTTTTTTTCCTGTGATTTTGTTCCCAGATGCCACAGCAATGAATTAGTAATTCTACACTGATCAATAACGGCAATACAAAATTGTTTTCAATATGCTTTAATGTTGCAGTGCATACACCATTGAACAGGAACCACTTAGACCAATTCAATGGAAAAGACTTAATTTATATTGCCATTTTTAAATATTATTTGAATAGTACTATTTTGGAATAGCAGGAACATTATATCACCATTAATTGAAATATTTTAGTATAAATTTGGCTAAAATGTGTCCTATCTTTAAAGCAACAGCAGTGCCTTCTTCACTTTTACAAAACTCCAATTTAAACAAAAAAATTTATCTTGTGCTTCTTTGATTTTTATGCTGTGTGTTGCAATAGGCTTCAGAATAAACAACAACATTTTCTCCTCACTTGCTAAAAGCTGATTTAAGGAGATTTTTCTGAGTGCCATACAGCTGGAGATGAAAAGCTGCTTCTTTCCATCTTGAGAAAGGTATTAAATTCCTATTGATTGTCTCCTGTGTTTTCATAAGCAGTGCTTAATGATTATTTATTATTACATTTACACATATAAGCATGCGTATTTATTGCACCTTTTCAGGCCTTATTACTCTGTTCAAGGAACTCAAAAACCAGAGAGTAATTTAAAAAAAAACAGAAAAAACAAACAAACAAACAAATAATTAAAAAAACAACCAAGCAAGAAAACGAAAACAACCCAAAACCAGAAAGAGACTATTCATGCTGATATAACTGAGATTTTATAATGAAGAAACTTTGCAGCTCTACCAAGAAATTTATATTATAGTTTTACATGCCTATCAAATATTCTAGACTAACACTCAGAGCAGGTAAAATGAATGTATTTCTTTGAGAAAAGTATCTAGTCTGTACTGTCGCTTTTTTAAATGCACAGTTTTCAAAACAACAGAATCTTAGAAATATATAAATCCCTAACTGAATATTCATGAGGTTCAGATATGCAACATAGAAAATCTGAAATTTCTCATTCCAAAGTAGAGAAATCTATACTGCATAAAGGTACCTCTTTTACTATATTTCCACTTGTAAAATTCTGCCCTTAAGTTGCAAATTCATCTTCTGCCAGTAAGCTAGAAATAGAAGCACAGTTGCTTGGGAGTGAATAAATTTTATTTGGATGCAGTTTTATTTCTCTAGTACATTTTTAAGCTAAATTTTATTTTTATAGACTGAGGGAGTGAGGAGAAGACTAAGACTAGAATTTCTGAAAACAGTGTTTCATTCAGAAGCACGTTGGCTGTGAAAGCCTTGCATAAAGAAATCATTCACACATGCCCTGGTAAGCTGGAGTTCATTGAAGTGACACTGTGCTGCCCATAGGAGTTCTAGCCCACAGGCAAAACATTCTTCTGGCAAAATGCTATCAAATTCCCACTGACTCTATTCATTTAAAGAGCAATTCATAAGTAAGTGCCTTGTTTTTTAAAAAGAAGAGTAGCTCTATGTTCCTGATGCTCTGAGATGCCCTGCCCTGGATTACAGAATGAATTACCTTGCACAACAGGAAGCTAATGGCAGGTTATTTTCATTTATAATTTTGTGATTTTTTTTTTATCATAAAATACACTATGGTATGAATGTTTTGCATGAAAAGATCACACAGCATCAAAAATAAGCTGTCCTTCATGGGTATGGCATCAGAGAGGCAGAGAAGACCATTGCACTACAAGGGGGTCTCCTGTTCTACATTTTGTAGTGGTATTCAATCAGCTGTGTGCTTTAAAGTGGGTGATGAAGAATGAAACATTCCCCATTTGTTTTTACCTTTTATATTTACAGTCATAATGTGTGGATCTCAAAACCTCATTTTGGATGATCAGAACATGGAGATAAAATATTCAAGAATATAATTTGAAACACAAAGCTGGTGAAAAGATGGGATTTATTGAAAAACCTATGATACGTAGAGAGCAACAAGTTCTGTCCATGCTGTTTATATTGTTAACCAAAGGTTGATCTTATTTCCATTAGTTAGTCTTTTTAGCTTTAATTATGGTATTTTTGTCTTGACTTCAATTAAGTGAATAATAAAGTAGTTGCAATGATGCTATGCGTTAGAGTTTTCTATATGCTACACAATAGCTTACCAGTTTACATTTAGAGATGGAAAACCTATCAACTGGACACATTATCATTCCACATTAATATTCTAATATTCTAAATGATTTTACATTTACCTTTATTTTCTTTAATATATTTTAGCAACTCCTGTATAAATTTCTGTCTTATTTAGTCCTTGCTATGTATTGACATATTTAGGATAAAGTAACTTCTAGGATGCCTTGGTTTGCAGTGATCTTCTGTTCACAACAAACCTCGCTGAATAAGCAAATATTACATTCAGTTGCATTAGTATAACACCATCAAAATACAGGGACCTGTATTATTATAAATGGAAGAGAAAGTCGTTACAAGTTTTGGTTTGGTTGAGGTTTTTTAGTTCACTCTTTGATTGTGGTAAGTTATTCTTTGTTTGTTCCTGAGCGAAAATGAAATGATATGTGTCACACATCTGTGATAAGTTCTGGAAGCTAAATTACTTTTTCAGATGGTACAAATATTAGGGTCCAGCTTTACTCTGAAAATCATGAGAGGGTATTTGAAGTCATTGAAGTTTTCTGCCTTGTAATTCATTAGATAATTTGTTGAGGGATTGTGATAGGCCATGAGAAAAATAGCATGTGACTTAAAAGCTAATATATTTCCACAGGTAATTTTCTCATCATGTCAATGCAGCATTTCATCTCCTCCATCACTTCTCCTAGTCTATGGACTGTCATCTTCCTGCACCTGTTTCACAGATTACTAAATTCTCACCTGTTGTCCTCCAGCTTTCTCATTCTCTCTCACTGCTGTCATCCTGGGCCATTTAATTATTGCTATTCTTCCTCTGTGCCTCATTAACTTCCTCTCCTCAGCACACTGTTCCAAATTCTGAACATAGCCTCAGCTCCGCTGCTACTTTCTCTATTCTTTGCCTTCTACCTGTTAATTTAGAAAAATCATGGATGATATTTTTGGGATTGTTTTATAAAAATTAAATTAAATGTTAAGAAAAAAAAAAAAGAAATTGAAAGCATTTACTCTCTAAATGTTGTGCTAGATACCAGTCAGGAGCCCCACTGTATTTGTAAATCATACTGGTAGGTGCAGCCTGGCACTGTCGTGACATGTTGCCATCCTGGTACTTGTGGGTCCCACTGACACTGTATGTAAAGCTCCATCCTATCCAATTTCCACAGTCAGATCTATTTCCCATCCATGTTCCCTGTCTATGAGGATGACTTCATGTAGAGAGCTGGGCTGGTGTCTGAAACTCCGACGAGGCTGACCGCCCAGGCGCGTTCAGAATCTTTATCCCAGGCCACAAGCTCTCTCCTTTTGGCCACAGGAGCAGGCACTGCCAGGATTGAGTGTTGTACAGCTGTCCGGCAGCGGATATCCCAAGTGCCACTGCCCCATAGTGCAGCCTGAGCCCTCTTCTATGAGCAGCAGGATTCCCTCCTGGCAATAGCAATGGGAAGGGGTTCAGTTTGAAGGACTGGCAACCTGCAGCACACTTTTAGCTTGACGATGTTGTCACCAAGGGAACAGTTGGTCCTAGGGAAGAAGGCACAAATGCCACACTGCACTCCTCAGAGTTCACAGGCAATGTTTTTTGTAGCACTGGGGGCCAGAGGTGGGCTGAGGATAAGAGCTGTGGTGCCAAATTCTCTTCTCCTACTCCACTTGCTTGCTGCATCTGCTCATTTGATTTCACTTTGTTGGAATCAAATTTCCTTTGGTGGCATCTAATATTGCACATTTCAAAAGAGGAAAACCAGATACTGTTTTCTGTGGTGTAACTCCCTGTGCAGAAGGGACCACAATGGAGTTAGGCTGGTTGAGTTCTGAACATTGTGCAACTGCCATTGAAAGTTCCTATACTGGCCAGAGCTATTAACTCTTAATAAATTTTACACTATCCAAGATCCTGAGAGTCCCTGATGGGATTTTGCAGATCCCAAAACCAGGTGATTTTGTTGGTTCAGTGCAATCTTTTGCTTTCTCAGTAAGTTTATCTTCATTACTCTAAGAGGCTTACAAATACACTATTACATTGCAGTACACATTTTCTTGTAAGGTACTGATTTAAGTGTGCTTAGCCATACACTGAAATTTTCCATGAGGATCTATGAGAAATAAATAAGTTGATATTCATTACCTTTAGCATATTACAGTTTATTTGCTTACTCTTTATCTCCTTGAAACAGAAAAACCTGTATGAGCAATACAAATAATCTCTAAGAGACATCTGATACCCATATAAATAGTTATGCCCTTTTTTTTTTACCAACTCATATGTCTGATGATGGGGATTTCATAACTCCTGTATCTGGAAATTATTCATGAAAGCATATTGAGTGCCACCTACCTAAGACCAACTTCACAGCTGCTTTTTTCCATTGTCTAAGTGGTAATTCTTCATTATGCACCTCACAAGAAACGGTGTCTTGTCTTACAACTTAAAAAAAAAATCAGTTAGTAAAGCCAAAATATTCCATAAAGTCGTGTGATTAATGCTCTCTTCACTGGATCTGCTGATGGAAGTAAAGTCTTACTCAATTTCCCTGTGAAGACACAGTGAACCAATGTCTTTGGCAATAATTCTTAATCAGGAGGCTTTCTGCTTATCTCAACTGTCTTGTATAGTCATTCAGAATGCACATTAAATAGTTGGAAAGAGGTTATAATGTGGGTGGATTTTCTCTAAGTTGCTCAGGCTTTTTTCACTGAATATAGGTGGTGGTGGAGCTCTTTCCCTTTCTGCCATTTGAGATAATTTAAACTCACTCAACTTTAGTATTAATTGGTATAA
>JAWWLV010000121.1:84595638-84620372 GCA_035041135.1 Platyrinchus mystaceus | reverse complement strand
CTTTCTTTCTTTCTTTCTTTCTTTCTTTCTTTCTTTCTTTCTTTCTTTCTTTCTTTCTTTCTTTTTCTTTCTTTCTTCTTCTCCTTCCTTTTTAATTTTTGGCTCCTCTCATTTCTCTCTGCTCTAGAGCCTGAGAAATCTTCCCAACAAATTAACTCCCTGAATGTTTTAAAAAACTTGTTTTGTTTTGTTTTATTTGACAAAAGTATGTTTTATCAAAAAACCTGCATTCAGTTCCCAGTCTCCATATACCTGGGTTCTTGCACAGATGATCTAGGTTTACTACCTCACTTTGCTTGTATTTATCCCTCTGGGTGCTGGTGGTTAATCCATGTTTTTAAGTTGTCTTCATAACTACTTTTGTCTTCCTCTCCTAGAGAAAGGAGGTATACATCTGAAATGAACTCTGACCAAGACATTTTCTGAGAATCTTGTTGCTGTGTAATTTTATCTATATTTGATAGACAGACAGGAAAACAAAAGGAACTTGCTTTCTGCATTTGCTGATTATTTTGAAAACTGTAATTAAATATGCTATCATTATCCATATTTTCCATTTCACTGTATTACATTTTACTATGTAAAACATCCTAATATAACTGACTTCATTTGAATTGGTCTTGTTTTTTCCAGAAATGTTTTACTAACAACTAAATACAATGGTAAGCATTTTGCCTTTGCATCTGTCCTCTGTTTAGGACAGGTCTACTATTTCAGAGATTTTCAGTGAGTAGTGAAATGGGAAACAGAAGGCTGTTGCTCACTTACACCAGTTCCAAAGGAAAAATTCTTTCATCATTTCTTCGTAATTGAATGTTCTTGAAGTTTATCAATTATAATATTTGACCCCTGCTTTTTTGATGGTATTATAACAGAATATCAACTTTCCATTCAACAGTTAGTGGCAGACAGCTCCACTTAGAAGTGGAGAGAGGGAGAAATTTTTCATGACTTTGTAAGAAATCTTAAAGGATATTATCAAGTTACTCCTGGCTTTAAAAAACATTTTTTTAATTTGTCCCCAGTTTTCACTATATTTCTTCAAAGTGAGAAACTCATCTGAATGAGTCACACTATGTGACCCTGTGCAGGAACTTGTCTGTCTCCAGTGATGACAGAAAGAGAGACAGGGAGGTTAGCACCACGGGTCTGAAGTTTGCTTTTGGAAATCCCCTACTTTGAGTCTGCTAACGTCTACATACTTAAAATAGATAACTGTGCATTGAAACAGATTATTTACCATTAACTCTACTTGTGCATTCAATTATACATGCACTAAGGAGAAGATTTCATATTCTGTCATTTGCTGTTGATTACTCATTTTAAGATGTCCTCTTGTTTTAAAATTGATACTGGACCACCATTTACAGCAGAGTGAAACTGTCTAGGTAAGGAAGTAAGAGAGCATGTGGTAAGCAGAAGAGTAAATTTTGAGCAGATATACACAAAGTGTAGCCAAAGACTAAGAAGGGAAATGAAGATGATAAAAATAGGGTAGAAAGGAAACAAAATGATGTTAACTGGAGTGATGAAGGGAGGACATTCAGAAACTAGACAAAAAGCTATTGGCACCTGGTATGAGAAACAGTGCTTACAAAATGCAAGTGTTGATCTTTGCAGGGAAACCACATCAAGTTCTAGCAAAAATATGTGACTTCCATTGCTGGTTACTTTCCCAGTGCTGCTTCACACTGAAGTTTTGTAGCAGAGGCTCCAGCATGGAATGAGTCTTGAAGAAGATCTGAAGATCTTCTTGCAGGAAGATCTGAAATAAAACTTTGATTGTGTGGTTCTCTGGTAGGCTTGTTTTTGTCATTGGATAAAATAATTTTTCAGGTGCTCTATAGCTGGGTGACAGTGTACACTGTTTACATGTTCTGAAGGATAGGAGGATTCTGAATTCTGATTCACAAGCTGTGATCTCTGGCCACTTGCTTAAAAACACTCTGGTACTGGACGATAGAAAAGAGACTACAGGACACTAATTTTTCAAAGGACTGCTGGAAAGATCCATAATATTACAGATTAGTAAACCTGTTATCTGCAATTAGTACAAACAAAAGAAATTATAATAAAGAATAACTTAGTGAATTATGTGATATTGTGACAGTCAGTGTGACTTTGCAAAGGAGAATTAAGCTCCATAACTCACTGGCACACTCTGAGGTTTCCACAATCAGCTGAAGGAGAATTGTTTGATATGATGTCCTTGGACCATACCAAAGACTTTTGACAGGATTCTTTACCAGAGACTCTGAAACAAAGTTAACCTGGGATAAAAGGAAGATTCCCCATAGAAGAAAACAACTGACTAAAGAGTAGCACACAAAGTTCAGGAATGTATTTTTGGTTTTTACAGAGTAGATAGAACACCAGTGTAATCCCACCTAGGTGCATGCTGATCAGAACACTTGAAAGTGACTTGCAAAGGGATGAATAAAGAAATGTTACATATTGTGTTGTTTAGAAGAACTGTTGTCAAGAACTTCAGAGGGACCACGTTAGAATGAAATTCAGATGTGAAGCAATGCACAAGGGAAAGAGAAGCAATCCTTCCTTCAGACACTGAGCAACGAGCTATTAGCTAACGAATACCACATAGGAATGGGATACAGGAGTTACAATAGACTGTTCTGTGATAAGGTGAGCTGAAAGTTCAGAATCGATCAAAAAAGGCAAATTCAATGCTTGGAATTTTTAGAAAGAAGAGGAGAAAAAAACCCAGAAAACTTTATGCAGCTGGACATTTGTGTGAGTGTCATGAACACTATTAAAGTTCTGGTTTCCTGAGACTCCAAAAGGGCGTTCTGAAACTGGAGAGGAATCAAAGATGGTCAAGAAGTATGGTAAAAGCTTTGTGGATAGCTTATGTATTAAGGTATATTAATGTGTACTAGAACTCTTTAAGCAGGACAAGGCCTGAGGGTGAGGTGTAGCATAGCAAAGATGGATGGGAGACTCAAGACCTTCCACTAAAAGTAATAGCGGACATGAAATAACGTCAGGGACTACCAGGCCAATCAGAGCAGAGGCAGCAGTTCTTCACTCAGAGTGGAGTTGAGCCAGGAAAATTTGTTGTGGATCCTAACAGTTTAGATTAATTGGAAAAATAACTGGACCAATTCATGGAATTAAAAACTTTACCTGTCAGCAGCAAAGACGCTATGTCTGGCTAAGCCCAGGATAGCACTCTAAGGAAATAATATTATGCATTTCGTTATTCTTATATATTTGCCTAGGCTTCTTCCACTGAGCAGTGACAGATGCTGTGCTTGAACTTTTGTTATGTCTCAGTATTGTCATTATCATGTTCTTGCATCTCTTTGATACTATTTGATGTCTGCTATATAACTGTATTTAGCCTGTGAACTCAGAAGGCTTTATGAATTTAGCTGGCGTGTGTCAACTAGAACAAATCTGGTCCTTTTTCAGTGTCTGCAAAAATAGTGTATAAAAGACAAGATATTATAAAGTAATTTAGAAACCCAAATAAGGTATAGACATTTTCTTCTTTTGGTAGAAGCCCAAATAAGGTACAGAGCTTTCCTTCTTTCAGTATCCAAGACACCTTGATGTATTGTGCATGTTTTATTGGCAATGATTTGTTCATATATGGTATTCTATAAGAAAATTGGTAGTCCTTTTATCCCATTGCATCACCACATACTAAAATCTACATTTTATAACATGGATATGCAGAAACAAGATTTTTGATTTGCCAGAATGTACATATAAGGAGGGTAGTTGACATGGCATGAAGAAAAATATGCATATTAATGACAAATACTATTCTGTAATTTTATGTACTATAGAGTTATAAGCAGTAACGTTAGCAGAATTAAGGTAAATTTGGTATGTTCATTTTAGAAAATCAATATATAAATATGAAGGGTTTTCATGATGACATTGAGTTTGTTGCTTGTACATTGCAGTTGAGTGTCAAGTGAAGAATTTTATTAAACGAATTATATTTTAATCTTCTGAAATGATAAGAGAGTAAAAATAAAATTATTTAATTAAACTGTTGATAGACATAGTAAGAACCTAGGAGATTATTTAAGTATAATTCATTTTTTCCTCTCAGACTGGATCTCCTGATATGATTAGTTTTTTCAGTGCCATAAAAACCAGAAGATTGTCATATTCTAAGTTTAGGCACTGGTCATTGTTAATGGATTAGAACCAGTGAAAGTGAATGCATCTGTCTGGGGTTTTAAAAGGTTACTAGCTAATGAGTCAAGAGAAACCCCACGGAGAAAACATCTAAACCCATGAATTATACAGAATTAAAGCCCTATTAAAAACCTGTGAATGGAAAGAGTGACTAAATTCACCTTGAAGTTGTATGGACAAGCTTAATTTGTATATGTTGCATTGCTGTCAGTGGCATTGGCCTTGGGATGAGCTGAGATTTGTGTACATGTATGTCTGATATTTTCATCCAGCTGAGGTTTTGAAAAGACCAGCTGAGTGCTGTGTAAACACAACTCTGTCATCCTTGCTGTAGGGAGAATAGAAGTAAACTGCAAGAACACTGTACATTGGAAACCTGCACGTCTCTGTTATGTTAAAGAGCAGACTCATCCAGAAGTTGCTCAGTTTTCAACTTTCTTTGTGCCATCTGGGGAAAGGTTTAACTCCTTGTGCACCCACAATGAACACCCATGGGCATCCAGCCTGGGAGATTGCTCCCCAGACATATAATGAAATAATACAAGAATATGAATTTATGAGGTTTTGGATTTGGTTTTGTGGGAGCTTTTTGTCCTAATAACCCAGTACTTTCTATATATTGGGTCTTTTTGGCCCAAGGTATTTCTCCAATTTTGTTTTAAAATATTCCTTAGTAGAGAGCTTATGAACATTGATTGCTGTATTAAGACTATCAGGCAGCCTAAATTGTGTGACCTCTGTCTTCAGGACTATGAAAGATGCTTGCTTTCATAAGGTTTTTATATGCTTTTTGTTACTCAGTGAATACCAAAGATCTTCATTTAAGTGAAAGAGAAGACGAACCTGTTATATGTAAATTGGTAGGTAAAAAACAATGGAGAATGTGCATATAGTTATAACATACTTTGCATCACTACCAACGGGGCAAAAGCAAAGGTTTTGCTGCAGTAGCTTTTAACAACCAGGAACAGCTGTGCTACCCCTATTCTGTTTAAGTCTGAGACTCTGCCAATCAGCAATTGTGCTGGGACAGAAGAAAATTTGCACAAAGTCATAGCTGGCAACTCAAATCTCATTGCTAATGAAACTCACAGCAATTCCTCTCCATGTTCTTGTCAGTTAAATAAAAATGTCACTCTCAAACTGACACTATTTGTTATTCTCAACTGCTATCTGTCTGTGCCTCTGCCAGTGCAAATGAAGTGTGAGAACCGTTCCCAGCCCTGTGGGGATGGCAGCAGTGTCAGGACAGACAGCATCAAGACTGTGCATCATTGTCCATGCTGGGCAGGGGCTGATGTGATAATGATGAGATAATGCACAAGAATGGTGGTGGGAGCACTGTGATGGCACCAGCAGGTGGCCAACATGACAGGGAAGCAGAGTGCTCCTTCAGCGCTGTGGTTCCTTTCTCCCTTAGCACTAGGAAACAAGTGCAGCAGTCCACTTCTAACAAATTCAGATCCCAGTAGGAGCCATGGTTCAATTTTGTCTGCCTTTTTTTAGTTTTTCTCTCTTTTCCTTTCTCCTTTCACCTCATGTCCATGGTGTAAGTCATCCCGAATCTCTGCAATGGCAGTTTCTGCCCCACATGCTCTTTGTTCTGCAGTGCTTTATATGCCTTCTGTGCCTCCCTTCACGCGTAATGCCTGTTGAAGATGATGAGAGGTTTGTATACCTAAAAATTGTCACAGATTGTCTTACAGTAAACCAAGCTCTCTGATTACATGTGTACGTGCATTTTCACTACCATCTCTGACTTCACTACTCTCTGACAGATTATCTTCATTCTGATAGTAATCAATTATTCTTCTCCTAGGCAATGAAGGCAGGTCACTGAGTTGCTACAAAACTGTCCTGTGTCAATGAATATGCCTTTATGTTCTCACCACATGTGAGAAGCACCTTGGCATTATAAATTAAAAGGATTAAACTCTGGAAGACTCAGTTCTAACATGCAGAAATCACAGAGAATTACTTGCAAACTATAGGCAAAATTTAATATTAAAGCAATAATGTTTTGTTGCAATTACTGTGAATAGACATTGATATCTTTTCTATAGAGATGTTTTCAACACATCATCTAGAAATTCACACAACTCAATTATGTTCCATGAGCTTTTTCTGGTGTTGATTTCAAAGTAGATCCTTCACAGGTTTCAGAAATTTTGCTTTTGAACTCAAGGGAAAAAAGAACAGTAAAGAGATCTGAAATGAAAAGTGTTTTTTTCTTTTTCTGTGAATCTTTCTTAGAGAAAATTAAAGTGTTTGATAGGATAAAGGGCAACATTTCCAAAATTATCTAAGCATCATTGCAGCCTTAGTTCCATTTTCAAAGTGATGTAAGCACTTCAGAGCCTAAAGGCTCCAACAGGTTGAGATAATATCCTTATTGTAGTCAAAAATTGATAAAGTACTCTAGGTGTCTAATTCACACTGAAGTCTAAGTTCTTTGATGCTCTCATAAGCTCTGCCAGCTACCACTCTGAATCAATTTGAAGTCTCCTGAAAATTGGACACTCAATTTCACCACAATGCAGTGGGATGAAAGTGTTAATGTCACTTCTTAAAATTGGCTTTAAAATCTTAAGCCACATAGGACTTGATTTTTAAAAGCATAAAATCACTGTCAGATGCAGAAATGGGTCAAGATGAATTTTCCCAAAAACCTGAGGACCTCACGAGGTTTATAGAGGGGACACAAAAAAAGGAAAAAGGAAAACAATTTTCTTATCAAATATCTCTCAAATAATAGAATTTTTTACAGATGTTTACTGAATAAAAGAGCAAATAACACATATTCAGGCAAACATCACTCCATCAAAACATTAATATTTTTAGTTGCTATGAAGCTTTGACTTTTAAAGCTGCATAAATGGCTGGACAAACGAGCAGATGTTAGTTGTAGAAGTATATATGGAGTAATTAGTTCCATACAAGACTTAAAAATACACCTCCTAAACCCACACCAAAAATCCTTTGTTATGGTCTTCACGAGAGACACAAAGATCTGTACTTAGGTTCACCCTGTTGTGAGTAGGTCCTGGTTAGCACAACCCTTAACCAGTGAAGGACACTAGTAGCAAACATGTGGCAGAGCAGGAGAACAGGGATTATTGCACTTTGGAAGTACAGAGGGTATCCTAATAAAGTCTTAGGCTATGATTCTGAATGCTGGTATGAGATTGTCTTCCCTCAGTGACTGCTGGCATGGCCCATGGAATAGCTGAGGGACATGATAAGAAACCATCTCACAGACCAACCCTGTGCCCTGTTGGGGCAAGGAGGTGCAAGCCAGAGACCATTGCCAATAAGTAGTTTGGATTTGGCCACCTTGCTTGGTAGGGTTTGCACTATTGACATCATCCAAACTGTGCCACCTGGTTTGAAAGCTGGAGAATTTCTCCGGACCATTGATTTACTGCAACAGGCATGGCTAGAGTACGGCAAAGGATATTGTGTTAGTAGAAGATGTGAGTGGGAGCTTCAACTATGGGGTGCAGCTGTGAGTAAAACACTAGTTTTGCTGCTGGTAAGTTTACTTTTTCCATTAAGATTTAGCCTTTAAAACATTCTGACAGGCTATTTTTTTCCAGGATCAAGAAACTGACAGTCCACAACAATACGAAGTCAGCAAACACTGTTAGAAGTGGTTTGGCTTTGCTTGTCCCTATTTTCATCCATTCCTCTTGATAGCAATGTGATGCTGCACTACTGCATTAGTCCAAGTGCTGTTAGATGCCATAAACAAGCAATGTGACCAAGTCTGTTTTCACAGCCAAAGATTCTAGCACCCAGCACATGTTGCAGAATTCTAGAAGGAGAAAGGTGAAGTAGTGACTATGGAGAAACATGCATTCAGAAAAACTCATGCTACTATGATATTGTTAGAAAATTCTCTGTTTTCAATAAAGTAAGAGCAGAAAGGCGACAGTTCTGGTGATGCTTTGACTGGTTTGCCTTCTATTTGGAAATTCAGTAAAAAAAAATTTTAAACATTGTTACCACATATAGGTGTCCTCTAATAGTATTTCTCTTTGATGTCTTTCTGCTCCTCACTAGCAAACTGATCTGCTACTCAGTTGTAGCAATAGTCAGTATCATCTATGTGGAAAACACAGAGGGCAAAGAGGCCTCAGGTTTACAACCAGTGTAAATCTAGCTCAGTATAATTATCACAATATGAAAACAAATATATTAATGCCAGTGTCTTTCAGAAAAATGTCCAGTGTATGTGCTCTGCATTTTTCCCATTCTGCCTTAAAGAAAATGCAGCCTGGTTTTGGTGGACTCCATGTAATAGTTTGGCACACCCAACTCCCGCTTAGCACAGCACTAATTTCCAGTCATGGTTCGGTGGATCTGGAAACAGAGGAATGATCTATCTAGGGCAGAAGAAGTTGAGCAAGTGGAGCGTCGGATGAGATGTGCAGTTACAACCACTCATTACCCTCCTCACCTTCATCAGCTGAGGAAGGGGTCCCAACAGTGGCTAAGATGTCTTCATAAACTCAAAGATATGTGACACTATCAACTATGCAGACACTTTGGTTTAGTAGATAAAGTTAGGCTAATAGAAGTAACAAAGAGTCTCCAGTTCATATCAAGATAAACGATAAATCTTCCATAATATTTAATCAGGGGCAAAAGTTCATCGGCCTGGGAGTATTTTTGTTGTTCAAAACTCATTAGAGTTTATAGCATTTGTGGTTGGACACAATTTAGCTGAGTGTATGCTTCTACTTAGTCTGTACAGACTACAGAAAACTGGCTAATAAGAACCTCATGTTGGGTATAATCCAAACTATAAAGTTTTTTCCAGTGCAAGATTAAACCTAATTTTTCCCACTGATTAATATGGTGCCAAAATAATTTATGTCATATTCACATGATGGCAAAACTAAAGGGACCTCCACTGGTAATATGTTACTTTCACAGTGTCATTGCTTGATTCAATGGACTCACACATCCTTGGCTTGAAGTTTTTCTTTTCTAGCCTTTATCTGTAACGCTCAGATATATATTTCTGTAACAGAGAAGGTTGCACGATTTCTTTACTCTGTCTAGAAATGTGCTGCAGAGTATTAGGGAGTTGCCAAATCCTCTTCTGTATAGTAACAACACATTTTATAAACAATATCCCTTGGTGATATTAGTAGGTATACTAATGGGGGGCAGTGGCTGGGGAGCAATCAACATAAAGCAAGCTGGGTTGTCCCAGTAATCTGATGTGTGGAAAAAAAGCAATTCTTGATCCCTAACTTTCAGAGTAACTTGGCTGTGAACTAGTGATCTGAACACACCAACCATATGTCTGAGACCTGGAGAAGACAGGAGAACAAGTGTTTGACTTAAATGGCTGATTTCTGCCTTCTAATTGAACATCCCCCCTCTCCTGGTCTTCTCACTCTCTAGTTTTTCCAAGACAGAAAAATGTTTTCCTAAATCCCATAAGGAGCTATCGTTGGATCTCACTATGAGATTCATACAATAAACATTATAATGAAGGATGTTATGGTCCAGTCTCCTTTTAATTTGATGACTCCAATTAGATACATAAGACTTCCATTACCCCTTTTTTTGTCTCCAGAATTTCTGCTATTTTTTTAAATATAATCTTTTCATAACCTTATGAGACTTAATAGCAAAACAGTTTAGGTTTCCTGCCTTGTACAACCATTTCAGAACTCTAATCCTTAGACATTTAAATATCTTCCTGTAATTTTAAGTCTAAATTTATTCAAGACCCTTTATAACCAATTTGCTCTCTTGTATTATGTTGAACTTATAAACCATTTGCATGAACTATGTATATATATATATATAATATCTGAAACAGAGATAGACTTCAGTTCAGCAGGTTATTGATCAGAATAATTTGTAACTCTCCATAGTGCCTTTGATTGATATGTACTTAGAGCCATTCAGGATATCAGTATCTCCACCTGTCTCCAAGATGCTTGTAACTTCTATCAATTGTTTATAAACATTTATATATTATATATCATACGCATACAGTTTATTTGTAAAATAATAAATGTCATTTCACTATAGCCTTCTGTCATATTTCAACTTCTGTAAGTAATGCTAAGTCAACAGGGAAATGTTTTACTTTTTAATCACAATAAATGTGCACATACAGTCAATTTCTTACTATAGTAATAAAACTTCTGGGTGATATTTGAATTCTTGAAAATTTGGATGCTGATGTTAAAAAAACACAAATATGCTTATCCAGAGCAGAGTACTTTCAGCTCTGAGTGGTTTAAAATACTGAAAAAACCCCTACCCGACATTATTCTTTTTCTGCACACATGTAGCATTTGAATGAGTACCTTGAAAACAGTGCAAGATTAGCTTATGTTAAATAGATATTAATATTATGAACTTTGGACATTTTAATTTTGGCATTTATGATTTTTTTTTACTCTTCATGATTTTAATGTTTTCACTTTTAAGATTTTTTTCAGGTACTTCCTTATTCTGAGTAATAAAGTAATAAGACAAACATAGTATCTAGGCACAAATCTCTGTTCCCAAAATGATGAGATATGTAGTGGAAGCATTTATATTTTTCACAGCAAAAAGAAATCATCATGTTATAAAAATACCAGCTTCGGTAGAGCAATATAAAAAATTTAAACAAATGAGTCATTTGGCACTACAAATGGGATAACTTAGAAATTTGAGGATTCAAGTAGAAGAGAGTACCAGATAAGGGATACAACAGTTAAAAGTAAGCAGGGAAATAAGTAAAGAAATACTGCTACTAAAATAAAACAGAAATATTAAACAGCATTTGAGATACCTTGATTAACATAATGTATGACTTTTTTTCTCACAAGAGCACAAGAACCTAGGAACCAGGGTGGGAAAGGGTCACTGTATTTTTAAAGTAATAGTTGCTTAAAAATTATTTGCACGGTTTTCATACCCTTTGGCCACACATTTGCTTGTGTATAAAAAATGTTATTTTCCAGAAGACTGAACTCTATTCTATGTTGCATTAAGATTTCTTCCCTTTGGCCCATCAGTTTGACAATGTGATAAATTCAGCTGTTACACAAATGGCAAACACTGTATGTGATCCTTTTTATTTTTTTTTAAGGAAGATAGAAATTAATAAATCTCTATTTTGTGCCTCAGGTTTATCTTCTGCTCAGTGTAGTGATACATTTTGCATTTTTACATTAGTAATTGTTATTATCCAGAACATGAAATGTGTTAGAGTGACAAGCTGTACAAATACAGATAATACCTACTATTATTAACATGAAATGCTGTACAATGGATATTTCATCTCCATATTGTTTCATTATAGTACATTTGGGTAAGGAAAACATCAGTAAAAAGGATAAGCAAAATTATCTGATTTCTATGTAGCAAGCTACCTTCTGCAATGCTTTTAAGAAGAGGAAGTAAAATGCCAGAAGGTGATTTTGGCAATGAAAACTGTACTAATTGTGTGCCTGGGAGCATTCCTGAGGAGTGGGCAAAAACCCCTGTGCTGGCACAATTGTAACTCTCTCTGGCCTGAGCTGGTGTGGCCCAGCCAGCACCTTCCCAACAGCATGCCAGCGTGGTTTGCCATTAAAATGGTCCAGAGACCATTCCCAGAAAGCAGATTTTGCGCATTTGGGGCTGTGCTGGAGATGAGTGGGCTTTGCTGATGCGGATGCAAACTTCCTGTGCCAGTTCCCCATAGTGCCAGAAACTTTCCAGGACTTGCTTAATTTAACAGCATAGACGTAAGATCCAGATGTGCCTCTCTTACTGTGGTAGCGCCAAAGAGCTTTAATGAAAATGGGGACTGATTTTCTATCTGTTGTCGAGGAACAATAATTGACAGGCCTGTGCAAGAAGACTCGGACAGATTTCCTACCTTACTCCCTGTGATTCAGTTATATCCATAAAATAGGAATTAATGTACCTTATCATTGGGCTACAAAATTATTTTATTATTTGTGGTATCACTGTGATAAACAGCCCAGGAAAGAGATAGTTGATAACACTGCTAAAGTACTATGAGAGCTGTGTTTTCTTGTGACACAGACATGAGCCACACTGAGAGAACAACACAAAATTCTGAATAGATGTTCACTATGTGACCATTGTCTATACTATGGGCTGAAAAAATGTGGACCTCATCAGAAATCAATCAAAGAGTATGTGATTACACAACTATGCAATTAATGCCAGTAACCTGATGCATAAATACAAGGGGTCTAAATGAAGGTTGGCCCAAGAGTCTTACTGCCAGTCTGTCCAAAGAGGGAACATCTGATTTTGAAACCTGAATTTGGTGTGTGCATATGCACGTGTCCTTGAAAAGAAAGAAGGTTTCCAATTTTAACAAATAGTTCTTTTCACAGAAGATGAGGGTTTCTGTAATAATCACATGCCAGTCGATGGTAATTAGGAAAAGTTGATGCTGTGGCAAAGCTTGTTACTTGTCTAGTGCCTTCATTAGAATTGCACAGTGAGTGGGAGTACCAGGCTCTCTGTAGGCTCACAGCTCTCTGAGTACTGGCAAATATGTTCTGTGTTCATTTATTGTTAGCAAATGGCATGAGTGTTGTTCATCAGGTTAAGCACTTTGTTGCAACGTGACGTGTTCTGTTCTTCTGAAGAGATCCAAAGGGAAGGAGCTGCCTTGTCCCCAAACAGGTTTGACAAAGATACTGTTTTCCTAACAGCTGCAAATATATTCCCTTGTATCCAGGAGGATTTCAAATGTTCTTAGGTGTAAGGAAAAATCATGAGGCGAAATATGGATTTATGAAAGAAATGCATTCACAACATAGTGGATATTGTGCAGTTATATAGGTGAACAAAGGAAGCAGAAAAATTGTAGCTATTACCATACAGTAATGAGATAATTAGTTGGAACTATTGTTCCTGGAGTACTAAATGCAGCTTCACTATTGCTATCATAACAAAAACCGAGCTTCGGCTTAAATAATGTCACAATGACATAAATACAGCTTTTTGTGTGTCAGTACTATTGTTGCAAATATTTTTCTCTGTCTCATATCATGACAAAGATGATTAACATTCTAGGTAATATAAAAATAAGTTCTAAGAATACTAGCTTTTAGTTCTCATAAGAAAAGGGTATTTCCTTTTGAAGCAGCAACATAATAAGGTGACTTCACCTTTCTAAAACTTGGAAAGAAATTTGTCCAATGTGTGATGTTTTGCGGTTGCATATATACAATGATCATTATCTTCTTTGCACCTCAAATACAACATACCATAGGGAAAAGGTGTCATAGATGACTGTCTGTATGTGTCAATACACTGGTGAGGCTGCCCCTTGAATCCTGTGTCCAGTTTTGGGCTCCTCACCATAAGATTGGCTATGAGGTGCTGGAACATGTCCAGAGAAGGGCGGCAAAGCTGGTGAAGAGTCTGGAGCACAAGTCCTGTGAGGAGTGGCTCAGGGAGCTGGGTTTGTTTAGTCTGGAGTAAAGGAGGCTTAGGGAAGACCTTGTCACTCTCTATAACTCCCTGAAAGGAGGCTGTAGCCAGGTGAGGGGTGGTCTCTTCTCCCATGTGTCACGTGACAGGACAAGATGAAATGGTCTCAAGTTGTGCCAAGGAAGGTTTAGATTGGCTGTTAGGAAAAATGTATTGACCAAAAAGATTGTCAAGCATTGGAACAGGCTGCTCAGGGAAGTGGATGAGTCACCATCCTTGGAAGTACTTAAAAGACACTGGCACTTGGGGATATGGCACTTGGGGATATGGTTTAGTGGTGGACCAAGTACTGCTGGGTTAACAATGGATTCAATGATATTGAGGGTCTTTTCCAGCCTAGATGATTCTATGATTCTAGAATAATCTCATGGGTGCTGGCTTGGCACTTACCAGCAAGTACAGCAACAGGAGTGCTTACTGTAGACTGTAAATATTTTCCCATGCTCAGATACTGGCAGTTAGCAGTGGGAGGCCTATGATTTGAGAAGTCAAAACTGAGTGCAGTGCTAGGATCAAATGACTGAGGCATGGCATGGAATAATATCATTGGAGCAGGCTGTCTTCAGGGGCATATACTCTCCTCATTAAAGACCGATCTGAAACACATTGAAAGCAATAGAAAAAAACTTATGATAAGCTTGAAAATCCCCTAATATCAAGTATAAATGGTAAAAGACATTAGTCTCTAGACAATGATGTTGAGATGTTTCTAGGAAGCATCTCTCTCACTCGATGGTCCCTTTTGTGAACTGAGTTGAAAAATAGAGCTTGTAGTAGACCCATAGATACAATGGGTCTCATAACAGTCTCATTGCAGTCAGGCTGTGCTTCACCATCTTTAAGCAAATATTAAATTATTGCAGTATGGCCTAAACTTTTAGTATTTTTATATCATATTTTCAGCAGGACTGTCAGCTTCAGAATTTGTATCAAGGCAAGGTGAAAAGTGTGAATATCAGTTTTGTCTTAACTACCCTTTTGGCTTTGTACTGCTCCAGGAAGCACAAAGGCAGTGCTTGGGGAATGGATGAGAAGACAGAATTCTCAGTACTCATGTCTTTTGTAGATTGCCCATCCTAACTCATAGAAGCATTTTGGTTAATTTTGGTCTCAAAAATCAAATTTTTCTGTGTTTCAAGTGTATGTTTCAGTAACATCTCAGTTGGAGCCTGCTCTAGCTGTGTTATTCCAGCTTGATAGCTGTTAATGGGGATGGGGAATTGCACCCAGGAATGTGGTATTTTCACTGAATTCCAACTCCATTTTGTATAACTTTCCAGCTGCAGTAAACCCATCAAATTGTACCCTAAGAAGTACTGCTCATTGAAGAATGCTTATGCATTTAGAAAATGGTTTATTCTTTTACACTTTTTCAGCCATAGTGTTTAATGTTACATAATAAGTTTTCTAGTAAAACAGACTAGATCATACCTTGAAAATCCCAAATGCTTTGTTTGAACCTTGGTTTAATGTCACCTGACTGTAAGATAAAGAACTGATTTTAAATTCTGAGCAAATATTCACGACAACTTATTTTAGAATTCAGACTTTTTTAGCAGTCCATACCCATTGATAACATCTTTTTTTTTTTAACTTTTTTCTTCTAAATCTTAATTTCTATTCTTCAAAATCTAGATAGACCTCTTTGACAAACTGTCCTTTAGTATATTCTCATGTATAAGCTTATATTGTCCTGACAGTGAATTTTCTTTTGCCTTTTCAATCTCAGCCTAGAACAAAAGGCATGTATTTTCTGTAGTAGTTCATTAACTAACTTCAAATATTTCATTAATTGACAGCTTAAAAGGTGAATTTTTATAGAGTACGTGATTTAGTGTTATCAGAATACTCTGAGTACAGGTGATGCTCTGCAGAGAAGATTGTCAGAATTATTATTTGTTACAATTCTTGTTAGGATTTTCATTATGGTAGTAAACAAGAATAAGGCTGATTATGACTGCAGTAAAAACAGCTTTGCAGTTCATAGATACAAATAAGTTGTAGTGAGTAGAGCTTTTATGAAAAAAAAACAGAACCAGCAAAAGTATCTTAGCCCATTTATTTCCTAATATGAGATGAAAAAAAAAAAAAAAAGTCCAGACACTTGAGAATTGGAATATTGAGTTTAATTCTGGCCATCCCATCATAGACATTAGTTATCTCTTTAATACTTACACATATTTCTTATGAGAGAACAGCTTAGACATTGATTTAGAGCAGGACTTCATTTTCATTAAACGGTCACATCTGTGCTTTGGCTGGAAGCGAATATGCAATCACTGAAAAATTATGCAAACAAACATTACTCGTGTGTTTAAATTCCAGTGAGAGTGTTTAGCTGACCTCTGTTCCAATTTGACTCGCTCCCATTTTTATTCTGGAGTCATGTTTTACACCAAAAAAAATCCACTTGATTGAAAACTAATGCTTTCCAGTTGTAGGTTTCACACAACTAATGATATTCTTATTCAAAAATTCAAATGTATCAGGTTGTCATTAATTTCTAGGAAACAGACAGAATTACCCATAGTGTAATCCCTCTTGCGTAAGTTAAGTTTCATTTTGATGCTTGAAAATACAATGTACATACAGTGTCACTTGCAAAAATATTAACAAGATAACCTTGCCATTTAAGGTAGGTTCAAAGGAAACTAATGTTTACCATAGCAAGTAAATATTAGTAAATACTTAGTACAGTAGCACTGTTGTCACAGTAAGATAGTACTACAGTAATGTTTACTATATTAAGTAAATATTAAGTGAAGGAATCATCTAAATTTAATTTTATTGATCTGTCTGTGACTGGTGTTTTCCACTATACTTTTAGCAGTAGCAGCATGAAAATACCGAACTGGGGAAAAGAAATCTCATTCTTATTTGAGGAAAATGTACGATTTACATAGTAGATTGTCTCTGTTACTAATGTAATACCCAATTTGTATTCAACTGTTACAACAATAAACATGCACCCTATCAGGATAAGCCCACTGATGTCATCACATATGGCACATGTCACATATGTCACATATAGCCCTTCTCCTGCTACAGTTTACTCAGTAGTTCAGCTATATTTAGCTATGTACTTATTAAAGTGAAATTAAAATTAACTGTTTTGCTGGTGCCTTACTTTCTGAAGCTTGGTGGCAATATGGTGGTGTTTTCTCAAAATGTCACCAAGGTGCCAGGTGGTGCCAGGGAGATACAGGTACAGTAACTCCAAGTCAAGCACATCAATCTCAACCCATACTTCTTATTTGAAACGTGCTTCATGACTGTTTTCACCCCAGGGGTTTGAGGAACATGTAAATTAAATAGTTATTCTCCAGCTGTGGACCTACTTTCCTCATAACACAACTGTAGCAAATTTAGTCTAGACAAATGGAAAAATAGTCACTGTAAACTGAAGTGAAAATAGTGAAACATTATTCTGTCCTTTGTAGGTTTTTAATCAGGTTGGAACACAATCAGCTTTTACTTTCTCATATAGCATGGTATCTTCATTATTCCTAAACAAAAAAAAAAAAAAAAAAAAAAAAAAAAGGAAAATGATCACATAACATAAAACATTTTCACTGTATCTGGAGGTGCCAGAGGAGAAAATAACTTGTAATACTGTTCCACTGTGCTTTGAAGGTTGTTGGCATGGAAAGCTGAGTTTATCAGTGTAAGAGTTCAATTTGAAAGATGGGTAGTTCAAGTATAGAAATGCTTTTTAGTGTAATGGGAGTGACTAGAGACACAAGCTAGGCAGGGCATGCTATCAGGAACTGAAATAACTGAAGATATCCTAGGCTAACCTGGTGGAAGTGCCAGACTTGCCTGATTAAATGCTTTCCCCCATCCTTTCAAAAATAACAGTGTGCGCAGCCATAGAAGCAATGAGGATATAATTATTAAAACATTAATTTTAAATAATCAGCTACAATGTTATGTTTAATGATGCCCTACAAATGCATTTAGGTCAGCATCATTCTTGTGTTCAAATATCATATAAATATATTGAATGATAAAATCTCTGTTGGGACAAATTTTCACACCTAAAGGTCACTCAGAGGCTGGGGTGATGGTCTGCTGATGGTTTTCTTTTGTTGACACAATGGTTGAAGAAGCCTATCCTTTGCAATATTACAATCTGTTCAGAATAAGGGGAAAAGAATGTTTTAGCCCTGTGTAGCCTCTAAGGACTTATTAAACTCTTAAACACAGCTTGTAAAGCTCCTGCTCCAACTCCCACTGAAGTTAGTGACAAGTTTTTCTACTGGCTTTTGTGGCAGCCCATTATACTACTGCAGCTGTCAAAACAACTAAAAATCAGTCACAAGATCAGCCAGCACACAAGTATATATTAATTTTAGCAGAAATTATACTTTGGGCAGCTCAGAAAAGAAACAAAATTGACCTCATTGTTTCTGAATATATGTGTCTCCCACCATGTTGTGCTGCAGAGGAAGTGAGAGCTGTCAGGACTCTGTTTTGAGCATTTAGGCATGTGAATTGGCACTAAAAATGTTAAACTAAAAAAAATAATAAAAAATGTTATAGAGTCAGTAATTTGAACTCTGTTTTTGTCCTCAAAAATAAATAAGGGCCCAGTACATTTTTGAATGGTCTCATAGGAGGTAACAATTCCAGTTAGAATTGGTAAAGAACTAAATAACTAAAAGTTGCTCTCACAGTTAAGGATAGGCCCAATACTAGGTATGGTTACCTAAGTGTAATTACTGCTTATTCTGTATATTGTTACAAGAGATATTAACCTCTACTCTGTAAGGTGGTCTTTGCAAGGCAAGTGTGCTTGTGCCCAAACTTAACAGACATTTCACTGATTTCATTGGGGTGCTAATGTACTTTGTGAAGTGAACCAAAAAAGCAACTGATTTTTGCCTTTCACAGTTAGATCACCATACACATACAATTTTTTTTTTTTTTTGCTACTGATGTAAGAGTAAAAAATAATCTATAAGCTTGAGAGCAGTATTACTTTTAACGTAATTTTCCTGGAAGGGCTAGGTGTCAATAAAGGAAAACGTACAAACATTAAAAAAGAAAACAAGCTCTATTCTTGTTTCCTTCCATTCCCAATGGCTTCCTGCAATCAAGTTCCTGCTGCCACTGTTCAGTGAGCTACTTAAACCTATACTTAAGGCAAATCTGTAGTGTCATGGGACTTTTAAAGCAGATGAAGATGAAGACATGCTTCTGCAAAAAAAAAAAAAAAGACATTCTAGGACAGTCCTGCCACCATCTCTATACTTCCAACCCCTCTCTTTCCCATATGCCAACCATAGCATGCTGTATCTTTTGTTCCACTGCCATGTTTGGGACAAAGGGATGAAAAAAACAAGAAACTCCTTAAGGCAGCTTTGCAGCCAAAACCAGTGTATCAGGGACTGCAGTCTTTCATGTTTTATGTACATTTAGTGTTCATACCAAGATGCTTGTTATTAATCCAGAGAATTCAAGAGCACATCCTAAAAAGAATGAAGACATTAAATCTGCAGTCTAGGAAATCAGGATCAGTACACAGTCACTGCCGTGCCAAATCGGAAGGCTCACTTTGAGTAAAGTAATATTTGCAATGAAGTTCCTCAGCGTGTTCCAATGTTACAAAGTTTTTAAACAAATCTGAGCATGATATTCAGCAGTTGAAATTTGGCAACTTCCATAGAAAACCTAACTGGTTTAAAATGGATTTTAACAGAATATTTTTCTTTTTTTTTTTTTTTTTTACTTTGCTCTAGTACTCTGGAAAAATAGAAAATCATAGCAAATTTCCTTGCTGTGCTGTTCACAGCATTGGGGTAGGGAGCTTGCTCCTGTGACCATCTGTGGGTGCAGAGCAGAGCCTTGCTGTCTATGCCCATGTCACACTACCAGGTTGTACCCCTTTGAGTGGCTTAAGCAAAGGGACAGATCACTTGAGGGTCTCCATTAGGTTAAGGAAGGAGGCTAGTAGCAAGTCATTCGAACAAGTCAGCAAGAGTTGCAGAGAGAAAGCATTAGAGAACTATACAGATCACACACAAACTAATTAGATGAAGTCTTGAGGGTTTTCCTTTGGATCTAAAATTTTATATTGCAACTGTACTTTTTTATCCAAAGCCTTTGATACTGCCTCCCACAACATTCTCCTGGAGAAACTGGCAGCCTACAGCTTGGACAGGTGCACTCTTTGCTGGCTTAAAAACTGGCTGGATGGCCGGTCTCAGAGAGTGGTGGTGAATGGTGTTAAATCCAGTTGGTGGCCTGCCACTAGTGTAGTTCCCAAGGCTTGGTATTACGTCCAGTCCTATTTAATGTCTTTACTGGTAATCTGGATGAAGGCGTCAAGTGGTACCCGCAGTAAATTTATTGACGACACCAAGCTAAATGGGAGTGTTGATCTGCTGGAGGGTAGGAAGGCTCTGTAGAGGGATCTGGACAGGCTGGATTGATGGGCCAAGACCAAAGGTATGAGGTTCAATAAGGCTGAGTGACAGGTTCTACACATCGGCCACAACAACCCCAGACAGCACTACAGTCTGGGGGAGGAGTGGCTGGAAAGTAACCCAGCAGAAAAAGACCTGGGAGTGTTGGTCAACAGTGGCTGAACATGAGTCAGCAGTGTGCCCAGATGGCCAAGAAGGCCAGTGGCATCCTGGACTGTATCAGGAACAGTGTGGCCAGCAGGACCAGGGAAGTGATTGTCCCCTTGTATTCAGCACTGGTGAGACCACACCTTGAGTGCTGTGTCCCTTTCTGTGCCCCTCAGTTCAGGAAGAACATTGAGGTACTGGAGCAGGTCCAGAGAAGGGCAATGAAGCTGGTGAAGGGTCCAGAGGGTAAGTCTTAGGGAGAGTGGCCAAGAGCAGCTGGGGTTGTTTAGCATGGAGAAAAGGAGGCTCAGGGGAGACCACTGCAACTACATGAAAGGAGGTTGTAGCCAGGTGGGGGTCGGCCTCATCTCACAGGTAACTGGCAATAGGACAAGAGGACACAGCCTTGAGCTGCACCAGGGGAGGTTCAAGCTAGGAATCAGAGGAATATAGGGTTGTTAAACATTGGAATGGACTACCCAGGGAGGTGGTGGAATCACCATTCCTGGAAGCGTTCAAGCAATGACTGGAAGTGGCACTTAGTGCCTTGTCTGGTTGACAAGGTGGTGATCAGTCAAAGGCTGGTCTTGATGATCTCAGAGGTCTTTTCCAAACTAAAGGATTCTGTGATTTTGTGATGCTATTCCACTTAAGTACCTAAATTCTACAGCAAAACTGCCTAAAGTCCTTAATAATGGGGTAACAGAAATGTTAATGCTTAGCTGAATTTGAAACATTGAAAGCAAATAGTTCTTTTTTGCTTTTTGCCTTTTTTTTTTTCAAGCACATATTGCTGCAGAGCACTGATCTATTAGTATTATTAGCATGAGTACTTAAGTCATGAGCATAAAATAGAAAACTGAATGGAATGTAAAATTCCCATGAGTACCATTATGGAGAATAAAGTATGCTGTAGATTATCTGCTAAAATGCATCTTTTAAACCAGGGAATGTAGTACACAAATTAGCCATATATCTTAAAGATAATGGATCTTAATATGTTTACATTTTAACTAAACCACATTTCTGTATCAAGATTGTTATGAATTTAACCTTGATGTTACTGGTTAGTCATCAAGAGTTTGAAACAGAACATGTCTGAAAGGGCTTTTTAGACAGAGCAAGATTCGGAAAACTGGCATTTGTTGTCGAGAAGCAAATGGTCCTACACAGCAAATGGCTAAGCATGTGAGTGATAGACTCTGCACACTAGATAGGGTCTTCAGTGGGAAAAGTTTACTCAAGGCTATTTTTTACTAATTTAATTATCAAGAACTCATCACCATACTCCTATTATCCAATATTTCACAAATCTACACCCATTTTGAACAAAGATGGAGTGGATTTTCTCTGTGAGAACTATGAGAGCACTATATTAGCAGCTAATCTATATTAGCCAACTTCTCTGGGAGAGAAGAAAAAGCCTTTAAATGGATTTCTAGTGTGTCACTTCCTTCACATGTGCCCGTTGCTGAATTTACTGGGAACTCAGTACCTCTTCCTGTTTTAGAATACCCCCTTCCAGGTGTTGTCCCAAAACAGGTAGTCTGCAATCCCTGACCCATGGCAATCTGATGATTTACCCATGGAGTGCAAGGATCAAGCAATTCTGAAGAAGGAATCTACATTTCATTTGAAACAGGTAATTTAACTCTAGTCAGATAATGAATTAATTTGGAGTATATTTTTTTTCCAATGTTCATACTGGCAGCAGTCTTCCTGCAACTCTTAAAGATCCTATGACAATTGGCAAGGTGCTCTGGGTTTTCTCACCAGACAGAAATTGGTACCTGAGAGTAAATGTTTTTTTCTTCTTATGTTTGTTTTGGTAGTGTCTGTCTCTTAGCAGCCGCAGTTGCAACCTGAACTCATGCCTTATTTCAAGAGTGTTGGCCTTGCTTTCTCTGGTTGCCTGGTACAGCAGATTTCCTTGGTGAGCTGATATATGCAAATGGATGCATTTGGATGCAAGTACAAATTTTTCCTTCAGTTGCAAGCAGTGAACTGTGGTCTTCCAATGAGAGGAAAATCTTCTGTAATGAGAAAGTGGTTTTAATTTTACTTAACCCTATTTCTTTTCTTATTCTTGTGGTTTTGTTTTATTTTAAGGTAAGATAAGGCTTTAATTTTACTTAACTCTATTTTACTTTAAATTTTTAATTTTACTTTATTTCTTTCCTTATTCTTTTTGCTTTATTTTACTTTAAGGTAAGACAAGGCTTTAATAAGACTGGATAGATCAAAACAGTAATCAGCTGTTCCAGAAAACACCCTTTGTGGCTCTGATGTATAAGAAAAAGTAATTATCTGACAACTGACACTGTATGTGCGCTTCTAATATCCACTAAAACCAAAGTTTTAACTTTGGAACAAAGCCAAAAAGTTGTCTCAAAAATACTTGAAATCCTGGAAATAGCATTCATTTCTGATCATTCTAAATGAAAGCATATTATTTGACAATTTACTTTTTAAGCTGTTTTGTGTAATGCCGTATTTTATCTCTTTAATATATAATACCAGTTAGCAGCATTATGTAATGTTCCCTGTTAATATCCAGCCTTTTTGCCCAATTATAGTGTAATTTATTCAAACCCTGGCATGTACCACTTTGGCAAGGCTGCCTGTGTTGCAGCTGTTGCTGTTTTCTCCATACTACAATCTCTACAAATACTTTTTTTTTTTTCCTATTATCATGCATTGGTTTTCAGAACTTTGAAATAGTAGTGCTGTGAAGTGCATGAGAAATTCAGAGTATAGCTTTGAGCTTCATGTAAATATGTAAGTCTACATTTAGGGACTAGAAGTGAGAATAGCAGCCACACCAGCTGAGGAGTCTGCTTGGCCTGTAAAATGCTGCTTTGTCTTGATCAGGACTCTCCAGGTTGGCTTCTGTTTTGCCTGAAAATGGCATCCAACTGGGGATTAGCAACTGGAGATAAGCAATATACTGCTAGTAGGAACTTTAAAAGCTTTCATCAGTGTAAGCAACACTATGAAACACTTGGCTGCATTTTAAGTGGAGCACTTTTCTTGTAAAAGGCATTTGGAGAACAGTCCTTTGTTACTGTTTTTATAAAAATGGCTGAAAGCAATAGTTTTTAAAATAAGCGATAATTTTTTTCTAACCTAAAAGTCTCAGAGATGTCCTATAAATAAATACCTTTCTAAAATTAAATATATGCACTTTGGGGCGGGTTTGTTTTTTGTATTTTTTTAAAACATGCATATGTACATGTTTATTTGTAAATATTAAGATAGTATCTGGAAGCCCATTGAAAGGGTATCTGGAAGCCCATTGAAAGGAGCTCTTTACAGTTTTCATATGAATAAGAAACCAGAAGACAGGATATGACTTTTCATGTTCAGACCTCTTAGCAAAGAAACTTCCATGGAAGAAAAGGTAGATCCTAAAACTGATGCCAAGAGCCAGATCAGACCCCAGGCTGTTCATTCAGAAGAACTTTTAAAAGCTCAACTCTCTATTTTCTGAATTAATATCAGCAAAGCTGATGTTAGTGGTCTGGTAAGATGGTGAAATACAGTATCAACTTTGTGTGATAGCAAAGAAGAGCACATAATTCCCCACTGAATTGCAGAGCTGAAATCAGTTTAAGAACACGAAGCATGTTAGCCTGCAGAAACAAGCAAATCCATGGCAAACAAATCAGCCACTGTCCTTTTCTGCTTAAATCATCCTTCACGAAGGAAAGGTTACACATAAATCTTTTTTTTATTATTATTTTCTTAAAAAAAAAAAAAAAAGCATTATCAAATCAGTAGAACCTTATTTTGTAACTTAACCCTTCAGAGAGTGCTTCTGAAGCTGGTGTGTATTTTTCAGGAAGCTGCTGTCTTGTCTTATAATTATTGCTCATTTACACTCCTATTCCTGTCATTAAGACACATTAGACTTCCAGACCAAATTACTGTACATCTGTATCCCTTCAGAAGGTGAAAGATGAATACTAGTTTTTTTCTTACATTGTAGCTATTGGTTATCACTTTAAAAATGAAACAAAAGACATGCACTGAAAAATTGATGACACACATAAACTTAAATTAAAATACCTATAATTGTGATTAAATATGTATCTAGCCTTAGGTAAACTAACTGAACTCATATTAAGCCATTATCCAATTTTTTATTCAAGAGAAAACATTGTGATGAATTTATTTTTTTGCCAAAATAATATATACTTTCATAAACATATACTTTGTAACCAGTATAATACTCACCATATGGTACTGTTCCATGAGTACTTTTACGAAGATTAAATTATTAGGAACTCCAGATCATCTAGTTCCAACCCCCCTGCCAAGGGCAGCGACACCTTCCACTAGGTTGCTCAGGGCCTCTTCTAACCTGGTCTTGAACACTTCCAGGGATGGGGCATCCATAATTTCCATGGTCAGCCTGTTCCAGTGCCTTGCCATCTTCACAGTCAAGAATTCCTTCCTAATATCTAATCTAAATTTACCCTCTTTCAGTTTGAAACCATTCTTGCT
>JAWWLV010000121.1:84565425-84595538 GCA_035041135.1 Platyrinchus mystaceus | reverse complement strand
ATCTTGGTCCTGACAGAATGGGAATTTCATGGTCAGTGAATCAGAGGAGTTTACATTGTACCCAGAACAAATTCACTCTCAGGATTCAGTCTGTTTGAAAGTTAAGTGACGGAGAGGAAGGTTTGAAGTCTCATTATTTCAGTAAACTGCAAATAAACCTGCATGATCAGATACTTGGAAAGCCAAAAGAGTTTGGCTGGAAGAATAAAGCAAAAAACAAGCCATGCAACTGAGAGGGTAAGTTCAAGGAAAGGACAGACACCTGTTAAAGTTCATTCTGCTACCTGGTAATAATCCTCTAATCTTTTACAAATATTTTTAAGCTTTAATGGTACCTAACCAGCCATTTGTCACTAGACCAGATTCAGAAACTATAGACACAGTTGCAGGCAAAATTCATTCTTTTCTAACTCTGGCCTATTCTCTTGTTTTGTTTTGTTTTGGGTTTTGTTTGTTTCTTTGTTAAACAGAAACACAAATAAATACACTTTTTCTGCTTTTACTTGGAATTATCTACCTCTGCTGAAGTGGCCCTACTTTTTTTTTCACCCAATAGACCATTCTTGCCATTGTTTTCTTTGTTTGCTTTGAAGTCTGGAGTTGTTAACAAGGATGTCCATACAATGCAAAATCAGGTGAAACTGAAAACCACAGAAGCATTTTTGTGGAAGTCCTTGCTCTGAAGTGTTGCAGAACACTGTGAAGCAAGAACTGTTTTTTTTCATCTGGAGAAGCTATTCACAGAGATAATTTTAGTGTTATGCAAAGCTCTAAAGTTTTATTTCCCTTTTATGGATCAAGGTAGTACTACTGTCAATAATCATGGTTGATAAGCCAAATTTAAAAGCCTGTATTTAATCTTTGCTACTTAGATGGCTTGTTTTGTCAGCTAATGCAAAGCCCCCAAAAACTAAAAATTAATTTGACTGATTAATACTTAATTTCACCTCCTCCCACCCCAAAGAAGAACTACAAAATAACTCTTAGAATCCATCTTTCTCACAAAAGTATTAAACATAAGCACCTTTCATAAGAATACCTGCTCTTTCTGAAACTGGCTTTTGCCTCCTCTGGGAGCAGGAAGTCTCCTAACAACCATGTATGCCCTCCTGAGACTTCCCCAGTGCTTCCTGACCTCAGGCATTCCAGCAGCCCAATCACCATCTAATGAGAATCAGGAAAACACTGCTAATTGATTTAATGAAGGATGTTGATTTACTTCAGATGAGAATCTGCTTCAATAAATTTAGCGCCACTTGAAAAAGTAAAGATGTCAGATCATGTATTAGTTTTCTGATCTGAGATATGTATTTTAAGCATTTTTCTCCCCTCCTTTGACATCCTGGCTGCATGGGATTACTTCTGTGTTCTATAAATTGCTTTGTCTTTGAAAGGTAGATGGGAATGGTTAGTCATCTCTGTGATTTATGTGGTTTGATATTAGTACGTTAGTTTTGTCCTCCATAGATGGGTCATGCAGTATCTCAGTGCAAATCCCTCATTTTATAAGTTCAGGCTGTTCCAGTCAGATCTCAAAAACATTCTCAGAGAGTAGGGATGTGTGGTGGTTACATAGCTGTCGCAATTGTGGCCTTCTCATGCTTAGGCATCCTAGGAATGTAGAAGCCCATGACCCAGGGAGGCCATGTTCTGGTCTTAGATGAGATCTTGGGAAACATTTATGTATTCTTTCCATGCATGTGTTGGATTTTATCTTTGAGTATTCTCCAAGAATATTTGCCACTGTTATGTCTTATCACGAACACCTTTCCGTATGTTGTTTCTGAAGATGTCTCTGAAGGTGGGACGTCACTTGCTGCTGCTGAGGGCTGCTGGGGCACTTGGGCTGTAGTTGTCAGAGTGGGCAGCAGCATTATCACTGTCTGTGCTTTGGCACTTGCCGTGTGGTATGTGCATTCATATCACTTTCCCTATACCCTTTGCTGAATCCCACAGCACTGGCAGACTGCTACTGACAAATCCTAATTCCTTCTGCCCCATGTTCCAAATCTGCTGCACAAAAGGCAACTCTGATCTAACAGCCATGTGGCTGTGACTGGGCACGTGGATCTCACCAAGAGGCACCATATCTTTCTGAAGGTGCTACACCTGTCCTACATGTAGTTTGTGAATGGGGGCTAACCTGTGCTGTGGCCATTCAGACTATTAGCAGAGGTGCCCAAATCTGGCTGAGGGTATAGTCAGCCATAAGGGAAGGGGTAAACACACACAAAGGTGAGGCAGAAATTCACAAAAAGTTGCCTTTAAAATCTAAAGTTTGGTGGAATATAGTTTTTGATTTGGGATTTCTCCTTTCTCATGTTTCTAGCTCTGCCATTGGTCTGCTGAAGTGCTTCTTTAAAAGCTCTCCTTTCTCCTGGGTGCTGGCTCTTACATTAAGTAAAATGATGCTCTGCAGTATAGTGACAGTCCCTTTGGTCTTTCCTAATGGAAAAGCCCTACTTAAGATTTTTACCTTTTTTTTTTCTTTTACAGAGCAAAATCTGCTGAATATATTGCCTAATTTATTAATTTAGCTTTTTGTGACAAAGATAATTAAGTTCATAGTTTGCCTCCTGAGTAAATCCTTTCTTTTTAGTTTGTATTGTAATTGATGTAGTAAAATTGGTGTCAGTTCAAAAAAGCTATATTTATTTTGATTTTAATTTAAATAAACGCGAGAATAAAGTTAGGCTGAAAAGATGAGCTGTGCAATTTGGGATTATGTGACCTGCTATTTTAACATCTACTCCATAATTTTCTTCTTGATCTAGCTCTGCCATATACTTCCAAATAAAGTGAGAATACTATAATGGACAGTAAAATACTGCCTGGAAATTGAGAATATATCTGTTAAACTTGAGTCAGGTAGCAGTTAGCTTATACTCTGACCAGTGGAATTCTTTCACAGAAGCTTTTTTCCTCTCTAAATATGAGTATTCTTAGGGAATTCATGTGAATTCTGCCATCCTAAATTTAATTCCCACTGGTTTAAGAATATAGGACTGTTTAGGCTCACTGGTGTCCTTGAGCCATTTCTCAGCTATTGGAGACACCATGGCCATATAGCTAAGAAAAAGAGGATTGACAGTGAATATTTGCAAGAAGTGAATTTCACAGATCAGGTGAGAGTATGTTGCAGTTGTATGACTGACCTGAAATATCATACTCCATACAGTTTAACCCTTAATGCATTCTGAATGCCTAAAGCTGTGCAGCTTTTTGAAAATGGCATCATATTATCTGAGTGCCTGGAAAGCTGGGGGTCACTGCAGTGTGTTCACAGAGCCTAACCTAGGGTTGATATATGC
Organism: Platyrinchus mystaceus; assembly: GCA_035041135.1. NCBI lineage: Eukaryota > Metazoa > Chordata > Aves > Passeriformes > Tyrannidae > Platyrinchus > Platyrinchus mystaceus. Next base: position 84,592,227 of record JAWWLV010000121.1, on the reverse strand, counting down.
ATTTATTTTCATAAAATAGCCACTCCATGGCCATCCTGTTGCCTTCATTAAGAGACATTTTCAACTATTACCCTTGTGCAGATTCGGGCTCAGATAGGATCTGTACTATGACTGCAGATTTTCAGTGAGCTGTCTGCCAGCAGGTGAAAAACATTTGCATTATTGAAGAGAATTACCTCTTCTGAGAGACTGTTTCAAAGTCCATAATATAGCAGTGGAGCCTGCTTACAGCAATAGGCTTTCGTTTTTATTTGCCCCTCAGTAACACCATCAGGAGCCCAAGGGATATGAGACACTCCAGTGCTTCCCAGTGCCCTAGGCACCCTCCTGCCCACATTCCTCTCACCAGTGGCTCTTATGGCACTGAGTAGTTTCCCCACTCTGGGATCTCTTGCTCCTGCCAGCTCTGAGCTCATGGTCCAGCAGGTATAGACTGGTTGAGATAACAAGAGAACGAGCCTTACTCCATTCCCTTCCTGCCTGCACCACCTGGAGCAACATGTTTTCGTAACTTTTGTGATAATATTATTACACTGTATATCCTTTACACTTTGACCTTCTCAGACATGTAATTTAAGTTATCACAAGAGAAGACACAATATGAATCAATGGCAAGGGAAGTATGTGTAAGCTGCTGGCTAAATGAGGACTTTTATAATATACTTGAGCACTCTGCTGCATTGATATCTGCTGCAAATTATGACTGTTTATGCTGAACAATTGCTGTAAAAAGAAAGGTCTATCAAGAAAAATAATAACTATAATATTTCTGTTTGTCATAGGGACTTTAGCTTTACAAATGTACTTTTATTAATATTTGGCTTTTTAATCTTTAAAATTAGATGTATTCTGATAATATTTTAAGTTTTCCTTAAAACGAACATAATCTGTCCCCTTTCTGAATGTTATTTTATATTTTCATTACATAATCATTTGCTGAAATGGTAATACTACATGGATGAAAACTTGTCAAAGTACTGATAGATGTTAATAGGATGCTGTCTGCTTGCTGAGGATAAAGATTGTGTAGGATTGCAATTCACACTGTGCATATAGTTTGGGGTCCAACTTTATGTTGTCACTTAGAATTGGATTTATTTGTTGATTGGGAGTTTTGTGTAAAAAGAATGAAGTAATATGGTTTTTTCCCTTCCTTTTTTACCTTTTCAATGCAGTCAGAACTATTCCTTTACAGTCTTCATCAGGTGAACTGTTATAACGTTCTTGATGGGTTTTTTTAAATCTACACAAAATCCATTTTCAATTTCTTTATTTTGTCTTCATAGAATCAACATATGGATTTTACATTGTACACCAGAGTACCTGCATTTTATATGAAAAAATAAATACGTGTCTGTTGGGATTCACAATTTCAATTCATTGAACAATTTGCTAACAAATGATAGAGTTCAACCTGAAGGTTAGCACAGTGTTCTCTTCTTTATTAGAAGACAGCTAATAAAAAAGAGATAAAATATATTAAAACTACTGTTTATGTAAATCTAACTGATGGTCAATTTTGAAATATTGATTTTACCCAAAAAGGCTGTGCAAATAGAAAGGTCACATTCTGCCCTGGATATGTTTGTGATACTCCCACTGACAAAAGTGGGAGTTCTGCACATTGCACATGGGACAGAGGCTGGCCCTTGATCTTTAAATCATTAATACTTAAAAATTAAAAAGAAGGAAAAAAAAAGGCAGTGTTCCAAATTCTGAGTTTATTACTGCAAGTTTGAATTAAGTTAAACCTTCAGTGTGCATCACTATCACTTGATTTGAGGGAGAATTTCACAAAATACTTGCTAGCTGATGCAGTGTTGCTGCTGGATGCTGAGCATTCAATCTATCAGCTTCTGCGATAACGTTCAGTTATCAGGAATAAACTTAGATAATTGACTTGTTTGAGTGACTTGAGACAAATTCTAAATTCTGCTTTAAAAATTAGACACTGAATCTAAGACTCACTGCTACTAAATGCCAAAGTCATCCTTTAGTCCAGCTTAGACTGCTAAGCAATATGTCATTTTAAGTGTTTACTCCTCATTTTAAGCATTTTGAGGATCCTTATTTACAAATGCTGTTCAATGCAACAGACAATACTTCTGCCACAGGACTTCCATTGTATTTTCTGTTGGTTTTAGGTAATATCTTGTGTGACTTTTCATAGAAGACCATTAAGGTTTCTGGATGTTTAACACTTTAGAAGACTGTTAGTTATATTTTTAATGGAGTACAACTAGTTTTAATTGACTGTTATTGATCTTTGTGGATCCTGAGGAACTGTGCCTCTCCCAAACTTCCAGCTAAACATATAGTGAACCTATCAGGTTAGAAAGTCACAATCATTATAAATGAAGCAAAACTAGCCAAGTGATTTTTCACTTTGCAAGCTTAAGCTAGAACAGAATATTGCAACACTTACTGGCTTAAGTATTTTTAAAAAATTTGGGATGGGGTTTAATAGACTTTAATATGAGGCAAAGGGCTATATTTTACAGCCATAAACAGATAAAAGTGTGCATTTTTGCCTGTAGGGCATTGCATTGGGGGTTTGACTAGATGACTTTTAAAGGTCCCTTGCAACCCAAACTATTCTATGATTGTATGACATGTGGAACTGAAAAGCTGAAAGGAAGGTTTAACAGTCTAATCTGAAGAAACCAACTGTATTAATGCTTCTGATAAGGTGTACAGGAGTTAACTCCAGTTGTTTATGGTGCATCTCTGTTCCTTAAAGGATGAAATCCACACTCCATTTGGAGATTTGCCGTTGATTTGGGTAAAACCAGAAATTTACCAACTGCTTTAAAGCCCATAGCTATTAACCCTAGACTTTCTGTCTGACCAAAAAAGCAACTGCTGTTATTAATTTCAGTGGTATCTGCCTTTTGTGAGTGGAGTCCCTTTGAGCAAAATACATGACAGTATTTTATTTTCTGTGTGTAAACTCATTTCATAAAACTATAAATGACAACTTTATCTGCAAATTGTATTACTGAAAGGTACGGGAAGAGTTACAACTGAGCACAGATTTATAAAAAATATTGTGGCAATCCCCTCTGCCCCCTCAAATGAGTTTGTTCTTGACAGTCTATACGGAAGTCTAAAAAATAGGATTGTACAGGATCAGGGATAAACATAATTTTATTAAGGGAACCAGAGAGCTGACACTGCAGCAAAGATACAAAGGCAGGATCTAAGAGTTCAGGGAGCTGTATCAAGCCTGGTTGCACGGATCTTTTTGACTGTTCCATCTTTCTTTGCTGTCCTCTGTCTAAGCATCTGCCGAATGATACCATAGCACATCAGGGTCTATTGGCCGTGTTAAGAAAAAAGTTTGAAGAATCTTGAACAAAAAAGAAGTCACTGCATGTATTTCAGTAACATCATGAACACTGACATTGCACATATAAGTATATTTGAAAGAGAAGAACAAAAACCAGAGCTTGGAAACCTTCAAATCTCTTGAGGCACACAAAAACATATTCTGGTTATAAAATTAATTATACTCTCTCTGGAAACAAAGTAGTAATGAAACAGCACATTATCATTATCTAGAAAAATATTATAACATATCCTTATGTTCTGTTAGTTAAATTACTATTTATAAGGGTTTCCTGTGAAGATTGTTTTCTGTAATATAAATTATGTCATATAAGATACGCAGTTACTCCCTGCTATTTTTCATAGGGGGGAAGTTAAATACCAACAAACAAATGATTCTATCTTTCAGTCTCCCTAGTAGATAGCAACAATAATGACAGGAGTAGTCTTCATTAACATACTCATGCTGAATTACATCCTCAGGCTACTTTCTAATTTTAGACATGCAAGGTTTCCCCAGAAGTCCAAGTTTCTTTCTGTAGTTAGCAGATTCTATAAATGAGAAGGGACAGGCAGGAACAAATGCAGTAAGTGCTGAATCTGACTGCTAAATCTGCTGTTTGTCAGAAATCTGTTTTGTGATGATTAATCAACAATAAAGAACAAGAGTGTAGTGCCATTTTATGGTTCCTGGACTTCTGATTTTGAATTGTAGCATGGTAGGGAAACTGAATGTTTATATTAGAAGTAAGCTTTAGAATTGAATTACCGCTAAGATCAATGCATAAATAAGTTAAGGCAACTAACTGTAAGTGCATATATAGGTACAATTTAAAGCTAGCATTTTACTGTTCCTTTAGTATTCATCTCAATACAACTGTACATCTCGTGTGTGTTCTTGTTATACAAAATCAAATTTCTCTTTTCTTACCAAATACACGTTGCATTTGTTTATAGTAGTACACCAACAGAAAGAAAATCTCATGCTCAGTTTCAGGCTTTCTAATTGCTGATGAGAGAAGGAAATGGCTTAATGTATATTTCCAGATTGAAAAATGACTCTAAATAGTCTTTAGGAATTATCTGGGTATTATCACTCAGTGAATTCCGTATTACATTTTTGAACTTTTACAATAAAAAATGTTTACTGTTTACTGCCAACACTATGCGCATGACCAACAAACCTAAAGTCTAACTGGATTCTATCACCAAAAGCCATCAACTCTCATTATCTTTGATCCCTTACTATTAAATTTAGTGGTATAAGAGAGGGCCGAATTTGTACCCTAGAACTTAGATAAGAGGCATATATTCTCTTGATGAAGGTGTGTGCATCCTCATAGAGTCCAGTTCCCTTTTTCATGATAATGAATAAATTGGTGAGACTGCACATGAATACACAGCAGGAATAATCCTGTTGATAAAGAATTTTGAAATAAAGATCTGTCTCACAAAGCCTCTTGTAATTAAGGTGCAGGTTTTTTCTTTCCTTCTCTGAACCCACCTGCTGTTTCAAAGTGGGGTTCATTATCTCCTTTTGTTGGCAGATATTGCAGTTATAAATGGAGGGTTGGAATAATGATTCACATACATTTGTGGAACAGGAACAGGTTGCATAATAGGGGTGCACCTTCCCAGGCTGCCAGGAAAACATGTCAGAACAGGATGCGTATAGAGTCAACTGTACCTTCTTTTTGCCCTTGGAGGACCCAAAGAGACTGTAGCAACACAAACCATCTAGGAGGGCATAAGTTCCAGGTTGGAGAATGGGGGAGCTATTGCAAGTGGTGTTCAACTATTATGCAGGCAAAGTAGCAGTAGGGGCTTCAGTCAGCTTCTCTTCTTTCTCCTCTTGTACCTTCTTCTCCTCATTAGGCCTATATAACTATGTAGTAGCAAAACTGTAAACCTCTGGACAGGCAAAGCATTGGAGCAGAGGTTTGGGAAACAGATAAGTGGTAAGGATTAGTTACAGAAAGAAAAATGATGGTGAATGCCTCCCAAAAAAAAGTTGAAAGAAAAAAATGAGACAAATGAAAGTGAAAAATATTGGGAGTATGATGCAACAGTTTATTAGAATTAACTTTCTGAATATACATCTTCCACATTAATCTAAGAAACTGTCAGCATTTTATGGTCAACATAGAGATAAGCAAAGAAACCAGCCAATGAAGTATTTGTGAAAAGGTATTCACATAGAGAAGCCTTGTGCTCCAGAAAAGAAACATCTGGATATGTACTTTATTATTCCACAGTTACAAAGAAATTGATTAATTGTCCTGTCTGGTGAGAGAGAGCTAGCATACCGTCTGCTAAGCTGATTTGACCCAAAGTCTGCCCAGGTAAACTGTAATGATTTGAATCTTATTCCAGCATGTGAATTATATTCTACCAGCATTGTGCATTGCAGATAAATACTGAGCTGAAATTTTTTTCATAAAAATTTCTTACTATTACAAATTAACTGGTTTCACACTCATTGTAACAAATATGTTTGTGATTTTTTGGTGCACCTTTTCCCAGATTGGAATAACAGGAAAAATGGTCAGGAAGCAGCCTTGACACCAATCAGAGAGGAATACTCATGCTATGTTCAGAGCTAACCTGATTTGAAATCAGAAATTATGGTTCAGGCTCCCCAGGGATCATTGCTGCTACACAAAAGAAATTTTTCTGCCTCTTGGGTATAAAATTTCCTATGTTTGGGGTATAAACCTCAATTCAAGATCAAAGGGAGAAGGGATATGCTAGAAAATAGGAGAAAGGGAAGCAGCAGCTAAAGGAGATTGTGCAAGTTCCTAGGACAGGCGCTGGGAGGAGTGCTGTTAATGCGTATATTTATGGTAGCTTTAATTCATTTATTTGAAGTCCTGATGGACTGAAGAGTTTTCAGGATAGACTTCACAAGACCTCCCAGGTCACTTGGTACTTGGGCTTTTGAGGCTGGGCTGGGATTTGGCAGGAGACAGTTACTTTATTGACTGAGACAAGCTGCATTCACAGACTTTGTGTATCTGTTATCTTAGAGAAGAGAGGCCAAAAGCAGCCTGTCTGGAGCTGACAAAGTAAAATTAAGATTTATGAACTGATTAATTTTTGAAAGTCTCATTTTGTATATATATTATGACTAGCAATGCTGAACTCCTACCTCAGGGCTTCAGAGTGTGTATCACTTTGTTCTCACTGTGTGTGCTGTTATTCCGTCTTGATAGATGAAGACATGGAAACAGAAAAATTGGATATGCCCAGGGGTATTAGTCAAGTTGGTAGCAAAACACTGCAGAAAATCTGCCAGTGCTTTCTTTTAAATGACAACCGCCAACTTGACACAGGGGTTTGTGCACCTTCATTATATATGTTACTACTAAGTCCATCTGATTTATGTAGTTTATACCTGAGTCTTAACAGATCAGAGCCATGCTGACATTTAAGTCAGGCTTCCAAATGTTTGCCTCATGATTTTTCTCTTCACGGTCATCTCCTATATCTTTTAATATTTTTTTTAATTAGCACAAATGGTGGCTTTGACTGGCTGGGACTAACACAAGCCAGAGAAGAGCTCAGGTGGCCAAAGCCATCCAAGCTGCACAGTGTGGAGTGTTACAGTGGTTAGTCACCTCAGGACAGAAAGAACAAGAAGATACACTGGAGTTGTGGTTTTTGCAATGTGAAAGTAATGAAATGCTTTTGTAATGTGAAAGCAATGAAATGAAAGCAATTCCATAATATCAGCTTTGTGCAGCAGATGCTAATCAATGGCTTTACAGTTTTCTGTGACAAAAAGAGATTCCAGTCTAAGACAAGTGACTTGTCTTGAAGTGGAATACTACAGAATGGTCTGTTCCAAGCAGAAACAGAAGACAATTTTTAAAATTAATTTTAAAATACAAAAAGAAAAGCGAGAAAATTCTTGTGAGATTTTTATCTTGGTGTAAATATTTCTTAGGCTATAAATGAAGTATGTTTGGTTTTGGGGGGAGACACAAATCTGTCAGCAGAGACAATAGGCAGAGGAGGATGTTTTGTCCTTGAATCACTTGTGCTTTTCTATAACGAGCTATATTTAAAACCATTTAATGAGGAAAAAATTCTTTTTATGGATTCGCTTGATACCAAGTGTCAGTAATGAATGGGCAGCTGCTGTCCAAGGCCCTGGCTTTGATTATTGAGTTATTTAAATATGCTTATGTGAGTACTAGAGAGAATTGAGATTTTTCATGCTTATTGAGAGGAAAAAAATGTCCCAGATTTGGAACATGTTTTTTAGTTCTCAGTTCCACTTCAAAATCAAGGCTGTATTGTGTTTACAAGGGACATCTAATCAGAAACTGCAATACAGGTCCTACCTGAGTGGCAAAATATACCATTAATTCCCAGGGGGATTGAGCAAATAGATCTGACCTAGCTTTAGTAAAGTTATCAATGTCAAGAAAAGTAGCGTGAAGAAGAAATGTAACTCTGTGCCCAGTTGAGCCTTGAGAGGCAAGAGAGGCAAGCTTCAGATTTTACTTGTGGCTGTGAACAAATCTCTCGGGGCTTGCCATGTTAGCAGGTCTCAAACAGCACAGTGGCACCAGCTCTGGGCATGCAGACAGCGAATTATAGTCACTCTCTCACCTAAAAAATCCATTGCGCAGGCTTGAAAGGTGAAAGACCTTTCCCAAATCTTCGTTCGCGAAGACTGGCCAATATATATATAATATATATTGTATATATATATAATATATATATAATATTACACCACTGTACATATAAAATGGAATAACACTTTTTCTAGTGTAAAAAGTTTAACAACCTTATAATTGTGGCACATTTGTATGCTCTGAATCTCAAAAGAGAAGTGTGGAATTTTGTGTGCGAAGTAATTGGCTTTCATAGGAAGAAAGCCCACAGACCCTATAGGCATACAAACTCCCTCAAAATGGTAATGTTTAATGCTGGCATGAAGCAATAGTCCTGTTGCATGGATCAAAAGCTTGAGCACTGCGCTGCTCATTGGTCATTTCATTGGTGTGAAAAAAATCTGTACATATCCCACTCACTACTTCCCAATACTATATTTCCACCTTTTTTTTTTAAAGCTGCTGTGTCTTATAAAACTATGCAATCTTGCTTGGATGTATTAAGATTTACCAATGAATTCTGCTAAAATACAATTAATAAATGATCGTAACACATATATTCTATAAACTGAACTTACATGAACCCCACATCACACAGCTTAGATGAGTTTGGCCACCTCAGCTCCTCTATTTCCTATTTATTATATTCTTCTAATGAGTGTCCATGAGTTTTTTATTGGAAAGAATAGGGTTCAAAAATAATTTAATTGATAAACCTCTAAGGGAAGTTGTCCATGGAGACTCATAGTTGAATGAAGATGTTTCTCATGGTGATAAAATAGACTCCAGAGTTAGTGTTCATGCTTTTCCAATATCTGGAAGAAAACAAAAAAAACAGGAATAAAAGAAAAATCTTCGGGTAGAATTTGTAGATAACACATCAGTATGCTAAATAGTGATTAAAACATGAAGCACTTTGTGTTCAAAAATGTGTATGTCTTTATGAAACAAAGTACAAATGTAGATAAGAAATTTGAGCTGTAGCTGCAGAAATTTGTGTCTTGGAGAACAGAACTCTGAAAAGACTATGGAGTTCATTATAGAAAAGTGATGCAATGTAAGGCAAAATGACTAAACATTTATACACATATAGTCATATAATACATGTTTTGTATGTTAATTCATATAACACTCATATCTACACAAACACACATATTTCTATAGTAGTGAATGTGTAAACAGAGCAACAGTGACCAGAAGTGAAGTGATTTCTTTCATGTAAGGTTAGTGGGGAAGGTATCTTGGAAGGTAAGTTGATGGCAGTATAGACCGTCATGGGGAGAAAAAAAAAGTTACTGAAGAATGCTTTAATTCAATAAGCACTTAATAGTGCAATATATTTTAAATTATACATAAGTATATTCCACAAGGTCTTTTTTCTTTTCTCATACCAGACCAAACTCAAAGAATAAGCACATATATTGTTTAATTAGATTGTAGGCATTTTAAAGAGTAGTCTCTCTACTGCATTAACAGATAAATAAACCAACCAAACAAAAAAACCTACGAAAACCACAAAACCCCAAACAAAACAAACAAACAAACAAAAATGCAAACCAAAACAAACAAAAAAAAGCTCCCACCACCACCGCCACCATCAACAACAACAACAAAAACCAAACCAACATAACTATGACACAGGTATAACTGATATGCTTTTTTAAAACAAGAATATCATTCCAGCACTAATCTTCTGCTGAATGGAATAATGGTAAAATTGCTTGCCTGCTGATATGCTTTAAAAAAAAATCAATGTGATTTATTACTGAGCAGGACAGAATGTGAAACATCTTTAATAAGCTTAGTGAATAACCTACCCTATTCTTTGTTTAATCATGTTAGTAGTCATTTGATCATTTAATTACATTTTCAAAGGTCTTAATGGGAGTAGCAATACTAGCTTATTACATTTAAATGAACCTGAAAAATACAGACCATTGCCTTCCTTGTGCAGCTTCATCTTTCCAACATCTTTTCAATCAGCTTTAACAATTATATGTCTGCTAATTAATGCTATTTTCAATAGGATTTAGTATATATAAATATATATGTTATTGAGAAACTTAAAGAATCTGCCCTCTAACTATTTTTCATAGGTCCTAAATATATAAATATGAAAGAAAATTAACCTAAACCCAAAGAGAGAGAATGTAGTACAGTGTCTTTTACTCTCATGCAGTAACATTCGTTCATTGAGCTGCAAGCTACCAGGAGACAGATTTATCCCTAACGTAGCTCTATCAAATTCAGGAATCAGCACAGTTATGCCAGTGATGAACCTGGTCCTAGACTTTCTAAAATTGTACAAACCCTCAAAGACCCTTGATCTCCAAAAGGCATTTTACTCATCAAACCAGCTTCTTCCCTGAGAGATACCAGGTAACTTTTAAAGGGTTTTGGTTTCTACTTTTAGGCTTCAAGTGCACCATAGGAAGCCTCTAGGACTTCAGAAGATTTCTTTTGACTACCAAAGACACAGATATGTGCAGGCAGTATACAAGAGTAATGGAAACTTGTTCTTGCATTAAAGCCAATTCCTCTTAGCACTTAAATAAGGCTTTTGCTTTGACTTAAGTAGCTAATGATTAGAGATCTCTATTGAAATTTCAGTAGGATAGGAACTATAATTAATTTCATCCAAAATTTCATTCAGATTTGAAAGTGACAGACTGCGCATTTTTTCAGGTTTGAAAACATATGGGAGGATCAACGTCCTCTCATTTGACTTATGCTCTGGAATCCTGTGCTTCTACTTAGTGGTCAAAAATAGTATCAAAATAAAACAGAAATATTCTCACACTCTAGAAAGCTAAAGAGTTTGGCTAAGATGGATAGCTTGGGATATTTATCCAAAAAGAATATTCTGTATCCTTTAAGTGTTTACATTGCCATAACCATGCTGGGCAACTCACACCACCTACATGCTATGTTGGGTATTCTTCAACTTACATATTACCTTAATATTTATATTACCATGAAAAGCATCTAAGTTCATCAAAGTGGCTCTTTTGAATTCATCTGCTGAGTATTTGATCCACCATGCCTAAGAAGCAAATACACCATTCACACCCTCTGACTATGAAAAATGGCTTTTTTGTTAATCTCCCATGTAATGGTAGTCAGTAAGTGGACAAATGTGGGAAGTCTGCCATATGAAAGTTACCTTCTGGCCACAAGGTACAATAATAGAAGGACTGAACATCTCTCTATATTGTAATATATATAATAAGAAGGAATTGGTTATTTTTTTAATGTTAAAATAGAGTTTGAAATCAGAAAGCTGTAGTTACACAGGGGTCACAAGTGGGATATTGTAACTCTCACATATAGACTGATTTCAGGCAGATTTACACTTTTCATTACCATGCTTCATTCCCTGTGTGTATATTTGAATACAGTTCAGACATCATTCAAAATATGTGGAAAGAAATCTTGCACAATGTTTTCAAAGTATAAAAAGTAAGGAAATCCAAAGTGTGCAGTGTCAACAAAAAGAATTTTTCTTGAAAACAAATTCATTGATTGTATAAAGCGTCATGAAAATTAAGTTTTGACTAATTAAGAAAGTCAAAAGAAATTACAAGATAAGCAAATCAGGTATTCAATGCTGCTTATTTTCAGCTGCCTCTTTTGAAAAAAAATGCTCCTTACTGTTCTCAGTGCTGTGAAAACATAAGGATTTTATAGCTAATGGAAAATAAAACAATTTAAAGGGAATAGCAAACTGGAAAAATATCAGTCCCTCCAGACCAGTAAACATTCCAGTATCTCTTTAAGGAGCTTGTTAATACATTTGTGCCAAGCAATACTTTTAGTAGCTTTATATATAAATAGTAAGAGAGAAGCAGCTATAATACTTTTAACTCTTCCATAATTTTGTACAACACAAAGTCTTTCCCACTTAGTTCAGCAATACTTTCTGATTCATTTGTACAACATTCTTGAACATTAATATACCAGAATGTTCTGTCCTGTTAAAGTAATTTTCAGTAAATGTAATTTTATAGCCTCCACTCCTACAGCAACTCAGTTAAATGTTTTCAGAGGTCACTGCCATGTCCATATTGAGCAAGCAATATATAGGAATTTTGTTTACAAATCATACACGGTATTGAGAGGGGAATTTAGATGGCTCAAAGGCTCATTTTCTTACTTGGACACAGTACAGAGGCAAGCAGTAGATGTCAGAAGACACTTTTTGCAAACCTTTGCAAGAAAGTCACAGATTAACTTTATTTTAAAATAGTCTGAGGTTTCAAGTTCTTTCAAAGTATACTGCAGAGCCAAATATAACAGTGTCTAGGAAACTGAACTGGCTATTGGAGCAATACAATTGAAAGCAACAGAGCTGCATATTAAAATCATGATAAACTTCTAGCTAGCTCATGGTCTGATATATTGATTTAATTTACTCATATTTATTTTTGCTTATATACTTTAGTTATATCTCATCTATCTACAGTCTGAGTTCTGAGGTTTTGTTGGGTTTTTTTATTGCTTTCTTTGTTTTGTTTTGTTTTTTTTCTTATTCTCTAGGGCTATTTCATCCATTACTGACCCTGTTTTGGGGGCTCAAACATGCTCATATGTAAAACATGTTTGATAATAATAAGAGTGCCTAAATCAATTCAAAGGCAAGACATGATTTCACCGGTTGTTCATATATCTATGTGTGCTCCTGCATAAAGAATCCCATCTTATGCTAAATACAGACATATCCCCTGGCCAGCTGGGTGTTAGACTCATTTTTAGGAGCCCTCCTGAGCTGCTTCACTATTAGATTAACCCGCAGGTGCCCACTCATTAGAGTTTCTGTTGATGTTAAGATGGACCCATTTCTAGCCTTTGAATGTAAATGAAACCAAAGCAGATGTTCGGACAGAAGCCATTTCCGGAAGGAGTTAAGTTTGATATCCCAAATTACATCATCCACTTACTTCTGACCAAGAAACACCCACAGCAGAGTAAGTCTCTTCCAAGTTAATGAGCATGGATATCTGGCTTCACAATTTTGAAGCCTTGTGTATGGCCATTCACGTTTGAATCTAGGGCCCAGACCCCAGCACAAATCTGCTGCTGCCATGGCCCCAGCTAAGCACGCTGCCTGGAAGCAGGACCGGAGCCTGTAAGAATTATCACATCTCCAGCTATTTCCTTCTGGGCAGCTCCTTAGGCTGTCCTTAGGAGAGGTCAGTCCTGCCTGAGAGGGCTCTCCACTCCCCCATCAGTAATTCAAGCATAAGGTTAGTGCACTGGGATGCTGGGAGAGAAGTTGTTTTGGAGAGAAAAAGGGAAACAGTTTTAACCATTACATCTGAAATGCAAACCTTAATATACCTTGGTTGTAGGACTCTTCTTTACTTTCTTTTACTTTCCAGCTATTTTTGTGATTTCATATCTGTTACCTTTAAGCGCCAAATACTTTGTCTTTCTTGAGGGATTGGGAGCTCAAAATGGGAAAGATCAGAGTACAGGACAGGTGTGCATGGATATATAACTTTCTTACGAAGATAGCAAGGCCAGAGAGAAACCTCAAATGGGACAAGGAAACAGAGAAAAGTTTGGAGACTTACCAGTTTACAAGTGGGAAGTTACATTTTAGTAAGAAATTATAGTAAAATAAACTGCTTGCTGTCAGGGAGCAGCAAGGACTGACTGCACAAGGACATGCTCTCCCTGCAGTGTGCAACCCGTGGGACTAAGCACCAGGCTTTTTCTGATGGGGCCATCAACAGCAACAGATGTTGGTCTAGTACCAGGGTCTTCCAAGGGAAGCTAAGCAAGCTAGAGCCAGAAGCAGGGCTGGAGACGAGCTGTGCCATACATGGAGCTGTGGGTCCAACCAGAAGATCAACTACCTACAGGGATGGGGATGGAGCTGGAGACTGTCTCTGCTGCAGCATCACTGGGACAGGGACTGATGGCCTCAGGGAGCTCAAATGGGAGCCTGGTCTGTGGGCAGGATGGGAGGAGCCCCAGAGGGTTTGGGCAGCAGTAGGCAGGGCTGTTAGTGCTCTCAGGGCCATCACATCTCTTTTAAGCAAACTTTTTTTTAATTGCAATTGCTCATAATGGCACTGTTGTGGGTTGGCTATTGGGTCAATTTTTTTTCACTCCCCCCACACACACACACAATTGCTATGAGCTGAGAGAAGGTTTATGCAGACAGAAGAGATCTGATGTGCAGAAAATAATATTAGGATTTATTACTTAGCAAAATAAAACTAAAGAATTATATATATACAACAATTCTAACTAAGCAAAAATACTATACATTTACAGAAGTACTCCTCCCCCCTTCGGATTAGTTCAGGAGGAGAAAAACAGTCTCTTTTCTACTTTCAGAGCTACAGGTCTTCCAAAACAATTCTGCAGCATTTGAAAGTTTTTCTTCTGTTATCTCTGAGATGACAGCTGCGATTCATTGCAGCTGGAACTGTGTCTCTCTTTCTCTCTCTTCTGTGTTGACTTCAGGGCTGGGTCTACCCCCTCCTGGGCTAAGACCCAGGCCTCGTGGGGGTCCTCCATGGTTTGCACAGGGGACACTGGCTTTGCCATGGTCTTCTCACAGTGTCACAGGAAATAATGACTTTTGAGTCCATTCCTGTTTTCCTGTGAGGTCCCAAATTCAGCTGCATCAGCATGGATCCTGTACCGGGATCACAAGTCCTACTCGAGCCGACTTGCTCCAGCATAGGTTCTCTGTGAACTGCAGGGGAGACTCTTCACTTTATAATTTTCCAGACGGCAGGGATTTAGTTTTTAGTCTTTTCCCTGCTGAAGGGAGAGAGACAGGGGGAGGAAGAAAGAACTCACCCCCCTTCGGGATTCTCTTTCTTCTCCGGCTACCAGCCTCAACCTTGGAAGGTTCTGTTATCTCTTTGCCTGGAATTTCTTCTGCAGTAATCTTGTCCAGGAAGGTTTTCATTACAGGTTTTTCTCTACTCTGTTACATGTCTCGGCCAGAGGGGCTTCAATGCCACAACCTGACCCCGGCCCATGGCCGGGGGAGGAGGGAGGCCTGCTGCCTCTCCTTACATGGCTCCTTGTTCTCTTGCCACCTCGTGGCTCTTATCTCTTCTCTGTCACAGCTTTCTCTTCCGTTTTCTGAAAGATGTAATTGGCAGAGGCGTTACCAAAACTTTTGATTGGGGGTTTTGCTCCGGAAATATACCTGGCAAAATTATTTTCAGCCCCGGGGGGAGGGGGGGGAGGGCTGGCTGGCAAACCCACGACAGGCACATTGAATGAGCAGTGAATTTTAGACAGAATAAGGCCAGTGGATGCACTACTGTGAATGTATTTGTGTTTGGAAATGAGAAAAGGGGTAAAGACCTACCAAGCTATCAAGAGATGTTTGCTGGGGAGTAATAAAGGGAAAGAGACTGTAGCAAATAAGTGGCAATCATGGCTCAGGAACTCTTGCACAGTCTATGTCTCCAGCCGTAGCAAAGCAATGAGCATATGAGGAAGGAGCAGACAGCTGGCTGGGGCACAGTGAGAGGCAGGAAGGCAGATGACACTGTGGGATGCAAAATACACAGCAAAACAAAGATGCTCAGAAAAGCAGCTGCTGCCAGAACAAGGAAACCAAACTTTCCAAAAGATGTCTTGGCAGTGTTCAGAGAATCCTTCCACCTCCTCTATCCCATTTGTCTCCAGCTCTGTCTGTTCCATCCCTGCTTCTTTCCTCCACTGCTATATCATCACAGATATTAGTTTTACTTTCTCTTCTCTTTCCAATTCTGCTTCTGGCTTTCTTCATCCTGAATAATTCAGGGAAAACATTTGCAATACAAATCAGCAAAAAGACTGAGCCTTTACTGGTACTTCACAGTGATGGCTGCAGCAAATGCTCTGGAAACACTGTAGAGAGAAATATAAATACGGTAGCAAAGGGCTATAATTTCACCTGAAATGCCAAGTTCTATAACTAGCATAGCTTGGTTGTACTGAAAAGCTAAACAATAGGCTAAGCTACTGCAGGAAGCTGTGTCTACTTATGAGAATGATAAATGTTTAAATTGTTACACAAAAGTGTTGAGTAGAGGCATTGTCTAATACTGTGATGAGCGCTAGAAGGCAATAACATTTAATTATTAGCAAATTGTTTGAAAGTATTTATAAAAACAAAATAAATTCCAA
The DNA here is from genome assembly GCA_035041135.1 of Platyrinchus mystaceus. NCBI lineage: Eukaryota > Metazoa > Chordata > Aves > Passeriformes > Tyrannidae > Platyrinchus > Platyrinchus mystaceus. The sequence continues at coordinate 84,576,133 of JAWWLV010000121.1, read as the reverse complement.
AACCAGAAAAACTTGCTGTTTCAGAGAATAAATTTAGAAATGCGTTTTCACATGTTATTGAGTGAAGCGGGAAAATAGTACACCTACATTTTTTAGCAGTTCTCATGAATAGCCTTAAATATCTCAGATATGTTTGTCTGCTGTTGGGAAGGTGGTTGGTTGGTTGGTTTTTTAATAGCATTTACCACCAACCTGTCTGAATAGAGATGAGACTTTCCCTGGCAAAAGTGTTCTGCTCTGAGAATAGCCTGCTCCCAAAGTGAAATAAACTCTACCAGCAATAAAGATGTTTTTGTTCCTGAAAGTGTTTATGCTAAAGATTTTGCTGGCTTTGTTTTGTCACAGGAGGATGTTAAGTAAAGGTGCTAAGTGGATGTGAATTAGTTTAAGTGCGCAAAAGCCTTGTTTAGATGCTCCTTTTGAGAGTAGTGAAGAATTAAGACAGCTTTGTTTGTGAATGAGGACTGCACTTTAGGGATTAATACATTTTTACTGATGCATTTTTATTTTGCATGTTTAGTTAATTCAGTGTAACTTTCCTAACCATACTGGTGCAGGCAGATCTCGAGGGACAGAGAAACGAGTCACTGCAGAGTGAATTCAACTTCAAGTGAATTCAACTACATTGTCTAAGTGATGACAAGATGAATGATGAGTTAATTGATTGCAGATTTTTATTTTTGCTAAGTTTGAAGAAGCATCTTCTCTATGGTTTTGTGTACATAAGCATGTTGAGGAAAGTTTAGTCAGTTTAAATGAAAGAATGAATTCAGAACACATTAAATCACTTTGCCTGAAAAGTCCCCACAATGACCCTTTCCTTTTGAATAACAGTCTGTAGGGTGACATGCTCTTACAGCTACATGTAGCTTGACTTTCCTGGCTGTATCTTTCTACATAACTCTAAGTGTGTGACACAAATGTGTCACACCAAAATCAATAGATATTTTACTTCTGGCCTCCTTAATAAGAGTAGCAAACACTAAAAGTCCTTAAATGCACTAATGTGGATTTTTCTCTGTCTAATTTTTAAACCTTTGTGATCCTGACAGTTTTAGAGTGTATTCATGGGTCAGGCAAATGTTTGAGGGTTTTTTCTTTTTAGACATTATTTCTTGTTCAAGAAACCCTGGGAAATACTTTTTAGCCTTGATACTTTGCTCTGACTTCGCTGACAGAAGGGATTAAGGGACACCAAAATTGCCGCAAATAGTCCTCGTTAATGGACAGAAAAATTAGAGTGGTTTGTGCTTTAAGATTTTGTTTGGTGTTATCACACTTGCTTACCTTAGGCATCTGACGTGGGTATCTGAACTCCTTTTGTCTCCATTCTTAGACAGAAAAAAAAAAATATTTTTTTTCAAAGAGCACCTCAGAGAATCTCTCTTTCTCTCTTCACTACACAAGTACCCAGGGATAATTACCTGTGTGAACAGCCTCCTCACATTATAAAGATTACCGTTCTTCCAAAAAGTAAAGTAGAAAACCAGTCTTAAAAGCTCGTAATCATTTTAACCACTAGATCTGCTAATGACCATGTGCCTCAGTCTTCACTGACAACAAACAATGCAGTCTCTGAGATAAAGTTTATTGTATCATATTTGGTTAGGTACTACATGATCTTTGTCTCTGCATCAGCTCTCAGCTTAGAGGGAGGCTTGTGCAAAGAACTGAAAAATAATGAGCTTTTAATTATACAGCAACTATCAGTTGTTCACTTAAATACTTGGTCTTCAAGCTGGAGAAATGTCTAAGATGCAGGCTAATGGGCTGCAGCTGAGTACATACTGTTGTTTACTTTAGCTTTCAACAGGAAGCAAGGAACACAGCATGAGATTAGCGACTTGATTAGATGTTTGATGTATAATGTATAAGCGTGCCTCTAAGGATGTGGTCTCGCAGAGCATGGGACTGCTTTTTGAAGAGAAGCACAATATATTCGTATTGAACTTCCTTAAGCACCTTCAAAAACTCCCTGCTAGCAATGGAGCTTGCTCCAAAAGCATTAGTTCTTTAGCATAATATACAATTCATTGATAATAGATTTATGCCCATCATATGCTGAAGGGACTGCTTATATGGTAGAGCACTTGCAGAATTTGAAAGTGCTTTTGGTTTGTGTGGGGGTTTTTTGTTTGTTTTTAATTTTAGCAAAGAAATTCAAGAATGCCCGTGGTTTTACAAGAATTCCAAGGATTGGGAGAGCGTTTCATATTTCATTACTTTCAAAGACATGTCTCAGTGCTAGTGTGTGGCAGACCTCCAGGTACTACCTGACAGCAGCTGAGCAGTTGTTTGGTTATTGACATGCCTGTTCTAAAATGGACAGTTTGAACTAAGAATACATACTGGCAGATGAAACATAGCTGCTTTCTGTTCAGGTCTGACAATTTAGCTTCAAAAACTACCAGTGCTACTGAAGTTATCACAACAGTATTATCCAGAAGGAAATTAGCTATAAGATGGGGAATTGACCTGTTTTCTGCCTATTCATATTACACCTCTTCATAAACTCTTAAGAACTGTAAAAATAATTCTGTAGTTCATTTTTGCAATCTTTTAATAGAGGGAATAGTAGGTTTACCTGCTTCTTTTAGTGGCTGAGAGATGTGATAAGTGTCAATAATGCATTATAAGATTCTCTAATGTGAAGGAAGCCTTAGAGCAGTGCCTGACATTACTGTTTAAGAGTTTGCTGAAGACTCCCCTAAAGGTACCTGATCTTTTCCCCAGACACCGCCTGCCATTCTCCTTGTGCTTTCCAGCACACATGACAGATGGTGCTTAATGTTGTATATGTTCCTTATATGCAGCATACCCAGACATTAACCTTGTCTAAATTGCTTATGACAGAAAATGTTAAGTATCCCTCAGTTATGCATACTTGTTTTCCAGTGCTGCTTTCATTCCTTCTCCTTTAGTTTTATTATGTGTCTCTAAAAATACGGTTTGTGCTCTTGGTGGCTGGTAGCTTAGTCTTTTCCCTTTTGCTTTTCAAGAGTTAGAGGACAATTATAACCCATGTCCTGTAGTTAGGAATTAATAGAAAGTCTGTCAAAACTTTATACAAAATTTACTACAATGCTATTTTTGGATATCTATTCTTAAAAGTTTTTGGCTTAAGCTATTTAAAGAATTGTAGCAGTTCTCAACATTTTACTTCAACTTTTACAGTGGTTATAAAGCTGATGGAAAACTGGCCCGGTCCTTTTTCATACCATTATTCCACCACAGCATTGCTGTTTGCAGAATCTCATCATCACTTTGGACATTGATGGGATCTTTTTGCTCAGCAACAAGAATAAATTGACCAATGAATAATTGAAAGCCAAATTATATACTAAGCAGAAAGCCAGTGAGTTTACCTTTATTTTACACTGAAGACAGAATTTAGATTGTTCCTGACTTTCAATCAGAAAATGCTGCTGCTGTCATGGCTAACATATAGACAAATAACTCAGTTTTTATAACACTGAGGTTTATTTTACAGTTGAAATAAATAATCCACCCCTTCAATAGAAATTAAAAGTGTGGTGCCGTGCTCTTAGAAGCACAGCTCCAGCACTTCCTCTGGTTTTTCTATCTTTAACCTTGGGTCTTGGAATTGTACTGGAAACAGGATATCTATGACTCAGGAAAACAAAAGCAAACTACCCTTTTTCTCAGTTTTAATGCAAATTAAAAACCGGGCATGCAGGAGAGTAAAGGTATTAGAGAAAACAAATCGAAAGGTTACTAAAAGCTTCTGGATAATACATAATGGGAAATCACTGTAACTTCAAGAAGGAGTATGTAAAAAGTTTATAGATTATGAATACATGTAATCAGCACAGAAAACGATTACTGTAGAGAAGCTAATAGGGGCATGTAGGGCACAGCAATCATAATGTTGAAGAAAGATATGATCCAGAGTGAGGTTGAGCAAAGCAGTAAGAAAAGAGAATTTAAAATACTATTGCTACAGGAACAAGGAAAAATAGAGTACTAAAATTAAATCAGAGCAGGGAAGAGGGGTTCACAAAACCCTTTTCTTGGCCAGAACCATGGAAAATGGAAGCACAAAGAATGTATTTTGCTTAAGTGCAGTTTGTGATCTTATGCCAGGATTGCATTTCTTTCAATGACAGAGCTGAGAAAAGCTGACAGTTGTGGCTTATGTGGTGAGATCTACCAGGCAGCACATTTTTCAAGCTGAAAAATGGCACAAATCCTGGACTGCTATCACAGGAAACATGGTGAGTGTAAAACAGCACTGGTAGATGCATTAACCACTATCAGTACTGCAACCATTTCCCCTTTCTGCAGACAGAAAATCAGAATGATAAACTTCAAGAAAAGCAGTGTCAGTGAAAACAAAGCTCAATTAGGTTACAAGTAGTAGCAATAGTAGTAATAATAAGTAGTATTGATAGTAGCAATAACACTAGTAGTAATCATAAAGGCAATAACTTCTAGATACATGTGCACATAATAATTGTGTTTTCATTTTACAAAGAGATGGCAAAAAAAGGACAAACATACAGGTACTGAACCACCATCTAAATACTTTGTCCTAATAAATAGATCCTGTTAAAGAGAACACTACAAAGAGTAACAGACCTTTTAAGAGGAAACGTTGCACAGACCTTGTCAGGAGTTTTATGAGTGAAGGCTAATTGCCCTTTCCTTTCTTTATTTTGTGGCACTAAAATCCAGCATGGTCCCTGCCTTTCCTTACAAAAGGCTAATGAACATGTCCTGATATTCCTTTGAGGTTTAGTGACGGCAGCAATGAAGTACCTTCCCCATTCCCTGTGACCTTGTAGTGTGGATATCTGCTTGCCATGGCTTGCCAATTTAGAGGGATGCATTGCAAGGATGTGCTGATGTAGCGTGTCCAGTGGGACAGTATGTGCACTTACATATGTAAGAGCACACAGTGTGTGCTCACATTTTCTGTTTGAGGCAGGCAGAATTGACTCTTTGTTTGCAAGAGCTTTGCATAAATTAAATTCAGGTATTTTCTATGGGGAATGTTCCCAGCTCTTATTCTGTTGTTGTGCATTGTTTACATCCCTTGCTTTCTAAGACCAGCTTTTCAGGTTTATTTATTTTCCATTGAATTATATGGTTACATTTGCCTTACCCAAGTGACTGTTGAACCCGTGGTCCAGTTTTGTGTATTCCTTTCAGTCAAACTCCTTTACATTTCTCCTGCCGGTCCCTTGCTGTAAGGGAAGGAATGAAATACATGGAGCAGTCTGGCAATGAAAACTCAAAGGATGAATATTTGAAGTCACTTGTTGATATAGTCTCTCTCTGTGTATACCATTGAGGCATGTCACTTAACTTTTTTTTGCATTTTTGTTTCCTCTCCTTTAAAGACTTGTATCTAATATCATCCAGTAAGTAAAACTCAGTATATTAATGTATATTGTCATTTGTAAAGTGAAAATGCTTATAAATCGTTTGTGTTTGTTGAGTACTGACTGAAGCCATTAAAAAACCAACAAAATACTTCATTTCCAGCACAGCCCTTCCCTGTCACATGTATTTCTACTGATGCAGATTTTGGCCTGGGTGTTTCCTTGTTGCTGCAATGCATGAGCAAACCGTAATCTGTTGTATGCTTCAGACCTTGGTCAAATCAAATATAATGGAAAGAAAGACTTCCATTTTTTACAAGAAATGTTAAGCTCCATATGCTTTCTTTTCAAGATTTTTGAACTGCTCAAGCATGGAGATTAGATTAAATCTCTCACATTTTTGTTGGTGGCTCCTTTGTTTAAAATTATCGCCTAAGCATGCGTTAGCTTAAGCATCTTCCCTTGATTTTGGCAGTATGCAGCCTCTCTCTCCCACTCTTGACTGCAGTAAGAAATACATTTATACAATAAATTATAGAAAACAATGCACTACAGTAAGCTGAAGTTTATAGAGGATTTTGAATAATATTAGGGAGATTGTGTAGGTAGAAAGTTAATGCAACCACCAGCACTGTAATTACAGGTTGCCAGGAGGTCAGGGAAACAATTAATACCTCCAAAATGGTGGCCTGAGGCTGAAGAGTTCATATGAAGCACTTAGTTCTGCTAATATTGGTTCAAAGAATTATATCCCAGAAGATTGCTCTTTCCTTAAGGGCTTCTGTCTTCTGTCTACAGAAGCTGATTTTCTTTCTCCTTAACTTTCTCCATGGGCTGGAAACTCTCAGAGGACCTCTCACATATTATAACACCCATTTATTAGGCTCCAGGACTCCCATGGGGCAGGCTTTTTTTTCCATCTCTCCAGATGGATCCATGCTAGCAATTTGACTTGCTTTTAGGCTTAAAACAGTTAGCAATAGTAGATTCAGCAGTCATAGCCCAGTCTCTGCAAGTCTCTGGGCAATGCATCCAATCTTATCTGAGTACAGGGAGGCATACTACCCCTCCCTTCATCATTCCTTGCCAGGTATGGATAGTCCAGTGTCAGACTTAGCCAGGTTTTTCTCTTAAGATACTTTTATTTTTAATTCAGTCATCCACGTAGCATTTAACTCCAGCACTAAGGCCAACTGGCAAGGTAGCTGAAATGTCACAAGCACAAGATTGACTGTGAGTGGTGGAGCTCACTCCCATGCCACACATCCACTGGCTGTGACACCACAACCAGGACTGGGTGCTGCCAGAGACCCCAACCCTGGGAGGTCCAGAGGCTCCAGACCCAGGTCTTGCAGTGCAGCCTCAGCTGAGCCACTGCTGGCCTTCTCTCCTTTCATTCTCATCTTCCACTGACCTCCCTCCAGCCCCTTGGCATAGAGCAGAGCTGGCACTGTCCATGGGCTGTCCTTCTGAAGGATCAGGGAGAAGATGTGATGCCATTCTGGAAACAGCAATGTCAGAATCACTGCAAAGTGTTTGCACTATACTCAGCTCCTGAATTGCCACTGTCACTTGGCATTCACTGATACCACAGTATGCCTGCAATGACTTTCAGCCCGTCTCTGCATTATGGTAAATAGTGCATCCATCATGTGTGGTAGGATAAGATAGATACCAAAGCACATCCTTAAAACAGATAATTAATCCAGCTATTCTATGGCCAGAAATATCAGAGAATGGGAACAGGGAAATGGAATGTCCCTCTTTGATACACATATGTTGTTTGGTGTGGAAAAAGACCTGCTTTGTTCTCCTGAATCAACCTTTGAATGGGGGTGAGTGTCAGGGACATCCCAGCTACTTGTTGGGATTGACATTTGTTTCTTTGCTGTTGTTTGTGGTCTGCCAGCATATCACTGTTCTTAAACAAAACACTTTGCTAATAATTAGTTAAACAGCTCCAAGAATTTACTGCTGTTTTGCATTTGTATTTCTCAGTGGATTGTGAAACTCATGGGCTTTAAACAGGGCATGCTTAACATTGCATAAAAACTTTCTCCCTATTGTCTTCCCCTGAGAATATTTAAAGTTTGAAGTGCATTTAAGTTATACATACTTCAGACTTAAGTTATTTAAAAGGTGATATCGTTATCATCATCAAATATCTTCATTTAATATCTTTTGTCTGTCTCTCCAGCTATTGTTTTAAGGCATTTTTTACTCTCATGATCTAGCTACTAGTATAATTTCTGTTGCAGTAAAACTGAGAGTATCTAAAATAATGATAATGGATAATTGTCTGTCTCTGCTCCATGTTTGGGTTTTGGCCATTCTCATATGTGGTGAATAGCAACATTTTAGTTCTGCACTGGCCACTTCTTGGAAATACTATAAGATCTCTGACAGAAATCTTAATGCTTTCAAGAAAGAGATAAAGTGCTGATCTTTAATTTAACTCCAGTTTTCATTTAGGGGGGCCCTTAAATCCAGCCTTGTGTCTTCCTGACACACAGTATTAAGCTAAAGACTTACAGTAGAGCTCAACACCTCGTGGAAAGCTTTTTTCAGAACATTCCTCCTGGAATTAACATGTTCATGTTCTCTATTCTCATCCTCTTACTTCTTTGTGTCTTTGGATTTGGGTTTTTTTTATTCTGCCACCAAGTTCTGAAGGAAACAAAACTTAATCTTCAACACTCATTTGATAGTAATTCACCTTAGATTGACCTTAGAACCTTAGATTCTACCAATTAAGACATTTAAGAGAGAGGTACTTAATTTAAAATGAGAAAGTAATAAGCAGCTGAACTAGTTTCTGTAGACATGGACCATATATCAGCAGCTATGAAGAGTTTGGTGAAAAAGAAAGAAAATAGATAGGCAACCAAATCTACAACACCTGTCTTGTACCTATCTACATATGCACCAGTTCTTTAATCTCTAAAAATGATATTTAGTTACCTCAGGATTCCTTCTTAGCCTCTACAAAAGAAGATTAGATCCTGTTTTCTCCTGAATATCCTCCTTTTCTGGAACACGAATCTGTCTTGTAAATATTGGCTTATTTTATTATACTAAGAAAATTATCAGCTTACAAAGGTCCAAACCATGGTAAAGAATGCCATTGACTAATTTAAAACTATCATGTTGAAATCTGCTTAATGATCACCTGATACAAATAACATTTATATTGTGTAATACTGTGATGAGTTTGTTGGAACACTTTCTGAATGGATCTCAGCTCTGCTACTAATCTTATCTGTGCTTACATACAGTGTAATGAAGGTGGATGTGGGTGCTGTTGTCAGAGATAAACTTACTTCCTTACTTAAACTGGTTGCCAGGAGCATCTTTATAATTTTTGAGAAAATATTTGAGCTAATGAATAAATAGTTTTCTTTCAAGGTGTTTAGACAGTTAATTTAAAAATTGCACCACACTGACTAAAGGAAAATAAACAAAAAAAGAAATCCAAAAGCTTCTGAGCCCTGGGATTCATGCCATGTGAGTGAGAATTTTATAGCTGCTTCAGTACACTGTGAATGTCTACTAGTTGTACTGGGGAAATGTTAAGTATCTGAAAAAGCAAGTCTTTTTGCTGTTGTTATGTGTCAGAAACCTCTGGCCATAATCCTGCTGAGATTGTCACATACTTTTGCTGTGACAAATGAGTTTATGAAAGCTTTTAGGAAATGTATTCTGATTCACCTCTTGCTTTTGCAAAATTATTTTGATTATATTTGCACTTACAGATGCTTGAGCTTCTCTGTTCCTAATCTGCTTGCCTTCTTCTGAACATTTTTTATGCAATGTAGGATTTCAGGAACTCAGTCTGTCTAATTTTACATGGGTTTGAATGCTGGTTTTGGGGTTTTTTTTAAGAACTGAAGTTGAACTCAGTGTTTGCATTCTGTTTAGAAAAGAGTATGCAAAGAAGACCAGCTAAGGTAAAAAAGCACAATTCTGATGAAGAAACTCATGAAGGAACAGAGCACAGAACTGAATGGACATCAAGCTCATGTTTGAAGTCCCAATGAGCTACATGGGATCTCATATAGATGCCCAGGCTGCACACCTATTCTGTTTCCATACAAATCAGATAAGTTGGAAGCTGAAACTCCAAAATTTTGAAAGCACATCCCAGTAGCTAGAATTCTATGAAATTCCCCATGGAGAAATATATCCTATCCTTGCCAACACTCAGAAGCAGGTGGTTGTTTCCTCTGGCTATTCACTGTGACATTATCATGGCAAATGTAGTTATGCTCAGAAATCTGCAGTACATGAGGGGAGAATGCTGAAAGATGGAGACCTGGCTTCCTTTCTTCTCTGACTCTCCCCTTTCTCCTCCTCTTCCAGACTAGTGTTTGCCCCCCTGACCTCAAAAATAATATTGCACTCACAAGGTTGTTTTTAAATCTGTTTATTTTTGGCCTTCATGTTTCCGAGGAAGTACCTATTAAATTGTCTTTGAAATGAAGTGGTCCAGAAAATTTGATCTCATAATATTTACATGAAGTAGCATTGCAATAATAACACTGGCTGGTGTTAAGACAAATGGGACCTTTTTAGTCAGGTACAGCAGGAAAAGTTTTATGACAAATGAAGGAAATTTTTTTTTTAATTATCATGCAATTAGGAAACTTCTATGTCATTAACCAAGTGTGATATATCAAGGACAGTAGTTTTTAAGTTTTGTGATTTGACAAGGTTTTGTTCTATATTTACATTTGTGAAAATATATGAAGAAAAAACAGAAAACAGTGACATTCCAGAGAGGATTACATGTCAGTGATATAATACTGTTAACTTCTGTAATGAAAACCCCTAGGCAACATAAAAGCTGCTGTTAAAATTAGGCAAGGTAGATCTTGCTTCATGCACAACTGACTTTATCTCATGCATGCTTTTGCATTACAATACATATATTAATTTTTGAGAATGCTTTGGGGATAATTAACATTAGAGAAGTCAAAACCTCAGGTTCAGGGTGAAAAAAGAACCACAGAAAAAACTTTTTTTTATTTTTAAGTTCATCAACTGCATCAGCACAGGAACGCTGCAAAGTAACAAATGAGTATTCACTGCTTCCTAAAAAGTTATTTTTTAAACAGTTTTGTATTTCTTTATCAAAATCTGGGATTCATATTGACAGGGATGGTGACATTTCAATTCTAAAAAGCATTTTTTGTAGCTGTTGCATTATCATTTTCAACTAGGCTATGGAGTGAGTGATCTCATACCTTTTCATGCATGTGCATTGAGTAATCTTGACTTTGTATATTTTAGACATAAGCATGTTGATCTTTCCCTGAGTGTGTTCAAATGCAGATCTGACCCTTATGGAGTACCTACTATAGCGA
>JAWWLV010000121.1:84463137-84560335 GCA_035041135.1 Platyrinchus mystaceus | reverse complement strand
ACTCTGTAATAGAAAAATTCTCTTAGCTTTATTTTCTTAGAGAAAAATGAAAGAATGAAATATGCTTATGCAATAGAGAACAAAACAATAGAAAATATTTATTTGATCCTCTGTTTCTTTTATTGCTCTGATCCAGTTACACCTGATTGTTTATTTCTTGTTGGATGATCTCTTTGCTGTAAACCCTTGGCAAGTGTTCTACTTTCATCTAGTCTTTACATTTCCTCTCTTGATCCTCCTGACAGGAGTAGAGAGTTACGTGACCTAAAGCAAAGCTATAATGAGCACCCATCTATGCTCCCAGAAAGTTTCTTCACTGCAGAATCTCACTACATTCATTCTGAGGATCTTTACAGTATTCCCTCTGTGAGCCCTCCATTCTCATCTTGCTATTATTTTGGGGACCAAAGTCATGCCTTTATCTCTTACTATCAAAAATACTCTTTGCTCATGCAGTGTGTAAAATCATTTAATTACCACTTGCAATACTTGAAGATAATCTCTATTGTTTTGGGTTTTGTTGGTGTTACACAATATTATATAAGAAACACCTTAGTAATAATTTACTGAGTTACATTTAATGTATTCTTAAGTAAGCCTCTGTTATATTTTGTGTCAATAATCCATATAATTCATTATTTCCAGTACTATCTAACATAATATGTTACCTTTAGTTTCTTTCAGTTTGTTTTCAGGGCTGTCTTAACAAGAATGTGGCCTAAAAACTTTCTGGGGTTTGATTTGTTAAGGTTTTAAACGTGAAAAATAAAGTGGGGTTTTTTTGATAGCCCACAAAGGGCCTCTGTAAACGTAGTGCTGTTCCCTGCACCTCAGCTCAGTAGCATCGAGTATCTCTTCACTGGGAGCTCCTCTCAAGGTGACACCCAGATCTGGGAAGTTAAGCCAATGTTGTCTCACCCACACTTGTTAATAACTTGGAGACAAGCCTGCAAGACAGAAAATGAGCTGGAAAAAACATGGATTTGATGTCCTAAAATAATTTGGAATTGTGATTTGCTTTTAATGTCATATCTAAGCCTGTGATACTCCATACAAAACCATGCTTCCCATATGTGGAACATTTTCCAGGCACACTTAAGGAACTACAGCTTACCTCCTAAAGATTCCTGTCTAAACTATCTTTTATTTGATTTAATACTGTAAAATGTATTTTTTTAGCAATAGGAAGATATTTTAAGCTGCACAGTTCATTTCAATCACTCTTCTTAGGTATTGTCGTGTGTTGGTTTTAAGCATTGCCAGTAATGTATCACTACTTTCATTGCACATTATTTACTGTGTGATACAAGTGAACATTCTTATCAAACTGTAGTCAGACCATATTGTCTTTTATAACACCACATTTGAAATCCTCTAAATTTCTCTCAGGGCAACAAGAATAAAACTGTAATCACATTACTTGGGCTAGATTTTGAAGGAAGACTGTAGAAGGTGCAAAATTTGAGGAACTTCTGAAAAATCTCAATGAGTACGTATTTCCATCCTTTGCAACTAAACACCCTTCACGAATGTTTCCTTAGGATCTTAGCATTTTTGCAGCCATCACAGCAGAAACCTGATTCTTTGTTTCATACTTGATTTTGCACCTTTTCCATCTTCATGTTCCTTTGACTTCAAGGTTCGTCTTTCATTGTTGGCCCTTCTGTCAAAAATACTTATTATTTGAAACACTAGGGGTTTCTCAGAAGAGCTGGAAGCTTTACTAAGAAAGTAGTTTCCCTTGATAAACAAAGCTGATGCCTGTGATGCCTGTGATGTTATTCAAAGCACTGTAGCAGGGATGCCAACAGAAAGAGGGCAATGTGGAAGTGTTGCCTGAAACACTGTCCTCAGCATCTTCCTGATACTGAGACTCATTGAATATCAAGATGTGTGATGTATAATCTTTTATTTCTTTTGGATTAATTTCTATGAATAGATTTGCAAGGACCAAGCCTTCCAGAGTTTATGAAGCATTTGGATGACACTATTGTACACATGATGTGACTCTTGGGGATAGTCTTGTGCAGGGCTAAGAGCTGGACTTGATGACCCATGTGGGTCCCTTCCTACTCATCATGTTCTTTGATTCTGTGAGAAATGGCTCCTCTGTATTTTGGTAGTTCACTGGTGTCATGTAACCTAGTTGACACTCAGTATGAGCCCTGAAATTTGCTGATCTTGATGCACAGCTTTTCCTGAATTTTCTATTTCTTTGAAATTTTCATAATTTTTCATAGCATTTATTTAAGACATTCTGTTATTTTTTAAAAACTTATATTTCCTTAGGTCTACAAAGTCTTTGTCTGTGTGGTGATGAAGATAAACCTGCTACTCTTCTGTAAGAGATCCTTTGAGAAATTTATTTTGCATACTGTATTGTAAATTGCATTCTTACACCTTAAAAATCTCAGATGAAGTCAGCAGGAGCTTGTGTGGACACTCATGAGCTAGTTTCTATGCAGTCAACCTGGGTAATGAGAGTAGTGAAATTGTGCCAGGCTAGAGCACAAGCATGAATTACACAGCCTGTCTGGAAAGCTGGGTGAATAATGGGACAACTAGCCTGAGCTAACCTCTGTGCTTCTTTGGCTGCACTTTGTCAGAACCCAGGCTAGCTCGTTTTAAAGCTGACCGTGGCAGGCTGACGTACGCTCTGGTCTTACTGTGTCTTCTCACCTTTAACTGCAGTAAAGACCTATCTTTGTTATAGCTTTGCATGTTTCTCAAACACCAGATTTGTTATGCAAAAATCAAACCAAACCAAAAAAAAAAAAAAAAAAAGGCAGCTGGTTTCCTTTCAGGAAATCTTAACTTTATCTTAATAGCAAAACTCTTATTCAGTCTGACAGGGATGCGATGTCATCCTACAAATGTGTTGCTCATGTTTCTGCATCTCTTAAAAAGTGTAATTTATTAAGGAAAACTTCTCATGAACCCTCTCTGTATCACAATGGCAGTCAAGAAGGGATCTGTTTATGTTAAACCTCTTTCCCTACTAAACCAGTGGGACTGAAAAAATACATTTCTATGGCCTTGTGCCTGTTAAGGAAAATAACTCAAAGTAGTGTGTTTCTGTCTGACAAACTAAAATCATATAAACTGGGGTATTTTCACAGTTAAATGTTCAAGAACTTGGTACAAAGTCTGCTGTGTGTCTCTGTTACTCAAAACAGGGCAATTGCTTCAGTCAAAAGTGAACACATCCAGTTGTTGATTAGTTACAATACCAGAATTGATGGCTTGTTTATCCAAATGTTACAAATTCCCTGGTTTTCAGTTTTCCTTTTGCGGTAGCTCTTGCCTCTGCTATATAAATGTGGTTACCAAAATGTGGTAACTATATAAATGAGGGAGAGAGCCTTTGGTAATGCTGATGCAAAGTATGCAAACAACTTCAGCTAAACATAGCTTTACCATGGTTTTGTTATATAAATGTCAACTTGAAATTAAATGTTATGGAAACATTTTTTTTATCTTTATGGAATCTACCAGCTGCACAGTTTTCTCAAGTACAGTTTACATTTATGATGTTGTTTAAATCTATCACATACATTCAACATGCAGAAGAATTTTTTAAAAGCAAGTTGTTTGCATTTGTGCAGTAGTTGTCCAACTTCAGTCTCCTCATATGCAAGACAAGTGTCTGCTGACACCAGGGGGACCAGGAGTCACTGAAGCTGTGAGCAGCAGTTCGATTTTTCCAAAGACTAATAAGCTGAAGACTTCTTATACTTGTGTATTGCAGGACTGTGTTGTCCTGGCGTGCATTGGGAAAAGCATTGCCAGTAGGTCGAGTGAGGTGATCCTGCCTCTCTATTCATCTCTGGTGAGGCAAATCTGGAGTGCTGTGTCCAGTTCTGAGCACCACAGCACACAGGAGACATTGAGCTCCTGAAGCAGGTTCAGTGGAGGGCAACAAAGGTGATTAAGGGAATGGAGCATCTCTCATAGGAGGAAAGGTGAGAGAGTTGGGCCTGTTCAGCATCAACAAGAGATGACTGAGAGGGGACCTCATTAATGTCTACAAGTATCTGAAGGAATGGTGTCAAGAGGATGGAGCCAGGAACTTCCTGGTGGTGCCAAGCAATAGGACAAGAAGCAGTAGGCGAAACTGATGCACAGGAACTTCCACCTGAATATGAGGAAGAACTGTGTGAATGACTGAGCACTGGAACATATCACCCAGAGAGGTTGTGGAGTCTCCTTCACTGGAAATATTCAAGAACTGTGTGGATGCAATTCTGTGCAATGTGCTCTAGGATGACCTTGCCTGAGTAGGGAGGTTGGACCAGATGACCCACTGTGGTTCCTTCCAACGTTATCCATTCTTTGATTCTGTGACTCACACTGTATCATTATTTTATAAATCAAGGGAAAAATTCACAGTATATTTGCTAATTAGACAATTTTTTCCCTTGCATATTTTGCAAAAACTGCATTTTAGCCCCTTTTCCCCCATACATCTGATTTGAGACTTACCTAGGAACTGCAATAACATGAAAAAGGGCAGTTTTAAAATAGGGTTATATTGTCCCAGTCAACTCCTCTTTATCAGGTGGGTTGCAACTATATTTTGAAATGAGGGTGTCCCTTTATGTGACAATAATATGTTTTTGTCCCTGTGGTATAAAGTGTAAATATTAGGTACTGCATATACAGTTAAAGCATTTGACTAGATCAGCTTCATAGTGTAAGCTGTCTCCACTGAACAGATCTGGTCATGAAGCTACAGAAGTCAGCAGATGGAGATTATTCCAGACACATCACCCCACTGTGAGTCATGAAAAATAGACACCAGCATTCATTAATGCTGCAAACCTTCTTGGCCTGACATGGGCTGGGTTCAGTGGTCATTGGATTAGAAGATGGAAGCTGGAGCTCACTTCTGTTTGCATCTTCCCTAGATCCTGAAAAAAAAAGATTTATTCTGTACCAACATATAATAAAGATTTAAAAAGTCAAAATGCAAACAAAGCAAATGAACAGGAATGGTAATTGACCACCTCTCAGAATGCCACACGGGGTGGCAACAGTGCAGTTTCTAAGGAGTATGTTCAGGCAAACAAATGCAAATATACATCTTCATAGAATTGTCACTTAAATTGTGTAAATCATTCACAGTTTGTATACCTGTTAAAAGTACACATAGGTTCTACTGTGATTAGGCAAGCTGATAGCAGCAGAGTCTGTTCAGGTCCACAGTCTGAGAGGTTCAGGAAGCCCCTGAGCCACAGCCTGCTACTAAGGAACCAGCTTGACACCTCCACGGAGTCTTCCTTTTGTATCTGCTTCCAGCCACTGCTGGAAGGGCTGGACGGGCTTTCGTCTGGTCTGCTGTGATTGTCCAGAGAGTGAATAGCAAAGAACTTCATTGGAAAGTTTATTCCATGACAGAGCAAACTGATATGGACTTTAGTTACCAAATCTACTTTTTTTTTTTTATTCTGAAAAATCAAACTATTTAAAGAAACTTTCAGGCACTTTATTTAGGTGTCACCTGATGGCACCGTCATCCAGCCACAGGTTTCCTGTGGCAACTGGCAACAGGCTGTAGCAGCAACTGAAAATGCAGGAACAAATTAGGAATGTCATTTTACTTTCAGCCTCTATGAATGTTTTCTGTCTAAAGACATTCTCATTTTATTTTTTCTTGCTACTGCAAAATTGAAATTTCAGAAGAAGCTTTGATAATACTGTCATGTCCTCAGCAAGATAATTAGAAATGAAACTCACACGTAAGTTGAAAGTTGGAAGCAACTGAGTGGAAAGGTTTGGAGTTTTTTTCTTTTTATCTAGGAAGAAAAATGAACTAAGTACTTTTGATTCCCCTCTTGCCTTTCCTCTGAAGCAAAAAGCTGCATTTTACTTCTTGTACTGTCCTGGGGATCAAAGGGTCAATCTGGAGTCAGGAAAAAGTCTGCCTGAAGATCAAATCATCAGGGACTCAGAAGGTATTTTGGCTTTTCTCTTCAGCCAGACCAGGGTCTGCCCATTGCAACCATTGCCCTTTTTGTATGGTGCCTGCAGCTGCAGGGCCCTGTCATGGGCTGTGCTCTTCCCAGGTCCCAAAGACATGGAAAAGTTCAGTCTCCTGAAGTGCTGCAGACACTGGTACTGTTCAGAAACCTGTCTAGGTGAATTCCTGGTCCCTCCCAGTCATCAGCTCTAAGAAATATGTGAATATTCTTTTTTTTAAGTAATTCTGGTTTTCTACATTCTTACCAAAGCCTTACAGCCACCTGGGATGTAGATGCATTACAGCATGCTGGCTGAAGTAGCCTTTTTGTCTTTAAACAGAGCCTGTAGGTATCTCATTACAAATTCCCGTTCTTCACCTAAAGCCAAAAAAGCTAATAAGATGGGCAGGTGTAGCGTGTAACCTACTGGGCCATGGCCACAGCTAGAGGAAACATCATGGAAAGACATCACACAACCTGCTAAAGATATGATAAATACATTTCCAAATGAAAGTGCTGTACTCTGGACATCTGAATCTGTGCCTGGGTATTTAATCACTGCTTTGAGACAAAAAAAAAAGTACTCCACAGGCAAACTAGTACTCTTGAGTATGTCAGCTCAAAACAGCTGTATGTCAGCTCTCAAAATAGCTACTCAGGGTCTCTGTATCTGAAAATACTAGCTAATTGCTGGAAAATCCTTCAGTGCTGGACAAGAGATAATAATTTATATAATAAAGACATCTTTAACAAGCATCCTGGCTTTTTTAGTTCATCGGCCCATGTTTGGTGAGATTTTTTGCATTTTCAGTAAGATAAAATAAAACTCTCTGACAAGCTAAAAGAATAAGTCGAGTTATAGGCAAAGTAAAACCTTATCTATCACTATAGTAAAAACAGTGGGATAGCTTTGTTCTTGCCTGGGTTGCATCAAAAATAATGAGCAAAATAAAAGGAAAGAAAATGCTAATAAAAGAAATCCGGACAATGAGGATACTACAGAGAACTGTGGAACTATTTTGAGAGGCCTTGATATTGAAACTAGATGATCTTTCAGGTGCCTTTCAACCCCAACCATTCTGTGATTCTATGATTAATGTTAGGTTTAAAACTGAAAGGGACAAACTCAGTGAGGTTATTGAGGTAAGGAGGAAGAGCTATGAGAGATTAGCGCTAGGAGGACAAGGATGCAGACTATCCCATCATCCCAGCTCACGAAGCCCACTTGTTCTTAACCTAGTAGATTGAGTGATGTGGTCTGGTGAGCTGGGAAAAAAAAAAAAAAGACAAATCCCTTGATGATTATATTTTGAGGAATAAAATAATGTGATACTTTGTGCTTCTTATGTAAGAGTTGCAATTATATATTAAGAAAAAAAAAAATGTAACTGTGCAGACAGTCAGGTGTTGTATCAGGATGTCCAGAGAGGACACCAAGTCTCCTTCCCTGTAAATGGTCACCACTTGACTGGACATGACCCTGAGCACGCTGATGTAATTGAACTTGCTTACTCCAGGGGTTAGACAAGATAAGTGCTGGAGATTCCTTCTAGCCTATATAGGACTGTGATTTTTATGAATTTCCCTTATAAAATAAGCCAATGTAACTTTAGTTTTGTCAGAGATTATTATGCTGATTTTAACAGACAGGTGCTTGGTTATTTATTTGCCTGTGATTGTCTGAGCTCAGTGATGCTCTGGGTGTACTAAAACATATTTATTTCATACAGTTTTGTAGGGAGGTATGACTAAATGATCTTGTTAATTTTAAAAGGGTTTCTGTTGCTTTGATATATTGATTGATTGGGTTACTTTTTCATCTGTGTGCTCTCATATGAATAGATGGATACTGTTACCTGTTTTTTTAGTTAAATCAAGATGCCTAGTCCTGCCCAGCATTTATTCTTTAAAGCTACATAAATAAATGTTCATAACAGATCCCAAAATATACAAAAATATATGAAAAGAGCAGGACTTGTTTTTTACACATAAATGTATTCAACAGTTTTGGCTCACCCTGAATCCATATTTTCACTTGTTAGGCTTCCTGAGGAACAGGCAGACATGCATCTCTGCTGGAAGTTAAAAAACAGTGCTCTCACTACAACGAGGTGCAGTCAGCTGGTGTATCTCAACTAAGAACAATTCCTGGCTGTGTGAGTGCTCTGTTTTGGTCCCATACATAGCTTAAATCACTCCTAGCCTAGGAAGGACCAATTCTCAACTCTTACAAACTTCTTAGGTATACTTGAGTTAATATTTTAAAGACAGTTAAGAATTCAAACTCTCAGAGGCTTAGAATTTTGAAAAGCTATTCAGTGCCTGTACTAATTTTTAATGTGACCTTTTATGAATTGTAGGAGGAAAATTTGCCATGTATCTCAGTTTCACATGGTTAATATAGGGAAACAACACTACTGTGTCTCATGATGGAGTTGTCTGTAGTACTGAATATACTGTATTATGCTGTTTTGGGAGTCATAGAGAGATGTTCTCTTGGCTCTCACAGAGCCATTCTTATCTGAGATACACCAACTAACTATACCTCCTTGTAGCGAGGGAGATTTTTTTCTCCTTCTAACTGAGATACATGTCTGCCTGTCCCCTAGTTGAGGAAACAACAATCCTGTTTACTACTATATTCCATGGAAATACTGAATGCTAGTAGTTTGTATATTGAAGCTCCAGAAAACTGACTTTAATTGTGTGATTAAAAAAGGGACCTCCAAGGCTTCTTCTCCAGCCTTGGAAGTATGCAGCGTTTGGCAGTATGTACGCGCAATCGTCTCTGATTAAACTATGCACATAGAATCATGGAATGGTTTGGGTTGGAAGGATCTTTAAAGACAGTCTAGTCCAACCCACCTGCTGTGGGCAGGGACATCTTCAGCTACATCAGATTGCTCAAAGCCCCATCCAGCCTGACCTTGAACACTTGAATATGTGTTTACAAGATCAGCATGTGCGAAAGGAAGTTGCTCTGCTAAAGTAAAATTCGTATAAGGCTATCTCTTTGCCTGCAACATGTCTTAAAAATGCAGTCTTGTTTCATTCTAATTTCTGAGCAGAACAATTTTGGCAAAGAGTGAAAGCCACTGCAAGATAAAATGTGGAAAAGTAAAAGCACCCTCATGTGTTGTTTCAAACAGGCAAGCAGCAGCTTCATGTGTTTAAGATCAAAGGGCAAGTTTTTCCCCATATGGAAAACAAGCGATCACTTTGTGTATTTAACATAATAAGCATAATAGTTGTTCCAGAACTTTAGCAACTCAGCATTTAATAAAATAACTCATTGTTGAAACAGCAATATTATTGTTGCCAAAGCAATGTATAAGCATAGCTTTGACACATGGAAGCCAGACGTGTAAGCACCAGGCGTCTTCCTCGCAGACATCCCAGGAGAGGAAGGTCAAGGTCCTTGCTGCCCTTCCACACTGCTGCATGCAGCCACTGCTGGTGTGCTCTGCAGCTGTACCTTGTAGGGACTTCAAAATATCTTGTTTGATGCATGGACGAAATTATGTAGTGGTCTTTCCAGTTGGAGTGATTATGAGATAAAAGACCCTGAGAAATTGAGGAAAATTAGTCATATTGTTGGGCTTTGACTAGAGAGGCTCAGACAGAATAAAGGCTTATTGTGAAAAGTAAGTGTTACATCTTGCTTTAGGTCTGAAGACCTAAACAGCTCTGCAAGAAGTGTTCTGTTCTCAAAGCGGTGCATGATACAAAGCCACAAGCTGTTTTTTGTACCCTCCTCAGCAAGGCCTAGTACTTGACAAACTGCGTATCTGCTCTTAGCTTTTAAACACAGAGAAACTTAAAGCATATGAGGAAATAGGTGAACATCCCACTGCCCCTCACTTTTGAGACTGTGCTGCTTTCCTGTCAATATTGTATGGAAGAGCATAGAGAGGAGATAAGTGTTGCTGTAAGTACGTTAAACTCAGGAAATTTTCACTGTTGTTTGAACATCTCATGATGGGATTCTTCTTCTTTTGCATTCTCACATGCTTCTGCCATCAGGTTCTGGTCTGTTAGTACTGCTGCCTACCAACAAGAAAGGGCACTTCAGATTCCAGAAAGTGCAGGACTTATTTAGATTAAGGAAGACAAGACTAATGGTGTGGTATAAAACTGAACACCCTCGAGCTAAAGTGCGGTGATTGATTCTTAGCAGTAAGTTTAATACTAACAGTGCATTATGTTGGAAAAATATTCTGTATTCCATTTATATCCTTGTTTACTACTGGGAGAAAACTATAGAAAATTAACAGGATTTTCTTTGCTCTGGTGATATATATGAGTCAGCTCACAATTCCCAACACAAGCCATAATTTCACTGAAGTCAACTGCAAAGTTTCAGTAAAGACCGAAATCCAACTCGTAGTTTTTAGGAATAAATAAATTTAGAGAAGGAAGACCTAGATTTTGGTACATTGAAGAAATTTTCAAAAATGTTTATTCTTGATTACTTAATGACATTAGACTGCCAAGTTTAATGAACCCTGGCATTTTTGGCTGCTTGTCTGGATTTCTGTTGTAGCTGTAAGGGGCAATGGGGCTATAGGATAGCTTGGACTTTTAAATACTGTGTTATGCTTGCCACTTTTTTAATTCTGTTGTGAATATATGTTTTTCTTCAGGATAGACTTACTTTTTCATCCTTTCTCCTTTTTAACACTCCTGAATGAAGTGTTCAAAAATATTCCTCTGTATATCAGTATATTAAAAAGGTGATAAATCATTCCTGTCTTAATTAACCTGTTGAATAAAAGCATCATAAGGATACCAGATTAAATGGTATCTATGATTTTTAATAATTTGGTACAATTCCTCCCAGACATCACAGGCTGATATACACATCAAAAATCTGATGTTTCCACTTGAAATATCTTACTTTTTAAAAGTAAATATTTTTAAAGTGTACTCTATTTTCTTATCTAATATTCTGGTTAACATGTGAAATAATCACATTTAATGACAGCAAATAAATTGGAATCCCTGCACAAAGCCAAATGTCCCATAGATTCTTCATCTACCTGTAAAACCAAAGCAAAATCCAATATATAATATACTACTGAAGAAAAATAAGAGAAATAAGGAAATTGATTTATGTTCCTGAGCTCTTCAATAGGATGGACTATTTTAGGTGAAAAAGCACAACTGAGTCTTGGATGCTTCCCACAGTATCATCCTATCATAGTCATGCTGGGCTGATTGTCTTAATCCCAAGCATTTCATATAAAATATGTCAAGCAGGCTCCTGAATTTGAATTCTGAAGAGATTTTTTTTTTCCCCCATCCTTACCCTCAATTAATATGTAAAACAACACTGAAATCACAGAATCAGAGAATCAGAGAATACTCTGAGTTGTGAGAGACCCACTAGGATCGTCAAAGTACAACTCCTGGCCCTGCACAGGACAGCCCCAAGAATCACATCATGTGCCTGAGAGTGTTGACCAAATCCTTCCTGAACTCTGGCAGGATTGATGCTGTTATATGTCCTCCTGTACTCAGCTTTGAAATATCCTCTTATGTAAGAGGATATTTGTAAATTACAGCTTATCTGTTAAATATGCTCATTTGATAGTGTTTTTTCAACACTAACTTGATATCCAGAAGTACCTATCCATAGTAAAAGAGGTACTGGTAAGTCCAGAGAAAAATTTCACCCAAATACATGGCAACTCCGAGACCATACCCAGGAATTGTCTAGGAAAGTGATATTTTACCCAGGCCAAAATGATTCTAATGGCAATGCTCAACATTTAATGGTGTAGACCTTCAGCAATCATCAGGAGCACCATTTCCTGTCATGTTGCTCCAGAGTCCAGCTGAGTCACACTGAGTGGGATTATCTCCAGAGGCTAAGTTAGACAGGCTTTTTTTTCCTCAATACAGTGTGGTTCCTTCTTAGTTTTAGCTGCCAAAGCCATGGCACTGTTGGCCACTGGTGGTCGATTAGGCAATGAAGGTGAATTATGTCTGTCCCTGTTATAATTAATCGTGCCTTGACTTCACCAGAGCCAGAGCTGCACTCAGCACCAAGCAAAGAGGCAACTGTTATTTGTGGCATAAAAAATCCTCAGGAGTCCTACAGTTCTTCTGTCCTTTTAAGTTTACTCTCACTTCCAAAAAAACCCAAACATGAGGTAGTAGCAATATTTCTATCTTAAAACCTCAAGACCTGAAAAGCTGATTTTGAAGTGGATTATGCTGGTGATTGCCAGAACACATTTCTTTCTTGCACATCTATACTTTTCTTATATTAAGGATTATTTTTCTGGGTAGGAAAAGATCCGAGTACAGTATGTTAGCAAACACTTTTACAGAAAAACGTTATTTGAGTACTTCCCTTTGCCCTAGATTGTTAAAAAGGTAGGATAAGTTGACTGCAAAGAGCAAATGATTTCAAAGAAAATATAATATAGTGGGGTTTTTTCTCCAGATTCATATTGTAATTATTTTAATTTTCTCTATGTCATTATGATAAAGTTTTTATCTTAATTTTATAAATGTTCTGAAAAAAACAAATAAATTATTCAACCTGTGCTCAGTGATAAAGTCAACATAGTTTCTATTCATATTCTAAAAATAATTTTCTTGTTAGGTATCTGTGGCCAAGCAAAGGTTGCTAGGTGAGCTACTAGATTCATCATTGGGAGTTGGAGCTATTTGATGCAAGAGAAAAAAATACCTGCAGTTTTGTCTAATTACATATTTTATTTTCTAAATTAAGCATTTGCATTTGAAAATTTTGGTCTAAAAAAATATCTACTCTTTGAGAGAGACAAAAGGAGTGTTTTGTCATTTTCTACAGATTTGAAGCACCTGTAAGTGCAAAAAAGAATCTTGGGGTGCAAGCCAGTATCATGCTACCCAATCATTAAAATAGTTAAAATCCAGAAGAACAAATGCATTATTCTTATTTTTATGACAAAAATGTCTCCTGCTGAAGCCAATGAAAACCTCTTAGAAAATATCTAGATCAAAAATATCTCTGAGCATTTAGCATATCAGAATAAGCATTTTTGGTTTTATTTTGTTTTCTTTTCAGCTACTCTGCTTGCTCAAAGAAGAATGATGCCTCCTTTTTTAGAACCTTTTAGAACCCCAGAGAAATTTACTTTGATGTTTTGTTTTTCCTGTATGATGGAATGGATTATCAAATGTGGATTATTTAATTAAATGTCTTATTTAATGACACTTTGATTTGTGTCCTGTAGGTATCTGAGCTATTTCATTTGCTTTGTTTTGATTACATCTCCTGTTATAGCTCTTCATTGCTTTGTCAATATAAGTCAAATACAATCGCTTAGCAGACACTGCTAAAAATATGACTCCTTTAAAATATGACAGAAAAGATGAATTTAGACTGACAACACTTTTTTTGACTCTGCAAACTTAAACTCATTTTTGATAAACTATTCTAATTTTCAGAATCAATAAATATCCCATAGGGAAATAAAAAATGAAATAGTCTTTGAATAAAATTTATTCATCACAGCCTGACAAAACCCACCTTTCTAAACAAGTTGTTTCAGCATCATGTTCAGTTCTTAAAAAATGTCAGACATGAAATTCAGTTCAAATCTCTATATTTCTGGAAAAGGTAACAATTAACCCAAAGAAAGAATATATAAAAAGCAGGGTTTGCTGCAAATTTTTTATCTCAAAAATTTTTTATAAAGTTTCCTATCCAGTTTATTTTCCCATTTTTAGACAATGAAGTCTTCATACTCCACCCCTGCACAGACAGGGTTGTACTATTTCTAGGTAGAAGGCAGCACAGTATCAAGCCCTGAACATGCTACGCTCTTCCACTTGAAGAAAAGGTTGAAGTGCAAGTCATTTTAAAGAAAGCCTAAAGGAGAAATTTATGAGGTTTTTCTATAGAAGAGCGCTTATTCTCCATGCAGCTTTTGTCAAACATTTTTAACAAATTGTAATAACCTTTGTCATATCTCATTTTCTTGCATAAACAAGTCACGTTGAAACTATAAATGATGGAAAATTTAATCCACATGGCTTGCACTATCAAAACTGTTAAACTGCATTCTTTTCCACCATGTCAGCAGTGCATTATCTGTTTTATAGGAATGTTGAAAAGATTACTTTTTAAGGGACATACAAAATGTCCTCCTCACGCCTGCACTAGATGACATTTTCACTTTCAGTTCTTCCTGTAGCTAGGAAAATGCTTCAGCATTTCTCTTTCTATATCCTGTAAGAGAGAGTATTTCCACCCACCTCTGAGAACTGTCTACTCAGAGACACTAGGAAGTGCTCAGAGGCTGTTGGGTGCTGTCAGGTTTCTGCTGCCTTCCTGTCTTGATCATGCATGTCTGCTCTGGGATGCAATGTGGTACAGCACCTCTCAGTTCCACAAGATGCATTCTTTCTCCTCTGTAGGAACTTAGTGCCTTGCAAATTGTGTGTATATATAACAGTAACTCCTAGCCAGGAGATGCTGTTTTTTCTTCTGTCCCCAGCCGCTTCATGGGACACTGAAGACCTGAAGTCTCCCTTTGTCACACATCTAGAGGCGTGAGAGTGCTGATAGCATCCAGCCAAGGCAGAGATCTCAGGGAGGTCAACCCACTTATCAAATATCTGTCTTACTGTTCACCAGAACTAATAGTCCCAATGAAAGTGTAACAGTGCTATGAAAGACTGTCTTTCCTTCCTTCCTCTCTTTCTTTGTAGGGTTTTTACTGGGTACTGTATCCATCCAGTACAATCTTCAGCACATTTATTTATCTAATGCCTCGCACAGGTGTTATGCATTTGAGGATTAAAAAATCATATAAAGGTGGCACTTGGGTACTCAACTCAGCAAGATCCTCATCACTGTCAAGAAACATGAGCACTGCCCCTGGCTGTGAGAAGGAATTACTCATGGAGGAGCTCTAATAAGTTCTTTGTAGATTCAGACCTCATGAATGCAAACAACTTGCTGTAAGTGTGCAAGCAACTACATTAGTTCTGACTCTATACTAGTGTGAAATGTAAGAGCTACTTTTTGGTTGTAGTTAAAGTTAGCAAAAGCTTTCAAATATTTTCTACCTTCCATACAAAATACAGGATAATGGCACTGCCAATGGTTTGCAAACAGTTTTGGTCATAATCCTGAATGCCCTTGCATTTATGGGGATTAAATCGGACCTCAGATAATACTGGAACATAACTCTGGTGGTCTAATCACTTAATTATGCCACTTCAATAGTGATACATTTTTACTGTTTACAGAAGAGGCCACAAAACCGTTTGCAGATGTTAACTTTTGATTATTTTAATTCTAGCATTAAATAATGTAGCAAAATAGCTCTTAAACATCTTCTGCAGGTGTATTTTTTGTCCTTACGATATTCCCTGAGTAATGTTTTAACAATTGCTTTAAGTTGGACATACTCCTCCATGTGAATAGCCCTTAAATCACAAACTATAGTAAAATTCTGCTGAAAATTAAATAAATGGAGGATTGGTAGGCCTTAATTAACCAATAAGAAAAGTTTATGAGGGGTGGATTGATTAAATATCAAAGCTTCTGAGTTATATTATCTTTCATAAACTGGCTTTTCTCCAATTAGTGTAAGCTTTCAGGAGCAGAGGAAGAAGATGAAAGGATCTGCAACAAAACTGATTACTGCTGAAACAAAATGGAAGTTGCTGCTTTTGATAAAATACAAGGCTATGGCAGTACTTGAATAATTTTGTGGGAAGTTGCTGCCTAAGGCGTATGTTTTACTGTGTGATACTGAACGCATGAGGAAAGACCATCTGTTTTTTTCAGCCTGAACAATTATATGATCCAGATTGAACCACTAGAGGCCAAATATAATTGCTCTGTTTTGCTTTGTGCTACTCTCTACCTACAGCAGTATCCTCTTATACAGTGTGTGTCATAGCACACAGCTCAAATGATGGCATGTGAACATACTTTTTCTTCTATTGAGGCTTATAGAATCACTACCCAGGGCTTAATGCAATCCACAACGCTTCTTCTGTTACTGGATATCTGTTCGTGATAGGAAAGAACAGCTTCTGAGAAAGTTTGACCACTGAGATGTTTGAACCTTAGGAATTTATTTTTGCTGGACAGATCCTAGTTTAACATCCAGCTAGGTGAAAGGTGGTGCTGCATCCTTCAGTTGTAGCTGGGGAAAAAGGAGAGGTGCTTTCATTGCACAGCCTGAGTAAACAGATTGCATTAAAAAAGATAGATAGTAAATCCTATTAGTGTACTTTGAAGGAATATATATATATACACACGCATATAAAAACTAATGAAAATATTCCAGTTTTGTTGCAACTGCTGTGTTTTACAGCACAAAAAAGTATGCTTTTAGTTTCGCCAGGCTAATAGGACTGGGTTTCTCCCCTTCCCAAAAGTGCTTATAGTCTAATTTTAGACATAGTGTGCTGAGTGGCAGTAAAAAAAGTGTTCAGTGTTGGTGGGAGGAATGAGGGATAGAGGGGAAAGATTTGAATGTGTGGATGGATAAATGCAAATATTTTTCCTTTGTCCTTTAATAATTATTATTATTATAATAAATATAATAAACAATAAAAATGCTCCATTCCTTTTAGAATTCCTGGGAAAACTGAGAACAAAAGTTATAGAACTTTGGAAAAATTTCTTTCCAAGACTATCCTTATGTATCGCTGTGAGGATTGTTTCTGCTTTGCATGAATAACCTCAGAACTATGTCTGCCAGGTACTGATTTACACTGCTCCTGGCTTTCCCGAATATTTGTCTTTATTTTGATTAATACGCTGGTTAACTGTACTCACTTCTGACTCACTTTTTCTGTCTATCGAGAATTAACACTGCCCACAGTGATGTTCTAAATCACAGTTCTGATGGACTATGGCAGAGCAAGTGGTGGGTGAGTGGAGTATGGTTTTGACTACAAGACTGGGCTGCTACTTAAAAGGTTCAGGTTAATTCCACATATAAAGACGTTCTGTGTAGCCTTTGGCAAGTCCCTTACCTTTACTGTGCTCTCCAGCTGTGATATGGGAACAGGAATCTTTCTTTCTTCCTGCTGTGTCTCTTTTCTCTAATTATGCTTTAAGAGATCTCTTCCAAGTCAAAACTTGTATTGTGTGTTTGGACAAGATCCAGTACAACTGGACTTCCAATTTAGTTGGTGTTATAGGAATAGAACCAGATAAGAGCAATTTTTAATACCTAAACACAAAGGAAGTAAGAAAATATCACTTTAATTGATTTGGGTCTAAAGAAATTCAGCAAAAGGAAATTGCATTTTTTAACATAAATTTTTAGTCACTTCTTAATTTTTTTTTTGCCCTCTGTGAAAGCCTTAATGAGGAGAAACCACATTTATGTCTATGTCAGTAGTATGTAGTTATAGGGGAGTTGCATCTGAGGGCTGTAGCAGCTAAAACTACCAGTAATGTTCCATGAGTTTTTCCTTTTTTAATAAGTGAGGGGAAGAGGAGCAAAAATGCTCACAAGATGGATTTTTGTCATTTTTCATAGAATCATAGAATCACAGAATCATAGAATAATATAATCATAGAATTATTTGGGTTGGAAGGGATTTTAAAGATCATCTAGTTTCAACCCCTCTGCTATGGGCAGAGAACCTTCTACTAGATCAGGTTATTCAGAACCCCATCCAGCCTGGCCTTGAACACCTCCAGGGATGCAGAGTCTACAACCTCTCTGGGCAATCTGTTCCAGTACCTCACACCCTCATAGTAAAGAATTTCTTCCTATAGTAAAGAATTCCCTCCTTCAGCTCAAAGCTTCCCCCCTTGTCCTATTACTACATGCCTTTATAAAAAGTCCCTCTCCAGCTCTCTTGTAGGCCCCTTTATGTACTGGAAGGCTGCTACAATGTCCTCCCTGAGCCTTCTTTTCTGAGGGGAGGGCTGAACAACCCCAACTCTCTCAGCCTGTGTTCATAGGAGAGGTGGTCCAGCCCTGTGATGAACTTAGTGGCTCTCCTCTGGGAAAGGAGACATTCCAACAGGTCATCATCTTTCTTATATTGAGGCCTCAGAGCTGTATGCAGCTCTCCAGGTGGAGTCTTATAGGAGCAGAGCAGAGGGGCAGAATCACCTTCCTTGACCTCTGGCAACACTTCTTTCGATGCAGTCCAGGATGTACTTGACTTTCTGGGCCATGAGCATGCATTGCCAAGTCATGTTTAGCTTTTTGACCACAAACACTCCCAAATCTTTCTCCCTAGGATTGCTCTTGATCCATTCTCTGCCCAGCCTGTACTTGTGCTCAGGATTGCATAAGTCTTGAATGAGTCTTTAATGGAACCTTTAAGCATGTGCTGTTCTTCACCTTTCTTTAGTCCAGAAGATGAAACTGGACAAGGGGGTGTGCCAGATATGCACTTTACCCTCCTGGATACTGGTTTATTTACAGTCCTTAATAGAACTTATATGCAAGCTCCTACCATATTTGATTTTCAGAATAGAACTTCTGCCCAGCAGTTAAGTAATACACTACAAAAATATGACTCCAATGCCTTATTGCATTGCACATAGAGATTTTCTACTAGAAATTCTGAAGACTGATATTTTTATCCAATGTATTGGATATATTACAGCACTACTATTTTACAGCACTATGGGAAGCCCATATGTTATATGAGTAAAAGTAATTGCAGCTCCTGAGGCACAAGTGGGCGCAGATGCCATAATATATTAATGTTTGTATCCAATAGTTAGAAACATAGAAGTATTTAGGCTGAAAAAGGCCTCTTTGAGTCATCCAGTCCAACTTCCTCCTCAAATCAGAGCTCACCTCAAAGTCAGACCATGTCTTTTTTCAGCCGAGTTCTGCAATCTTCAGGGACAGAGGTTTCACAGTGTGATGTGTTGACCCTGGCAGGAGACTCAGTGCCCACCAAAGCAGCTCTATCATTCCCCGTCCTCAGCTGGACATGGGAGAGGAGGTATAACAAAAGGCTTGTGGGTCAAGATAAGAGCAGGGAGGGATAAGTATCTGTATTAATACCTATTCATGCTGGATTAGAGTATCTGCTAATGAGTCCCAGAAATTTAGACAAAAGTCAAAGGCCTGCATGACTGACAGGTGTTTTAAGAAGGAAGTTAGCAAAACTTTGGTAGAATCAATTATTACGGGCTGCTGGTTAGTCAGTTCATGATATTGTAGGTGAAATGAACATCTTTTCTGATGCAGTTCGTAGATGGTTTCACTAGCACAGTATTGTTGGCGGTGAAGGAGTACAAGAGGAAAAGGATTATCCTTACCATCAACAGTATAGTTCTCAGAGCAACATCAGTTCTGCAGGCTCATGTCTGAAAACACCACATGAGCTGCATGCTGTTATGATTGGACATGAGATATGCAAGAATTTCTGCAGATACCATTTTTTTGCATCATCATCTCAAAAAGATTTAGCACCATGTTGGTGGGTTTTCTTGCCTGCATATATTCTTTAGTATCATGAAAAATACAGGCTCATGCAAACTCAAAATTGTGGTCATGTTTTCCTGATTGTAATTACATGGCTCGTGTAAAACTTTCTTAATTGTTCTAACTCCTTCAACAGATTCTATGACATTAAATTTGTTCCTAGAATGGAGTCTTTTCATTTAGGGCAATGATGCCATAGCTCTACCGCTCAGCTTCTTGTAGTTTGTACATGAAATCTGTTGCTCAGAAGGAAGAAATTTCATATGGACAGATAGGTGCAATATGTAACTTAGCTCTTTGGTAAGCTTATGCAGCAGATATTTCTGGTCGGTTGTAGGAGAAATTATTTTTCAGACCAGGAAGAGGACTCGCCCATTGAAGATCGTTCTTTAGAGACACTAAGGGTATCTGTACTGCATAGAGGTACAGAATTGCAATACCAAAAGTAACATCTGCGTATATTGGGTCATTTCTCCAAGAAAATCGCATGCTTTTTTCGTTAATTCTAGCAGTGCTGCTTGGAAGCACGTAGATTTAGTAACAGGTTATTCTAATTGTCTTTAATGAATTGAGTAGTGGTTCAATTCCCCTCTATTAATGAAGACTGTTCATTGACAGTCTTCTATTGACGTTGGTGAGGTAGGATCAATATAGATACTGGGTCAGGATTCTGAAAAGTATTAACAAATATTAATATTCTTTCTTTTTCAGTTTTCTCCTTGTGTTTGGTTGCTTGATTTTGTCCGTGTTTTCTACTATTCCTGAACACACAAAACTTGCCTCTGGTTGTCTCTTCATTTTGGTAAGTGAAAATTCTAAGTATAAGACAGTTTTATGGATGCTTTTATATATATTCAAATCTTCCATGGAAAATAATAATATAACACCTGAACACTTAAAAAAAAAATCAGACTTTTCATCAGAATGATGAAAAAATGACAAAATAGAGGATTCTGCCATCTTTTTCTTTAAAAACAGGTCAGATTTTATGACAGTGCTAATAATCTACTGTATTGCATCCCCTTCTTTCTTTGAGAATTGCAGTGGTTTATAACTGATAGTTTTCCTACGTCAATTAGGCAGTGAGTGAGCATGAAAGACCTTTGATATTGCTGCTGCCATTTATAAAGTCAGTATGTAGTAAGAGGCACTTATACTTAAAATAGGGAATAATTTTGGTATCTTAGATACCAATTTCTGCTAGCTATTGGTAGATACTGACATTTTAGTGACATTTGCTGCAGTAGGATGGGGAAGTTTCATTATTTCTTCATAATACATGCGTTTCTATTATGTTTTTCTCTCCTTTTTCCCTTCTGAGGTACATATAAATGGCTTTAATCCCTAAAAGTGCTTAACATTTTTCATGCATTGTATGGACGGCACTTTATTAATCTGCTTCTTGATGGGCCATTTAGTTCTGCAAGTTGATGGCCTGAGGATAGGTGGTAGTGATCATTAAAATGTCACTATATAACCAGTTACCATGGTTATTTCAGTTCCGTGTATGCAGCAGACTGTAACTTATTAGGTAGTGCCTGAGGTGAAGTGACTGTTGACATATGCCAATATTTGTCATCACTGTACATTTCCAAAAGCCCTGGTCTTCAGAACAGCTCCCTAATTAATTATGGCGTGAGCAGGCTGATAAGCATCATTATGGTGTACGCCATGTCTCTACAGCACAAAGGGCCACTGGGTCAAGATACCTGAACTAAATGTCCAGAGGTGCAGATATGTGGTGTTCTGCTCCATTGGATGGTTTCTTAGCAGGGCTAATTAAGGAGAGACATGTTAAATGTTACATTTTTCTTCCCGGCCATATTAGCACTTTTTCTTTTTCTGAAGAAAAGATCAGGTGGCATAAAACCAGCTAAAAGTGATTTAATCCTACACTAATACCTAGACCCATTATTTACAGATCTTAACAACACTTGGCAAATGGAAGTTTGTTTGAATGTTCTGCAGCTAGTTATATTATTGTAGTTGGCACACTAATTGCTAAGTTTTTTTTTATAGAAAACAGGAAAATTTGATTAGTCTGAAAATACCATACTTGTAATAGCAGGTGCTTTTGTGACAAGTAATACATTTTCCTGTATACTTATGCACACTGGTTGCATAAATGCCATTTGTTCAGACATAAAATATGCATTTCCCATGAGCCACATATTTGTTGATTGTGTTGGTACACTTACCACTGCTAATTTCTCAGCTGGCTGAGGAACAGATTCCCTGTGTTTTGCCATGGGTCTCACAGGAACCAGCATGTGACAGAGTTCTGTGAAGTCCTGGTTTTGCTCCCAGTCTGGGCAGAGGTGTAATGAGCTCTGCTAGCTGATACACCAGTCCTTGTAGAGGTGTCCATCAGCAGAGTGGAGCCGCTCAGTGTCTGCTGTGGGAATCTCTGGTGCTTTTTGCTGTTACGGTTTCAAAGATAAACTTAGTCCATCTTAACTGTTGTGACTGTGCAGCTCATGGCATCCTCTGAATACAGAACTGGCCTCAAGGAGAAAGAGGTTAATCCTTGAGCATCAATACTAGCCTGGTCCAACATTTCTATGCTATAGCCTAGTGTGTTCAGCAAACCCTTGGCAGGAATAACCTAGTGATGACGAATTTTGCATGTTCTACTGTTGGTCTCTAATGGAGAAAAATATAAACACAGCAAAGGATGAGGTTCCAGAAGCAGGCTAAAGCTGACCGGTTCATTGCAGTTTGCTGATGCATGATTTGTTCCTTCTCTGCATACTGAAGGTGATATTAGCAATGTTATCAAAGCAGGCTTTTGCAAGTGCAAACCAAGAGGAAAATGCATCCCTACATTAACTCAGGAGCAGCTGTTTTGGCTGTGCCAACATCTGAGTTTTCACAACCTTTTCGTTGCAGTGATTCACACAACTCTTAACAAATGTGTCATTTAGTAAGACAGCTGTTTTAACTATCAGATCTGGTTTAATACTCTTTTTGCTTCATGCTTAAGATGGAAGATATATGTTTATTTTCTAATGAAGTACCATACAAACACAACAATCCATAGAGCTGCCTGCTGGGTTTCTGTGAACTGTTTGCTTTGCACATTTTTTCCATATGGTCCACCCTACAGCCATGTTAATTGGCTAAAAAGCTAATGTAATGTTCCTTCGGTTTAATACCTGAGCTGCTGCCTGTGCTGTCACCTGTGGCTTTTGACGTATTACAGCTATTCAGTTACACAGAGAGGTTAAAGAAGGAAGTGCAGATGAGGTGAGAAAACCTTTCCCTTCTTCTCAGAAAGGCCAGAGGAGCTGAGATGGTTATTATCCTTCAATCAGATAATTCCATTTATTTGCCCCAGCCTTGCCTTACAAGGAAGCAGAAAACGTATCTCCTAATCACTGCATCCTAAATATTCTCTCAGAAACGTACAACAGGTTATATGTTAGCTCAAAGTAAATAATTGTTTAGGAAAGCAGTAATAGAGGAGGGCTTCTGAGAAATGCCTGCACTCTGCTTCCAGAACAGAGGCAAACCTGCCCTGCTGCCTTGTGTCAGACCCAGCTAGGGCTTCAGTTCTGGCATCCACACAAGTACTACTGTGTTCCAAGGCATCTTCTCCTTATCAGGGGGCCTGTCAAGGGAAACGCCTTTAATATTTGAATTTTAATCTTAAATGAAAGTCCTGCAGATAGGTTAAGCACATGTTACAGGCCCTGATGTTGGATTATTCATCAGTAATTAATTTGGTTAGATTTGTGTCCAGAAATAATAAGACTAACCAGGAAGAGAGTATCAGATAAAACTCCTTATACCTAGAATGATAATTATGCTTTAGCCTCTTCTGTGCACACAACTTATGGCACTCGAACTGTAGCAGTGATATATCCCAGACAGGCAGTAGAATAAAATCTACTTCAGCATCAAAATAAACCACAAGCAGCTTAAGAATTCAACTAACACAGCAAGAAAATAATCTTTGGTGCATTGCTGATCTACAAATACATTTGCTGGCACTTTATCAAATAATAAACACAAGAGAAGTAAAACTGAGGCTGGAAAGGCAAAATCAAATCTTTTGGGGAAGATAGCCAAGAAGGAATATTATCTGGAACTGGAGGTCATTCACTCTCTTGACCAAACTCTCTATATTTTAAGTTCATTTTCAACTAAAGCTGAAAGTTATGTGAAATTCTGGTTCACTTCTGTTCGTTTGCTGTCATTTCAAGAAAATAAAGTAATTTGAGTTGACCCATGAAGCTCTGACAAACTGAGACGTAAAAAGTCTTGGATCAGTTTACATGCTTCATTTGACCTGGCATAAAATATTATTTGTATATTTGATTATTTGAGAACTTCTGACTAAAAGTAAGATTGAGGCTGTAGGAAAAAAAAATGTAATTTTTATTCAAAGTGACAAAGCACCCCATTATTTTCATAATTTTCATTTTTAATCAAGATGGAGAGATTGAAAAACATAGGTGAATTTCTGCAGGACTGGTTTTATCAAATCTGTTTTGTGTTTTTCTCTAAAAATGGCTGGGGTAGAAAGCTGTACCCAATTTTGTAGGATAAGGGCCTCTGAAAATGTACTCTAGGAACACATTCTTCAGGCACAAATAGCTCCCAGAGATATAAAAGCAGACAGTGTGCACAGGATGAAGCTGGTTTTTGTGTGTACTGTGGTCACTCATGTGAATGCTAAAGGAGAGTCGACTAAGTGCTTCTAGCAATTAGTATCTTTCTAGTATTTTTTCTTCCAACATTTTTGCATAAAAGAAAAGTAGAAAAAGGATGTGCTTTGATTAAAAAACATAGGATATAGCTGCCCCATAGCAGGCAAGCACACATTCAGTTTTTCTCTCCTCTAGGACAGCAAATCCATCCACATAAATGCAATCGTATAAATCCGCTACAAAATTTTAAAGCTGAGCTGAGTTTATTTAAAAAAGGGAGAGTGTTCAATTCAAAAAAAGTAGCATTTTTCAGTTTAGATTGTACCAAAATTTGAATCCTCCTGCAATGCTTGGATGAAAGACTACCAGACCTGATACAGCACTGAATGGATGACTGTAGGACCAGCTATCAATGCATTAAAAGAAAAACTGAATGATATTGAAAGATTTAATTATAGATACATTTCTTAAAAAGATAGGGTATAGACCATGTTATTGCACTTTTGTTGAGTCTTTTTCTGAGAGAAACAGATTAACTGATTCCTGAGCTAAAAAAAAGTGAATTTGTCAAAACTCAAAATCAGTGTTGCTTAAGAAAGGCTGATTTCCAATGTTTTCTTTCCCAAATCGAACCATAGCTTTGAAATTTCAAAATTCTTCATAGGAAACTCTGGAAAATTACAGTAGACATACAACACTGATCAAAGACAGAATAAGAGAAGGAATTGCAATGTTGATAATATCAACATCTTTATGTTTTCAGTCTTGTTTGGATTCCAAAACACTAATATTATAATAAGGTGATAATATGAACATAAAACAATTCAACCATGTCATAATAAACCAGCTGTTAGCTTTGAAAATAATCTTACCTTATAATATATAAAATATTGTGAGAAAATATTATTATAATAATATTTATATATTATATTCTAATATTATAGCATATTATAAATATTTTCATGTCTTTGCTGATTAAATTGATACTCTCCTTTTATGTATAATGATTTCACCAAATAAGAGCCTATGTTGTTATAAAAATTTGGAGCTGATCTCATCAGAACTTGCTTGTGAATCTCTGTGCAAACAGAACACACTTACCATTGGAAATTTAAATGATGGATGCACTTAAAAGTTATTTGGAGGAAGTCTGACAGGCAGCAAAAACTAAAATAAAAAGGTGGAGTTATTTAAAAACAGTAGATGTCCTCAAAGCTGTAATTCTTCTGTCAGAAGGAAGTGTTGGCACTCCCAACCAACCAGCAAAGCTCTATAACAAACAAGTACACACTGTAGCTATGGAGAGAGATGAAAGTAACCATAAAAATCATTTCATAGCAACAGAACGCAGCACTGCACATAAAGCTCTGAATGTATCTATATATTGTCAACAGAAGGTATATATATATTGTCAACAGTGCTGAGGATGATAAATACACTTCAACACACCAGAGAATAAAAAAGTCTCAATACTGTCATAAGCTTATTATTGATATGATTCTGGGATTGGTTATATTGTCAGCAATGTTTTTTCCTTTCTTTTCTTTGATTCTGTGTTAAGCAGATATAACCTTTGTAAAGAAAAGATTGAAAAATCACACAGAGTAGTTTTTCTACTGTAATTAAAAATGTAATATAATATAGTTCTACTGGGAAAACTTAAATGGGTTTGATGACTAACAATGACTAGAACTGCGTTATTATATGTGATCTGCAATCAGGACAAAGAAAAATTTCATAATTGAATTACTTGAAGAAGGTAGGATAAGTATGAACAGTTACCTCAAGTGCTACAGCATTCAGCAGCAAATGCAGTAGAAGGCAAGAGAGATTTTCAGTCACTGCCAGAGCAATTCCAAGTCAGGCAAAACTACCAAACAATTATGCTCCAACAAGAAATCTGCATTTACTGTGCAATGTTAAGATCACTGGAGTTGCCACAAGTCAGTGGCTGCTGGATGAAAATACCATCCATGAAATTATTTTCCATTTCTCTGAATGAACAGGGCATGTATAGAGAAATGAGTCTTCACTCTGAAGTGAAGAAAGATGGATGGAAATAGCAAAACCACAGTGTTAAATGTAACAAATTCATGACCTGGTAACAATTTTAACATTGAAATTACTAACTTATAGTAAGAAAGCCAGTGTTGATTTTCTAAATAAGTACATTATACTCTGGGTTTATTATTCTTATATGTTCCCATAGGAGAGCTGTCACTTAGCTTATCTTTTCAATGTCATTATATAGCTAAATGCAGAAAGCCAGGAGTGAAGATACTAGTACTGTAAACAATCAGATTCTGATTCCCTTTGTTTCCCAAAACAAGGAAGATTCAAAGGTAGAGAACACATTCTTAAGAGGGAAAGGACTGTTCACATTATCTGGAAAGGAGCCTTTCAACCAGCCATTCAAGGGGCTGTTTCTCTAGCTGAACACAGAATCTCTAGGAGGATTTTGAGATTAAGAGTGGAAAATAGAGAGAATTAGATGTTAGAGATGGAGTGTCAGGATTCAGATTAATAGGGATATAATTCTTTGAGGAGAGAAAAGCATTTCTCCTTTTAGGTTAATTAACATGTTGTGCTAAAGGACAGAACCAGTTGTCCTTGATCTCTTCTAGGGACAAATGAGCAACTCTCCTTACACAACTGCTACTCCATGATGTGTCCTCCTCCTTTTTTTTAATCTTAAATGATAGCAAGATAACATGGGAAATTACTTATAAGTCATAAGTGTAACATTTTCCATAGATGTAGATTTGTAACAGTTTATGCCACACTCTGCAGTATTGAATTTTATTAGCTTTATGTCAGACTGATAAGGTTCCAAAGTTGATTTTGTATGAAGATCAAGAGCTACCTCCTTAAAACAGGCAACAAACACTTGTCTCAGTTTAGTGAGACACAAGTGTTTTGCTGAGGATGAGTTATGAGGAAGACTCAAACTCCTCTCTCTAAGCAATTGTAAATTAGAAATTAAGAGGATCCAATTGAGGAAAAATGTGGAAAAAGGAAAAATAACAGCCCTTTATTAAAAGATATATGTGTGTTGGCAGAACAATGAAAAAAACCCCACAAATAAAACAACCAAGCAATAATCCTATACCCAAAAAGAATCCCCTTCAAAACAAACAGATAAACAAAACAACAACAACAACAAAAAAGTAAACAGTTAAGTTTGCGCCCTTTGGTGCCATTCTAACCACCGTCAGCCGGGGGTGCTGTTGGATCACTGGAAAGGCAGAGCCTGCAGTGCTCTGTGCTAGCCAGCAGGAGGCACTGTTGGATCACTGGAGTTGCCACATAGGGGTCTCCCCAGGTGTGCTGGAGAAGCTGAAAAATAGAGGTCTTCCTCCTTACCCCCATTGGGGAAAAGGGGAGAGAGAGGCTGGAAAGAAAGGAAAAGAAAAAAGTCCTTCCAATGGGAACTCACTCAGTCATTCTGGTTGAGTCGTGTGGCACAGCCTCCCCTCTTCTTTGATGTGCACAAGAACTGATGCCAAGAAAGAAAAAAACGGGAATGGAGGAGGGGAAAAACCTCCCGAAACAGTTCCTCTCCAATGGAAATCCAAGCAGATTCCACAGCTGGCAACCAGGCTGAGAACAAAGACACCTTCGAGCTCCTATCCCGACCTTGTCCCAGCTCAGGCAGCAGCCGAACTCCACCCCCCGCCCCCGTTTCCCAGGAGATGAGAGGGAAAAAAAAAGTAAAAGAGAACTCCTTACCCCTCCCCAAAGACAAGATCCTGAGGGCCATCAACTAGGAATGTGGTCTTACCAGGCACTTCTTTTGTGTTATTTAACTGCCTAAGACACAGTCAATCTACCCATTCACATCCCCTTTACACAGTGGGCAGGGGGAAGGGAAAAATTCCTGCTTAGTTTCTAAGAGCCAGTGAAACCATGACATACTTTAGACTGTAACAGTAAAAATGGATAGATATCAAAGTCTCTATCAAAAATTCAGACCTGACCCTTGTCAGCGACATAACAATTTGTCAAATGGAAATGCAGAATATGTCCCCAGAGGAAAACCAAAGTACGTGGTTATAAATAATATGTATGGAAAAAAAAATCTACAGACCATTAAATATTAAACAGAAAAGAGTGCTGAAGAAGGCTGCACATCAGTGATATGAAAGCTGGTTGGAAATCTAAGGCACATGCAGTGCAGACAGAAACTACAATCCAGTCAGTCACTTTGCATAGATGTGACAAAGAACACAAAGACACATCTTACTTGTCGTGGGTTTGCCAACCAGTACCCCCTGGGGCTGAAAATAGTTTTGCCAGGTAGATTTCCAGAGCAAAACCCCCAATCAAAAGTTTTAGTAACGTTATTGCCAATTACATATTTAAGAAAATGGAACAGAAGGTTGTGACGCAGAAAAGATAAGAGCCACAAGGTGCAGAGATATTGGGGAGCCATGTAATGAGAGGCAGCAGGCCTTCCTCCTCCCCTGGCCCTGGGCCGGGGGCAGGTTGTGGTATTGAAGCCCTCCTGGCTGAGACATGTAACAGAGTGGGGCAAAAGCTTTAATGAAAGACTGCCTGGACAAGACTGCTGCAGAAGGAATTCCAGGCAGAAAGATTGCAGAGCCTCCAAGGTCAGAGCTAGCAGCCGGAGGAGAGGGAAGCCTGAAGAAGGGGGGAGGACGACTCCTTCCCCCCCCCTCCCCGCTTCAGCAGGGAAAAGACTGAAAACTAAAATCCCTGCCGTCTGTGGAAGATTACAGAGTGAGGAAACTCCCTTGCAGCTCATGGAAGAGCCTACACTAAAGCAGGTGGATGCACAAAGAAGCTGCTACTCTTGTGGGAGACCCAAGAAGAAACAGAGTCTTGCCGGAGACCTGTGGCCTATGGAGATAGAGAACCTACGTTGGAGCAAGTCGGCTCGAGTAGGACTTGTGATTCCAATAAGGGATCCATGCTGATGCAGCTAAATTTGTGACCCTAAGGGACAACAGAGAATGGAAGAACTGTTGCCCAAGGGAGGGACCCCACAGGAAACAGGGATGGACTGAAAAGCCATTATCCCCGGTGACACTGGGAAGACCATGGCAAAGCAAATGTCCCCTTTGCAATCCATGGAGGACCCCCACAGAGCCTGGGTCTTAGCCCAGGAGGGGGTAGACCCAACCCTGAGGTTGACACAAAAGAGAGAGAGAGAGAGAGATACAGTTCCAGCTGCAATGAATCGGAGCTGTCGTCCTAGAGATAACAAAAGAAAAACTTTCAAATGCTGTAGAATTGTGTGGAAGACCTGTAGCTCTGGAAGTGAAAAAGTAACTACTTTCTCCTCCTGAACTGATTTGAAGGGGGGAGGGGTACTTCTGTAAATATATAGTATTTTTGCCTAATTAGAATTGTTGTATATATATATATAGTTCCTTTTTTTTTTATTTTGCTAGTAATAAATCCTAATATTATTTCCCCCACATCAAATCTCTTTTGTCTGCATAAACCTTCTCTCAACTTACAGTAATTAGGGGGGAGGGGGGGTGTGAAAAAAATTGGCCCATAGCCAACCCACAACATTGCTGCAGTCAAAATGTGAATTTTCCTCAAGTGAGAGGAGAAATTTGTTTACAAAATTCAGTTTAAAAGCTGCAAAGTCAAGTAAATAAATATCAAAATATAAAAGAAATTAAAAAAAAAAAAATCCATAAGGATCCAGAGCAGACATACCTACAATACAAATATCCACATAGAATTTAAAGTGAAGGTGATGACAAATACACAGACACACACTGGAACTAAGTTCAGTCCCGAGGACCATGAACAGTGGGTGAGCTACAAAGATGAAGTAGCAAAATAAGTACGGGCCATTTTAAACTTGTAGGTTTCCATGAAGTGCCCGAGGAAAGGGTGTATGTCATGGACAGGATAATAACTTTGGTATCAAATCTGAACCAGACAGGAATTGGCTGATTGTACCATATAAAGATATGATCACAGGAAATGTATGTCTCACAAAGATATATGTATGTTTTTGAGAGGATGTGGAAAGGGCTTGTTCGTTTCTTTTTCTACGAGACCATACACCTAGAAAAGAGGTAGCAGGAAAAGCTGCAGAACAGTCAGCCAATGGCTTGATATGTAAAACACAAGACTTGATATACTGGGTCTCAAAGTCTAGTTACTGGACCAAAAAAAGAGGGGTCCAAGTCAACTTTTTCACTGAACCTAAGGAACTGAATAAAAATATTGTAACCAAAGACTTGTTCAAGTAGCAGAAATGTTTGCTGAGGTAATATCATTGAGAAACTAAATACTGGAGCAGGATTTGGAAGACTGAGTAAAGTGCCTACCAACTCCAGTTTGTCAAAAGTTACAAACTGTCAAAAAATATTTTCTTGAAGTTGTTTTCTGGAAAAGTTTGGTACTAGTAATATCAACCAGTTTCAGGGTATATCAACCAAGATGCATACAGGTCTCTCAGTGATTCTAACATGGATGAATGCCTAGGGAAGCTCTCTTAATGAGCTTTGAGAACCGGGACATTGCAAGAAAAGGTAACTTAAAAAGGAACTCTACAAATATCATTTCCAGGATTTAACAACTCCAAACATGCTAAGACCAAAGAATAAAAGAATGAATGAATTCTTTACAAACTTTTCAAAAGGAAAATTTGAGAGCTGTGTTGCTACAGAGACATATGCTTGAATGTCTGCCTCTGATGTGACATCAGAAATGTGACTACAGCAGAAAAAAATACGTGAACAAATCACAAAGGAAATGCAAAGGCTCAAGTACAGCTGTACAGAGCTTCATTGTTTGCAATGTGAGGACAATTTTAAAACCAAACTTAGACTATTTACTGCCAATGTCTCACTACAGAGAAACAAAATGTGAACAAGCAGAAAGGGTAAAAAAAAATTTGGAAAGTAGAAAATTATTCTATAGTGTAAGTTTTATGACTATCATCTCCTTTAGGGAGTTCTCCCAAAAGTGTAGTTGTACCTGACACACAAACAAATGGGGTGGCACAAAGCAATGAGTGCAAATTGCTGAAAAATGCCACTTAAACATTTAAGGGTGATGCAGTATCAGGGGAAGAGCAGGATAGATGTGGATAAGTCAGTGTTTCCCATTGCCATTTTTTCAATTTGAAATAGAGGTTTAAGTGATCACCAGGGTGTTCCTAGAAGAACCATGTCCACCAAAAGCCAAAAGATTTTGGGGATCTGTTTACCCATATGTGCATTAATTGACATGGTAATCACAATAATCATAATGGCCAGTGCGCCTCTGTAGCACTCATTTCTCTGGCACTGGCCTCAGCTGTTGGTCCGTGATGGTCATGTGAAGTGGGTCTGCTGCTCTTGGGAGGCAGTAGATGCTGAGGAAGGTTAGCATAGTTTCAGTGGTAGGAATCGTGCATTGTGTCTGATGTGGTAAATACTTTTATTTACTCTATAAAAGACATTATGAAAATCATAATTAGATGGCATCTATGTCATTCTGGTGCTGGGTTGTACTATGTGATTTAAAACTGGTTTTACTTGACATTAAAATTCTCTGTTTTTTTCTGTTGCAAGTGAATAAATAAGACTCATGACTGATGGGTGCCATTTCAGGTATAAACACAAAAACACAAAAGGGAGTTGGATAGCCGAAGTCCTATATAACATGTGGACTAAGCCTATAAGTGGGATTTTAATATTATATCAGTATCCTTGTAGCTGTGTATTAGATTAAAAGTCACAGAACAAATTTCTCAATAATCCTTTATTAATGTAGAATCTACATGGAAAATCTTAGTCATAATTTGGAAAAGTGAGTGCAGTAAAAGTATCACATTCATTATAAAACTGATAAATGATAAAAAGGGACATAAATTTCACTGCATGCTTACTGTGTATTGCACTGAGAGCTGAACTGAAGTCTCTGGTTGTGATTTATGTGCCACTAATAGGGTCTATTCTGGGTTATGTTTTTGGATTTATGGCTCTCTCCCTCTGTTAAACTGCAGTTGAAAAAAATTAAAACATTAGTTTCTTAAGTGTATGTATGCACATGTAGATAGACTTGTTAGCTGTTTAGACAAAGGATCTCCCGTTTTAATGCTGAACCGGGAATAATACAAATGTGTTCAATTTGTACTATTATTTCAAACTATAAAGCATGCACATATTCTTATCTGATTGTTTTCACCTGGAAAATGGCCAGTATAACAGAATTGTCTGTAGTCCTACACCAGCTTCTGCATCATAACTATTTAAAACTCAAACCTTCCTCAAGTTTCATTGAGCAGAGTAGTGTTGTGCTTCCCCTCACATGCCGATAGCATCTCTTTAAGGTGTACAGCTCACTTTTTATGCTCAGTACCTGGAATCAGTAGGGTGTTGGGGTTTTTTTGCTTGAGAGAGGGATGTTGTTGAGAAGCTGACGTGTTCTGTTCTTGCTTTAATTGAATGATGAAACAATCTCATCCTCTTTGACTGTGAGTAATAAAGCATTGCTATTTGGATAGTATCAACTATTCGTATGTCACCATAAAGATATTTTTGTAGCTGGTGGTGTTCTTAAAGCAACCAGCCATAAATTAAAGTATGATAACATGTTTATTCTCCCTCCTTTCAAACTGATGTGGAAACACTGGACTTCTCTGATCTGGAAACACTGGACTTGCCTGTTTATGAGTTTTTGGGGAAGAGGGGATATATCCCCAGCTGTATCAGATGACATTGCTCCTCCTGTTCCTGCTGTTGTGTTAGTGGAGCGAGGCTGGCTGATTTACACCAGATAAGGATCTGCAGCGCATCTACACTTCAGAGATGCTGTCGTTAGAAGAGAAACACTTGTGGCCCTATTAAAGGTTATTTCAGAGGATTAATTTGATCTGTTCTTGTCCATTTCTTGGGCTTCTGACAATGTCTCTTATAGACCCAGTCTGCGGTTCTTTTGTGCTACTTCATTAACCTTTAGAATAATTAAAATCACAACTTCCATAGAAGGAATATAATTAAAATAGCAGCTGAGATATTGTCTTGTGGGTGGATTTCTTATATCCAAACCTCAGCTCATTTGAACGTTGTGAAATAACCAGGAGCATCCTAGAATAGCACAGAGAGCTCAGCTTTGGTCAGTTTCTTATCACAAAAATGTCTCTAATTCCCAGAAACTACAGCCTGCAGTGAAGGCACCTGGATTAATCATCAGCAAATTATTTAAAATTTTAATAAAGAGTTGTACTAAAAAGTAAGAAAACTACGATATAAGCTGCTTTTTTTTTTTTTTGCTGTTATAATGTTATTCTTAGGGAAACCCT
The DNA here is from genome assembly GCA_035041135.1 of Platyrinchus mystaceus. Lineage (NCBI taxonomy): Eukaryota > Metazoa > Chordata > Aves > Passeriformes > Tyrannidae > Platyrinchus > Platyrinchus mystaceus. The sequence continues at coordinate 84,527,016 of JAWWLV010000121.1, read as the reverse complement.
TATCATTAAAAACTACATGAAAAGCATATTAATGCAAACAATTTCAACAAATCATCGCTTGTATCCTAATTAGATGGGGGAAAGAAAGGGAGAAAATATGCTTATTGTAGCTGGATTGTACAAAGTATGCTTGATTTGGCTAATTATCAACCCTGTTGGTAAGAGTCCTCCAGGACCTTTTGTTAACAGAAATGTTGCTCTGGATGACATCTTGTTTTCCTTTCCTGCCATTTGTGTGACCCTCATCATTCCAGTGGTATAACAACCCAGGCACACGCAGATGTGAAAAACTTTAGGAGTACACTGCTACTTGTGTACACCAAAAGCAACTGAAGCCCATGTGTTTCAGCCTTGCTACTCTTGTGTATACATGTTCCCCAAGACAACTGGAGCAGCGTGTGCAGAAACACTTCAGAATTAAAACTTCATCTGTTTGGATGAATTGTGCTTTGAGAAGGAAGCAGAACTTTCCACTGTGTGAACCACCATAGCAGTTACTGAGGGGTGGTAACTGTGGGTTTGAATAGCCAAAAAAGTGACAGATTGTGGTAACTGTGGTGCAAGGCCAGAGGCAGCTGTGATTGGAAAAGGATGACAAGATGCGGAAAAAGAAAGAAATGGCAAAGGACAATGCACCTCTGCTCTACATAGGAAGGATAGTGTTGGGTTTCCAGTAAGTCTAAACTTGCTCATCAATTCAAATACAGACTTGCTGAATTTTGAAGAGGACAGATTTATCAAGAGTGCAGGATTTTCCGAGTCTGATGTAAATGTTGTAATTCATATCACATAAGGAATTCAAAATTAATGTGGCTACATCATATTATATGTAGGACAGAGATACTTGGAATGCATCATTTCTACACCAAGTCTACAAATCATATGAGGTCTAATGAATTTTTCTGTCACATGCCTTTCCAATTATGCTCTGATCTTCTGTTCCAAGTGCTAAGGAACTAAACCCAAGTTATTTAAGAGCCTAGATTTATGTTTAAGTTTGCAAGAAGCCTTCCAAATGAAATTTAACAAAAAAAATAAAAATATAAATCCTGATCTTGTTTGGGATTCATTCTTCCAATTTTTGTCCATAGAAAACAAAGTACCTTGTGACTGTACAGTTGCCATAGGAAAAGATAATGTCATTCCCTGGCCTGCATTAACCTTGACAGAGATTTGCCTGTACATTGTAACCTTGTGCCCTGATTATTAAAACATTGCTTTTTTACACAGTGGTGTGGGGTTCTTTGTTTTTGACCCAGACCAATCTAAAATACAACAAAGCTGTCATATATATACTACTGTGAAGAGTTCTGTTTCAATGGATTCACATGTTTTAGGAAAATTGTTTTCCCTTAGGCTTAATTGTTATATGTATTCCCTTTAAAATCAGTTGTTCTTTGAGGAAGTAGGGGTCACCAGCATTTAAGGATCAGTTTGAAACACCACTATTTCAGAAAGTGCAAAAATAAGTGTGAAACCTCATCTACACTTTGTTCAGTGTCTTTTTGGTATTAAAGGTCATAATGTACTTTAAAACCTCTAGAAACTTGGTACAGGTGGAAGAAAATCATATGTAATATTTTTAAAATCAACAGTTCTTTTAACTTCCAAGTGCACAGAGCCATATTTACTGTATTTGATCTCACTTACTGTAACTACAGTGGCTCTTTTTAAAATTTACTTAGTAGCAGAAACTTTAGTTAATATTGAGGGAATATCACCATGCAGAAATTTTAATGATGCTAGAAATTGTAACTATTTTTCTCAAGGAATGAACAGAGATATTTCACATTGTTTTTTCAAGAAAAATCTTATACTCTTACCCCACCCACACAAAAAAATACTTTTGCTCTTTTTATCTCCCAAATTAAATGTATCTCCAAGAAGTTTCTCTTTATAGTATATGTATCTGTGTGTGAGAGACAAATAGGATTTCTGTGTTTGACATAAAAGAGCATCATGTAGTACACAGACACTCAAACACGTTTTGAGCACACAGTGACTTTTTTTATTTTTGTATAACTGAGCAAGCACACCACATAGCCATACAGGTGATGAATACAAAACTGCAAAGCATTGGTAGGAGCCAGAAGAGTGAACTTCCAAAAAAATTGCCTCTTTTCTACTTCTACTAGCAGTTTTGTCATACTGATTTAACTGAATTGTAGCTGTGGACTAGTCCTTCCAGGATCTTTAAGTACCTTCTGTTCTTGTCAGTTTTTCATCAAAGGCCCTGCTGGGGTCTAGAATACAGTAGAGGACACACTCCTGCATGTGTGGATCATCTCTTGTAAGACATCTGTGAAAATTTCAGTGTACTTACAAAGCATATCACCCACCTGTACACATAATATGTTTTCCACAGAAACAACAAACTTTAGTCAAATGGAATATGATTAAATTTTAACAAGGAAAGGATTTTATTGGAAGCAAAGAATTTTCCATGCTTCACAGACCTCCTCTCCTTCAGTATCTCTTACCCCTGCACCAAAGAAGAAATTCCATTAAGAGAATCAGATGTTGGATAGCCTGGATGCCTGTCATCAAACCTCCATAAATTCAGAGACATCATCTAACAATGTGTAAACCAGATTTCGCAATCCATGATTTCACTACCTCTATAAAAGTGGTAGTTAAATAACTAAAATACATATTCTTCCTTTTTTCCAGATGGCTTACTGTCCATTTTAGTCTTGGCCTACACAGAATTTCCTACAAGGAAATGTACCACACGGTAGCCAACTATTAAGAATTATTGTTACTATATGGGGAACTTTCTCAATTTTGTACATAATCCTTTCTGAGGTTGTGCAATAACACTGTCCATGGAATTAAGTTGAAGTTTCTTGTAGAGGAATAAAAAGAAAACCTTAAACAATCCCACTCATTTTTCCATGTGTTCTTTACTAATAAAAAGTATGACATTTTCTTTAGCCATGTTTTAGCAAAGGGATGTTGTTCTGCTTTTGTGATTTAGGCATTCAACACGGGATTTACAAAACTGGAAATGAAGACACTGAAGAAGGTTCTAAAAGTGCTTTCAATGTAATGTAGTTAAAGAAGCCAACATGTTTTAGGAAGGAATACTGTGGTTTCAAATTGTTCTATGATAGAAAAAGTGATTAAATTCACAATGTTTCAATGTACTTTCACTAATCATAATCTAGTAAAGCACCATTACATGAAACACATTAATAATTTGTTTGCCATTTGTTCAGGTAAATTAATGCCTGAGTTGACATATATTTACAGCCTTATTGGCTTGTAGAGTTGTAGGGTGTCATAGTCTAAAAGCATACAAAGTGTTTACTGAGAAAAAGTCAATATTGGATCCACCCTACCGTTGCAAATATTCCTCTAATTCATTTGCAGTACTTTCTTAGCATACCACACTAGTCCTTATCCTGCAGGAATAACAAATTAATAAGCTGACAAGGAACACCTTATTCCTGGACAAGGAAATACATTCAATTGCCAAATAAAACACAACTTCCATCCTCTTCTTGATGAGCTGTTGAAGAAACTCCACCAAATACTTTTCTCCTTTTGGTGAACACACAAATTTTTATTTTGTCATTCCAAAACTCAGAACTTTATGATGGTATTCCAGAAGACTATCTAAGTTTATAATTCGATACCAGTGTATACGTACTATATCACTACATAGTATATGCATTTAGATTTCCTTAGGGTATGGAGCTGAATTACTCTATTACTGCAACTCTGTTGACCTCACTGTTGTAATGAAAACTTCCTTAGAAAAAAAATTGCATAAATACAGGTTGATGTTATTAAAATAGACAGTCTTAAAGAAGGTTCTAATGTAAAAGAAAAGCAAACCAAACAAGCAAGGCAAGATTTATAAATACTTTCATTCACAAATTGTCCAGGGAAAGTTATGCCTAGTGGACACATTCATTTACTACCTTACAAATAATTACATACCCGTTGTATGTAATTACATTTCCATGTATCTTAACATAATTCTGAGAACAAATTGTTTTCCTAAATGCTTCTGCATCATCTCAGTCACTTCACATGTATATTGCAACAATGAGAACATATCTCCCAAAACATTTAGCCTTTAAACTAAGAACTAATTTTATGGATGCAAATATGGAACATATACTTCACTAGTTCTCTAAACTACCTATGGTCTAATCCTCAATATGCAAAGCATCTGAGTAGTTAGCACTGACATTTTTTGTGTATGATTCAGTTCTTCGGTGTTTCATATTTATTAGCCAATATTAGACAATATTTAATGGCATTCAGGTTAGACGTAGGCCATTCACTAGGAAGCTCTGGGGACTGTAGATGATGGGGACTGTCAAAGATGCTTCTTGTGGATGCGTAGGTGCTTCTGGTGAGCAGGTTCTCAAGTTTGGCTTGGGATCTTCAGATGCTGAAAGTGGATTATTAGACACAAACAATGGTGATATGTTTCCTGATGCTTTAGCATTGTTTATCTGTAACAGGTGTTTTTCTTATTTGCCATTTATAGGAATTTGTCATGATTGTTGTCTTTGGTTTGGAATTTATTATTCGTATCTGGTCTGCTGGATGCTGTTGTCGATACCGAGGATGGCAAGGAAGACTGCGCTTTGCAAGGAAACCATTCTGTGTAATAGGTGAGTGTCTCAGCTCTAGTTTATTTTAAGATAAAAATAACACCTTCTCCCTCCTTGTTTTGCTTCTGAGTGAAAACTACTGGAATCTTTTTACAGTAACTGGCAGTAAAACTGGAATAGCTGTGTGTCAACTGTCATCTGCCCAAGGTTTCTCTAGATATAAAATCACATTGTCCTTAAATACCAGTCAGTTCATGTTTCTTATGTCCAAAAGACATTTTCCCATGTATGTCATTCACCTAGACTGTATATTGGATGAATGAGGCCCTGAGAGCTCATTTGATTGAAAATCAGAAGAGCTGCATGTATTTAATGGACTTATTACATGTCTTTTACATACATGCACAGATACCATGCGTGTATGCCTACACATTTTGTTCTCCTCATTTTACCTCTGTGGCCAGACATGTGTACACTGCAATAAGTTTGAAAACCTACCTAGAAACATCTTTTGACAACGTTGCTGCTTCTCTGCCTGACAGTCCAGGTATCTGCTCTGCAGTGACACTAGCATACGATATAACATACTTCTTCTACAGGTATTTCAAGAGAATATTCCTCCCCTTCTTTGCTCTAGAATTTGTCTGTGAGAATGGTCAATAGGCTCACAACCAGTCAAAACCCTATTTTGAAAAGGAGTCTGCAGGAAAACTGTTTCCCAATAAAGGCAGAGATCAAGGATGTCTAAATGAATTTATATGATAATTTCTTATTTTTCTAACGGCTTGGAGAAAATTCTTTTTACAGATCATCTGTGAAACCTCAGGTTATCAATATCACAACTTCTCTCTCAACTTGCTCTCTGTCTCCAGCCTTCAATTTTATTTGCCTATATCTTAAAATTACTTATGGATCGACTGGGGCAGGAAACATGTTCTTCCATGCATCTCTACAGTGGCTAATACACAGAGTCACATGCTTACAATCATTAAACACATGGGTCTCAGTGTAAACAGTGAATAACAAATTGTCATGTAGATGTATGCCATCCTGATCTAAAAAAAGAGTTACACAGTTCTGGGGCATAGCAGGCCAGTACATTGGTTAGGGCTAATGTGTAGAGCAAGTTTTTTCCTTCTGCCTCATTCCCTGATAAATCCAAACCTTCTCCCAGTGGAGAAGGTTGCCTGAGTAGGTAGAAAGGCATCACAGAATTTATCCCTCTTGGAAAGCAATACGTCATCTATGCTATTTTATGACACTGTGGAAGAGGATCAAGTATTGGGATTGGCATTTTTGTTCAGGCAGCAGGGGAGGTGAGGAGGTGCCTTACCAGGTCACACAGTTGCCCCAAAGTTTCCATGCCTACTTGAAAGCAGAAATTATCAAACACTATCCTTCTTAGGCTATCCAAAGGCTATCCTCCTTTACTAGACTTATCATTATTACCAAGATGTTACGGTGCACTTTAAACTTTGCAGTAACCACACAACTACTTTAGTTCAGTCAGCACGCAATCATAAGCCCCACTGTTACTTTAGTAAAATTAACTTACTATGGCAAATTAGAACTTAGTAGAAACACCTTTAAAGCATTTGAAGTTACTGGAAGCATTTGACTTCTCAGAGTGTTTTGCTGCTCTCCCAAATGCCAACATTCAGTTCAGCTTTTGTTGCTCCTCCCTCTCCTGTCTCCACTCAACTGGCAAGTTTTATACTAGTGATTAACTTCAGTTTAAGCTGTTAATTACCAGAAAACTTGAATAGAGGGGTCTTCCTTGTCCAAAACTCTGCATATTTAAAATATATATACGTGTGGTTCCTAGGGACATGGTTTAGTAGCAGACTTCGCAGTGCTGGGTTAACGGTTTGACTCAATGACCTTCAAGGTCCTTTCCAACATAAACAATTCTATGATTCATGGGGTGACTGGTGTAGATTTCCACCCTTTCCTTTAAACAACTTGTGTCTACCCTCCTGCAGTTGGTGAAATAGTTCAGGCAGGTCTCCTGGCACAGACCTCCCTGAGCATTGGGGTTTACTTTGCTTGAATGTGGTACCTCCTCTTTTCTCCAGAGTTTACCTGTTCTTGTTTCACCTATGTTTAGGCAGGCAATCTCTGGCCTTAAATGCGGCTTTTCTGTCCCACTTGCAACTTCATCACTTGCTATCTGAATTAATTAATAAACAATAGTCTATTGCTTGTGGACATCTTCCTATGCTGCTTCACTGTATAGAAACGAAACTTTTTTTCTGCAGCTTCTGGAAAATAAACCAATAGCTTGAATATCTTACCACTGACTATTCTGTGTCTCTCTTCTACTGATTGATTTTGGTACATTTCTGTTCTTAAGTGTCCCAGAAGGGAGTTTCTGATGTTCTAATGTTCAGCATCTCTCCAGATTTGATCTCTGGAGGAAAAACGAAGCCATCTTGTAGCTCTGGCTACATAAAGTAATTATTTTCCTGACACCTTGGCTTTGCAGTTATGGCAAAGTGTGCTGCAACAGCAAAGGTCAGCAGGCTGTGTTAGACAGAGCACAATCAGTAGGTGAAGACACGATTATCTCTCTTTGGTCATCACTCTTGAGACCACATCCAAGATGTGGTGGACTGCACCTCATTTTACCCCTCAAACACCATACCTGAAAGACCTTAATAACCTGGAGTGAATTCAATGAAGCCACCAAGATGTTCAGTGCTGGAGCAGTTGCCCTGTGAGGAGAGGGTGAGGGTCCTGGGCATGTTCAGACTGGAGAATGGATGGCTTCAGGGGGAACTCAATGAAGTCAGTGATAAGGTCCCCTTGAAGAGCACGTGGCCAGTTTGGGCCTATTACTTTTAATTATTTACTTAGTCATCCATTCAATTATACTTTCCATTTATTGTTACAGTGGAACAATAATATTTTAGAAGACTTAGTCTGTTTACTATTACTTAAATTTGCTATATATCTCCAGTAGATCTGTTCTCTGATTATTTTTGTGATTGAACATAACTCACATAGGGGAATGGCCTAAGAGCTAGAAATAAAATTGAGGATTGCCTCAAGGATCACATTCAGACAGCCTTTATTTTTTCCATTAATAACTTAATAACCAGAGAAGTTTTATTCAGGACCAAAGCTCTGTGCTTATGTTAGTGTGCTTACAATGTCACTATTCTGACAAATTTGTTCATCAAGCATTGCTGTATGCTACCATGTTAGTAATTACATCTATCAAATTATTTGACAGGTTTGTAATCTTGTTTATTTCTGTAAAAATGGGAATAATAGTGTAGTATTAAACCTTGATTTGTATTTTGTCCCATGTCAGGAGTTACCTGCCATCTCTCATTTTCTCTGATTTTATATGACTTGTGTTCATATTGTAAAAAGAATAGCAACACATCCTTCCAGGCATGTAAGGTACTTAAATATGTACATGCCTCTGCAAATACTGAATTTCCCAGGCACATCATTCTGAAGATTGGCTTTTAGCACAGCAGAACAATGTTGCTGTGTTGTGTTGCTAAAAAGAGCAGAAATCCGAGGAATGCATAGTCTAACTGCTACCTCTGGAGACCAGGGATGCTGACACCCAGGAAGAACTTTATGGCTGTGCCTTAGCTCCCTGAAGATCCCTGAAATAAAAGAGGACAAGTCTAACCAGGAAGAAGTGTGGCATCCCCTCCCTGTAAAGCCATTCGTGGACACTGAACTAAATGAAGAATCTATTGTCCTTCCTCTGGCAATGGGTCTCCTAGATGGTGGTACGTGACCTGACAAAATTAAACTCCTGGCCAGTCTCCTATGTGCATCAGAGGTTTTACTGTCACAATGAAATTTCAGTCTGTGAAGGCAGCTTTCAATTAACACATCATAAAAATAATTAGGAATAATAAATAACTAGCTGTGGGTCAGAAGAGTAAGATCCTGCTGGTCTTACCTGCCTCTCTGAAGCTTGCTAGGCTTTCAGAGGAACTTCTTTCTCTCTGCTGAGTTTGTAAGAGACTTTGGGACTCCTGTGTGAGGAAGCCTAGCAAGGGAAAGTGAATTTTAGTCATAGAATCATAGAATGTCCTGAGTTGGAAGGGACCCACAAGGATCATTAAGTCCAACTCTTAGCCTTGTACAGGACCATCCCCAAGAGTCAAACCATGTGCCTGAGAGCATTGTCCAAACACTTCTTGACCTCTGTTAGACTTGGTGCTGTGACCACTTCCCTGGAGAGCCTGTTCCAGTGTATAACCACCCTCTGGATGCCTGCCACTTCAGTTCTCCTCAAGAACAAGTTGTACACTGCAATGAGGTCTCCCCTCAGTCTCCTCCAGGCTGAACAGACCAAGTGACCTTAGCCGCTCCTCATACAGCTTCCCCTCAAGGCCCTTAACCATCTTCATTGCCCTCCTTTGGACACTCTCTAAGAGCTTGATGTCTTTCCTATATTTCAGTGATCTGCACACAATATTCAAGGTGAGGTCGCCCCAGTGCAGAGCAGAGAGGAGAATCCTCTCCCTCGACTGGCTGGTGATGCTTTGCCTGATGCCCCCCAGGACACAGTTGGCCCTCCCGGCTGTCAGGGCACTGCTGACTCTAGTGTCTAAACTTCATGCAATTTGAATTTGGGGTTTGAAACTCTTATTTGAGAACTTTTTGACCTTAAATTTGAGCCTACTTCTAGTAATCTAACATTTCTTCAGGGCAATTAGCCTTCCTGGTGGTCCAGCCGAGTGAAAGATTTCATATATTTCAGTCTATTAGCAGTTTCACCACAGCTGCTTCTATTTTACCTCTAGTGAAGCTACAGCATGATGGAAATGTCAAAAGTTCAAATTCTGTTGAGGTTGCAGAATGAACAAATTCCCAACAGAAAGCTTAAGTTCATTATCTGTAATCAGGCTCTTGAACTTCATGGCTGGAAAACTCGTTTCAGAGCGATAAGTGATAGCAGCGACTGTTACTTGTTACTGGATTTATTTTTCATTAATTAGAGTGGTAATGAACCTTCATCATGTGGCACTTTCGTCAAACCTTTATAAACAAATCCATATCTAGTGTGTTACAAGATCTTCTGAACCTTTAATTTGAATTATTTCAATATATTTATGTAATGACACGTTGTGTGCCTGTCACCTTGGTATTTAGACACATTATATAGTTTAAATACAGACAGATAGTAAATCTGCTGCTCATGATAAATAATATAAACAGGGAGTATAATTTGAACTCTACATAACCCAGAGATGGTCTGTAATGAAGTATATCCTTGACCAAAACATACTTCACATCACATCTCATTATAAATCCCAGCAAAACCAAGTTCCAGCAAATGTCATATTTGGGGGTCTTCTGCCAGCCCAGAAAACACTCCAGAAAATATTTTGACAGTAGTAGTAGTAGTAGTAGTAGTAGTAGTAGTAGTAGTAGTAGTAGTAGTAGTAGTAGTAGTAGTAGTAGTAGTAGTATTTAGGCTTCAAATCGAAATTTCCTTAGATAATTTCAGCAACCATAGTTCTGTGCAATGAACAGAGGTGCTCTTTAGGCTAGACTGGTCCCAGATTGTGTAGGGTTTTAAAACTAAAATTTTGTGGCATATCTTCATGTTTGAGAGTCCTGGCAGTACAGTTTTTAGAAATGTGTAGGAAAAATAATGCCTGGTTAGTATCATCAATGGGCCCTATTCTTTCACATTTATTTTTGCTGACTACTACCCTCACTGCTGAGTGGAGTAACCTTTGCCGTATTAAAGACGTCAGGCTCTGGTCTTCCCTTTCTAGAAATAGTATGTGTACTATTCAAGAGAAATCTGCTAGTTTGGTTTGATATTTCCTTCTGGTATGCAGTAGAGAATTCAGCAGCCTGTGTTTGTTGATCTTACACTGGTGTCACTACCATGTTATTTTGAGTAGAGGAGCTCCTACCATGAATTGGACAAACTGAATGAAGTGCGTGTAGTGACTTCTTTCTCCGGTGGGGAGCTGTGGGCAGTGTCGCATTTCATCTTCTTAATGCTTGTAGGTCAAGGTTTTAATTAGAGGGCTAAGCTTTTATTACATCAGTTTTCTAGGCTAGTGAAATTATTTTTCATTGAAAAAGATCTACTTGAAATCAAAGTAATTCATGGGAACAAACCAGGTCCCTTTTCCTGAGGGACTTTACATTCATCTACGTCTTTTTATTATGAAAGTTAGAAGCACTCCCTTTCTCAAACATCCAGAATAGCCAACAATACAGTTTCTGGTTTCTGGGTAAAGTTTGCATAAATTCTTTCTCTGGGAGATTTGGAGCAGGACAATTACAGTGTCTCAGCTCCACTGAAGCTATCCAAACATCAATAAATAATTCTTAATTGCATCAGAGAGAGATGCTGATTTACCCTCACACCTGCTGTTAATTGTAGTCTTCTGCTATGTGAGAAATTTTGATTTTGATCAACCAAACAGTCATTCATAAATAGACAATTCCATGAATACAAATCAGAAGCAATCCACATCAGAATAGATGAAGTAGGTTAGAACACTGCAACGTGAAGAACAAAAGACAGGTTTGTGACGGAAAGGTTGTTAAAAGACAGAAACCTTTTATTAAAAAGAATGTATTTGTAATATTAGGATTCATTTATTTGAAAGCTATTAAAGGTATTTTTCCAACCATGAAGTAATTACGTCCATTTCAAACCAGGCTGATACAACTAAGTATCTGGACTAAAATGTTTAGTGATTGCTAATTCAGTTCACTTTTGTTAGGAAAGTCTCCTGAAGTCAAATGTTACAGACAAATTATATAGAAATAATGAGGTCCCCTGTCCATTCTCATCCAGATTATGTAAATTATTTATGCAGTCTTTCAAATTATTCTTGATCTCTCATATTTGATTCTCAGAAAATACATTGGCGTATAATAATAACAGCAACAATAACTATAATGGCAATAGCAACAACATGATATTATATATTGTAGATAATAAAATATTTTGAAATATAAGCATGTATAATAGAACTTTCAGTGCTGTTTATGAGCTGTGACTTGGAAATGTACAGTAAGAAGGGAAGCGACTGACAGACCAAGCTGCAGTCAACATTTTCTGGTTTTAGTCTTGGTATGTTCAGTTTTGCTTTCATTTTTTAGGAACTGGCTTTAAGCTTGTTGCTACTTGAGATGCACAGAATATGAAGATGCTTACACAAACACCTTTCTTTTTATTGTCTGTCTTTATTTGATTTGAGATGTTCATATCCTACCTTACTATGCTGAAGTCCCATCATATACATAGACAAGATAGTTGCTCAAATTTCGATAAATATGTGTCATTCACTGATTCAAAAGGAAGTAGCCATTAATATAAACACTGGTGTGGAAGTTGGAGGTAGACAGGATTGTGCCAAATCCACTTATCTGCCTACCTCATCTTATGGAGTGTCAAAAGCAGTAAAATGGTTTGTTTTTCAAATTTTATCATCCTTAGCATCTAAAAAAAAATTACATTTTTAATTAAGTGAATAACATGTCAGAACCTAATTGATGTGGAAAGAAATACGCGGCTTTCTTGGCTTCTTTCAGACACTGTGCTGCAGATCAGCTGCGTCAGTGTGTGACATCTCTTGTAACTCCCATCTCAGATCATCATCACTTCTTTCCTATAGATCCTCTGTGAGAAGAATTGCTGCTTTGTTGGCTATAGAAGTTCTGCTTTTGCAGCAGTGAATTATGTTCTCTTCATTTAGGAACATATTGGTCCAAAATATCATCCTATTAGACTAGGTGTTTGCTATTTCTGGCTTTTGCACCTTTCCTTGGCATACATGCAGCCTCTCACAGAACTGTGATATCCCTAGGTTGTAGTACTGCTTTATTTCAAAAGCCACTTTCAGTATGTCTTATATTTTACTAACATGCCTGTAATTACTCATGGGTGCTTTGTCAGCACGTTAACATGAATTTCAATGTTAATGCCTCAGCATGGTACATTAGGCAAGTGTCAGTCTGACTGTTTGAGCCATGATTAACTACTCCTGCAGGTGTTAGTAAATCGAGGCGTGCTTTCTCTCTGACAAGCTTCACTCTTGTCAGCCCAAATGAAGACATTTGAGGAGGTCTAAGTGCAGTCATTGTCTTGGCATATACTGCAGGAATCTTTCAAAAATTATTTGAAAGCTCTATGTAACTAGGGGAAACATAGTAAGAAATAATAGAGTAGAATAAAATGGGAAGAAGGGAAGGGAAGGGAAGGGAAGGGAAGGGAAAGGAAGAATATTTAAGTTGGAAGTGGCCTACAGTGATCATCTAGTCCAATTGCCTGACCAATTCAAGGCTGACCAAAAGTAAAGGCATGTTGTTAAGGACATTGTCCAAAAGCCTTGACAGTCATGTGGCATCAACCACTTCTCTAGGAAGCTTGTTCCCATGCTTGACCACCCTCTCTGTAAATAAATACTTCCTAATGACCAGTTTCTAGACATCTCTAAATATTGTATTGTAGGCAACTATCTCATTCAAGTTTTTCTGTTATAATTACAGTTTTACTTATTCTTGTGCACAGATCATTTTGTTTCAGTTTCATTAACCCTATAGCACAGAAGTAGGCAACATGCTGCTATTTTATATTTGCAGTGTGCCTTTCCATCTCATTGCTTCTTTTAGTTTATAATTATTACTCTTATGACTGTTGAATGTTGTGACTTTTATGCTGTCTATGCTGAAGATATTAGTTTATTTCTGTTCAGGTCACCTCTGTGTGAGTGAGGTCTCTAGGAAAAGGGTCATAGATGCAGTTGGTTAAAAGCAGTAGTTTCATTTTGCTTGGCCATATTGTCATTTAGAAACACAGATATTTCCAGTTGTTTTAGGGATAGTGTTTGTTTCTTCACATACAGTTTTCTGCTATCTGCTCAGCTATAATTTGTTACATTCAATATAATCAAATTGATTGCCAGTGTCTTCATACAGCATTGCCACTCTTTTATTAGTGGTCACAAAGCTTGAAGAAATGCAGTTTCCACAGATGTTTCCATTCTTTTACATCCCTTCAGAGAAATCCATGTTGCCACTAGCACTGTTAAAATGACTTATAGGCATAGTCCAGTGGAAATTGCAGGAAATCTGTTTTTATGATCATGCCTCAAATGGTTACACTCCAACTGTTACATTAGGAAAAGTCTTGTGTATGACATAGAAAATACAGGTTTTTAATCCCTCCTTTTTAGAGCTAATATGTTAAATACAGCAATTGTGCAGGATTTGACAATGTAACAACATTGTTACCCTGTGTAACACAGTTATAGTATTTAAATCTCAAGGTTAATATGGCTAAGTAGAAATATTTGCATATTTCTAGATGGCTAATGGGGCATGTTCTGCACATTTTAATTTCCTCTCTTCCTATTCCTAGCACTTAACCATTGGGATCCCATAACCTGTTGTCTCCTATGAAAGAAAAATTACATTTTTTACCTTTCAGCTTGTGCTGATAGTTCTCAAAATTGAGTCTTTGTCCATTCTGCTGATAGATGATATTGCTGTGAATAACAGATCTAAGGAAAGTGACCACTGGATCCATTTTACATCAACGTAGCTCCTAAATGGTGTTAATGCCTGTTTGATTCTGGCCTAAACTATCCCTGATGCAGAAAGAGAAGCTGCATTTGCTTGCTTCCACCCTCATGCTGTCTGGTCCTGGTGCTCCAATGCATGTATGTGACCATCGGGGGAGCAGCCAAGGCAAAGGCTGAGCAGCTTCAGTCCTGGGGCTCCCCTTTGCCAGCCCAGCCTATGTGAGAGACCCCCATGCTGGGGACTGCTTCCTTTCAGATGAAAATGTAACCAGGCATAGTGGAGAGTTGTCACACAGAATGGCATCATTTATTTTAGATCTCATTTTGGGATTGCCCCTGTTGGGTTTGTGAGAGTGCTACCAGATTATGGTTTTTCCCCTCTCTGACAAGTGCTGAACAGAGCTTCTATTTCTTTCTTCACATCTCCCACACCAGGAAGTCTCAAGGGTGGCTGCAAGATACCCCACAGTAGTGTTACCCAAATCATATAAACCTTCTTGCTGGCACAGTAGTCCCTCTTTGGGTACTCACCCAGATAGTGCTGGTGGGATAACAGCTGAAGGTAAAGAGTGGCCAGAAATCTCTGGTTCTGTATATCACCTGAGTAAACCTGTATTTACGGAAGCAGAGGAGTCCCAGGAGGTTCACATTGACTATACAGACATCCAAAATAGCTGTGTAGATTAGGAATGCAAGTTCTGGTTTTAGGCAGCAGGGAGAGTATATGTCTCTGGAAGGCAGCTCAGAAAACTAAGGTAGGAGCTCTTCTCTTTCAGCCAACACTGAGGAATCCATGTTCCTGCCTTCAACATCTGCATTAGATAACTCACCTAGATACAGGATACCTTCTGTTTTCCCTCCATCCCATGAATTTGAGAGCAGATTATTAATACTGTCTCTTCCCTTTCTACCTACAAATGGGCTTTTCTTCTCCCTCAGAGACATGCTTTTCTCTTCTGGTCATTTCAGCATTTTTACTTCTCAGTTTCCACTCTTCCACTTTCAGCATCACACCATGAATTTTTTTGTTTCCACATTTTTTTAGCCTTTCCACTCCCATAGCACTGCATCACCTTCACTTTATGCACAATCTGGAAATGCATTAGATGGACACTTCCAGACCTCCTTCCCCCTGCCTCTCCCTGAGATTTCAGAGTATGATTGAGAAGGCCATGAAAGGGCAGGGTCCTGCCTGTAGATTCCTTCCTTTGCAGCTGCAAGAAACCAACACACTGCTTCCCTGATGAGCTGCATCACGTAGGAGTCCTATTTCGTATCTTTCTACATGCTAACTAGTGCCAGATACCCCTAACAAAGGAATTAATACCCATAGTACAAATAGCCAATCACTCAGTATTTTTGTTTGGACATTAGGTAATCAGTGGCTGATTCATGCAGGAATTTGGATCCCCCTGAAAAATCCAATTCCAGCAATTCAGGGACAAACATGCAAACTTGTCTTTAATTTTCCCTGGTTATTCCTTTATATCCTGTAGCAATGAATTTTACATGTCAATTGGATCTTGTACGTCTTTTTATCATATTTAAATTCTCTTTTGATCTCACTTTTGTAAGGAAGGCATCCAACAGACCTTGTTATCTTCCACTACTTTGCATACCTCTATCTGCCATCTCATATTTGTCTTCTGACTAACCACTCCTAAATTATTCAGCCCTTTCTCCACACACAAGTCTTGATGTGCTGTAGTTATTTTGTTTCTTGCTGATAATGTTGTGGTTTTCTTACAGCCTGATCTAATGAGCCTCTTTACTCATCGGGTGTATATGTGTCTGGCTATCCATCCTGCTGCCTTTCCCTCCAGAAATCTTTAGATGTTTTTCTCTCCACCACAATAGCTTTTTTCACTAAGGTCTGCTGTCACCCAGGAAAAAGCCTCAGACATACTAAAGTGACTAGCAAAGCTTGTTTTCCCAGAGCTTTAAAGGCACAAAACAGTTATTGGGCAGAATAAGTGAAGATTTATGGGAAAGATCTCTGTGTGTTACTTGTGATTTGTTTCTTTGGTTGGACACAAATTGGGTTGGTGAACACTCAGTCAAAGATAAAATTTTAAATATTTCTGTCAGAGTGTCTTAAAGCCAAATAAAGCTCCTACTGAATAAACAGTGCTTTATTCCTTCTGGCAGGTACATATTAATAATGTTAAAGATCAATTATTGGAAAAGGCTAATAAAGTATAAATCCATGAAAGGCTTGCAATTGAACTTAATCTTAGTTTGCAGGAGGCCCTTAGATTTTTAACATTTATTGAGCCAGCTGTTAATAACATAAAGATGTTTGCTGAGGACTTATTCAGTCCATAGAAAGATTGTGTACTCAACAGGGCCATGAACTGTAATTGCTAACACTACAAAGACAGGTGAAATGTTCCCATTAATGTTGTTATTCTTATCCAGACTAAATAAAAAATGGTAACCATAGCTGCAGTTTCAAATTCCGTATTTGTTGAGCTATTGTGATTAACAGCCTATAGAGAAATATTTTAGGCTGTCTAAAACAGAAAGTAAAATGACATTATGTTCATATATTTGTCATCTTGGCCTGAAAGTATGATACTTTTACACGGGAATAGTATACATATACTTTTAGTACATTGACATAGTAGTGAGTAACATCAGTTGATCCATTCTTAAAAATGGAATTAGGATCTCATTATAAAACTTGATTTAAAACTAACAAAACAAAAAATCTGATTCATCTTCCTTGGTCCAGAATTTAATAAGAAAATATTTAGTTTTCACATCTAAAAAATACCCCATATTGACTTTTTTAAAATATTGTTTGTCCTGTTTCAAAAATTGTTTGGAGCACTAAGTTAAATTTTGTTGTATTTGATTAGCTTTTGTAATAAGTATCTTTGACTTGTTTAAAGTTTTTTTCTTTGCCAGAAAAAATAGCTTTATTTGTTGGTGAGAAGCTTTTCTAAGTATGCCCACTTTGGTTATATAAAATTAACATCTATCCTAGAAGGAAGTTGTATGTATTTCCAGGAGATTACTTTCATTTCACGTTAAAATAGTTTGCTTACTCAAATGATTCCAATATCATTACAAATGAAAACTACAAAGGGAGAGAAGAGTTCAAGGCAATTCATCTTTTTTTATCTCTTCACTGAGTTATTGCTCAGCTGATGATAAGAGAAATCCAAGTTTCTATGCACAGACCAGTTTTAGTGGACCCCTTAGAATGGAAAGCAGTGACTAACATAGCCATTTTCCATTGTTAGAAGGAAAAAAAAATCAATAGAGTAGAAGTAGTAAACTCTGGATTTTTTTAATTCCACTTCAGTGCCTAAACACTATTACATATTTTTGTAGAACGTCTTTTCTTCTATATGACACTGACATACATTACTATCTTCCTGTTTTTCCACAGCAATAAAAGTCAATTTTCACACTCATCTGTGTTTATCTCTGCGAATTATCTTGATACACAAAAGTAGCTCACTTTCCTACTTCTAAAAATACCAGGTTGTTTTGCATCTTGAAAAAAGATTAAAAAAAAGAAGCAAAATCACCGACTTGTTTTGCCTGTAATGACAATTAAGATGATTTCCATCCAGATGGTGTTATATATCTGGAAACACAAAGACCTTTTGGCTAGAGTGACAACAACATCTGCAAAAATCAAATAGCATCATCCATCCCAAGAATTTCCTGAAGATATCTGCCAAGTACTTTTACTAGTAGGTGAGGATTAATCATAACCTGTCTGGCATCTGAGTAGAGAGATCCAATCCCTGACCAGAAAAAAAAAGCTATATTCGGGCATAGCTGAAAGCAAACTTTACCAAGATCCTGAGCACCATTATTTTTAGAATATGCAAAACTTAGATTATCTCATATTGCTTTGGAGTTTGTTATTGTTGATGGTGATGTTTAGGCTTTTTTTTTTTCTCTGTGTAAAATTAAGGCCTTATTCCTGTAAGTCTGCTTAGCTTCTTGTGGGAGGTCCAGAACTCAGCTCTCCTGACTCTCCCAAATTGCGCTAGAGATTTTCAGGTGATATAGTGCAACGGATGCTATTAAACCGGGTTTTGGTGGTTGTTTTTTGTTGTGGGTTTGGGTTTTTTTTTTAATAGGCAGACAATAATGCTTGAGCATATCATATTTCAGAGAGTGAATTCTGGTGACCTAGCAAAAGGCTGTATGTCTCCAGAGTTTAAAAATCCAGTTTACAGATTTTGGAAATCTCGCACATACTGAATTTTACTTTGTTGATAAATAGTTCTGCTTCTTCCAACAGGGTAATTTGCAAAACATGATAACACACATCATCTTTCCAAATATGGTAATGTCATTCACCTCTCTGTTCAGAGATGTGATTATAGGTAAATATATTGAAAATTTGTGGTTTCTGTGGTAAATACTTTTGCAAGGTCACTGGAAGTTCAGCCCATGTTTGACCAAATTCTTCTGCCATAGCTATGTGAAATATCTCACTGATTTCATAGCAAGGGGACTATTCACAGAGAAAAGGAATCACTACCTGGTAAAAACATTACATTTGCCTCTTCAAGTTAACCGTTCTGGTATATTCTGATCACGTTTTTTATTCTTTGCCCTCCTGAACTGGTAGAGGGAAGTAGTTAATCCCTTGTTTGAAGCTAAAAGCAGGTTTTCAGCCAGTTATGATGAAATTACCTTTTCTGTTCTATGACCTTTCTCAGGGAACAAGTGCTTAAGGAATAGTGACACAATTACTTCCTTCTCTGAATACCCCTCTACTAGGGTATTCAGAAGCCTTAAAAGTCTGTGAATATCTCTTCTTCTTTTTTGTTTCCACTAGCCCACGGGAGCATAAAATACACCAATGCCCAATATGTTACCAGGCTGTGCAAAAAGGCTGCTGTTCCTACAGCCAAGAATGTGTAGACCATTTATATTAGGAATCCAAAAAAGAATGACCTTATTTTCATGTACTGATACATGGCCAGAGTCAGGAGTCAGGCTTTACCTTAAACTGCTTAAAATATCCAATTTATATCAGTTTAGGGCAGAGCTCATTTAATATATTTTTGCTATCATGCTTCTGTAGTGTGATGTGCTCAAATACAATGCTCTGGAACATGTGTTGTGCTACCTTTGTGCTGTAGTGTCTGATTAAAATTCAAAGTACATTTCTACATTGGTTAGATTATATCCTTCAGTCCTGGTCAGCTAGCTGCAGAGATTACTGAAGACAAATTGAAGAGAGTTCTGAGAATAGCAATAAGCATGATGAAGCTACTGGAAGTACTGATATACAAAGAGATATTAGAAAAACTAAAATGCTGGTCATAACTTCCTTCCACCACTCACACCTCTTAGTGACACAGAGTTCTTAGCTGTTTCTATGTAGTGGTTGTTGTAAACTTTAATTAAAACTTATTTAAGCTCCTTAATGAGTGTGCCATAGGCATGATCTGTGCCATGGTAAGCAGACAGAGCTGATGTCAAAGCAGGCCTGGTGTTCTTAGTCAATTATGGAGCCCAAAGTCTCTGTAATACCACAGAATCATAGTGCTGGCCTTTTTTTCAAGAGTGACTTTGAAATTGTAGGCAATGAAGTGTCCTCAGAACTACTCATAAGAAATGACCACTACAAGCTGTGTCTTTTCTCTGGGTCATAGGTAATAACTGTAACCCAAAATTAGACTTAGAAGGACATCTTAACGGTAGCTTAAATTTGGTCATACAATTGCCAGTTAATTTCCTTTGTGATTTAATACAGCTACAGGCTACATAACACAAACTCTTGAGATTTTCTGTTTATTTCTGCAGTTTTGGGAGCAGATGTGCCCTACTCATGTCCTAGTTTGTTGCCTCTCTGTACTGCTCTGTAGCCAGAGCAGACACAGAAATTGACAGTCATAGCAATTTCTGGCCTATTGCACTATTCTTAACAGTAACGTGTGAACTCTGAGCATTTTCTGTGAAATTATAGCAAAGATTATTTTGACACAATAGTGATGATCTAAAAATGATTAAATATTGTTCATTTCTCTATTTGGATGAAATAAAAAAAAAATTCACAAGATTCATTTAACCTGTATTATCTCAAAGTACCATTTGTATTTAGAAGGACCTTCCAACACATTATCATTAAATGCAGGCAACAGGAAAAGCTCCTACTAACATAGTCGTACTTTAAACAATATGCAAAAGAGAAAGCTAATGAAGGTTTGTGTATTAGTTTGAGCACGTACATGAGCTTAGAGCAGGTGAGAGATTGTCATCAGTTACATTTCCTAATATCATAGGATCATAAAATGGCTTGGGTTGGAAGGGACATTAGAGATCATCTAGTTCCAACCCCCCTGCCACGTGAAGCTGGCACTAGACCAGGTTGCTCAAAGCCCCATCCAACCTGGCTTTGAACACTTCTGGGGATGGGGTATCCACAACTTCTCTGGGCAGTCTTGTGCCAGTGCCTCACCACCCTCCCAGTAAAGAATTTCTTCTTAATATCTAGTCTAAATGAATTAGAGAACTGGGCAATCACCAACCATATGAAGTTCAAAAATTAGAAGTGCCGGATTCTGCACCTGGGATGGAGCAACTGTGGATGTATTTCCAGACTGAGGAATGAGGTGCTGGAAAGCAGTGCCATGGAAAGGCACCTGGGGGCCTCATTGATGACGAGTTGAATATGAGTCAGCAGTGCTCTGGCAGCCAGGAGGGCCAACTGTGTCCTGGGGGGCATCAGGCAAAGCATCACCAGCTGGTCGAGGGAGGAGATTGTCCCTTTCTGCTCTGCACTGGTGCAGCCTCACCTTGAATACTGAGTGAAGTTTTGGGCACCACAATGTAAGAAAGACAGAGATATTAAGCAATTAATAGAAAGATATTGGGAAAGTATCGTGACCTGCCCCAGAAAGGGATGTCACAACAACTTGGGGTAACCCAGGTTCTTCTTAATAAATCCCTTGGGGTGAATTAGAGTGAAAACAACGCTGAATAATCAGAGTTTGAAAACATATATATGTAAGGTTTATTTTAGAACAATTTTGTTTCAAAGGTAAACAAGTATGTGGCCATTTTGGGTGTAATCATCCATATCTATCATCTATGGCAATATGACATAAAGATATATAACCTTTAAGGAAAATACTCAATCCCTCAGCAGTACTGGCGGGGGCCCCGCTGGGTGAGCAGCCACTTTTTCTCAGCCTGCAAAAGTCCCCTGGCAATCCTAGAATGTGTAAATCATTAACTGTTTCAGTCTCTGACAGAAAGATATTAAGGTCTTAGAGAGAGTCCAAAGGAAGGCAACAAAGATGGTGAATGGACGGTGAGGGGAAGCCATATGAGGAGCAGCTGAGGTCACTTGGTCTGTTAAGCCTGAAGAAGAAGAGACTGAGGGGAGACCTCATTGCAGTCTACAACTTCCTTGTTAGGGGAAGAGGGGCAGGCACTAATCTCTTCTCTGTAGTGACCAATGACGGAACCTGAGGGAATGGCCTGAAGTTATGTCAGAGGAGATTTAGGTTGGATATTAGAAAAAGGTTCTTAACCCAGAGGGTGGTTGGGTACTGGAACAGGCTCCTGAGGAAGTGGTCACAGCACCACGTCTGCCAGAGGTCAAGAAGTTTTTGGATGATACTCTCAGGCACATGGTGTGACTCTTGGGGATGTTCCTGTGCAGGCACAGGAGCTGGACTTGGTGATTCCTGTGGGTCCCTTCCAACTCAGCATATTCTGTGATTCTGTAAACTGACACTAAGGCCATTCCCCTTTGTTCTATCATTACATGCCCTTGTAAAAAGTCATCCTGACAGTCATTTCTGTAATTTTAGAGATTGTTCTGATGACACATCAAGGCTTTGAGATGTTTCACAACATCCAAATAAAGCTTTTGTGTTTTCCCTTTACTTGTCCAACTGGGTCCATTCGCATGATACCTTTGAATACTGTAAAATCTCACGACATCCCAAAAGTTCACAGTAGGAAAGTTGCATTGGAAAAGTAATTAGAAGTAAAACAATCTATTGTGAGGATTTGTGATGCCTCCTTTTCTACCACTGTCAATCTCTCAGTCACAGAGTTGCCATTAGAAGTGCTTACAGCTTAGAAATGCTAACTGAGCCTCTGTCAGTAACACAAGCAACCCAGAATTTCTGATGGAGCTTGAGCAGACTAGGGCAGCCCAACGCTGGCTTTCCTCTGTGGAGAACTCAGGCTGACAAATCTTGCATGAATTATTCAAATTTCATGTAGTTGCATCACTTGGGTTAGGTTACTTGTCTTTACTTATATTTACTATTTTAGTGAGATTGGACAATATATGTGTAATCTGTTACACTCATGAGTTCTGAGTTCATCTTCTTTATTTTTTTGTGAGGGGACCCTGTTGTTAACATAATTGTTGACTAAAAAAAGCCTTTTTAAGTTACTATTCACAAAACTTTAATGTAATCTCAGCATTTCTGAAGTGTTACTAGGTGAAATGTCTAAAGTGAAAGAATTAATGGTTTGAAATTTAATTTGAAATGAAGTGTTCAAAATTGAACATTGCAAAAGCTACTGAGAGGATTTGAAATCTCAGACTGGAGTGAACGAGACAGGATGTTATCTACAAGGATAAAAATATAAGAGATATTTCAAAAGAGTGAATAAAATCATCATCATCATGGCTGAAGACATTTAAGGTTTTGGAAGATCATACACAACATATTAGCTTGGAAAAACTAAAAAAGGAGTAAATGTGCCTCAGAAACCTCTGTCTTATAATAAGTAATCACAGAGAAGTTTGGAATTATATTGCCCATTGCTCATTCTCACATCCAAAATTTCTCTGGTGCTTTGAAGAAAGATACAGAGTGGAAATTGAGGCCCCATTAAATTAATTGAAATGTTACTTTTTAATTCTACCTCTTTTCCCACTTTTAGCACTAAAAGATAAAGAGGAAAATATTGATAAACTTTGGTAAAGCCTCCTTAAAATACAGAAATACCATGAAGGCTTAGGTTAAATTCATATGGAATATGAAAGAAAGTTCAGAATAGTATTTTACTCTCTTGATTTAAAAGAGGGCAAATGCTACCTGAGGCATACTATATAAAAATGTGGCAGGGAGAAAATCATAAAGTACTTAATTTTTCATTTTTTCCAGGCTGTGTTTAGATAAGAAAATCAAGAAAGTTTAACATACTCAGAAGTGACTTTCAGCTGTTACAAACTTTTCTTTGGACTTTGATTCCATTCCAAGAAGGGTTTATTTTGATTTATCTTACACCTGTTCCTAACAAGTTAAACTCCACTGAAATAATGTGCCTGCCTGCCTTCCCTGCTTCCTAGGGAAACACAGCCAGGGAGGGCTGACTTAGGTGATAGACACACTTTTTCCTTCCCTATTTCCAGCCTGAGGAGTTAGGGATGGGGTGTTGGTGAGGGTTGGGGCTGTGAAGAGTTGAAAACTATGAGAGGGCAAGGTGTTTTTCAAGTTCCAGTGCATTTTCTCCTCCCCTTTTCCCTCCCTTTAGGGAGAGTCTCATCTCTACCCTCTGGACAGGAGGGTATACACAAATAGATAACTTCTTTGGACCAATGCTTTCAAAAAAGGCAAGAGAGAGCTATGCTGCTGTTGACTTTGTCCCTCATGGTCAGAAGGGACCTGAGACCCTTGGTGGGGCAGAGGGCTCCCAGCAGTGCAGGGTAGATACTGTGTGCTGCTGTCAAGACTGAATAAATTCGAATTTTTTGCAGTGGGGGGCCTCCATAAAACTGTTTTATAAAGAAAACTGTCAGAGCTCCTAAATAAGTAGGAGTAAGAACAGGTGCAAGTTACTGACTTTTGTTTAAAAATGTCCTGTTAGAATTAGTTCAGGGTAACCAAAACCATCAATAAGCACTTCAATAATTTCTGGACCAAATGCGTAATTCATAATATTTGGGCAACCTTTTTTTTTTAAGTTCTAAGAATTATTTGAAGGAATGCATGCTGCTTTCGTAGTGATCTCTGATTTGCTGCTAGCCAGTCACCACTAAATAAAAATGAATGTTACATTGCTGCTCCACTTGGACCTGTATGGGACAAGTGAAGATCACCCTGCCATCATGTTAGTCACCAGGGACGCTGCTTCTTTTGCACAGTCTGTACTGTTCAAGGCATTGCAGCACACTCTATGTGAGCCTTGGATACAAATAAACGCAACTAAATATAGAAGTTTGCTTTTAGGTGGGTACATGTGGGCTAAGTGTCTATACTTCCAGTATAGTCAATTGAGATCTAGAGCTTAGTTCAGCAGAGTACATAGAGGTGTCCCCTGTTACATGATATTCCCTGTTCTCCTGCGACTTCTCCTGAAGAGTACAGCTTTCCCAGGTCCAAGAGCATAGCTGCCAGATCTAAGAGATGTCTCAGATACCTTAAGGCATCTCAAATGGCACTGGACAAATAAATTTGGGCAGCTGAATCAAGCCTTTTTTGTACCAAGCCTAGAGCATGAGGCAGCTGAGCAGACAGCAGGAGCCTTCCTGAGGATTAGCTGCACCTCTCTCAGTGGATGTGATTACCTTGTGCTGCATGGGGAGTTTAAACACCTGCTTCACATGTAGACACCTAAATTTAAATGTCTTCACATGGAGTTCAATCCCATCCCATCTGTTTTTTCTGATCTCCATTAGAATTTGTGATGTCTTTAACTTTTCATGGTCAGTTTTCCTATTTCTGAATTCTCACCAAGACCTTCTGCATCTGATTGTTGTGCTCTTGAGACTTTTACTTGCAGAGACACTCCAGGATACTTTATCCATCTCTGGCTCTTCTTCATCTCTGAACTTATTTGATTTACATCTAGAAGCAACTCCAGTGTTTTTGGTAGCCAATTTTATAGTAGCCACCCAGGATTCACCTATGTAGTAGCCAAAGGTATTTTAAAATGTCGGAGTTTAAGACAGGCAGAAGGTCAGCCTAGCCCAGCACAGTATGTGCAAGTGACACCAGGCAACAGTGAACAGTCAGGGAAGATTACACAAGCAGGGAAAACATACAGTGATATTTCTTCACAAGAGTCTCTCAGCTTCCAAAAACCTGCTACTTGGAGACGTCCTGAACAAGAAGTGGGCTTTCAGTATTAATTAGCCCAGGATTAAATCTTCTCCCATTAGATTGTCCAACTGGCTTTAAACCTATGTAAACTTCTAGCCTCTTGTGACAAAGATTTCCACAATTTAACTGAACAATCCTTAAACCACAGGGAGAGGTTTTCTGTACCCTTGGCATTGTAATAACAGAACAAAGCCATCCATAGGTGAGTTCAAAGAAACTCAGTATGTTTGCAGGCAAGGAAAGGTATTTGGACCTCAACTTCCTTTGGTGGCTGAGCAAAATGAACAAAAGCTATTTCCTGCTGTACTGGAGCAGACTAAGAGAAGAGCCTTCTGTCTGTAGGTACAGTCGATATCTTTCACTGCTTGCCTATGGGGGTGGAGAGTTTCACTTACTAAGTCATTCTTGACTTGTAGGAGCTATGCTTGGGTCAAGATGAGTGTTTATACCCAGCACAAAAGAAGTAAAACTCATATCAACAAGAACTTGCTTCCAGTTCTTCACTGGCAGACATGGGTTTAGATTTTCCTTGCACAGAAAGATACAATAAAAAACCCAAAGATTAAACCCAGGTATTACTTATAAAGGCTTTTTAAGCTTTTAAAGATGGTTAGAAAATTAATCTTGAAGTGAGGAAGTAACACAGAGCTTGTTCTGTGTTTTCCCACTCTGTGCACACTTGTGTGTCCACCCCAATCATTGTAAAAGAATATTATGCCTTCTCACAACATTCATGTTCCATCACTCTGCTGCTTCTCATCTCCCCTTAAATGCTGTTCTGTCTCCAAGGGCAGCTGGCAGATCAGCTCATGCACACCAAAGTTTCTCTTACAGTCTGAACCTGTGACCCAAAGAAATAAATTCTAACTCTGAGCTTCAACAAACTTTCCAGGCTGCCAGCTAAAAGAATGCTTCTGATTACCCAGCGCTGTATTTCCTCCCTTCCAGGAAATGGTGCATCAGGGGAGTTGAGTCCAGAAACTACATGCCTCAACCACATAGTCTCTGTTCTCATAGGAAATTAGTACTGTGCTTGTAAGTCTAATTCCACTGGTCACTCACCTCTGGGGCTGCTCTATTATTTTCCTAGCTTACTTTTCTTTTTTGGCTTTTTATAGGAAAGTTGCTATGGGGAGATGTATAAACGGGAAAAGTTCTAATCCATCTGCTGATTTGTACAGTTTGCTACATGAGGTTTCAAAGCACCTACATGATGTTTCTTCAACACTGCTCCTCTTATCCATATGTTTTGAAAATTACTACCTTAGTTTTCACCCTGGAGGCTTGCAAGGTAGTTTTTGACACCAGCCCTGACCTCACGTCCCTACCTCAAACAGGAATCTCAGTGTTTTGGATTTCCACCCACTACAAGAGTCTCTCTTCATTCAGCTCCTTCGTTCAGCTCATGTACATATATGTGCTATTTATTGATACTTGGATATTAATGTTTTCTGTAATGTATTTCTTTCAGACATCATTGTTCTCATCGCTTCAATAGCAGTTGTTTCTGCAAAAACTCAGGGTAACATTTTTGCAACATCAGCACTGAGAAGTCTTCGTTTCCTACAGATCCTTCGTATGGTGCGTATGGACCGAAGAGGAGGCACTTGGAAATTATTGGGTTCAGTAGTTTATGCACATAGCAAGGTATGTAATCCTAGATACTAATTTTGTCTGGTTGACATCTTCACTTGACGTGATTTTCAACAAGAGGCCAAGGAAATAAAAATTTATCAGTTTTAAGCAGAATACCCAAAATTTTCAGAAATAACATCCATTTTAATGTGAACTAGCACAAAAACAGGCCATGTTTAATGCTAACTGTTTTTAGGATACCTTGAAAATGTTGTCCTTGATATGCAGTTGTAATTTGTTACTTGTTGGTGAAGTTGCTGAAGCGTCAAACCATAGGAGTAGATCCGGTCCACTTTCAGAGAAAATTTGTAGCATAGGGAACCACTTGACTTTTAACTGCACAAATGCAAAAAAAAATTATAGAGGGAGATCTTTTAATTATGTCTTCCTTAAGATGCTATTCTGTTCAGTCTTTAAAGTGGATATTGATGTCTGTTTTCTTTTGTCTAGGAATTAATCACAGCCTGGTACATAGGATTTTTAGTACTCATCTTTTCATCTTTCCTGGTTTATCTGGTGGAAAAAGATGCAAATACCCAATTCTCCACATATGCAGATGCTCTCTGGTGGGGCACAGTAAGTATAGAAAAATAACGGTAACTCTTTAACCAGTATGCTAAAGTGCTTTGAATTTCACCTACTGAGGACTTTAGCTTAGTGCGCTCTTTGGTAAATTGTTTTCACTAGCAAAAAAACTTGTCTGAGAAGCTCCCTCCTCCAGCTATTCATTTGTACATCAACAGGTTTCAGCCCGTCCTGCAGAACAGCTGTTTGTGTGTTTCTGCTGCAAACCAGGCCACTAAACCTTCAAGAGAAAAAGTGTCAGGAGAGAAGGAGAAAAAAAAATCTTCCACCAGCTTTGTGGTGAAAGGGATAGTATCATCAGTACCCTTAGAAAGATGTTGCTTCTCTTTCCTCTTCACTTTGAGTACAAAAAGCAAGAATATGCCCATTCTGGTTTAGCAATGTTATTTTTTACAGGTATAAAAGCCTGATTTACTTGACATCATGTTTAACTATGAGATCATTTATTTTTACTTTGTTGAAATCTCTGGATTCTTACTTCGTACTTCTTACTGTACTTAGATGGTATCTAAGTACATGCCTGACTGCTTTTCTGAAAGACGGAGGATTATATGAATGCTTATATGGTTAAATAAACTAGGCTTTAAATGAACAACAAAAGGCTAGGTCTGAAGTTTTTAGTTTCTTATTTTTTAAATTCCATAATGTGTAGGGTTTTTTGCTTAGGAATGCCCTATAGTGATCTAGACTCCTGTACTGTGCGAGAGTTACTTAGGCAGCTTAAGAAGTCTGACCCCAAATAACCTACAGCAGAGTTATTATCAGCTGGCATAAAATGGCTTTTCTTTTCCTTCTGATGCAGTAGAACAAACACATTGTGCTCTGAGAGTGTCTGGGTAGTGAAATGATACCTGTTAATTAATGCTGAACCTAGCTAAATAACCTAATAACCTGGAACACTCATTAGTTTTCCTGGAATAAATGCAAGACCTGAACCAGTCTCTGCTGCCTTTTCTCACCATAAGGATTCACAGATGGAGCTTTCTCACCTCAGACCTTCTACTGACAAGATTTCATCTAGACAGTACTACCTGCAGATTCAGAGCATGCACCCATGGACTGTAAAAAAGCCCTTTCCAAACTATTGGGAAATATTTTTAAGAAGTGTTTTCTACATTTTGAGCTAAGATCAAGGTCACTTACTATTAGTAAGGGTAGTTTTTGAAATTTGTTTATCTAAGGCCTAATAATTTGTTGCACGTCTTCCCTAGAGACTATATTTCTGTGTTATCAGTGTAAAAATTGGGAGCTCGGAAAAGCCAGACCTAGTAAGTCTTACTTGTGCATTTGCAAATATACAAAAGTATTTTTTTCTGAAACTCGTTGCTTTAGAGCATCAAGGCAGATCTATGATAAAATACCCATTTTATACTGTAGTCCAAACACATGTAAAATTCATATTGGTTAAAGCAATGAGAGAAGGTTTTGCCTTCAGTTGCAACACTGTAATTTATTTTGTTTTACTTTTCTTCAAAAGCTGAGGTCTAGATATTTCTTAAAGCTTTCTAACCTTCCTTTGCCACAGTTGTGAAGCATCTGGCTTGGCATGTTTGTGCCCTCACTGAAGGGTACCCTTGCTCTGGCAGTCTGAAAACACCATTGCCCCTTTGTGGATGGCAGTGGGGATGTTGTCCTGCAAGAAACCCTCCTGTGGCAATGCACCATTTTGGGAACGGATGTTTTCAGACATTCGATTCTCTGGAAAACACCCTCTGCCTCTCTGCAAGGCCACATGTAACTTAGCTCTGCGTAGGCAGGAAGTTTGGACTGAGCAGAGGATTGTACCCACTTGCTAGCAGGGAATGATGGGGGAAAACATATGCACAAGGAACGAGAAATTCCCAGCAAACTCAGACTTCCACTCTGACATCTGACTTAGGCTCGTGTTAGATCCAGATCCTTCTCCCTGAGCAGCTCTAGCAGCAGGAACAAGATCTTTATTTTAGAATTTGCTTCTGCACTACCTGCTGACTGCTATTTTTTAAGGAAAAACCCTGCTAGGAAATAAACATTGTATAAAGTGGTGCTTAAAATATTTTGTACACTATGAAGTGAAAATGTATGACTCATAGGTTATATAAGTAGTGCAACTGGGAAAATAGGATTCTTGTCTAGATTTCAGCAGGAAAAACAACAAATTGTAATAAAAACCCTGCAAACAATATATATGGTACATTTCAATATCTTTTCTTCTTTCCCCGGTGTATGACATGGATACATTTAAGTTTCTAATGCACTTAAGCAAGTGCACAAAGTTACTGGAAATCAATGTTCCCCTTACCTGTTATCTTTGCCATTTTAATAATAGTATTTTTTGTATAATATGTAAAACAGTATGTGGGAAATGCATAATGTGCTTCTTAGTCATGGTTGTTTTTACTGCCAGAGTAACCCACATGAAGATTTTTGAAAAGGTCAGATTGTGTGGCATTCTAGGGGAAATCAGTGCTTTGTGTCATTGGTTTGTTTATTTGCAAAAGTTTGTCTAACTTAAACCACAGATTATCTACCAAACGCTGGACTGAATTCTGTCATGGCAGAGGTACAAGAAAGTAAAGACACTATTGAAGTCAGGCACAAAGTCACCTTAAATTTCAAGCTTTTAGAGGCACTACACCCCTCCTTACAGGATCAGCCCTGGCATGCTGCAATTAACCCATTCGGATTATTTGAGGGCCATACCCTGCTATGGTCATTTCACAGACTCCATTTCTGAAGCCCATATTTTTACACTGATATGAAAGGCAGGCTATGGCTTCCAAATTTACATAAGAATACTCCACTGTATTTGCAACTGCATGCTGTACTGTGCAACCTGCAATTTAAACGTCATGCTAGTATTACTAGTGTGAATATTCTTGTGGTTGGGGCCCCCATAGGGCTGCCTAACACAGCAGTACCCAACAGTAAGTGTTATATGAAGAGCTCAAGTTTAAAATTTGCTTTGGCAGACATGGTATAATCATTTAACAGAAGAAAATAACCTAACTATATGGGAACAAAAGGTCAAATTAAAAAACATAAGTGTTTCAAAACAAACCGTGCATGGTTTTCGGAGAAACACTAGTGTTAACTAGAACTGTGTGTGCTTATAATGACAGCTAGTTTGTACACTAGTTAGTTTTAGCTGCAAATGCAATGCAATTAAGATTCCTGTCTCTCTTACACATTTAACAGAATTTGTCTTAATAAACCATTATTTTCTAGTAGTATCCAGTGGTTACAGTTGGAATACAGAATGGCTCTGGCACTCCACAGTGACCTGTTGGTGAACAAAGCATATTACAATGAATAATATTGTCACAGTGAATAATATTGTCACAAGTACTAACTCATTTGAGTTAATATTGATGACACTTTTCCCATTTAATGTAATGATAGCATGAGCAAACTACATTTTTTTCAGTTAAGTGATGTCAGGTAAAGATTCAAAAGCTAAGTACTGCTAGGAGAACATAAAATGACATCAGAAAGAAATATTAGCATAGAGGATGGCCTCCTGGGTCCTATCTCATCTAATTGAAGTCATCTAAGTTATATAATGGCATTCATTATTATATTACCTCATTTATATTAGCATATTTATTAGCTCCAGCAATGAGATAACAGAAATTCTATCATCATTGTGAGTTTTGAGCCTGACCAGGAGACAGTGCCTGCCTTGGCTGGTCTGTCCAGACACCTCATTTATAGAAGTAACCAAAATGAAGTGATTTGCATCTAATATAAAAGACAGGACCCAGCTAGTTCACTTAGCCCTTCGGGAGTGCGATTCAGGTGCTTGAACATAAGCATACAGTACCATCAAAGATCTGTTGGAGAGTCTGCTGCCTCTCCTGGGGGTGGTCCCTCTTCAGATGCCCTAGGACATCTCAGGTGGTACTAGACATTGATTTTCAGGCAAGCCCAAGTCCTACATTTTAGGATAGGATGAGTTACCTGCTGGAGGAATCTGCATGTTGCGACGACCAGATCATGCTAAACACCTTAGCATTTTATTTTTCATATTGAGCAAAATTAAACTACAAATATGCTCTAAAATTTGGTTTGGTTTATTTCCCCAGTTTAGGCTGTAGTGATTAGACACAGAGCTGCTCAGCAGGTATCTCCAGAAAGACATGATTTACACACATTGTTATTTCTTTTACTGTATCTTCCTTTTTTTTTTTTTTTACTCCTTCTGATCAAGTCTCTTAAATAAACAACCTGTCTCTAACTACCTTCACGAGTTTGCTACTACAGATTTTGTAGTTCTGTTCCCTAGTCACTCTGGGCCATGTATGGTACCTCTGATGCAGTCCTGTTGTGCTACTGTCCTTGCGAGATTGTAATCCCTGAAAAGTCCCCAAAAATTCCCTCCATCCACCTTTGAATTTTGGTTACTTCTCTCTTATCCACCTGTGGGATCCAGCCTTCCCTTACAGTGCTAGCTGTAACTTCTGTCTGCTTCTCACAGCAATGTCTGGAAATTTCTCATGTCATGGTTTCACATCGAGTAATTTTCCACACCCTATACAGTTAATTTTATTTTAGGATTATGCCAGTCAGGGCCTGGCCAGGGGTTTAGTCATTCACTTCCAACACTTACGAAGATGTGGAGATTCCCAAACTTGACCCTGAAGTTGTCCAGATAAACATTTTCTTAGTTGTATGATGGGAGGAGTATAAAATGAAGATCAAACCCATTTGTTCAGTGTTGAGTAAGACAGTACAACACAGTGCTGACACCTATACACCCATGTAAAGACCTCCCTGAGATAAAATCACTTGAAGTGAGCAAGAACCCAGTGATATTCTTAATCACAAACTGATACCATTAAGTACTTAGTACCTAGAAGATTGGGGGGAAAGGCTTTAATATGTTCTTTTTGTTTTCTTTGGAGAAATTCCAGACACACAGTCTGTGTGACTGCTCCTGGTTTTGGATCGCTCTCAGATGTCAGGTCCCTAAGGTTCAAGTTTATCTTTTACTTCTTTGGAATACAGTTTGACGGCAATATCATTAATGTGCAGATGACACTTGGTTCTGTTTCCTTCTCTTTAGCTCAGGCAGGAGACATCTCTGTACTTTCTAGCGTCTGGCAGAGATAGGGAGCTGGACAGAAGCCAAGATAGTGGGCTCATTCCAGAGCTCCAAACTGCTTCACAATGACTGGCCTGGAAACAAATTTTGAGGAAGTTTTATTCAGGGATTAATTTGTTCAAGTGCTTCACTGCTTTCAGGCTCTTAATAGCCTCAAACTGTTTTGCAGTTGTCCTCTGATGTGAAGAGCTGTGATTATCTTCTTCAGCAAACAACGGAAAACCAAATCAAGCCCCTCTGCCAGGCCAAGAGCATGGCTTCATCAGCTCACATCTGCCAGAAATGAGGGAGCTGCATTCTCATACCCCTTCCTCCTTACTGCCCCATCTCAGTCACTCGCTGCCTTGTGCAGTCTCTGGAGCTTGTTTGCACATCCATGAGCTGACACAACTCACCAAAGCAGCAGAAACAAACCACGCAGAAACGTGGATCATTCTCTCCCCCTTCCTGGGTGGCACTGGCTGACCAAAGAGTCCAGTAAAATCCAGGAACAGGGGAAGGGACAGGGAATTGAAGAAGAGCAAGGAAGGAGAGCGAGACCTGATACTCATGCAAGGTCATGTATCTGTGACCAGTCTATCATTACAAAAGTCGAGACTTGATAACCACTTGAAATTTCAGCTGCAGCAGCCTGAATTCATCTCTCTCACTCTTAGTGTCTGGCTTTCTCAGGGTAAATTACACCCCCAGCTTGTTCCCAACAATGGGAGCAATTAAAAGCACTGTTTGCTATCTACAGAGTCCTAAATACTTGAAATCTAATTACTTCCAAAAGACTTTCCTTCTTTTGTCCCTTGGTGACCCCGACATTAAATAGAATTGTTTTGGCCATCTTGCCTAGGAATGAACTTTGAGGAAGCTGGAAGCAAAATAATGTCTCTAGAAGGCAATTTCCTGAAGAATTCATTGCTGCCAGAATATTTGCTAAGCCTGAACTTGCCCACATTTGGTACACGATGTAAAATAATTCTCCATGCACATGTTCGTCCTAATAACAGGCCCTGGAGTCCTTGGCATTCAGCCTACTGTTGTCTATCTTTGTCTTTTAACATCTTGTGCCGTTGCCTGAGCACGCGCTCCGCAGCCTCCCACTCAGCCTTCGGAAATCCTCTGCTCTGCCCACACCTCCTCCAGCTGCCCACCCAAGGCAGCCATGTGAGCCCAGACTCCCCAAGGTGGAAGCACAGAGACTCGACTTTCTCCCACAAGTCCAGTCCCCAGGTTTGGGACTGATGTGCTTCCCAGGACAATGGGACACAGCCTGGAGGACAATTCCTTGGATCAGGGAAGATCCTCAGCCACACACACACATGAAGCCCTAATCTTTTGCCTTCAAGGTACTATTAGTGAACCACACCCATCCACTATTATGTCAATGGCATCTACCACATTGCTAGTGGCCTATGGTCAAAAAGTCACATGCAGCGAGCCCTCCCACTTGTACTAAAATCTGCCATGGACTGCACTGGTGCTGCACAGCAGGGGTGCTGGCTTCCACAGAACAGCTTCTGAAGCACCTGTATGCTGAGCCTCTGGTTATACTCACCATATGAAGGGATTAGAGGTGCCCTCCCTTTCTCTTTGACCTCTGTCCAGGTAGGTCTGAGCTAATATGGTTCAACAGCCCAAGGTACCTTTGCATTGTTCCTGAATATTAACCTTTGGAGCTTAATATCAGGAGTGATACAGGTGTATCTAAGCCTGTCAGAAGGAAGGAGAAAGGACCAGGAACTTCTTAAAGCTCCTTCCACATTTTGATTAGGTTTTTTTGTGTTTCAAAAGATAATACACTTCAAATTGTACTGATGGGCTTGTAGAAAATGCAGCTGCTTCTTGCAGTTCCTTTGACTTTATATCATCTGAAAGCATCCGCTTCCTCCCTGCTGTATTTTTCTGGTATGCTCTTTCTAATTTATATTTGTGTAGTTGTGCAAATACATAGTTATATTTCCCTGCAGAAAATGGGTGAAACTCCTTTACATCCATAGAAAAGAACAATTTTTTCTGCCCTGCTTACATAATTTCCCATCTTTTCCCTCAAATTTGTGATCAAGACTTTCTGGTTTTGTTTTGTTGTGGTTTTTTTTTGTTTGTGTTTTTTTTTGTTGTTTTTTTTTTAAAAAAAAACCCTTATTTATTGCTTATTTAAGTGTTTTTCTCACTTTTATTATTTATTTCAGTTTTATTCAATCATAAACCGTTTTAAGTTTTCATAGCAAAAATGACCTTATGTTTATTTATTTATGTCTGGGTTTTTTAGAAACAACTATATTTTTAATGTCTTGAATTATTTAGTGGAAATGCTGCTTCATGCAATGTAAATAATCTACAACTAATCTGTCAGTGACTTCTGGTAAACCATAATGTTCATTAACTTCTTTTTAGATCACATTGACAACCATTGGTTATGGAGACAAAACTCCTCTTACTTGGCTTGGAAGGTTGCTTTCCGCGGGATTTGCTCTACTTGGCATTTCTTTCTTTGCACTACCTGCTGTGAGTATGCCTATAAAATCTGTAAGAAGATAATAGAAACTTCTGTAGCTCCTGCCACTGCTATGATACAAAAAGCTGAAGGAAGCTGTCTACATGAAGAGCAACTGTTTAAGGCTTTTTGCTCTGTGACAAAACTGGTGAATTGCTATCCAAAATCCAAACAAAAGGTTTGGTGTTGGTGCTTTATTTTTGAGTTTTTAGTTTCTCTGTCATGGACAAAACTAGGAAAAATTCCTGAATTAGGTTGCATACTATTGTGTAAAGTTGAAAATACTTTCCTTTTTATTAATTGTGCTTTATATATTAATAATTTTCTTTCAAATTTTTCAAAACAAAACAAATCAAAAAATAGATTACATGTTTTTCTGAGTTAGATTATACTGAAAAAAAAATGAGATAGTTCTAATAACTTGTCTTGTATGACCATGCTCAGGCTACCAACAGAGAGTAGAAGAAGGCTTTAAATCAATTAAAAGTTAATAGCATTGAATGTAACAAATGCAACTATCATTTTCTCTGAATGATTGTAAATAAGCATTACGGTTTGTTTATGTTGTTTTTATCAATGTTCAAGAGACATTAATGGAAATGAGAACCATCTAATGACTAAAATATAGTGTAGCTTCAGAAACAACTTCTCATTTTTGTGAGTGAATTCCCTTTCTTTTTAAAATTATTATTGAATAACTGTGAATTAAGAAGTGACATTTATATTTTTTGTATTGTCTCCAGTGTAACGCATTCTAATATTTTAATACTCAGATACATTATCTAAAGATCAGTATAAAACGTCTGTTATAATACTTCATTTGTTTTCAGCCATGTAGACAAACCAAGATTAAAAGTCAACATTTGCCAACAGTATTAAATCATCCAGTGCACTGCACTTATTTCTTACTCTAGGTACAGCATTTCAGTATCTTTGGCATACTACAGTGCATTATGATTATAATTATAATACATTACCTGTTTGTGACTATTTGACATTTATTGACACCTACTGTAATTAATTCCTTTTGTCACCTAGTCACCACTAACAAGAAAGTTAGTCTTAGCAGCACTACAATGAAAAGATGAATAACCCATATTAGAGATGCCAGAACTTTTGTTCTTCATGTCATATCTATGTACAGATAATAATTTTCCTCATAAACACTTCTGTGCTGAATCTGTCTGTAAAACAAGAGGTAAGTGTGAAACTTATGCACTTCTAATAGTATATTATTCTGACTAAGAATCAAATGGAAATGTTCTTCCTTATAATGCAGACATACCCCAGCAGAATTATTACACTCCTTGCAAGTCAAGGAGGAAAACATTCTCAGCCTTTGGATCTGTTCAGCACGAGTCAAATTTATCTTACTCAGAGGTAAAAAGGCTAAAATGGGAGAGGTTTCATAATCAACTTTTTTTCATAGCCTATAGAATGAACTGTGGGCACTATTTAGATGGGAAAGAGTGAGAAGAAATGGTCTTAATCTGTTAAGAAAATAATTTTTTAACTTTTCTAAAATCAAAGGTTATAATGAGTACTGCAGATATGGACCACATATATCTGGTGTATCTGCCAGCTCGTCATTTCATCATTCCTGACTTAAGTTCCACTGAGTATTCCTGCTTGATTTTATAAATACGTATCTATATCTTTCTCCATGGCATTTATAATTGCAGAAATGTAGCTTAGCACAAACCCAGGTAATGGTTGGGATGGCTGGTCATTGGTAGTGCCACAGATGTTATGTATGGAGTCTCCTGCTGCACCACGAAAGGGACACTGATGCTGTGCCTTATATTGTGATATACTCTCATAAATGTGTTATCTGAAGCAATCATATGGTGTAACATCTTCATAAAATCTTTGTAATTAATGATGTATATTTGTTGAAAAACTACCTAAACACTGATAAATTACATACTGTATTGCAGGGTATCCTTGGCTCGGGATTCGCATTGAAAGTGCAGGAACAGCATCGTCAGAAACACTTTGAGAAAAGAAGGAATCCAGCTGCAAGTCTAATTCAGGTAAATATGAAATCACAAAAAAGATAATAGCATGTGATTTAAAGTACAGATTGGAGCAAGTCTTATAATTTCAATTCAGAAAGTTTTGTGGAAATGAATTTTAACAGATTGGTTAGTTTCATGAAATAACTGTGTTTAGTGACTGCTATGTGTTCCATAATCCTGTATAGAATCTTAGAATCTATACAGGTTGGAAAAGACCTGTAAGATCATCGACTCCAACTGTATATAGCATTTTTATGTGTAGTTTTTGAGTTCTTCTATCCGTGTTGAAGAAACTAAGGCAAAGATGACAAATGCATGCCTACAATTAGAAAATTATTTGGGAAAAGATAATTGATCCTTAGACAGCCCAACTGACAATGCAGCACTCTTGCCTATATTAAGCTACTTTTTATTTAGTACAGGCTTTGTAGTGTTCCAGTTAGTTATATACTTGGTGAAAACAAAAAGTGTCCTGCACAGAGAATTGCTTTCACTATTAGTCAATTCTAAAGATGGAAATGTAGGCACTAACAGTGCCAAAATATCCGACATTCTGTGAAGTTGTTTCAGCTCCAGTATTGACATTAGGGTGCAGATCAACAAAAAGTGGCATGATATGTGTTAAGCAGCTGTTTTGCATAGGTTTTTTCCCTAACTTACAGTCCTAGTTAAAAATGAGAAAATCCTGTAAAGAATGATTTTGCACCAAGCTTTACTCTATTTGATGCACTGAGAAAAAAAGGGGGGAAATAATCTTCTAGAGTCCTAGTTTATTTTCGTGGGATGCCAAATTTTCTATGTGTGCCATTTATGCTGGTTTTTAATTTTGAAATAATAAGCCCAAAAAAAGAAGCTGAGAATGAATATGCTAGAGTTCCATGTTAAGTACAGGATAGATACCAGACTGTCTTTGAAGCTTTCATAAAGTTAATAAATGTTTTCAATTATTACTGCTCAATTATTATTAAATAATAAATACTTAATATTTAATATGTTAGAATAATTAATAAAAATAAGTCCACTCCTTTTGTGTCTATTATACTTTAGAATGACTGTCTAACATATTTTCTAACACATATATTCTAATCTACTTCTTCCAAGTTTGGTTGACAAAGAAAACATATAATAGATTTATATATATAAAAGGTTTTGAATATGGCTATTATTATTATTATTTTATTTATATATTAGTAAGATTATATTAGTAAATAAGCATGCTAAATAGATTACCAGTAGCTATCTGACTGATATCAGAGAGTGACTCCCAATAGGTAAAATCATTGGGAAAGGAAAACATCTGTTGTGGGATCCCATGATAAAGGCTGTTCAGCACTTAACATGTTCATTTTTACATGTTTAACACTTTCAGTGATCTGAAAATTAATATAAAATCATTGCTAGACGTATTTAAGGATGGAACAAGGCTGGCAGAATAGGAAATATTAGGGCAGGCACATGGGAATAAAACCAAGGATGACTTTTAGGGTGAAATGATTCCTTGCAAATGTCTTAATACAACAAATACAAAACTTGATCTAGAAACAGTGAATTCAGATTATTGCAAGATGCCTCTATCCCAGTATTAGTGACACCGGAAAGGATTTGATGAAGCACAAGAAACACAGAGGAGAAAGAGCAGGAAATGAGGGTCAAGAGCTTCGTACAAGTTCCCAGTATGTTCCTCCACCTGGTTTTATTACAGTCCTTGGATGCAGAACCATAAACATAACAAGAAGAAAGATGTTATTACCACTGTAGTGTATGATGATGCTCATATTAATATACTACATGTCAACTCAGTATCTGAAGTTTGTAAGTGAGACTGGAATATTGGAGAAAGCAAATAAAACATTGGAATAAAATGAGTCAAGTACTGGAGAAAATTTTGTGTTCATAAATGCAGGATGTGTCTGAACTGCATATCATTGTGTACAGTAATGATGCCCAGGTTTTTTTTAAATTTTCTGTTCTGGATATTGATAATGGACTAGTATGGAAATCAGTGTGGAAATCTTATCAGGATAATGTCTATTTTCTGATCAGTTACTCTGTAGAATTAGTTTGTGCTAACTCTTCTGTTGCCACAGATAGACTGTTTGCCAGAGCCTTTATCTGACCTGAAGATAGCAGTAGAAAGTTGAAATGTTTCATATGGACATACTCTTCTCAATTCTTTACCTTATAAGAAATATTCAGTGTGAGAATTGTTTTAACATAATTCCAGAGAGGACCCTCCAGAGAGGGTCCTGGAACCCACAGAACTATTAAATGTAGCAGACAGAAACATAGCAAGTAACTCTGAATATGAGGCAAAATCAGTTACTTTCAAATTAAAAATAGTGGAGACGTTTTTGACAATGGGAATGATCAACAAACTAAGCAAGTTACAAAGTGAATGACAGGTTCTCCATCTGTAGATAAAGACTAGGTGTGTTTCTGGAAGATATGTAGTAGGAAAACACAGGGTATTAGATTCCATATAAGAATACCTAGATGACATATAGTGGTTGACAATATACAGGAAGCACAGATACTCAGCTAGTACAAATTAATAGAGTTATGCTGACATCAGGGAGGGTGTTCCAGCTTGTGGAACTGAGGCTCTGTGTTACTAACTACGTGCAGATATAAATCTAAGCAGTAGATACATTTTCAATCCTATTGCTTTGGTTGCTCAACCTTGAAATTATTAATTGTGTGGTTTTAAAGATTTAGCAGTGTTTCAAACCACAGAAAATGCTTCTCTTTTCTTCTAAATAGTTTTTGCCTGGTTTTCATTATAATTTGCAGAATGTATTATGACACTTTCTTTACCTCAGACTGCAAGTTTGTGTGGGTGTCCCCTATGGACTTGTCACAAATAAATCCCTGCAATGCTTTTCTGAGTATCTTTATATCTTCTAGTGCTTTCATGGAGCCAGTAAATCTTACCTCACCTGTAAAGTGTACTGTGATTCTCAAAAGTTTTGGTGTGGCTTTACTGGTACTTCCTGAATGAACCTAACGGAGCACATTCCAATCTGAGCAATATCCCCTTGCTCTGTAGTCAGTGTGGTGGCATTGTCACTTCATTTTCTCCGTTCCTCTGTGCTTTTTTATTGTTTCCCCATACCAGGCTTCCTGGCGGTTTTATTCTACCAATGCCAGCCGAACAAACCTGACAGTCACCTGGCGATATTATGAAAGTATTCTTCCTCCCCTCAGGCATGTATCAGTGCTATGAATGATAAGAGAAAGACATGACTTGTATTGGTGACTAATCTGCTTTTCAATTTTTTGTTTCATCCCCTGCTCCCTCTTGCCTTGTTTTTTCTTCTTTTACCACATATCCTGCACATAGTGTGTATGGCGTAGTTATGCTGCTGATGAGAAATCAGTTTCCATTGCTACCTGGAAGCCTCATTTGAAGGCCTTGCATACCTGCAGCCCTACAAAGTAGGTACAAATATGGCAGCTGGTGCTGTTCTTGATGTCTGTTCAAGCTTATAGAGAACTAGCGTTTGTCTGTTTTGTCTTGGTTTGTTTTCTTAAATCCTCTCAAGTCCTCTCATTAAAAATTTCAACTAACAAATCAATATTATCTAGGAGACTAGGACAGTGAGACAAATACAAATCATTGCCATTCATCAAAGACATGCACAGGCATTAGAAACATTTTCCCAAAAACCCACTTGTGCATCAAGGTTAATGTTTCACCCTGTTCCAAATTATCTTTAAGAAGGAAAATATTAACTTTGATGCAGAGCTTGATCCTTGATTCAGTAGTATGTTTATACCTGTGCCTCTGTAAAAGGCTATAGCTACTGATCTACTTTTCCAAAGGAAGAGTACCTTGTGGTATTCTGGAGGTGAATGCACTGGGGAACATGCTTCTTTTTGTCACAATGTCTGATATATTTAGTATTTCCTTAGGTTAAAATATATATTCATTAATGCACACAGCCTGTGGAAGATGATGCCTGATGCCACAGTTTGGCAGACAGGAAGTATTTGATGTCCTACTTTGGGTGAGAATTCACAGAGCACTGGCTGCCCAAGATTTTTCAATAATTCAGTAAAAGATTTAGCAGAAGGTAGCGAGTTGACTGATTGAATATAGGGCACAGATCGGGAAGTAAAAGATACTTGATAAAGATCAAAAAGGAGAGCACTAAGAGCCTTATGGGAAAGCTCTGATAAGCATCCTAACTGTTGTTATTGCAGACAGTGCAAGAGAATTAGTGGTTTCTCTCAAAGCTGGGTGATGAACATCCACATGACAGTTAAAAGGTAATTGTGTGCCAAAAAGCTCAGCCAAAAGGAAGTTTGGCTGAGTATCTAAAGCTAGTCTTTGAATTTCAAAGAGTTGACAAGAACAGAGCCGTAAGTAATCCATTACCATAACTGTGATTCCAAAATGCTCTAAACTAAAAGGAGCTTTTAGATTAAAAGTTACATGGAATATTGATTTTCTTACATACACAAACAGGTTGAAGGCAACATTGGTATAAATGGATGGATGTAAAATTACATAAATAATGAAGCTGTATCGCACATAAAATATTCTAAAATATGGCTGTCCCTCAAAACTGTAACTACTTGTTATTTTAAATAAGCATATTGCCATGCTATCATAAAATTAAACCTTTTTATTTACCAGAAATAATTTTATCCAAAAAGAACCTACAGCTTTCTGTTATATATGTGTCAGCAATGCATTTTGCCTAAGTGCTTTGCCAACTCAGTCTGCAGTGGTATGTACTAAGCATGTTATGCATGTGTTAAAACTACTGAAAAGTTTCTTTTTCAGAAGCATTGTAGTTATGAGTCTTGCTTGAATGTTTTTGTGGTTGCAATCTTATGTGTGTGTTGTACACCAATTAACATACCCATTTACATTTATCATATATCTAACATTATCTGTAAATAAGTAATGTGATTACTATCTGCATAACAATTATGTTTTTCCCTCCCGCTCCCTGACCTGAAGAAAAGAACAAGGGGAATCTTCTAGCAGGTTTGTAGTTCCTTTATTTCTTTTATCTGTGAAATTGCTGTTTCCTAATGGCTTTTAGATGTCTCAGATTCTGTACAATAGCTTCAGTGAACTGTAACCGTTGATAGATAACAATCACAAACTGTGGGGTTTCTTAACTCATATTAATAGACTAGTGTTGCTGAAATCTGCTTTTTTGTCCCAGTTTTTGTGTGGAAAAAGTAGGCATTTTTTTAGATTTCTATTCCCATGTTTTAACTTTGAGGGGCTCAGGTTGAACTGTGCCAGAGCAGCCCGTGGAGCAGCCTCCCCAGACCCAGTGCCTGGGCAAGGACACGGCCCCAGCTTCTGCCATAAAATCGATGCTCGCGGTTTCCAGGAATCACAGGCATATAGTTTAATTTGGCTTTGTGAACAAGCCCACCAGCCCTCCATTGCAGGGGAAGGACCTTCAACAGGGCTGGTGGGATGTCACCTTGGCAAGGGTCTGTGCTGCCCTGCATGAGTATCCTCAGTGCTTCCTCAGTACCATGACTCCATGTTTCCTAACTTTTCTGTCATCTCCTCCTAAGGGGTGTTTTGGGACATGGCAGGTGGGGGGAAAGCAGGACTGCAGTGACTCACCTGCTCTCAGCTGCACGATTTGTGCTCTCACACAGCACAGTTCAGGTAGAGGAAGCAGCCTGGTATCTCTCCTAAAGCAAGCACCATTGCTGATGGCTGACAGGGCAGGTGGGTTTGCACCCGGACTAGGTGCCAACTGAGGACTGGATGCCTACAGCAGGCACAGGCAAGCCTTGGCAGGGCTATCCTCACCAGGTAAATAAAGCCCTGGAAATGCACATCCTAAGGCAGGAGAGAATGCTGGTCTTTGCCGTTCTGATAGCCCAAACCCTTAGGGACAGGAAAGGACTCAATGGTTACAAGAGAAATTGCTCTATCTCAGAAACTCACTAGGGATGGGAATCAGCAGATATTTGGCAGCTGGCACTGTGGTATCAACATGCTCAGAGAATAGCAGAGTTTATCTACCAGCAGAAAACACCAAAAAGCCAAGGAAAAAATCTTGGTTACACATCAACCCCCAAAATACATTCATCCCAGAGTCGCACTGTGGTTCACAAATGCTTCTGGTTTATTCAGTCAGGGATGAAAGTCTTCACATTTCCAGGTTGCTTCTCTGGCAGTTGACTCCATCCTCTTCCTCACAGCACATGCATCTGCTGTTAGTGTCATAGTAACTCAAGGGGACAGGATTTGCTATGTTAGTTCTGTGACTTTTCATATACATAATCTCCATAGGCCTGCTAGCAACATATTGATCTCTTTACATTTTTACAGCTGGATCCAAACTTTTTGCACTCACTAGCTGTGTTTCCCACTCTTTCAACAGCAACATTTAAAACTGAGGTTTTGAAAGGTTTGACTGAAGTTGGCAGTAAATGAGTACATTCCTCTAAAATTGTGACTTTTACAGAGGGGCAAGGCTATTACCAGTTGTACCTATGAGCATTTAAAAGAGAGAAATTTACCTAAAATAACTGAAAGCTAGTTCAAAAAAAAAACCCAAACCAGCTGTCAAAACATGGTCATAATTCATGCTCCATATTAGTGATAACTGTTGTGGCTTTAAGAGAAGTCAGTGATTTGGCCAGATTTTTTCACTTTATTTTTACTGAATGGAAGATCACAAACTCACAGAATATGATGAGTTGGAGGGGACCCACAAGGATCATTGAGTCCAACTTCTGTGCCAGCACAGGTCCATCCCCAAGAGTGCCTGAGAATATCAACCAAACATTTCTTGAACTCAGACTTGGTGCTGTGACCACTTCCCTGGGGAGCCTGTTCCAGTGCCCAACCACCCTCTGGGTGAAGAACTTTTTTCAAATATCCAACCTAAACCTCCCCTGACACAACTTCACGCCATTCCCTTGGGTCCTATCACTGCTCACCAGAGAA
Organism: Platyrinchus mystaceus; assembly: GCA_035041135.1. Classification (NCBI taxonomy): domain Eukaryota; kingdom Metazoa; phylum Chordata; class Aves; order Passeriformes; family Tyrannidae; genus Platyrinchus; species Platyrinchus mystaceus. Next base: position 84,483,115 of record JAWWLV010000121.1, on the reverse strand, counting down.
GAGATCAGTGTCTGTGCCTCCTCTTCCCCTTACAAGGAAGTTGTAACTGCAAGGAGGTCTCCCCTCAGTCTCCTCTTCTCTGGACTGAACAGACCAAATGACCTCAGCTAATCCTCATACGGCTTTCCCTCCAGGCCCTTCACCATCTTTGTTGCCCTCCTTTGGACACTCTCTAAGAGCTTAATGTCTTTCTTATATCATGGTGCCCAAAACTGCCACAAAATTCAAGATGAGGCTGCCCCAATGCAGAGCAGAGTGGTACAATCCCTCCCTCAACTGGCTGGTGATACTTTGCCTGATGCCCCCCAGGACACAGTTGGCCCTTCTGGTTGCCAGGGCACTGCTGACTCACATTCAACTTGCCATCAACCAGGATCCCCAGGTCCCTTTCTGTGGCACTGCTTTCCAGCATCTCATTCCCAGTCTGTACGGACATCCATCGCTGCCCCATTCCGAGTGCGGAAACCAGCACTGTCCAAGGTTTTTGTCCCTTCAGAAACTCCTAACTAATATGTGCACTGCTGCAAATTAGTGTATGCGTAAAAATGATCTAGTTAGCTCCTGAGATCCTGGTAAAAACCCTACAGACCACTCTGTGCCTTTAAAAAAGTTGCTTTTTGTCAGTGGCTGTTTATCATTCTTATGTTTACATATTACTGTATTTTTGTATCACTGAAAATACATGTGGTGTATGTGGTCTTTTGTGGCAAAAATGTAAATGCAAACTGCTGCAATGTATTTTGAGATAACTGTCCTCAACTATTTAACTTGTTTCTTCCTGCAATGCTAATGCATGGAATGCTATGTGAACTAAGTAAGCTGCTTGTTTCACACTTTAAATGAAGATGTGTTTGCACAAGTAGTGGATTTGATTTCTTTCTCTGTACTTCATTCTTTAATCAGTGGAGAAAAACTTTTATTGCTTTAGATAAAAGTTACTTTCTTTCCTACCAGACTGACTTATATTTACAGAAATTAATTCTTGCATTTTTTCATGTATAGACCTACAGTCTTTTATTAGGTAACCAATTGTTGCTGTAAATTTGAGTTGACAGAGCTGTGCTTATGAGGCTGTAGCTTCACACTGATTTTAATAAAAGTATGTATGTTGTATTTCCCAAAATATTACACACAAATATTCTAATTAATCGTTTATCAAAGTATAGGTAGACAACCTCTCTGGTGTATCGACACTGTAAATGAGATATTTCTATAATAAGTTCTAGAGTTCTGCAAATTACTTCAAAAGCCTCTATGTTCAATTCTCAATATCTACAAATCCATACACTGAACACAAATATTTATTTCTGTTCAGTTATACAACACAGATGAAATTGTTCCTATGCAGGAAACTAGATAAAGACTGATCAATCTTTTGACATCCTCAGAACATTAAGCAACCTTAGGCTGTGTGTAGGACATGCATTGAATGTCTGCAAAGGATGAATGCCACCCATCTAGTGTTGCAACCCATGAGCTTGAATATTAATTCCTTATTCAGACAGCTCTCTCTATTGCAATAAGAAGTTTTGCCAATATAGGAGCTTGGGTGGAAAACTAACCCCTGTTCTGTGGGAAACAAATTATATTCTGGAATTCTCTCCACCTCCTATACCATATCTGTTTCTAAAAGTAGATTTAATATAAACACTCTGCATGCACCCTATAAAAAAGAAAACTGCCAATGATGCATAATCTAACTTGAGGTGGAAAGTCTAACCCCTTACCTAGCACTGGAATGCTTTGTAACATGGTCCTCTATCTCCCCTCACTCCTAGTAAGCTTTGTAGTAATAAACAGAAGCTCTTCAGGATGTACACCCCTCGGAAACATAGGTATTCAGCATCCTGCCTATGCATATGATGTTTGAGAATGCCAACTAACATCAAGTGCATGATTCATTTATTTCCCCTCCTTAGCAATTTAAAGTTCCTTACTTCTCAAAACAATGTTTCTTAATTTATTTATTTTTAAGTGCTTGTAAATCCCTTGTTGCTTATTGCCTGCAATGCCATTAACATAATGGCAATGATACGAGTTCTTTGAAATTCATCCAGTCGGACAATTGCAGTGCACAGCACGCCGTGGTTTCACTAAGCCCTGTTCCTCTTCTCTGCCTGAGACTTCAACTTCTGGAATGCATTACGATGCAGAGATCTAAAGGTGGGGTTGAATATTTGCTTAAAGACGTTTCCCCAAGTCCAAGAGGACTTTTATAACCATGGCAGTTGAGTCTTCCATCAAATAATTAGTGGGGACTATTAAGCTATAACATGCTAGGCAATTACAAGAGTCAAAATGTGGAATTGTTGTTCGAAAGAATTCCCTCAGACACAGCCTGAGGAAGTTGTGCCTGCATCCTGTTCTGGAAGGTAGAGGAATGCATGTGAAATCAACCATTTGCTTCAGCTGAATTCTGTGGAAATTGTGTCTCTTACCAAAAATGATAATTCCTAGATGAATGAATCTTATGGGAAGAAACCCATGGTTTATATCTCAAGCTGATTGCATTTTTTCTTATTTTTTAAAAATAATGTAAAAGACAATAGAAGTGCAAACAGGTTATAAAAAATGAAGATAAAAATAATTTCTCTTCATCTGGAAACTGTTCTGAAAAAGGAAAAAATGCATAAAACTCCATAACATTTAATTTTTTCCATTTGACAATTGAACTATAAGACATTATGACCCAAAATTCTTGTTATTACTCATTGAAGGTATGAGATAACACTACATTTCTTGAGTTCATGGTCCTAGCACGAGACTGGTGGTGAAGTCTTGAATATTTGAATTTCAGGTCTCACTGTACTATCTATTGCATTTGCATTTGTTTAGCTTAGCCTAACTTCAGTCAGGCTTGGTAAAAATCAACACCTGTATTTACTGGATGCTGAAAATTTGCCTGTACATCTGCTTGCTGTTGTTTTACATTGGTGATAACTTTTGGCAGTTTTAGCTTCTGTCTTGAGACCCAAAGCATTCTCCCTCACCCTCAGGCTCTCCATTCATTTCAATTTCTTCCTATTTCTGCTTCCACCAGCCGTCTCAGTATGAAAAGCTGAAAAATAAGTTGTAGATTGTGTCTAATAGCAAGCAGTCGTGCTGCAGGTTTGAGGCTGAAGGAAACCTAAAGTTAAACTTGACCAGAAATGCAGGAAGATGGTCAGGGAAATGGGAGAGTGGGACTGGGAGGGAAAGAGATGCTCAGTTAACAAAAAGAAGTACAGTAAGATGATCCATGCAAGACAGAGCAAGCAAAGGTTTGTAGGCATTTGTTAGTTAAAAGAAAATCTTACACAGTCTAGTCATTTGGACCAGCAGAGAAGTGTTCGTTCGCCCTGCAGTGAAGCTACAGTGACCTCTAGTGTCCCTAAACACCTATTCCTTCATAAATCAAAGGTGGAAAAGGCGGAATTTAAAAAAGAAGAAATAACTAGAAAGTCTTTTGCTCTCTCAGGGAAGTGAATGGCTCGGGCCAACAGAAGGAATGAGTAGTAAAGCCCTGCAACTGACCTTCCAGAAGGCAAACGAATAGAGAAAAGTAGTTTGTTTTCTTTCCCACAGCTGCCAGTTTTAATTGATCTCCACTAAAAGATGCTTCAAAGCTCCAGTGTTATCAATATGAATGCATTCCACTACTTGCAACCTGCAAGAATAGAGGAGTGATAGGTCCACAGAGATTACCATTGCAAAGGAAGACTGGAGACATCTGTGGATCTCTCAGATCCTTGTAATTTATTTTTGATTTGGGAACTTGTGTAATTTCACTTTTCTGATTCTTTCTCATGGTTTTTGCCTTTTGGATAAACATTCAACTTGAAATTTGGGACAACTTATGGGGATATGTGAATTTCCAATGCCCATTAACAGATTTTATATTAATTCAAGGGATTTCCTTTGGATACCATGTAACAAGAGAGGAGAAAAGGTGAGAGACAAAAATTATAATAGGCTAGGTCCTGAAAAAAAGAGGTGAAGGATTTTTAGCATGCACTGAACAGCATTAAATCAGAATAAAGGGCCCTAAAGACTTCAGTGGCTACTGATTCAAATGCAGAATATCCAAAGACGCTTGAAAAGGCATAAGATTATCTCCACTCTGTATCTCTAATGCCATCTTTACCACTGTTGCGTCCAGAGCCAGGAACTAGGCTATAGCCCATAAGGAAAGGGACTTTCACTCCAGGGAAAAGCCTGGTCAGGATCCCTCCAAAATGCTCTTATACAGTTACTCCTTCACGATCTGCTATTTATCATATATAGAAGAGCCCCATGGCAGTGTGGTCCCAAGGACAGCAGCTTTCTTCTCCCACGGATGAACTCCCCACTGCTACTGGTCATACAATTTATGCCTGTGCTGAGTAGGATCCAGTGACTTCAGGAACATTTCCCACCAGTCTCGAAATAGGAACAGGGATCCAAGAAGCGAAGAACTGCTATAGCCAGTCTCTTTGGAGATGCATCTCAAGATGCAAAACAGAGTTTCCAAACCATGCGTCCCTCAGGGGTTGCGTTTCTCTTCAGGACGCAGCATCCTCCACATGGACCCTTGGCATGCCAGTACGTTGCCATTGCTACAAAGTGGATTTCGTTTTATTTATATGTCTGAGCTCTGCATTTTAAATTAATATTTTCATTCTCAGTGTTGCACTTTTGAAAAATGTCTGTAGCACAGATGAAGTGTCTACTGTTCCTTTCCATTGCCTCATTGCTTTGATTTGGAGAACTAAAGATATGCAGGTTAAGTAGCCATTCTGTATCATTGAGCTTTTAATAAATGAAATAACCATGTCCACCAATCATTTAAAGGCAGACATTGCTTTCCTTAGTACAAATTAATTGACAGAACAACACGTGTGCTTTTTAAATTTTGTTTTTAAATTTTGTTTATAGATTTTCATTTTTATTTTGGGGTTACTGAGATTATAAAAAATATGATCTACACTGATAGTTTTTATGGCCATTTTATCAATTTTCGTTTCTATTAGCAAAACAGGAAAAGGGCTGTCCAGAAACCTTTTAAGTCTAAGATTTGCCAAAAAAAAGTATAATTTGATTTCATCCTTCAATAACAAGTATAATTTGAGCCATTAAAAAAAAAAAAGGCATATGGGAACACATGTAGGAATAATATCTGTAATAGAAGTCCATTTTTATTCTCTTGCTCACACTGTATAATATGACAATGCAATAATGTGGTTAATAAATATTTTACAGCTTATATTTTCATTGTTGTACAATGCAAAAGATTCCTGAGCTGAAATGTAATTTAGTCTTGAAATGTAATTTGTATTGAAAATTAAATTTTAGAACTCCCTTTTCTTTCAAATAGTAGGTTTTATGGGTCTGTTGTATTGCATATGCCACAGCACACAGTACTGCAGATCTGGGTAGCAATTTGAAATGGAAATAGATAATATTTTCAGCACCATGATGTGTTTATTTCAACAATTGCTTACTTTGGGCAAGGGAAGTAGAGGATTACATTCAGAAATTAGAGTAAAGGTATTCTTTTAAGTAATCAACATGCCATATAGAAACACATTCCTCTAATAATCTTTTTGTTAATGTGCTCATTTTTTATCATTCTTGAAAATTATCTCATAATAAGTTTTCAGCATGTGTTTTGCCTGTGACAAACTGCATCCTCTCTGCTCTCAGTGATGTTTGTATTCAGATTAAAATGCTAAGTTCTGCTATGCATGGACATAGTTTATCTCAATATTTCACAGCCACAGAAGCCTATAACTACTTTTCATTTCACATAAGTACATATTAACACTGTATTTTCAGAGTGCAGTAGGTTGAACATCTAAGAACCACATAATCCATGTTAGCATTAGTAAATTAGCTGAAGAATTCATTTCCATTGAAAACATCTTATGGGCATGCTGAAGTTGAATGCAAAGGTTTTGAGAATACTAGAAAGTGTCTTAACTTCAAGAACAACTATAATTTGCAGGTACACAGTTTTTTCTCTAGTATTTTAAAAGCCCCAGCAAAGCCTATGCGGAGCAGTAGGACTGCAAGACCCAGTGACATCATACCATGAACAGCTCCTGCATTGGCACCATCATCTCTCCCCTTGCAAGAACAGGACCACTGATCAAGATGACCATTCCCTTGCTCAACCAATTGAACTTAACCCTGCAGATAAAACAAGGTTTCCAGACCTCTGTATCAGACTCCCTTTCTGTTTCCCCTTTGCATCTTCTGCTGCAGGAAGGGACAAAAAAAGGCAAAAATGTCAAATAATGAAAAAGCATAGACAAATAGTTCATCAGATACATTTTAACACAAACAAAGGTAATTTAAGCACTGGGAAATAGAAAATCTACATATCACACATTTAGCTGGCTGGAGGGGAGGGTTATAAGCTCAGCAGAAGAAAAGAACAGCTTAGAATTGGCCAATCATAAGACCACAGGGTCACCAATGATTCAGGAGATAGTCAGGAGCTTGGCTGGGGTCTTGTACCTGTCCTAAAGCACCTGTCCAATACCACCTGCATGTAGAGAGCTCCCAGCTTAATCTCCAGCGATGACTTTAGGGAGCACACAGCGTATCATTACATTTCCATTAATAGGTTATCACAATGTTTCTTGGATGTTTGTTTTTGTCTTGTCCAAGTAAGTGCTATAACAAGGAATTCTGGATATGAGTGAACACTGTCATGTATATGAACTGCTGGAAGTGCCAAATCCTGAACAAGCATGAATACACTAACAGTATTTTTGCCTGCTTAAAAAAAAAAAAACAACAGACAATACTACATGGCATGCCATGAAAATAGAATACATTTTAGTTTTGTTTATCTGAAGACATGGCCAGAAATGCACTGAGCATAAGTGCATAAGATGGACACAAATCCATTTAAAATTCAAGCAATAGGAAAAAAAAAACAACCCATAGAGATTAATAAATAATAATTGGGTGAAATTTGTTTCTATTTGTTAATTTTAGTTTCCTTTACAAGGTTATTCTGTACTGTATGATAGACTGCCAATGATATTGCTTCTATCAAAAAACAATTACATCAAATCAGTTTCATTCACAAATGAAATATATTCAATGAAAATAAAGGTGTGTAAGAAACAGATTCATACCAGTGAGAATTTTTAGAAATTTTTTTCAATTGTCATACAACGGGAAAAAGGAACGGAGTGAAGGAACTGTGAAATAAAATATACTTTTCTCCCTCACAGTCAAAAGCTAAGTTTTAAGGAGCGGGTCCGGATGGCCAGCCCTCGAGGTCAAAGTATAAAGAACAGGCAATCTTCAGTCGGGGATCGCCGCTCACCAAGTGCTGACATTGCCACCGAGGGCAGCCCAACCAAAGTCCAGAAGAGCTGGAGCTTCAATGACCGAACCCGCTTCAGGCCCTCGCTGCGGCTGAAGAGCTCACAGCCCAAACCCGTGGTTGATGGTAGGAGTCTGTCATGCCTCATTTGCCATTGCATGCTGCTCCCAGCCTGCTCACACTCTTGCACACTTGCACTGTGATTGTGAGATGTTTTAGGAAATCAGAAAGAATTGTTATTTGGAGGCAGAGACACAAGCCAGCCATAGTCTGCTTCAAAGAACATGTCAGTGTGATTTTTTTTAATAAGAAGTCTTGTGTCACTGGTGCATAAAGATCAGTTTTGGAGACAGTAATTACTATGAAAAGTTGCAGGTGGGCTAAATGTATCCAAGGGATTTGGATGCAGCAGCTCCTCTGTCATGGCCCTCTCTCCCACTGCTGGGCTCAGCTGCTGCCGAAACCTGCTGCCTCTCACTGGTGGTCCACGCAGCATGGCCAGTGCTGCACTGTCTGTACCTTTGCCAGCCAAGAACACAGCTTGGCAGAACTGATTCCCTCAGGCAGAGGGGTCCATTGGAGATGCAATCACCTGCCACCAAGAGATGTACTACTAGGTGCTTTAAGTTTGATCTGGCTTGATAAGGCAGGTGGCTTTAGCAAACAAAACCAGCATTATTGTGGATCCACATGTGAAGAAGTGGATCTTTGTGAAAATGGCTCTTTGTGAAAACGGCTTGATGAACCCACAGCAGGCAGCCTAGCTTTTCTCTCAAGCTGCTCTCCATTCTTTGGCTAAAATGCCCTCTGGCATTACATTAGCCAGTATTCAGGCAAGGATCTTCATCTTCCAAAGCTTGCCAAAGCAAAGACAGTGACTGCCCTAACCAGAGAGCACTGAAGCAAATGAAAGCAGCCCCCTGACAGGCAGGAATTGAGAGCACTAGGTGAATCTGACCCCTGTATGGGACGGGTCCAGCAGTGAAAGGTGCAGTCACACAGCTCTGGGGGTACCACTGCCCCCAGTGGATTTGGTTTTGGATTTCTCCATTCACATTTTTCCCAATATATGAATGTTTTGTTCTTTCTTATGGTGCCCCCCACATAAAAAATAAGAGAGACAAACTGGTTGGCTATCACAGAAGGCAGTGACTCTGACTGTGTGGGAAAGGTACAATACAGGTAAATTGATCCAAGTGAAGAAGTAACTTCAAACTCTGCAATGGCAATCATGGATATTATATTCAACAATTGTGGTAAAACTAATTAGAAGTGTGATTTTGATGTCTTCTTCCTTTTTAAGAGCACATACTATCACAGACATGTAGGTTGTAAAATACCCATTGAACTCCAATGCCCCATCCCTCAGATGAGGACATCCTACGCAATACAAGTCTGCAGGAAAAACCTGGGTAAATAAACATTTCCTGGAGGGCAAACAAGACAAACCAGCAGTGTTTGCTGAGGTCACCATTCCAGGCTAGCCCTCCCCCATGGAGACCTCTGAGATGCATAAATTCCAAATTTGCCTGTGGTTCAGTGAGCTACTGGGGGGAACCAGCTACCAGGCTGCTAACCAGGTTGCTCACCACTCCTCTCTCCATCCTGGGGCACAGGTCCTGGTTCATGTCCCACAGCAGCTGCAGCACAGGGGCTGTGTGACGCTGGCCCAGGTTGCATGCTGATATGAAGCTCAGACAAGGCCATGTGCTCCACAGTGGGAAGTGAGAAATGCTCTAGGTAGCAGAGTGGTTGAAGGTACCCTCTCTAAATTTAGGCTTCTTACATAATCATTTATGTAGCACAGGTATTTCCTCAGAACTGCACCAGAAGTAATTTCATAGGTTAACCCCACGTAACTCACACTTGTGCCTGGAAGTGACCTACGACAGTAATTTGTTGAGCACTGTCCAAGGGTATCAATGTCTCACTTCTGCCCCAGCCCTGCAGTCTGCACCTCACTCAAGCACCTGTTTCATTTTTCATCGGCCCATTTGTTTTAGAAGCATTTCCTCAGTGTGTACCCTATGTTGTCCTGTACATATTGCCATCAATAACAATGAAAATCGTGCTCTCTCTGATTGTCTCCCCCTCTCGGAAAAGCTGGCATAAACAGCACCTTAGGTATATCTGTAGATAAAAGACAGTAACAACAACAGAGCACTCATTGCTGTTCGTAAACCCTTAAAGATCTTCCTGCTCCTCAGGGTGAGCACAGCCTGTTTCCTGGTCAGTGATTTCCAGCTACCAGTCCACCCTTATGAACTGGGGCCAACAGATACACTAATTTCTCATCTGTGGCAGAAGGAACAGCTTCCATTGTCTCCAGTTTTTAGACAAATGCCAAGTTTCCATTCTGGGACCTCATCCAACTACTTCTAGGACCAGTATGATCAGGGAGATGTCCGGTGTGCTCACTTCTGAGAGGCAGCTCCCTGCTGCCTTACCCAGACCTTTGCAGCACAAGTCACGCACTACCAACCTTGATTTCTTTTTTGGTTTTTTTTTGATGTTACCAATTTCATAGTTTGAAATGCCTTCTATATTTGACAGCTCAATGAGAAGGATCTCAAGATGATGTATTTAGTTTAGAACATCTTACATTTTTCACAGGATGAAAAAAAAGTATTTGCAGCATATTATTCTTATCTCTAGCTTGCCAGATCCTCCAGTTTCCTCCTTGAGGTATTTTCCAGCTAAATGATTAATTATTTTGGTGGGATAATCTTCAAGCCAAAACTAGAAGACACCCCTTTCTGGATGAAATTTTGGACACAAAACAATACCCTTGAACAGATGGTCCTTCTGGTGATTCTTATATCTCTGTAGTGTGTTTGGGGTAGAAGAAATTACATTTACAATAGACCTTTTGGGCAGTGACAACATAGTACTGGGTACCCATTTCAGTGTCAAAGCTTTATATCAGTGATCTAACGAAAAAACAGTAGTCTTACTATTAACCTCTCCTTCCAAAAGAGAAGGCAGAGGAGACACATATATTTGATTCATTTTTGTTTCACCGTATGGGATTTGGTGTTGTAAATGCTTTTCCATTAGCACAGGCAGAAGAGGAATGATCTCTCTATCAAAGTGAGGTGCACTGAATTCTGTGTGAAAATAAAGAAAAGAAGCAAATATATAAGAAGAGGATTCAGAAAGGAAAGGAAATTGTTAGTATGCAAGGATGATTTAAGGCAGATAGTCAACAGATAGTGACTTTGCAAGGTTGACTAAGCACTGGTAAGGACATAGCTGGAATTTCGGCCAAAACCATCAGAAAAACTGCTGGAGAAACTAAACATTAGCAATTAGAAACTGGCCTGTAAAGGGAGGTTTCTAGTCCAGACAGGAGCTCACGGGGGTAGCTAAAAGGCTAGCCTGGTTGAAAATGTAGTAGCTTTCCTCCTAGACTACCCAGTAACACTCTAACACTCCCCCACTATATATTAAAATCACAGAAGGAGAATTTCTTGGGCAGCGAGTAAAACACTTAAGCTGGCCACAGCTATCTCCCAAAAGGATTTTGGCAAGACAGCCCTAGAACAGTATGACCAAAACTGTTGCACAAATGGCTTTGTTTATGGGTAGTAACAGTCCTCTGAAACTGCCTATAAACCATTTATTGCTATTGCCAAAGTGGGTGTGACAATGGAGCAATTATTTCAGCTACATATGCACATTTGCAAATGGAATTCAATCCTGAGAGAGCTTTGATGGATAGAGAGGTCTTTGTTGGCATGGCTGCAGATGCTTTCTAGGATATTTAACAGCACAGTGGAGTGAAATTGAAAATCAAGACTTATATAATCTGATTTTAAATACGTGTGCAGTCTCTGGTGACATGTGGTTCACAACTGCTAGAACTCTTGTTGAAGAGGGGACTCTGCACAAATTAATGAAGGTGCCAGGATGCTGCATTTCTAACCCCTGTTATCAATCTGAAAGGGAATCATCAGGAACAAGCAGATTAGAGGGAAATTTTCACCAATCAAGAATGGGAAACAGTGAAGCTTTACATCATGCACACCTAAAAGCATACATGAATTGTAGTGAGTCATGGAAGAGCCTCCCCCAAAGGGATGCTATATCACATGGGCAAAAGTGCTGCCTGACCTTGGAGCCACACACAGCTACCCCCATACCTGTACCTGTAAGCAAAGTGAGTCAGGAGCCACCTCGGGCTCCAAGACCTCCTCATGCAGTATGGCTTGTGCCTCTGCTAAACAAAAACAGGGGAACTGCAGCCAAACTGCCCATAGGGAATGGTCCTCAGAACATGAGAATACCCACTGGCAGGTGCCAACCCCATGACAGAGTCTGTGACAGTGATTAAATAGTACTGGTGGTCTCATGCCATTGCGTAAGGCACTGTGCCCGTGCCTCATTATATGTTGTGTAGACCCATCCACAGAGACTCATCTCACAAAATCTCTTCTTTGCAGACAGTGGTATTCCTGCCCTGGGTTGTTTTTTTTCTGCTTGCCCTGTTTTCTGGGGAATAGAACCTTTTCTGCTTAAATCATGCTCCAGTGTTGTACCACCACAGCAGAATTAATGATCAAATATTGTGTTGTGGATGCAGTTTTCCATGAGGGACAAAAATACTACATATTTGTGTTCTACCATCCCATGCTTCTAAGCCTCTTAATGAGTTATTGTGCCTTTACTGTAACCTAGAGACATTGTGTGGCTTTTTGAATAAAACATCAAAAGTGTTCAGCACTGGAGATATTACAAACATATTTCATTTGATTAATTGAAAAAAACCTCTCTAATGAAATATTTGATTTCTTGCACCATCCCTGAACATTTTATGCTCAGATGACCTCTAGCCTTTCATTCCCTACAGAGTACTTGCACAAAATCCTCAGGGTACAGTATATTATAAGAGCCATGGAAAGAATGCAGTTGTGCGTTTCAGCCCCCGTGTCCTCAGTTACTACCATGTAATCTATGTATTGCAAAAATGACAAGTTTTCTGTTCAGTAGCATAAGCATGCTGACCTTGGATGAGGTTCACTTGATGTGGCAAAAGTCCTTAGTTCGATTGCTTCTACATCTCAGCTTAAATTTGCTGATTCAAAATGAAGTTTCATGATGTCAAAATAAAGCTTGAATGAAATTTTATTAGCAATATGTAAATTTGTGCTAGACAATGGATTTATTTTCTTGTGATAGCTTAACTGGATGATAGAGCTCTCATTTGCTACCATTGTCACTGTAATTAACTAGGAAGATCTGGCATTCTGATCTAAGGTCCAAGTCATTTCTTCATTTTGTGTAAATAGGTACAGGCCATTGGTTTTGAGGCATTATGTTAGTTTATTCCAACCAAAGTCCTGGCCATATGAGTCCATAATTTAGTCACTTGCTTTATGATAGCTCTTGAGGAACTTGCTGTGCACCATTACTCACTGGACTGAGTGCTTACTCAGTGGTCACATGTGAATGATTATTAAGCTCAGCTCCGTGAAGGACAGCAGCAGACCACCTCACCAGAAGTACGATTTGCATGGGTTTTGGATAACCTCATCTGCAGTGAAGACTATATAAATGAGATAAGTAATTTTGAGGGGACACTCATACTCCCAACCACCATGTAACCCACTTGGATCGAGCCTGAGACATTTGAGCAATGTTTCATTTTTATGACACATTAGTGGGGAAATCCTTCATGGCTTTTTAAAATACAGGATTCTCCTGTAGATACCTGAATCTAAAGCTGCCACCCTCTTCTCTACTTTTGCCCCCATCTATGACCTCTCTCAACCACAGGACCTGGAAATCATCCAGGATGCAGGACCTCTGAGGACCTTTCAAAATATCAGATATATATCAACTGATGTGTACTACAAGGTCTTGCAGGAACACAGTCACTTAGGTGTGACATTTAGTTCATTAGTCCACACTTACAGATATTATCATGTATATCTGCAATTTATTTTACAGTTTTAACTTCTTATATGTAGTGTATATAAAATAACAGAGATGTGTATCTAAAAATATACTAAAATCATGCATTTAGTGGCACCTAACCTTTTCCTTTCCCACTCTTTTCACATGGCCATCTAAACTTGCTGGCTAATTTACCACTATTTATAATAAGATCAGCCTTTTTAACTGCACAATTATTGCGCATATAATGAATTGTTTTTGGAAGGTCTCCTGGTCCAGCATATCATCATTCAAAATTAAAAGGATTCCTTTTTAATTAACTAGTGGGAGCTGTTCCATGAAATATTGCCAGTGCAGAAATTTTTGAGAAGCTAAATAATAACTAAAGATAATTGAGAGTTACTAGAAGAGAATGCTAGAATTCTAGATATTTGGAACTTGCCTGCATTATATGATAACATATATAAATTAGGTTTCTGACCTTAAAAAATTGCACTTACAAAGAAAGGAGACTATATAATTACACCCAGAATACATAAAAAACCTCCCACCGATCCTGTCTTCCATTTTGACAGAATCAGAGGTTTTTTCAGAAATGCTTCAACCTATAAAATGTTCGGGATATTCTTTATGATATTCCGCATCATATAGCATTGCAGTTACCAAATTCAAGTTCTGATGCCCCCTTCTCATCCCCATGTGGAATGCTTTGTCTATTTCAGGAGAAGACAAGGAACAGGCTGTGCATACAGCACTACTGCACTCCCCATCGGTACTGCCTGCACAGTAGAGGCTCAGGTTGGGCAGAAGGGAAAGAGAATTCCTACAAGTTTGTGTAGAAATGCTCCTCCTTACAGGAGGCACCAGTTTCCTTCCTTTTCCAAGAAATTGCTTTCCAGCATGGAAATGGCAACTATTTAATAAAAGATCCCTGTAAATAATGTTTTCAAATTTTGTCATCCTTATTCCCTCTTTCTTAATTTTTCCACTTGGACACTGTTGTGTACTACTAGGGTGTCATTTTCTAAACAAATATTAAGCATCTAATGTGAAGAGCATATCACGGAAGTACTTGTCCTGCCTCCTTCCTTCTTTCATGATTAGAAGAAGGCCTTTCCTTTTGTTTAGTTTGTGGGGTTTTTTTTCCTTAAATCAAGGAAACAAATACACGATTCACTCCCTTGGGCCCCCTTTTTCTGGCCTCTGCTCTGGAAAGCATGTAAACATGGGCTGCTGCCTTTCCTGCTTTGGGGAAGCTTTGGTGTTCTTATTAAGTATGTGATTAAGTTCCATCGCAATTAGTGTTGCTTTTTGCAGTTGATTTTTCCTATGGAACTTAGCAAGCAATCACAGTAAAACAAATTAAGTGAACTATGTACTGAAAGAGAGTCAGCTTATTAATGTTTTAAAGCAAAGGCAAATTGAAAAGAAAATCAGTTCTAGGGGTAGTGAAGGGATTTTATATTCGTGGTTCAACAAACAGGAAAATAATGAGAGCTTGTGAAAAGGTGAGAAGTTTCATGAAACATATTTGAACAAAGGCACTAGGCTGAGACACATTTCATTTTGATAAAGGAAAATCACATGAATTGTATGAACATAAACCATGGACATGTTTCTACTTAGAATAATTTTTGAGGGGAAAAAAGAGAGATTTTGTGAAACATTTGATGCCTTATAGCATTTGTGGTAATATTATAAAATATGTTCAGGATATCTCCATATTTAAGAGACCACAGGCTAAATCCTTAACTCACCACAGTAAATGCTCAGTATGAAGAAAAGTACTTCAAAGGCAGGGTAAAACTGAGTGAAATACACCTACCTTGTAGACATCCTAGGCATTACGTAGAGTAGCACAGCAGAGGCTCTATTTTCTTGCAAAGGGGGCTGAAAGAACAGAATAATGAGAGTATTAAGCTGCCAGCATTGCTTCTTGAACAAGAGGGGTCATCTGAGCTCAGTAGCTATGTGAGAGTAAGGCAGTTTGGAGTCTAATGCTAAAGCAGCTGCCTGGGCACCCCTGCTGCAGCAGACCTATGCATTGACACCTCCCATGGGGACAACCTGTTCTCCAAAAGCTTTGAATTTATGCCTAACTTTACTTGCCCAGAAGTTAGATGCATTGAACTATCCACTTGTTTTCTTTCTGACTAGTCATGCAGAAAATTACTGTCAAGATGAGGGTGTCACATTGGGGTGCCTTGAATGAGGCTGCTGAACAGGGTGGAGAACAGGCTGTGGAGCTGCATTATGAATTGCTTGGACATCAATTCCCAAGTCAAACTCTGGATTTTGAATTATAGTTAAAGACTATGGCTGGATCTAACTCAGAACCTGTGAAAATTAGACCACCATCCATTCTTTACCTTGAGTCATGCATTACAATGAAAATCAGACTTTTTTTTTCCAGATCTGTGTGTTGTCCAACATGAATAAATGGGAGTCATATGCAAGCTACCAACTTCAGGCACCACTTTAGGTTTTGCCATATCTAGAAGGCAGGTTCTCAGCCTCAGCAGAATTATTGAGATCACCTATGTGAAGAGCCCTAACTACATTCTACTCAGTCAGAGTAAGATCCAAGTGATTCTGCAGGCCTCCAAAAAACAAGAAAAAAGTTCTATGTTGGAATCACCACACCAGTCACTAGGTCAGAAGTACTTCCATAGAACTACCTGTGGTGTCAGCACACACACTTACCAGTGCTGGACTGTTGTTGCTGGCATATGGCTGTTCCTGGCATATGGCTGTTCCCAGAAAACAAAGTACAAAATCTTTTTGATTCTGTTAAACAGTTAGATACTTACTTGAACGTTACTGACAGTGAAAGCAAGGAGCTTTGAGAGTGTTCAGAGCAGTGTCACAGTTCTCCCAATGCCAAACCATTTTATTAAACAACGGAAAACACTTCTAAGAAAGGACACATGATGTTTACAGAAGTAATAATTCAAGCCTTGTGCATAACTTTTGCACAGAGCCATATGAAATGCAGCTACAAACTTCTAAATTTTTTGTTGGTGACATATAATGTTTCAGAACTGCGTAATTTTTTGCCCATTCATTAGGGGTGATCATTAATGACTAGAGTTTGCATGAAGAATGAATAAATACTGTGACGAACAGGGAAATATCAAGACAATTTTACTGCCTTGTGCATACCTCTTCTATTTCTTGGTAATTGCTGCTTTACTGTGTGATTAAATCAAAGACTGGTCTTCAGAAAGAAAGAGGAAGAAATTAAAAAGCAGCAAAGACCAGATTGTAGCCCAAGGTAAATAATGTCAAAGGTTGTAAGAAAATTGTGGATGTCTCATCAGTTGTGAAATAAACACTTTGTTTAGGATCAAAACACATACTGAATTGCAAATATGCTGGTATTAGAAAAGTGGAATTGTTTCTGGATTCTCAAATGAACTGACAGCCCTTCTTAGAGAAACTTGCAGGGGTTTGTCTAAATGTGTTTCAAGAGACACTTTGGCCATCATTGAGACCATATTCATGAGCCGCCCAAACAACAGACCGGAAAGCCCTGCTTAGCTAGTGGCAGCTGCTCCCAAAGTTCCTTGTGGAACCCACGTGGACCATGCACAGCCACCCCAATGGAGAGCAGGAGACACAGACAAGGGTTATGGGGAAGGATGAAGAAGTAGATGTGTGCAGGGCTAGACATGAGCTGGCACTGGGACACCTACCTGCCCTGTTAGTGCTTGGGGAGGGCTTTCCCTGGGAACAGACAGCAGCTTGGAGGATGTAGCTTAGCCCCATCTGGGAACTGGCAGGGATTTGAACAGCCGGAGCTACTAAAGCAGCCAAACTGACCCCAACTCAACCCTGACCTCAAGGATGAACTTGAGAGGGACAGAAGGGGTACAAGTACATCTCACCTCATAACTATGTGGCACACAACATGAGCTTCCTCTGGAAAAATTCATCAGAATGTGAACTTTGATTTCAGTGGTGTTTTAAGCTGGAAATTTTTCTCCAAATTGCTACTATGCATTTCCCAAACTTTTTCCCAGGTCTACTCAGTGTTCTAAAGAAACATGAATGTTTCCCATAGGAACCAAACAAGGTTTATAGCTTTCACAAGCTTCATTAACATGTGGTATTGAGGGTCTGCCATAATAAGGGAAATTCATATCAGTGGAATATTAAAAAGAAAAAAGGTGATTTATTAGGAGCAGCATCTCTTCTTAAAGCTGGCTTAAATTAATAAGAATTTTCCAGGATCTGTCTAAAAATTTTGCTGTTTTCAGTATTCCCAAGGGAGCAATATGGAACACTGTAATTGCACTACACTGTTTTCAAAACAGTTCTGCAATGATATACCATGTTAAGGAAGCCCTTTTATTAAGGACACTGTATTCTGCAGTGAGACAACCATCCAGAAACATGTTTATTTTAAACTTTCAAGTTGGAGTCTCCTGTTTCACTGGGTTTACATGGTTATAGCTCTTGTGTTCTTAGCAGAATTTTTCCTAACTTATACTGGCATAACAGAATAGATTCAAATCTTAGAGAGTCACTGGAAATACCAGTAGCATAAAAAGCTCTGGTTTTGATGTGGCACTTATAATGAGCTGGAAGATTTCAACACTGGGAGAGGTAACTGGAGAGGCTGATCAGATGTGACACCTGGAAAGTTAGTGTTGTGGAATACTTAGCACGTAGGGGAGAGTTTAGGTAGTGTGTATACCTATCAAACTAATTGCAGAGTTTATTTTAGCTAGTCACATTTCTGGGCAGGGGTCCACGTGTTTTTGAGGCAGGATAGGTGGAGAGACATATATTTTATCAATAAGATAAGCCAGTAGGAAAGCTCATGAAAGAGTGCATGGAAAAAGCACTCCTGTCGTCATTGTAGGCATGACTTATAGTAATAGCATGGAAGGAGAGATTTCAAAGTCTTGTATGAAGATATCTTACTATTACTCTTTCACAATTTAAAAATTAAATTTTTATGGTTGCATTTGATTTTTTCATGTTGACTTAAACATGTTATTAACTTGGCTATAAGCCATCTTTCTTTATTAAATTGATCTGCCAAAGATAGAATCATCTGTTCTTCAAAGCTACAGATGTTCCTTATAAATGTTCCAGTTCCCAAGAGTAATGAACTACTCAGAGTCATTTAAAAAAAAAAAATTAGTATGCCTGAACATTAAATCTGTGAAGAAAACAATGCAGCAATACCAGTTCCTGAAAATGCTGTACAAACCTCTTCATGCCAAGACAGCATTGCTATTAGAATTAGAAGGTACCATGAAATTTCCAGGCACTTCTGACTGACAAATAATATTTTTCATCTTTAATTTGCAGTCTCCCTGAAAAAGGAACTTGAAAAAATGTCCTGTAATCATTTGTGTCTGACTATGCTTCAAGTCTGCTAATAGAAGCCCCTGAAATGCTTTACTTGAAGCATTTCTGAATGAATAAACTCTGTAACTCTGGTAACTCTGCAGAGTTAAGAAATGGTAAGACTAAGAAATGGTGTTAAGAAATGGTAAAGGATCCATTTTTTTTTCAGGTAAATAATTACAGTAACTTGGCTTAAGCTCCTATGGCAAAGGAAGGCTGCAATATCTCCATGGCTCTGAGGTTTAAGGTGGCAACTGATCCATGATGGATGTCATTCTCTGTTCATTTTTGGTAAAAAGGTGCTGCTTTGTTTATTTTCACCTGTAATAAAGAGTCGGATCATTCCACCACCTCCTTATTAAATGAAATGGATCTTCTCCTTTGTCCTCAATGTCAGGTTGATCCATAGTGGTAAAACAGTAACAATAAAACTTCAGCGTCTTTTGATTACATCTGTTAGTTCACCATATCTTTCTTGTACTACAGAGAATGTGATGGAAAACCATGGGACATCAGGAATAGACATCCTGGTACTCAAATATTATTTATTTTAAAAATAACAGGAAATTCTTCCTTCTAATTTTCACACTAATTTTACACTGGGACTACCCAGGTGTTTATGACACAAGCATGGACACACACAGGTGCATCATACAGTTTGCAAACTGATGAAGCTCTGTCATACTTGATTTGTAGTCTTTATTTTTCCGGAACCACTGTGCAAGCTGTTCGAAAACACTGAGGACGGAATTTTTAGATGCCTCTTGTTTAGTCTGCTCTTGCATTTTGCAGCTGACACCAGTCTTGGAACAGATGATGTTTATGATGACAAAGGGTGCCAGTGTGATGTGTCAGTAGAAGATCTCACCCCTGCTCTTAAAACTGTCATCAGAGCAATCAGGTGAGTAAAAAATACTGAGTTAATAAATATTTGAGATTTCTTTGGTTATGATACTAATAAACTGCATGTCAATTCATGAAATGATCGTTAGTTGAACTTATTACATAGCTTATGATAATATACTATGCTTCCTTTTTACCAATATTTTAGTTAAATTAAAATATTTTATAGGTTCTGTTATCAGAACCATATTCCTGAAACTGTCATAAGACTTGTATTGCAAATTTCTTCTGGTAAGAGCAGAATAATTACATTCATTCAGTTGTGCAAAGCCTTGCCTACCACTATTCACTGAACTAAATATAACCCAAATAATTTTAAACTGATAGTCTCCTTCTTTTCCAAGAAAGCAGAAAACTGCATTGGAACTTATAAAATTACCTGTATCGAATCCCGGGTCCCCCGGGTAGATGGAGCTCGTCAGCCCCTAAGGCCATCCATCTCAGAGAAGGTCACTCTAAACAAACCTACGTCCTGAGGACCTCACTGCCATTGTCCAAGCCTGCTTGGCCCGGCAGATG
>JAWWLV010000121.1:84397974-84463037 GCA_035041135.1 Platyrinchus mystaceus | reverse complement strand
AAAAAATCCATTGCGCAGGCTTGAAAGGTAAAAACACCTTTCCCAGATCTTCGTTCGCGAAGACTGGCCACTTACCTGTATCGAAAGTTTAAAGTTAGCATTCACATTCTTGAGACTGCCAAGATTCTACATGTTCCAGAATATTTTGGAGTGCAAATTCTGACAGGTAAAAGCACCACAGCTACATCAGTGTCCAGCACCCTCTTGCAGGCCCACAGGCAGACAGACAGACAGGCAGCAATCAAAAGGAATTTCTGCAAAAACCTACAGAAAGATGATGTTTTCCTGCAGGGCAACTCTTGCCTGAGTTTTCTCAGAACTATAGCAAAAAAACCCTCAAGCTTTTTATCAATTAATTTCATACAATGCTAACCTATGGGTTACTTGTATTTCCTTCCCCTTTTTCCACTGATTAAAATGAAGACAGACGCTGAGTAAGGCTGTTTCTGAAACTTTTGTACTAGCACAGAGAGCTTGACAGATAAATTGCAGACATCTTTTCCAACCGTTTTTCCAACCTTCCAGGAAATGACCTCACAGAACTTGTCAGATACCAGGCCCGTGCCCACAGCTACTGCATCTGACTACTCAAATGTCACTGATGAGAACATTGCCAGAAATGTTTCAGCAGGTGACAGAAATCCTTCTACACAGTGGACACCCACCTACCCACCCTCAAATGGAAAATGCTTAAATTAGGAACAATCAGCACAGTCTGTTGACTTTAGTGCCAAAGATTCTTGTCAGTGGTGCTTCGTTTTAAACAGATTGGTTGACTCTTGGCTCCAGCTGCACCTTGATACTTGCACAGGCAACAATACCAGTGATCATCTCATTCTTAATAAGATCCAAATTCCTTGAAGCTTGTTTTCTAAGGTGCCACTGAATGGTTCAGTGCATCATCTGCATTTTTGCTTGGTTCTCTTGGTCATTATCAGTTCAAATGGAAAGTAACCAAACAGGAAGGACATAGCTGGCAAATTTTCTCCACAGTGCCATCCACAGAATTGCTCTAATAAGAAGAGCAAAGATGCAAGAGTTTGATTGTTTCATTCATGCACAACTTAACTAATGAGAATTAAATTTTTAGATTATCTCTGCATGATTGGCTTACCAGAAAAACAACTAGCCATGAATCATTCCCATCTCCTTCCAAATGTTAGCATTTCACTAGATTACAAGCGGCACATGCATCTTGGTTCAGAAATATACCTTTGTTTGACATGTGTAAAGCAGTAACATGCCATGATCTTCAGACTTCTGTTAAATGCTACACTTTAATCTCTCAAAATCAAGAGACTGATAATTCAGTTCATCAGGTATCTGATACACCTCTTTCTGATTATTCAGAGTATCTGTTACCTGGAATCTATGCAAACATCTGAAGAAGGATCTGAGACTCTATATAGTAACTGTAGAATTTCAAGATGATAACATCTGCCTATATGGAAACTTTGTGCCTCATTTTGAAGTTCGTTTTTAGAAACGGCTTTGAATTGCAAAGGCAATGGGGGAGGGTGAAGGCTGTTTTGCCCTTTACGCTGGTGTACCGGAGCAGGTGAAGACAAGAAGGCACTTGCATAGCTTCACGAAACCCTATGAAAAGACCCCACATATAAACACAGACAGTTAAATCCATTCGTGATACAGCAACTTGAAAAACTGTAATAAGGGAGAATAATTATTTTTCCCTGCTTAGAGATGGGTACAAATTGTTTTACAATTACATAAATTGTCCTTTTGTTTTGGGGAGGAAATTAAATTAGCCAAATTAATTCACACCTGAGAGGCAGGTCCTCTCTCAGTTTAGGAATCAATCATTTGAGCTTGGGTTTTTTTCTGTGAAAGGAGCCTAAAATATACTGGTTGGTCTCAGGTTGGACAGCCTCAAAATAGCAAAAGACAAAAATATTTTATTAACCAAAAACTGGTTTATTTATAGTCTTTCATTTTGATAATTTCAAAGTGTACTGCTTCAGTTTTGACCCTGTTTACTTACATTTTCTCCAGGACTACTTTATTGTTCAAAACAACTTCTTGATTTTAAATAAACAAATACCCAAACTTTCATTTTGAAATGGTCAAAACAGACAACAGAGAAAATAACTCTTTCCTGACAAAGTTCTTACCATTTTGGCGCTTTCCAAAAAAATATAGGACTCTTAACCAGTCCTACCAAGACCCACCAGGCAGACCTGTCTGGTAACATGTTAAGCTGTCAACCTGCTCTTAAAGCCTCCTAAGCTGAGTCTTTCATCTCCTGTGCTGCCTCCTCCATCCCCTCTTACTACAAGCTCTCTGTCAGGCAAGATCAACTGAGGGAGTAGGGAAAGTAAGGAAAAGCTGCTTGATGCATTTTAAGAGTGCTGGGTAAGTAGGGAACAGATGGGTAGTGTGGTGAAAGATGGTGTGCTCCACAGCATGCCTTGAGCCAGAGCAGGACCAGTCCTGCTCCTCTGCAGCCTGTGGCTGGGATCAGAGCAGTGCACAAAGCAGTTCCTGCTAGCAGTACACTGAGCCTTTGTGCCAGCAGGTTTTGTAGCACTATTCAGCTGTTCCCGGTCTTCTTGTGAACAAAAAGCCACTAATATCCTGCAGAGTTCCAGGAGCTTAACAAAACCCACTGAATTTTCCAACTCTGCTGGTTCAGAGTGATGAATGTGTATAAAAGAGACTAAAAGATGAGGATACCTTGTTTCCATGTATTGTGATATCTCTGATCATTTTCCATAGCAAGAGGCATGCAATTCTATAATACTCTCCACAATGGAAATTTTGGAATTATTTCACTATTTATGGAATATAAAATAAGATTTGAGAAGCATATATAAATATGCAGTAGAAATAACTGCAATGGCAGGAAGATGAACGTATTGACCTAATAGGTTTTTTCTCTCTTTAGTGATTGCAAAGATATGTTTTCATTTGTTGTTAATAAAAAAATAATAAATGTAGGTAAGCATAATGAAACTTGAGAGTTCTTGAGCTGATAAGCTGTATAGCTGAATAGCCATACATATTTAATAGACAAAGATGGAAAACATTATTTTCCATTTATGTTCAGTCTTTGCAATGTTTCTCTAACACCTAAAAAATGTGTTTTTAGCAGCCACTATGAATTTGTTCAATGTGATGTTTCAGAATCCTCTTTTAAAACCAAACACATTGTATATTTTCTGCCCAGATGCTCTTCAGAGCCTAGGAAAGGGTCTTAGGTATGTCTTTGGCTAGGACAGCACCGTCCTTGGGAAAAAACAACATATCTGCCTCTATGGAACAGATTAGTCCAAGTCAAGACCTGAGAGAGGAGGCAATTTTGACTCATTCACCTCACATGTAGTTGAACTGTCTCTCAAGCATGTTTTTCTTTTGGCATCTCTTTATTGGATCCTGGTGTCTTCTGCACATTGCAGTCTTACTGGACAAAGGGTTATTTGGCAAGGTAAGGACAGAGAGACAGAGGAACCACCACAGCCAGATCTTGTTGCACCTGCTTTCCTGATGGAGCAGGTGAGCAAACAACCTGTGGTCACCTCATCTGGCTACGGGTAAAACAACCTACCTGTCTTTTAATATTCAAGACAGTAGTAACAAGTAACTATGTATGATTCTACCTTAATCCCAGTAGAATGAAACTGTTTCTTCCTGAGACAGTGACAAGACTGACAAGACACATGTTTAAAACTAATAACATGATTATGAAAGGGCTGCCCAGAGGATTAGGAATGTTCTAACTTGGTGCCAGTCTCAGCAAAGTTGACTAAATGACAAACAGAATAGCTTTTAGTAATGGAAGGGTCAACATAAATGGAAACTAAAATGCAGTGAATGCCAGGGAAGATATGCAACCTGCATTTACAGAAAACACTGTAACTTTAGAGCAGTGCTGATCCTGCATTTGAGAACAGGTAAACGAAATGGGAGCTGCTTTTGGCTGCTGGAGTCAATAAGACAACATTTGGTATTGGACCTGTAACTTTCCACAAATTATCAGGGTACAAGATAAGATTAGTGGGACCTGTGGACATTCATTCTAGACAAGGCACTTTTATGTATTGGTCTGCTTCAATACAAGACTTTTTTTTTCTGCTTTCCTCTGGATGCATTATTGAAACAAGCTACTTATTTGGCTAATTCTCACCAGAAAATTGTCATCCTTGTGATTCGGGTGGGTTTACAAACATGTATCGTCTATCACATTAGATTTTTGAGTAATAAAACACCACCGCACTACATATCATACAGCGATTTAAACATGCAAACAATGTTTTAAAAAGTCGTGGAGACTACACGGCGTTGTTGTTCGGGGTCGATTCCTACTTTTAGTCACTGCTGCCAGATCAGTACCAGCACTTCAGTGCAGTCAGTGGCGACTCGGCTCGGTCTGTGATGAGTCTTGTTTGCCCCCTGGTGGTGCCGCTGGAAATGACAACCCGAGCTGGTTTCCCCTCTCCCTCCTATCCTGAGGGCTGCTGCTCCAAATAATTTGAGTATGCATAACTTTGTGCTCATTTTCTCCTCTTTGTAGGGGTAGGTTACCCGGCTGTGCCCGGAAAACTGAGCCATTTGTTTTTATACCACAGGAACATACACTCTATAAAGTTATAATAATCTATTGGCATGGGTGTTCAAGCATATAGAATCATAGAATTATAGAATCATAGAATTATGGAATCATAGAACGGTTTGAGTTAGTTGGAAGGGATTTTCAAGATCATCTAGTTCCAACGCCAAGGGCAGGGACACGTCCTGCTAGACCAAGTTGCTCAAAGCCCCATCCAGCCTGGCCTTGAACACTTCCAGGGATGGAGCATCCACAGCTTCTCTGGCAACCTGTTCTAGTGCCTTACCACCCCCACAGTAAAGATTACAATTACAGTCAATCACATAGTTGTTTCAAGATATAGGAAGTCAACTGAGTTTTAAAAATTGACAGTAAATAACTATGGAAATTCATCCCAATTTAATAACTGCAAAGCAGTTGCTAGGCTCCATCACTGAAAGAATTCAGATTTTCTTTTTCCTTATTAACTTGCAGGCTTTTAAAATGGCAGTCTTTTATAACACTTCAGGGGTTTTTTTGCACAGTTTATATAAAGTTTTGTATGTTTGAAGAAAAAGAAGTAAGCAATATGGGTTTGTTCCAAACCCTGCTTAAATTAATTAAGATGGAATCACATAAGCTAATACGTAAATGAGAAATAGTATAGCTACACCTCACTGATATAGCTGTGATGCTTCAATTCTGTGTGTGAATTCTGAACATTATGAACCAACTGCCTTGATTAGCAAAAAAAAAGTGTTATAAAGCTGCAAAGCAGTAATGAAGACTTTTGTGCATGCTGATTAAGAAGTTTCCATGGCTGTTAATAAAAATTAGTCTTCTGTCTCTTCTCTTGTAAAATCAACCAGTTGTGGTAAATTCAGTTGTCTTCAATTATGCCATTAATCCTCTGGCTCTGCTTTTCTAATAGAGTTTCAGAGTTTTGCTTTATCAAGAGCATGAGGTGAAGAATTGTGGCTACAAAAACATAATAACAACAAAATTATTATACTGTCTTGTAAGTCAGCTACATCATTTATTCTTTGTAACCTAAATAAACAACTAGATTCCAGAAGATTGTGTTGTCAGGGTCTTATGAACTGAACATCTTGGCATCATTTGACAGTTAAAAGAAAATAAAATCTGCATCCCAAATTCATCCTTCAGAGGTCTTCAGAGTACAAAAGATGCCAAAGGCCATTGGTCTGTTGAACAAGCTGGTAATGCACAAGAGGAAAGTACATCATCTGATATATTTAAAACTGCACGGAGATCAGTCCTGAACTGTCAAGGTGATGAACTACTCCTAACAGGCCTTTTCCATTTTTAATTTCTATAATCAGAACCATAGTTCAAGTTCTATACAAGTGACAAACAATTTCATTTTTAACTGAAAGTTACCAGAATGGGAAAGATCAACATTCTAAACACTGTGAGAAAAGGCTGACATTATTTGAAAGAATATTTATGTTTAATAAAAAATCAGTAGAGCATTACCTATACTATCAAGCTCTACATACCTAACTATACGAAGTATGTTTTTTCTAAATTCTACTAAAACGTTACTGATCTATTTTTATCGGAGAGTGAGAGCCATGTTTTGGTTTTTATTATAATTTGTTGTCTTACAGCTGCTAAATACATATTATAATAAGCACAAAGGAAATACATTAGCATGAACTACTGTCATTTGGAATAGGATACCAATTTACTGTCTCTCCTTTTTCAACTGCAATATCAGCAAATATCAGTAGTTTGGCCCTAATGGGAATTCATAAGCTCTGTAGCACAGATCAGAATAGCTAACACACCTGATGCCTAGGCTTCTCTCCCAGTTCTTACATGGAACTCTTCTTTCTTCTCCAGTTCTTATGTAAACCAAAGAAAACTTAAGGTTTTACCAGCTAACCTGGAAAATAATCTCACTGTCATTTACTTTCTGAATTTGTCATTTCTATTATTTAAAATTTACAATTTAATATCAAGCTTTTCATTCTAAGAAGAGCTACTCAGTGAACATCACATGCTCACATATCACAAATCAAAGAAACTTGTGCAATTCTCACATTAAAAAAATGCCATTCATCAATTTTGTTATCTTAAACTTAGTATTCTGCAGTAAAATTCATGAAAAAAATTGTGAATGCTAATTAAGCAATAATTTCCATATATTCCAGTAGGGAACAAACGTAAAAACTTCTCTTTAGCCTGGAAAATCTGATCTTAAGTCAGGTAAATAAATTAAAACCAAATTCTTAGGCATGAATGTCAGTTAAAAAATAAAAACTGATGAAAAATTAAATGGGTCCATAAAATATATTTTTTTATGAAAGTGGAGAGACAGGAACTTAAAATGAATAAGAGAATACTATGATCTATGTTTGTGTAATCCACTCATTAGAGAAATCTTTTCTCTTTAAAGAAAAGAAGTAACATAGGCACAAATGTAACTTACAGGATTTCCCTCTATAGTCAGTGGAACTAATCCCAGGTTTAAGTCAGGCATGTACTTCAGTACCTTTCATATCAGCCACCTAACACATAAAAGCCAAACAGGTATATACTGATACATTCAACATGCTCTGCAGTCGTTAAAACTCTCTTAAACATCAATTCAAAAGATAGCTACAGCACATTTGTAAGAGTGCATTTGTACTTGCGCATTTTTACTTACAAAAACAATCGTGTGAAAGCTGTACTGAAAATACCTTCCATTTAAGAAATAACTATCAAATTTTGTCAGTGAAATATATCATAGTTTCACAATTGTTGAAAATTAATCTGCGAAATGCTTTTCCCCCACAGAATTATGAAATTTCATGTCGCAAAGCGAAAGTTTAAAGAAACACTTCGCCCATATGATGTCAAAGATGTCATTGAACAGTATTCAGCAGGTCATCTAGACATGTTATGCAGGATTAAGAGTCTTCAGTCACGGTAAGGAAAGAACTAGTCCCACTCTGCATAAACATCTAATGTCAATCACTGTATACTGTATATTGGCAAAGTTTAACATTTCTGTGTTACACAACCTCTCTTTCTGTGAACACAGCTGAGACAGAAATTGAATTGTGGGCAAAACCAAACCAAAAAACTTGTATCTAAACTGTCCTCAGAAAATGGAAGTCTGAACAATAGAAAATGTAATCCTTTGTCTGTAAAGTGCATTTGCAAACAAGGAATTCAGTCAGGAGGGTGCCAAAAGGATGATGAAGATATTTGCCTTTCTCCCACTCAAGCTCTTCTCTTTTCACATAAAAGGAATTGGGAACTACTGGTAATGTAGTATTTATGTAGGTTTTGTGTTATAGATTCCTGGCAATAGTAATTAAGAAAAAAAAAAATTGTATCATATTTACCATTGTCAACATTAGGGCTGAGATTCCTGCTTTAAACTCATGATTCATCCAGGATTGGATGCTGTTGTTAGGACAGGAAAGCTGGGGGTGGCACTAGTATGTCTGCTTCTCCACAACATCAGGCTGATGGAGAAGCCACCTCCTCCCTCCCTCTTTCAGCAGGTCTAGCTTTGGCTCTCCCAGATGATGGCTAAGTTCTGGTTCCTGGTTAGTGCCAACAAAAAAGAAAAGCAGTCTCAAATGCTCAAAAATCACTCCTTTTGGGTTTTTTCCTTTAGTTAATAAAATTATGTTTGTCTGCTTTTTTAAGTGCTTTTTTGAAGTACTGTGATTTTCATTTTTAATGTATGGATATAGCAAACACTTCCATATCATCACTGGTTTCAGAAATCGCAGCAGCTTTGATTTCTCTTACAGCGTTGACCAAATTCTTGGGAAAGGACAAATCACAGCGGATAAAAGAACCAGAGAAAAGAATCCTGCAGAGAATGAGACAACTGATGACCTCAGTATGTTAGGGCGGGTAGTCAAAGTGGAGAAACAGGTAGAGCGATTATCTGTGTTGCTTGGTCTTGCTTTATTGCTTTATTGCTTTATTTTATTGCTTTATTTTATTGCTTGGTCTTGCTTTATTCTGTACTTCATTGCCAGTTTCGAAAGCTGAACAGGTAAAATATTTTTTTCTAATATCTGCTTATACGTTGAAATAAAGTTTATATGGATTGTATTACCTTAACCTTTTTTTCCCTTTTATTAGCTTGCTTGTGAAAAATGTACATGGCTTTTGACTTTTTTTTTTTCAAGGGTCAATGGCATACACCAAGCTCCATTCGTTTTTCTCTTCAGCACATTTTCTCTTTGCTTGGGTTCAAAATATTTTACATTAGTATTTGGCACTAATGTTGACCTTTTCCTCTCTTCCTGCAGGTACAATCCATTGAGTCAAAATTGGACTGTCTATTAGATATTTATCAACAAGTTTTGCGAAAAGGATCTGCATCTGCGCTCACTTTGGCTTCATTTCAAATGCCAGCTTTTGAGTGTGAGCAGACTTCTGATTATCAGAGTCCATCAGACAGCAAAGATTTGTCTAATTCTGCACAAATTAGTGGATGTGTATCCAGATCAGCTAGTGCCAATCTGCCTCGTGGCCTACAGCTTATACTGACACCAAATGAATTTAGCACTCAGGCTTACTATGCTTTCAGTCCAGCTATGCATAGTCAAGCAACACAAGTGCCAAATGATGGACCTGCAACAGTTAATAATACATCAAACCAAATAAACCAGTCAACTAAGCCAGCAACTCCGACAACATTACAAATACCACCTTTCTCATCGATGAAGCATATCAATAAGCCTGAGCCCGTTCATATTATTCCTGTAAGCACACAGGAAAATATTTCCAATGTCACCACTTGCCTTGTTGCATCAAAGGATAATGGACAAGTTGCACAGCCCAGTGCAACCAAGGATCTCACGTGGAGAAAAAGTCTGGATACAGAAGGGGAACCTTTGCTCTCAGTTAAACCTGTGGTGCAAATGGACTTAGGAAAATCTTTATCTGTACAAAATCTTATAGAGTCTACAGAAGAACTGAATATACAGATTGCTGGCAGTGACTCCAGTGGTTCCAGAGGTAGCCAAGATGTATACTCCAAATGGAGGGAGTCAAAATTATTTATAACTGATGAAGAGTTGGAGACAGAGGCAGGAACAGAGACTACTGAAGCCATCTCGCGCCCGTTAGTGGAAACAACTCTCTCTGCTGACTCTCTAAGGACTGGAATATCAAGATCATCTCAAAGCATCTGCAAGCCAGGGGATGGTACAGAAGCACT
Organism: Platyrinchus mystaceus; assembly: GCA_035041135.1. Taxonomy (NCBI): domain Eukaryota; kingdom Metazoa; phylum Chordata; class Aves; order Passeriformes; family Tyrannidae; genus Platyrinchus; species Platyrinchus mystaceus. The sequence continues at coordinate 84,453,294 of JAWWLV010000121.1, read as the reverse complement.
CAATCTGCTCCATGTCAAACTGAAATAACAGCTTGCTGGCTTTCTTCATTGGCTGGTTCATTCCTCTAGTCATACATATCATAGCATGAACTGTTTTCAAAGCCTTTTTAAAAAGATAAAATCACAAAAATCAGGTTGAATCTGCAAAGCAGTTGAATGAGCCCATATTTCCTAGTTGCATGAAAATGCATGTGTAAGTGATGGCTAACATCCAAATTTACACCTACAGTACAGCAGCCTTTGATGCAGTACAGTAGGTTTAAATAATGAGTTGCCTACAAAGCTAATGCTGCAGGATGTATCAAAAAGAAAAAAAAATATCAAAAATTTGAGCATTTAGACCTAGTGCCGTTGCTACAGGGCAGAAGTAAAAATTGTAAGGTTTAAAGCACTTTGCTTCTGAACTAATTAAGTATATATATATATATATATATATATAAAATGTCCTGATTTAGATGATAGTTTATGTTTACAACAAAAAAATTATCTACAGCTGCTAGCAAGGTACCAAGGAAACCAGTAATATGGCTAGAAATGGGGGGTTAGAAATGGCTGCCAGTTGCAAGATACACATATTTGCTCATCATTAATCAATTATTTTTAGTTCTGAAAAACAATAGGTTAACATCCATCCAATTTTTGGTGACTTAGTGCTGTGGCAGAAGCACCTGACACACCACTATTACATTGTTCTTCATAAAAAGAACACTATTTAGCTACAAAAAGTTTGCATTTTAAGGATTGGGGCTGGCCTCAGAAGGGGATAATGCGGGTGGCTACACTGAGAATTCAGGGGAATCTCTCCTTCCAGTCACACTGAGAAGCTGTCTTGTGAATCTGAACCATTTTAGCAGCAATAGGTGAGGGAAGGAAGCAGGCACTGCCTTTATTTTAGAAGCAATATTTCCTTCTGTGGAAATTCTGGTGATTTTCCTTGCAGCACTTCATAAGGCTAGGAAAGTATGGAAAACAAGGAACTGAAATACAAAGTAAAACTAAAGAGGAGAGAACAGAGGAGAGAGAAAACACAGTCAATGGGGAAATCAATAATAATACAGATTTAGATAAGCAGGAAGGGAAATTATCCCAGGAAATAAAACAAAAAGGTAGAGAGGGAAAAAGTTACTTTTTTTTTCCCCACAGATAACGAGTGCTATTTCCAAAAAAAATGCCCTCTTAGATCTTAGCACTGTGTCCCAACGGCAGTCATTTTTTTTAACTTTCCAAGACAGGGCTTTCAGACTCCTCCCCCCAAATACCCAAGTTTTCAAATTCAAAGCCTGCATCAGACTGAGCATTCCTGCCTGATACATCCTCTTTTTTTTCTTACCCTCACCTACACTTCACTTCTGCTGAGACGCAGGAGCAGTGTTAGTGCCTCTCTGCACATCCCCAGCAATGCTTTGCTACTGGGAGAACCCTTGTGCAGCCTAAACAGGCTGCTGCTTTTCCCAGCTGAATGAGGTTTCTGTGTGTTGCCTCCTCGCATATTTACACCCCACCTGCACCACAGGCTTGCAGACAACCCAGCTTGGGCTCAGCTTCCCTCTAGCATCAGGAATACCGAATGTATGGGGGTGCCAGTGCCAGCTCACTCAGGGCAGTGTTTTCTCAAGGCCCAGACCCACTGGGAACTTACTGTGTACATCAAAAACATCACTCCAGTCTTAACCATGGCTAAATGCTGTAGATTATATCGTGAAGGACCTGATCTGTTTACTATGAATCCATTGTAACTTCTGCTTCCATATTTCCTTTAAAGAAGTATTCCTGGATATTACATGACAATTTTATTATGTGAAAGTACATGCAAACTGTAGAGTGTATATATTGTGTCATTATACGGGGTCCACGGATGGTACACTGTGTTCCATGGGTTACACCGGAGCAAACTTCAGTTGTTAAATCCTGAAAGACACCTTGAAGCACAATTTCCTCACCGCTGATTTGCCATATAATTTACCATGTTCAGCCTTTCCTGTTTTCCTTTACTTGCAATCTGATCATGCTAAAGCCTGATTACAACAGTAATTTTGTGAGGATAAATACAGTTTTTTTCACATCTCAGTTCACTTGACTATTAACTTATTTGAATGTCTGCAGTTTATCCAGACAGATCTGTAAGTTTAAACTATCAAAAATTTAAAAACTTACAATGTGTTTTTTTTTTAGTTTTCCTTTTTCCTAACTCTTTATGGTGCCTTTCTTGCCTTTCACATGAAGCCTCCTGCTGACCTAAGCATAAATGTACAGTTAGGGTTCAGTTAAGGAGAAAGAGATCGGGCACATGGCAACTGTGTGTCTGTAATGAAACTCCCTTCCCCTCCTTGAGGAGATTGAAAAATCAAGGCATCATGAATTCCACCTTCATCTATGTGAGCAGATGATTGCGCCACATTGTGTCAATGGGAGAACTGAGCATTGGCCCTGCCTGTACCAATTCCTCACAGAAACAGGGCCTCGGGTTTTGCTGATAATTTATCTCACGGAAACTTGGTATTTTTGCCTTAAATGACATGCTTGAGTCCTTCTAACTTTAAGTTAATTTATTTAATACAATTTTGTGCACAAAAGAATAAGTTCTATAAATTATGTATGAAAATGTTAATATCTTTTACAAAGTACTAATAAATCCAGAAGAGCATATCTTTTCAAATTATGGTTTAAAATCCTAATTTGTTTTCTTTTATGCTCACCATTATTATTTTTGCAGCTGCAAGTCTTATCATATAGGGGTTTTTAACATAATATTGATAGGAAATAGAAAGAGTAGTGAATATATGAAATTTTAAAGAGGAAGAATTGTTTGTTTGGATTTTTATAAGTTTTGCTTATATTTCCTCATGAGGAGTTTCCTGTTTCTATGCTCTCTCTTTGAAAGACAGTGTCATGACTGACAGTCATTCATTAGTTTCAGAAAAGAAGGGCCTGTCTGGCTTTTCAAGTCTAGTACTGAGCTGCTTACTAAAGTCCAGCTCATGACAGCTAATAAGAAGTGTTCATGTGTCAGGACAAAAGACAATTTTTTTTTCTGATTTACAATCCACTTGAGGATTGTTGGAAGAGAGAATTTGAACTTAAGTAAAAGCTTCAGGAATTAAGCGTTATCCAAATAACTGTTTTCTGATCAGTATGTTCTTCTACCTGAATGGAGAACTGAATAGTTTTGATGACTATTATTTGTTTAAGAATTTGTATTTGCTCCTGGCTTATATTATCTATACTTTTTATTTAAATATGAATATGATGTTTTAGCCTAGGGTTCGAGATTGCAAAGATCATACACTTTTATTCACAGTGCCCACAGTTGTTCCATGTTTTTGAGATAATCCTATTAGAGTGACTGCTCTCATTATAACATGGTGATGAGTAATTCACCTGCTTTTGTGATAAGTCAAATCATGCTGAATGGCTGATGTATAGTAGAACATCTTATGTACAGTACTATTTCTGGATTGGGACCTGCAATCCTTACTCAAGCAAAAATTCTATGGAATTCATTCTGTGAAATTCAAGAATTTTTCTTGAATTGGGAACTCAGATTCAAATCCTGATATTGTTGGGCATCTGTTTAAAGTGAAAATGGTAATATTCCAGTTATTTCCTGAGGAAACTAATACTAAGCTGAATTTACCCATGTCACATTGACTATACAAAAAATAACGCACAAAATACTGATGTAAAAAGGGAAGAAGTGAAGGGACAATTTTAAAAAGCACAGAGAATAATCAGAAAATTGGAGCAAGCAGGAAAATATAACAGCAAAGGAATGAAAAAAGGGTTTAAACACCTGAGGCTAAATTCATCCTTGGATGGCTTCACTGACTTCAATGCATTTACTGCCCAACTGGGTGAAGCTCTGCCTCCGTTTGGGATAACCAGGCTCAGTTCCACTGACCTTAAAGGAACTGAACCCACCTATACCAGAAACGAACTTGCCTCTCTGGGTCAACTTTTATCCTGACTCATATGTCATGCAATCCTTTTGGATTCACTAGGTTTGAATGAAATACAGGTCAGAAAAGAATTTGTCCCAGATATTTCTGCTTCACATTTTTTTTCCAAGTGTGTTAATTGACTTAATTCAAATGGATTACAACATTACACAAAGTGCTGTCAACTGTCTAAAAAGGTTAATTAGTTTTTGAAATAAGACTTGTCCTCTGCAACGTCAGTGGAACCATGCAGTATTTTCCTGTCCGTTCATCTGGATGCAAATATGGCCATTCATTCAGCTGTGGCCACACATAGGACAATTCCAGACATACCCAATATCATCTGCTGTTGGAAGAAATTTTGACTTCCGTGAAAGACAAAAAGACAGTTTTGTAGCAGGCTTAGAAAGCACGATGGCTGCTTCCACTGACACTGCAACAACATTAGCCAGTACATTACAATATTAATTGTAAATTCTTGACAAAGTTGAATCCATATTGTTGTTAATAAAAATCATTTGAAAAGTACCATGCTTACTTGTTTTTTTCCTTACATAAAAGATTGTTTGGTGTGACCACATATCAGCCAAGAAAAAAAAATTAAACTTGGTTATTGTTTTCCTTTTGAAGTTTTGTAATTTTTTTATTAAATGAACACCACAGAGGAAGTTCATTAGAATAAAATGCACAGGAACCAGTCTGACATGTTTAGTTTCTGGTAACTGTTTACAGCAGAGTTTACTTAATGTTGCAGCACCTCTATGAAAATGAGTGTGGAAGTTATTATTGCCTTCCCTGTTAGATAAATGGCAATTAGTTCAGGATTAGCAATCAGGGGCCTATGCAGGGAGCAGGATTCCTCATGGAAGGCACTTAAGTTTAACCTGAGGCCTAGGTGAAGCCCTTTCCTCTGCATTCAACCATGAAAGCTGCTCTAGAATGTTACTGCACCAAATCTAAAACAATCATTCACAACACACCTTCTTTCCCCAGTGTGCTCTTCCCACAGCCCTGCTGAAGATAACCTTCTGTAATTGAATATAAAATACTAAATATAGAGAGTCTGTGCTGTAGTGAAATTACTGTCTCTATGGAGGCTTCAAAATCAGAGCCAGACATCTCCAAGTACGGGTCATCTCCTGCCTCTCTGGTGAATGTAATCTTAGATACTGAAATTTAAAGACGCAGTTGCCAGAAAGGCAGGTTTCCATGTCAGCCATTTGTACTCACAAGTTATATGAACACTACCAAGCTCTCCCTAAGAATAAACACAGGTCAGGGAAAAAGTTAAATGTATGCATGCTCTTCTTGTGTGAAATGAGGCAGCCTTGCTTCATGTGTACACAGAGATTGTAGGGAAGGGTCAGAGGACTGCAGTGAGAAGTTTTTCCTGTTGGGTTACTTTGCCATGCCAGGCACAGGCAATGATGTACATCCTTAAACATACATGTTCCTGTTCAGCTCTGTACAACAGGAGTACAGGACCCTGCCTAAAAAGGAATTGATTAGACATTGGAATGGGCTGCCCAGGGAGGTGGTGGAGTCACCGTCCCTGCAGATGTTCAAGGAAAGACTGGACATTGCACTTAGTGTCATAGTCTAGTTGACATGGTGGTGTTCGGTCACGGGTTGAACTCGATGACCTCAGAGAACTTCTCCAACCCGACAATCCCGTGATTCCGTGACTCCCTGAAAAGGCCGACGGACGGCCCTCGACCCAACCGCCCGCGCGGAGCCAGCCAATCACAGCTTAGCGAGTGGCCCGTCCCGGCCAATCAGCGCGCCCCGGGGCTGAGGCGCGCCAAATCCCGCCGCGTGAGCGGCGCGGGGCGGCGGGGCCGCCGCCATGTCCGACTGGGACCCGAGCGCCGGGGCGGAGCGGGCTGAGCGCTCCCGGCCCAGCGCCGCCCCTGCCGCCCGCCGGCTGTGCTGCCCGCCGGGCACCCCTGCGCCGGGCCGCGCCCCCGCGGAGGGCGATGCGGGACGGAGGGGCTGCGGGAGGGGCGCGGTCAGCCCCGGAGGGGAGGACTGGGAGCCGCGAGGCGGTGACGGTTCCGGCGGCCCGGGGCGGGCGGCGCGGCAATGGAGGCCCCGAGCTGCCGCCGGCCGGGCTCGGAGCACAGAGGCGCCCCTGTGCTTCCACCTCGACAGCGCGCTGGTCGGGGCTCTCATAGGTAATGACGAGTACGCCCCTGCCCCCCGGGTGCTTGTCCCGCTGCCATAAGGGAAGGGGGAGGACGAGAGCAGCTGGCCCTCCTTCTGTGTCCCGAGGGAGTGCACGCCTGCCTTCCCTCACTCCAGACCCGCAAGGGCCCCACCTACGGCTGGGTGCTTTTGCAGGGTTTCTGCCACTCACCAGGGAAGCTTTTTCTCCCTAGAGTGGTTGGGTTGACGTCTGTTTCTCATGACCAGCAGTCTGTAAGTGGGCTGAAGCCTCTCTAGTCACACGGAGGAAGGATGGCAGTCTCTTGAGCTAGTTTAACTGCTCCATCTCTTCAGCTGAGGAGCCTTCCCCTACACAAACACCTTGTGTTTGGTTACTTGCCAGAAAAAGTTACCTACATTTGCCATCAGTTTGGTGTCAAAAAATCTTTTCTTTGTGGATACATGCACATATGGTCTTGGATTTTGGTCACAACCAAAATACTTCAAATTAATGTGTATTTTTTGGCAGTTTGTCCTAAATCTCTGTAATACCTGCTGTGTATCTTTATAACAGGTAGGGGCGGAACTAAAATTAAAGAAATTGAGGATTCTTCGGGTTCCAGGATAAAGGTACCATGTGCTATGTGTCATCAAGATCTGGGCTCTGTTGGGAGCATACTTGGTTTTGTTTCCGTGTAAAACAGTTACTGCAGGAAGCTCAAGGGTGTTTCAGTAGCTTAATAATTCCACTGTTTTAAAAGAACTGGTAAAAAGGAAGTGGACTTGAAAGTGCAACTTGAATCGTATGTGAAAATAGGAAAAGGTTAGTAATTTTTTTTTCTTAAGTATGCATTTATTTCCTCTTTTTAGAAAGAATTTGAGGGAGGAGAAATTAAATTTCAGGAAAAAAAGTGTCAAATACTGGTTTCAGTCTTGTATAGTCTTTGCAGTATTAAAAAAACTCGGTAATGTTTTGTGAACGTAGGTTACAAGAGGAACCTATGAAGCTGAAGTAAAGATTTTCGGCAGTCTTGATGTGCAAAACAGAGCCAAGATGTTGATTGACAATGCTGTTACAAGTTCTGGACAAAACAACAACAGAGGTTGGACTGAGAAAAGCAACTGTGGGTTTGGGGGGGAAAAATGTATTGTCTTTCTGTATATATGCTTGGTGGAGTGTTTTTATATTATTATTTTTATATTATTAGTATTTTACAAAGTGAATTAACTTTTACCTTGTTCTGGGACAGTGGCATACCTCCCTAAAACAGAAATACCTAGACCTCCATCTTTCACAGCTGTGATCAGTTTTCCCCTCACCTCAAATGCTGGGTTTCTATGAAAGTCTGTTCCTATGTGTTTTCAACAATTTTAATGGATGCAGAATCCACTTGGTTTCTTGCGTTATCAGTCTGATTCCTTCAAAATACCTGTATTGATTCTAGTGTAAGCTTTGTTGTAGTATCTGTGGGGTATTAAAATTCAGTAATCGTTTGTAATAATAGTCTATAAAGTGTTGATCATAGCATGGGCTACTTTCATGGGAAGTTAATGTTCAAGATTTGATGTTGCACTTCATGCCTGGCATTACTGGGCTTTCTTGTGGTAACTTCGTCTGTTATGTGGATACATAAATAATTATTATATGTTGAGATGCTGCTTATATTATTGATATGTCTTGTATGTGTTCCCAACAATTTTTGCACAGGCAAACACCATCCATAGTTATTGATCTGAGGAACTGATGAGGGAGAAGGTATCCAAGGGCTGTGTTACAGCATTAGGATAAGAAATGGGGTAGTTCTGTGTTTCGTTTTTAGAAGTGCCTCAGAAGGTGGATGAGTATGTTTCAGGAGACTAGAAATAGTTAAGACTTCCTTAGTATGTGTGACTGTGTTTTCCCTGTATTTCCTGCTTTTCCACTAATTTTCCACATAATTATGTTGCCATTTATATCTTTGGTGCAAAACCTGACTTTCTTATTTGCCTCATCAAAGAAGAAGTACAGAATATAACTAGGCTCCATCTTTATATTGTGGTGGTGTTGGATGCTTTTGAAGTAAACTTTGCTCTTGTAGCTCTTAAAGCTTTCTGTCTGCATATCATCTACTGGATTCACAAGTTTTTCAAAAGCCTGCTGCACAACAAGCCTTATTTACAGATGGAGGAGCAGCATTTCAAAACCTGTTATTACATTATTTAAGTAGCTAAAGAAGTTGAAATGTTACCCTTTTTTTGTCAGAACTGAATTTGTACAGGTTTTAGCAACATTTCAGGGCAGAGACCTAGGAAAGAATTTTGTAGTTACATGTTTCATGTCTGTTCAAAATCTATGAGGACTTACTATAGAAAAATAAAATAAGGGGAGAGATTTCTCCTACACACTGCAACAGATTCCATCAAACAGTATCATTTTGATACTAACTTTGCAGGAAAAATCTTAGACGTTATCAAGCCTGAAAATAACCCAAAGAAATCGGTGATTGACTGGGACTCCCTTCGAGAAAACAGAGCCAGATATGAAGCTATGAAATGGGCAGGTTAGTTTTAAATTTTGATTGTGTGATACTTGTCTTTATGTGGTAAATCTGTTGAATGCTTACGTGGTTTTAGTTCTTGCTTTGAGATGACTGAACCTTTCACTGTCCAAACTGGTTAAGCATTTGCAGTGAAGTGATCATTTTAGCACTTCTCAGCATGGTCGTAGAGAACACTGTAATTGTTGTGGAAGACCTAAACCTGCTTCTCAATTGGCATTTTGACTTCACCCCTTGAAAATAATGTTATTTTTTATGCGACCACAAAAAAAAAATCTGAGAATTGTTAAATATTTGGCTATACATGCTAGTAGAAACTGTTTTAGAACTTGAAATGTGGGGAGGTGGCTCTTTTGCAGATACTGAAGTGTTTGTCTCAGTCTTCATCTTTTACATGAGCAACAATAGTCTTTATCACTTAACTAGTGTCCTAGCTTAAGGCACTGTTGGGGTTTGGGGATTTCCATCTGAAGCTTTAGCAGAGTTACACTGAATCTGTATTACTTCTTGCTGATTCAAGTTCATTTTTCTGATTGTTGAAGACTTGCCTCCAGTTGAGAAAAACTTCTATAAAGAATCACCAAGGACGGCATCCATGTCTCAAGAAGAAGTGAAACTGTGGCGGTAAGATCATTCCTTTAGGGAATCATCTACTTGGCAAAAATTGCTTTTAAGGTATAAAGCCTAGAAAGTAGGAGATGAAATGCTGAGACAGAAGCATTAATGTTGGGTTCTTCTTAGGAACTCTTTCTTAGGAATGTAACAATAACTAGCAGATGAGTTACTATTAGTTGCTTGGAAAATTAGATATTATCTGCTTCTCTAAAAGTGTTTTGTCTAGTTAAATTTCAGAACAGAAAAATTTCAAGACACTTCACTTGGCTTTTGGCTGTTTCTTTGCCTCTCATGGAGACAGCATGTTCATATTTTCTAGGTCCTTCCATATAGGATTATTGCCATGTTTAATACCTCTTGGCTGCCATTTTTCCCACATGTATTTTAGTCAAATACCATCTTCAAAACAAATTTCAACTTCTGTTACTGTTGTCTTCCTTTCTTTCTTTCTTTCTTGTCCTTACAAGTACATCCTGGTTAGTACATGTTTCAGTTAATTGTATCCATTCACTTTGATCCAACAATCTCCACCAGTACTTTGCAAGGAAAACAGATCTTCTGTTTCAAGTGATTCAGTTCAGGCCTTGGTCGTAGTTTCAACCCTTTCTAGTAGTTCTAATGAAGTTGGTGAACATTATTGAAGTGTTAACTTTTTATTACTTTTCTTTTTTGCAAGGTGTCTTTTTTTTTTCTTGCATGCCAGAGAAACTCCCACAGGGAGCAAAGCATGGAACTGACACTTAAAGTATATGTGTGTGTTATTGTTAGAGTTAGTCAGAATTACAGAACATTATTCCATAGGTTTAGAACATATATTGAGGAATAGCACCTGTGTGATAAAGGAATGTTTTCTCTGTTTCATCCAATCTGTTTGCTTTAGGGAAAAAAAGACAGTAACTGAAAAAAACTAATTCCATAATCATGAGGGGAAGTTGAATTGCCCATTCTTTTCCTAGCTTACACCCCACCTGAAGAAAAAACTTTTTACTGAATGGAATATGCAGAAGAGTGCAGGACTGAAATTAATGTTTGTGCATATTAATATCTCTTAATTGCGGGTAGCCTTGGAAGATCAGTTTTTAATGTAGTTTTTTATTTGTATTGTGCTTTGGGTTTTGTTTGGTTTTGGGTGGTTGGTTGTTTTGGTTTGGTTTTTTGTTTGGTTTTTTTTTTTTTTTTGCTGATCACTTTTTTCCTAAATTGTTCTGTTTGTAATCTCTAGAGTATCCAGGGAGCTGCTCTGCAAATATTTGGGGAGGTTTTTGTCAGAGTATAGGATTCTGACTAAGAAGGCCAATCCATTCCTGAGTTCTGGGTTGTCTTTAGGTTTAAAAACTCACCACAGTTATCTAATTTGTAATTGAGTATACTGTAGTCTGATATGGCAGGACTACAGTTCACATTAATAGCCATATATAACTTCAAATTAGTCATTCTTAAGAAAGAGTGGTAATTGATGCCTCCAGGAGAAGTGTTTCTGTAGTAAAACTTCCTTAAGAATTAGAAGAATAATTCAGCCATTCAAGAGCCTGAACTTGTTTTTTGTTGTTCCAGGAATTTAAAAAGAGTTAAGAAGGGCAGTCTTTTGTGTTAGCTCTACTTTTTCAGATAATAAGACTTTAAAGAATTGCACTGCTTTAATTCTGTACAGAAAAGAAAATAATAATATAACTTGTGATGACTTACAAGAAGGTGAAAAGCGCTGCATTCCCAATCCTGTTTGTAAATTTGAAGATGTATTTGAGGATTATCCTGATATTATGACTAATATAAGAAAAGTTGGTTTTCAAAAGCCTACACCAATTCAGGTATGTCTTCGATTTTGTTGACTTTTCAACTGAAGTTTAAGAGAAAAGTAAAAAGTACATTTGAATATTTTTTTGTTTTATGTTAGTCCCAGGCATGGCCGATCATACTCCAAGGAATTGATCTTATCGGTATAGCACAGACTGGTACTGGGAAGACATTAGCATACCTAATGCCTGGATTCATTCACTTGACTTCACAACCAATGTGAGGACTGCTCAAATGTCTGACTTGTTTAGCTGTGCATAGTTCCCCTCACACCCACCCTCTATGTGATGATTTTCTAGTAAAGAAAATAAAAATCATAAATTGGAAAAAAAAATATAAACCTGGTGGAATAAGCCCCTAACTTGTCAGCGTAGATTCTGCTAGCAGCAGTGTACTGAGGAAGTTTTGAACAGTATAAAAATGTTTGATGTCAGTTGTGATGGACTTTACCTATCCTTATATACCCACATTCTACATGTGCTTTGTTGTAGAAGCAAAGATCAGCGTGAGGGGCCAGGAATGTTAGTCCTTGCTCCCACTCGAGAACTGGCACTTCAAGTGGAGGCAGAGTGTTCGAAGTATTCTTACAAAGGAATTAAAAGGTAATCTTGTTTCTCACTAGCTTGTTAAGTAATTTTTTTTTGACCTACCACTTGTAACTTAATTCACTTAGTAAAACAATTGCATTGTAGACAGCAATAAGATCTCCCTGATCCTTGTCCTCTTCAGGATGCACAAGCCTGGTTACCACCTTCTCATGTCATGCGTTACTTGTCATGTCATGTCATGCACATCTTCTTGACCATCTTGGTAGCTGCCTGCTGGAACTGTTCCAGAATGAATATGCTTGTCTTGTAATAGAGGCAGGCAGTACTAAAACTGGATATTGTGCTTGAAGTGTTGTGTCACAAGTACTGGATAAAGGGGAATAAAGAGTTCTAACCATGAGTTCTGCTGGATACTTTCTCCATAGTATACAGCTGGCTTTCTTTTCTGTGGGGTTACACTGCTGAATAAGGTTTAGTTTCTTGCCCACCCAAATCTCCTCTGCAAAGCCATCTTCTGGCATGGTGGCCCTCAGTCATGGGATAATTCCATCTCTGTCTTTGCTTTTGTTAAACCTTTGTGGGATTTCCGTTGGTCCATTTCTCTAGCCTTTTTGTGTTTCTTCTGAGTAACAGCCTAACTCTGTAGTGTATCTAGTTAACTTTGTACAGCATTCGGAATAAGTCTTATCTTCACTTAACAGCAAAACATCTGACTTTTGATCATACTGTTTAGAAAATCCTTTCATACCTTCATCTGTTTTTTGTGTAAATAGTTTCAGAACTACTGTTACACTCCAGATTTTAAGCCATAAGCTGCCCAGCGCGGTTACATTTTGTTTAAGACGTTTTAAAAGCCTTTTGGTTCGTTATAACCTCAAATTTGTATCCAGAGAAAGAGTCACACGCTCTTCTCTAAGAGAAATTCTTTTAATTTAGTGAGAAAAATAAGGTATTTTGGCAAAAGTTTTTACAGGAGTTAAATACAACCAAGCATTTTACTAAAACACCCAGCAAAAAAAACTCAGTTCACAGAAAACACCCAATGCAAACAATCAATACACCAGCTTTAGTAAAACATACAGTGAGTTGGTTCCAACCCATATCAATAATTCATTGAGATTCGGATCCGGTATCTCACAACAACCCAAAACATACTCAAGCTTAATAGCTATCTTCCTTCCCTTTCATGATTATTTTCACTGCAGTTTCAGCAGAAAACTATTGCTGAACTGTTGAGGGAGTGTAATTCAGTGTTAATGTCATTAATTATTGATTATTATTCATTAATTATTAATTAGTGACCGTCAGTCACACTTACTGTATTCCTTCCTCTTGTTAAAACCAGGTGATACTTTTTAAAATGAAGCTATATGTTGGCATTTATTTGAAAAGGATTGATTTTACTTTAAACTTATTATATTACTCCTAAACCATTTTATTTTACAGTATTTGCATATATGGCGGTGGGGACCGAAAAGGACAGATAGACGTGGTTACCAAAGGTGTGGATATTGTTATTGCTACTCCAGGCAGACTGAATGATCTTCAAATGAACAACTTCATAAATTTGAAGAGCATAACATACTTGGCAAGTAGCTGATTTGGAATGAGTAATGCACCAGTTGGAAAATGGTTGACTCAGCTTGAACTTAAGCTTTAATGGAGTTTTCTTTAGAGTTCTAAAGTCTTAATTAGAACTTAACTTTGAGATTGGTGTCAGAGGGATGATTCATACTTACCATAATTGCATTGCAGATGTGGAATATTCTCTAGAAAAAACAAAATAGCCTAGTACAGTACGCATTTTAAAGATGCTAAATTGTTATTTCAGTAATGTTTGGTGTTCTAAAGTTTGTTTTGTCAGGATTAGTTACTAGTGGATGGAATGCCTTTCCGAAGTTGTCTTTTCCTTTTTAAAGGTTAACAGAGGAAAGAAAATAATTTTCACATGAAGAACTGGCTTGTAAGAATTTCTTGCTAAGAAATAGAACTGAAATGAACACATATTAACAAACAAGTAAATACTATAAATAACAAGAAACCTAAGATTGTGTTATTTGGGGGACATCCAGCTTATGAAACAGAACCTGGCTATGAGACATTTGAAAAAATTAGTGCTAATAACTACTTATCTATTACAGCCTTTCATCTTTATTAAGCAGCTATCTGAAATAAGGAAAGTAAACTTCAGTTACTCTGATCCATCTAATAGACATACTTAGGTGCTTTCTTTTCCCTTTCCAGCAAAATACCAGTGTGCTTAATAGCTCTACTGCTGAAAAGGGCATAGTACCCAACTCCGTATATAAAATGAGTGATGTTTCAGCCTTGCCATTCTATTAGAATCCATGTGGTTAATGAAATTTCTATGAACCCTCTGAAAGTAAAGAGAATTAAATCAAGAAATAGATATTATTTCAGGGATTTACATAAATAAGGTACTAAAAACCTTTTATATAAAATATGGCAGAAAATAATGGAACAGCAAAATCAGGAGAGTAGAAAGGGATTATCATCGAAATCTTCTATTTCCACATAAGTAACTAGAAAATGTCAATCTTAAAAGCACAAGTCATATAATTTTGAACTAGAGTTTGTATAAGTCAAAGGAAATAAGTGAGTCTTGGATGTCAGTCTTCTTCCTTTGTATGAAACTGAATTAATTCACAAGTGTGCTTGTATATTAGAAAAAAGATTAGTTCCAAAGTCAATCCTCCAGCTCACTTGTTCTCTTCTGTTTTTTTCTACCGGATGAAACAAGCTTGAGCTCTGGGAGTTCTGCAGAGTGTTGTCATTGTGTGAGTCAGAATGTATGCTCTGGCTTTTTTCCTTCTTCTAATGGGGAACTAAATTGATAACTGATATTTTGATCATGTATGAGATCTCTAATGAGGTAGAGATTTCCCCTTTAAATTACGAAAAACTTCTTACTGAAAGTGTGTTGTGAGAGTTGTTCCCCTCTGGGTTTGATTAGGTATGATTTTTGTTGTGTTTTTTTAATTCTGCGCTTAGTTTTAGGCATCCAGCAAATTACTGTTAAAAGAAACAATTGTTTTATCTTCATTGAGGTTGTGCTCTTAAAGGTGCTGTGGATTTTTGTTTTTCATTTGTATTACTCAATGAAAAAGTGTCAAGGAAATTGAAGAGGTAAAATAGAAGTTGAACAGGTTTTGCCGCAAGTTACGAAGTGGATTCTGCAATTAAAACTGTTACCATTAAAATCGTCTGCTGTGTAATGTCATGCTGAAAACCTTACCTAAGGAACTAGGCAGAATGAATCACCTTTTTTCTGAGCAGGTTTTAGATGAGGCTGACAGAATGTTGGATATGGGATTTGAACCTCAGATAATGAAGATCCTAATAGATGTGCGGCCTGACAGACAAACTGTTATGACAAGGTATCTAAATATAATAGTGCTCAGTACTTGAACACTGTAAACATAAGGTTACTGAACAAGTTAATTTAAAAACAAAGGTGTCAGTTTATTAAAACTTTTGCTAGTTTACTTTCTAATTCTGTCTACTCAGTCCTAATGAGTCATTTCACTATTTTTTTTTCCATTTTATACTGCCTTTTCTGATGTTTTACATCAGAAATGAATCTTCTTGTAAAAACTATCAAGTCTCCCAAAAAGGAAGTGGGACTGCTAGAATTTGCTTTTTCAGTTTGAAGTGCCAACTTCCACATATCCATCTGGGACCACATGAGTATCCTGACCTTCTGATCAGTGTCTATGCTAGTCTGTACTTGGATTAATTTTGAAGTTATGAAGCTTTTGGGAACTTAAGAATAGAATATCCCAACAGTAATTTTTGTTACTGTATTTTGCATTGGAGCTATGGTTTCAGAGATGAAGCTGACTAGAAACTTGCTTATTAGGTATTGTTGAACTACTAAACTCACCTTAAGCTTCATTAGAAAGGCTCCATAATTGTTGTGTGTACCTTTAACCAGAAAAGTTGTCTTTCAAGCTTGAGTGCTGTTTACTATTAGCTTAAGATTAGTTCTAAATATTACATAAGCTCACCATTGTAGTTGCATGCATAAGTGTTTCACTGATGTATAAGGAAGAAAGAAATCAGTAAAATTAATGAATTGGAGAAGATTTTGCACACTATTCTCACGTGTCTGTGTTCCTCTTCACTTTCTGTTTAGTGCTACTTGGCCTGATGGTGTTCGTCGCCTAGCAAAATCCTACTTGAAAAATCCCATGATTGTATATGTTGGCACTCTTGACTTAGCAGTAAGTTGTCCTGTTGTTTTGGTTTTTTTTCCTTGCTTTTGTAAACAAACAGTTAAACCAAGAAAGTTTTTGCTTGTAACTGTATGTAAGTAAATGCACGTAACTTTTAAAATCAATCTGAACTTTCAAGACAGAGTTCCATACTATCTGTTTTAAAGTTTCATTACAAGTTTAGAACCAACTAAAAATTAAAAAAATATAGAAGAGCTTTTTTCTTTATGCTTCTGTAACAACATATTGAAGTCTTAGCTCTTCAGTAGAAGACATCACAAGCAACAAGTATCAGTCACATTGAATGTTTGCTGTACTTCGCCAGGTGGTTTTGCATGAACCCTTATTTTTGCAGCCTTCACTTCTGTTCAGCAAGTTCTTGTACCTTACTTAGTTTTCCTTCTGAAGGCCTTCCTTCTAGTGAATACAGATCCTCATCTGAACCTGTGTTTCCTAACTCCTTCTTTCCTTCTGTACCAAACTCCTGGAGGACACTTGTCTGGAACGGGAAGTATGTGTTAGAGTAAGAACTGTCTTTAAAGTCCAAAACTTCTAAAGTGTGGGGGTATTTGCATACTTGTCATTGTTGTGCAGCTACGTGTATTTGGCTTCAGTACCAGCAGAATTTACAGAAACAGTAATTCTCCCAAGATCTTAGGAAATTTTCCTTTTCAATTCCACTTTTTATAGTGATAGCAAATGAGGAAACTTAGTATCCAGTACACGTTTAGGTAGAAATGAAGGGAAAATGTGCTTTTCAACTATTCTGTTCAGAACTACACTTTTATCAAAGGGCATATCTTGTCAAAAACAGAAGATAGGAATTTGAAAGACATCAACTGCTGTTGTAGCTCTCTTATCTAATTCCTTCATCTTGTTTTACGGGGCTGCTCCTAATTGAGGAGGTGATATCTGGGGAGAAGGGAGAAGGGTTCCTCTGTGGAAAGAGAATCTTGGTGTACGTGATTGATTCTTCAACTGTTGCCACAAGAACATGATACTATGCTGTGAGAATGTCTAGACCTTTATACTACTCATGTGGTATAGCTTAGGCATTCTTTGGTACCCTTCAGATATAACGGAGCAAAGATTTTATTAATGAACTGTTGTTGGAATAACTAGACAGAACCGATAATTTCAAATAGATTTACAGAACCTTCTTCAAAAGGCTTGTAATTTCATGTAAGACTGACATTGTTCCAACTTGCTTTGGATAAACATAAAATATACTCAAAGAGCTTCAATCTGATTTTCAGTCTGATTTTACTAGAATTATTTATTTCACCTCACTAATCTGTACCCTTTAAATCTCTTCATATACATGGTTTGGCAAACTGCTTAAAGATAAATTTTAATATTTTCCTAAAGCAACTAGGAGACAAAAAAAATCTCCGTTGTTTGAACTCCAAACTGATACATACTTTGTGTTCTAAATAGTTTTTCATGATATCTTTTTATTAGTTTTGTAATACGGGAATTAACAGAAAAAAATATTGTTCTAATATGTTTCTACTTAACATCCCTTTTTACTGTTTGACAGGCAGTAAATACAGTAGAACAAAGAGTTGTCGTTATTGCTGAGGAGGAAAAGAGAGCTTTCATGCATTGCTTCATTGAGTCTATGAAGCCAAAAGATAAGGTCATCATTTTTGTGGGAAAAAAGCTTACGTATGTAATCACTTCCCAGTATCACATCTGTTCTTTTTTTGATCTTTTCCCTAACAAAAATACTTAGGAGTTTTAGTTCACAGAATAACGACCAAGTGTAGGAGCTCTTGTCCACAGTGTGCTGCTAGTAGTAGTATTTTTATTTATTTATTCTTTCATATTGACTGTTTCTTTTTTAACATCATTAGTGGTGGTGGTAAGTCTCAGTTTTTTTCACATAGTTAAAGTTATATGTTAAGATTCTTGGGGATACATGAATGTGATGCACTGTTTACTTTCATATGCAGCTGATGCACACAAGACCTGATTGTTGGGGGCATGGTCATTGTACCATACCTGAACTTTTTGAGTGAACAATGCAAAAATAATCTAATATTTCTTTTAAGGGTAAACATTTCTGTGGGCAATAGTCTTGCTTTCATACTGTTTTATAATAAATGTCAGCTGACCTAGGTATGGTTTTGTCCTTAGGCACACGTTTAGCTTTTGTTGTTATGTTATCTTTTTGATCTAAATCTAGATACTGCGCTATTTTCTCTTTTTTTTTTTTTTTTTTTTGTTAAGAACCATTGCTTTATTTCATCCTAGAGCTGATGACTTAGCAAGTGACTTTGGTATCCAAGGAATTCCAGTACAGTCACTTCACGGTAACAGGGAACAGTGTGATCGAGAACAGGCTTTAGATGACTTCAAGAAAGGTGAGTTTGTACTGAAGTACTGGTTTGTTTAGGCAGGCTTTTAAAGGTTGTTGTGTTCAGATACTTGTCTATTTGTAAATGCTATATCTCTTTAGCACCACAGAAATTAAAATGTTAAGGAGCTCTGAATTATGTATATTAATTTGACAAATAAAAAAGCAGCAAACAAAGAGATTGCTCTTCAATAAAGTTCGGAATGTTTAATAGTTTAGTAATTTAAAATAAGGTTTATTTTATTATTGACATCTCTGGAAAAGTCAGTATTGTGTTAGTCTACAGAATGGTACATTTAAGTGTCAGTGAGGGTGCTTTCAGTGAAACAGTTCTGCTCCAGATTATGTCAGTAGGGTTATACCTTGGGCTTATGTGGACACCTGCTAATAAAAGACTAGTTCTGTGAGAAGACTGTTAGTTGGGAATATCGTGGTTGAAGTTTTTGTTCTTCTCACAGACTCTTTATATCACATAATGAGGCATGTTTCTTACTTCTGCACCCTGCTTTCCTACTTGTGAAATGCAAATAATAGAAAAATGACATTCTGAGTGCTTACTTACCACCTTGAGAGCTAGCTCAGTGTGATGTGCAACAAGCATATTTTTCCTTTATGTGTTAAGAATGATAAGCGCATTAAAAGCTAGAAAACCAGTAGGCTGGAGTGTGTTTTCTGCTTGTTCCATAAATTCCCATTCTTTTTCTGTTGTACTTATTTTAGGCAAAGTTAGAATATTGGTAGCTACTGACTTAGCATCCCGTGGCCTTGATGTGCATGATATTACTCATGTTTTTAACTTCGATTTCCCTCGCAACATTGAAGAATATGTTCACCGAGTAGGTCGCACTGGAAGAGCAGGGTAAGTGTTTACCAGAAAATAGTAATGTATTATCAATGTTTTGTTATGTTTTATGTACTGCATTCTTGTCAAATTCTAGAGCTGCAAGTGATGTGGGGTGGGGAAGTTAAGACTTCAGTCTATCAAAGGATGGTTTAGAAACACACTGCTTTGTTTTTTAAATTGTTTACCTTCAATTTAACTGAACTAAGTCTTACACTTTTATTGAATGATGTTTGAAAGCTAATTTAAAAGTGAGGAAGAATTATAGTTCAAAACAGTGTCTGCATAGATATTCTGAAATGTTGCTTCTTTGTTTCTCTCTTTATGAGCCGCTAAGTTGTTTAATTTTCTAGACAGCATATTAGGGGAAAAATATCTATAAATTCAAAGTCTTCAGCCTATCATGGTGGTGTAGTTTGGTGTTAGCACTTTTGGATGCTGCCTTTCTAGGTTGGTACAAAAAAGTGTGATTTTTCTCATGTACGTGTTTATTTTAATCATGATACGAATGTGTGTCTCTTTGTACTTAAGTATGTTGGTTTTATGCTAGGTTCATTATCTAAAAGTCTGAACTGGTTGTGCCTCTGCTCCATTTCAGGAGAATTGTTGTATTCCTATCTTTATGAAAAGTTGCTCTCTGTCATGTGCATAGTAAATACTCAAGCCCCTTTTATCTACCAGCTCAGTAATATTTCCTGTAGTACAGTTTATTAGTGCATAGGTCAGTAAAAAAAACCTGACAGCAGTTGTTTTGAAGATCAACAGTTCCTTCATTCCTTGTCTAGACGCGCTGGGGAGGCAGTGACGCTGGTCACGAAGAATGATTGGAAGTTTGCTTCTGAGCTGATTGAAATTCTGGAAAGAACAAATCAAGTAAGAATATATTACTGGCTAAGATTTATACTGGTTCTAGGTTAACACCTGAAGCAGGTCATGAAGCCTATTTAGACCTTTCTTGGTGAATGTTTGTAGCATTTCGGGGAAAAAAAATGGGTATTGAAGTCTCTCTTGTCCTGGATAGCCTTAGAAGTATTTTACCTAACAGATAATTCGCAGAAAATAACTGTGAACTTTAAGCAAAGCCTTCCATGTCCAAAGAAAAAGTAACTAACATAGGCATACATTGAGGTCTGCAGAAGAATAATAGAGTCTATTTTATTCCATTTGTATTTCACTTCTGGATACACATACCAATGTTCTTGTTTAACAGAACATTGTTCTTGTTTAAATATTAACAATATTTATATCAGAAGAAACTCATCTATATGTTTATTATATCTGACAGTTCTGGTACCTGCATGTACTTTTCCAAGCTGTCTTTCGTACTGATGCTTGTAAATAGTACAGGAAATAGGACTGGAATGTGATTTCTTTCTTAAAGGAAATGTATTTTTTTCTCGATACCATATCTGAGAAACCAGAGACAATTGTACTGCTGTTTCTTGCTCTAACAAGAAACAGTATTTTGCCTGATTTATAGTAAATCCCCAGTTCATGCCCTGTCTTGAGTTGAAATTTTAGTTGGTTGGGGGTTTTTTTGTTTGGACAGATGGGAGCACTAGTACAAACTAAAGGGCTTTTACCTGGGACCTGTGGTTGTTACTGTGGACACTCTTACTCAAACTTTAAAGCTGGGGTTAGAGCTTCTCCTGAATCTTCTGGTTTACAACTCTTCTTTGAAAGATGTTATGTCACTTTATTGCAAACCTAGTAAGATGCTTTTGAGGGAGGAAAAGGGATTAAAAAAAAAAAAACAGTTGTCACCTAATAATTTCTAAAGTTGCAGATTTGAGGTTTATGGTTGAGGTGGGGTTTTTTTGGGGTTGGTTTTATTTTTATTCAGAAAATGTAAGAGATGAAACCCGTAATGATACTTTGAAGCTACTTAAATGGAAATTAGAGGTGCCTTGTTTTGTATTCTGAGTCATCCCTTACCTTCCAAGCCTTGACTCCAGCTGCAGACCGTGAAGTTCCCAAATTGGTTTGTGGGGGTTTTTTTAATGTGTAATAATTCAACTTGGAACAGTCTCTGAGTGCAGAGGATCTCTGAATCCTTGCTTTTAGGGATTACTTTTAGTCGGAGTGTTATTCTCAAACTTATTTTCATCTGCTAGGGAAGTATCCATACAGACAAGGTGGTTGGTTGTTTTTTGTTTTTTTCTTGTGACAATGAAAATACCATTATTTAAGTCTTAAAGCATCATGTAAAAGGGAAGAAGAGCAACTGAAAACATCGTCTGAAGGTTCAGAATACTTCAATTTCAAAAGAAGTAAACTGCATTTGTTAGCCAGATGTTCTCCATGATTTTGAATATACAGAATATATAAAGAAAAACAGGTACAACAAAAAGGTATCTGTATCGTGATGCAGGGATTTTTTATATATAAAAGCTTATTAGGAAGCATGGACAGATTTATTAGGGAAACAGGTGGAAAAATAGTAATCCCTGTAATACCAAGAAAAGTGTTCCATATAAATTATGGAATCTTTATCCTTTTCTGTTTTCTCACTTGGACTACCCTGTCTAACTTATATGTTTAGCAGATGGATGCTGGATATTACCTCACTGAGATTTTTACGTTCCCATATCCTTGCTTCTTCCCACCCTTGCCTTGTGCCTGCTCAGAAATCACTCTTGAAAGAAATTGTTGCAATTTCAGTTGGAATAAATTATGCTTCAAGCTGTAGGAGAAGATCTGATACTGTGGAAGAAAATCATTCAGTGTTTCAACTGAAAACTAACTTTGTCTCATTACTTCTATCTCCGGTGATAATAGTCCATAGTGACTTTAAGCTAGAGGTCCATCATTTTTCACTTTATTTTTAAATAATGTTCTAAAACTTAGGCAGAATAGACTATTCCAGAGGCATCATATTCTGTGGACTCCTGACAGCCAGGGCAGCTGTTTACTAGTAACGGCAATTCACCACATAAAACATATACTAGTGAGCTGTCCCTCATGCCAGCTCAAGAAAAAGTTGCTGATGGCAAATGGCAAGCATTGCTGAATTATAAGGCCTGACAAAAAGAAATGGGAACTAGAGGAATATACCTTCCTGCTGCACCAGACCCTTTGTCCTGGCTGCATTTTCTTCCTGTCCAAGCATCGCCAAGTCTAGGCATCTTTTCTACATAATTACAAATATGCCAAAAAGATCTTACTAAGGTGCTCTTGTGACCTCCCAGTGGTGGGAGAACTGACTGCTTTCTCCTTTTTTTACCTTTTAGCTTTGTTATAGGCACATGAGAACCGTTCCTATGGCAACACTTTGAAGTCCCAAAGTTTCTCTTTAGAGTCTCTTAAAACTTCCATGAAGAATTTAATATCAACATTCAAATATATGTGTATAGTATGGTATCAGTTTTTAGTGGCACTGGACATTTTTACCAGCTGTTCATTATCATTGAAAGATAAACTTCTGTCTGAAATGCAGTGTTGTAATTAGCTGATTATATGTTGTCATCACATATGGTCATACAAGCAGAGATATGTAATTGAAAATCCAGAGACACTGTTTTTCAGTATATTTCATTACAACTTTATGTAAAAAGATTTCTCTATGCATCTCTACAGAAAAGAACCTGCAAAGTGACAGAAGCCAGATAAGTAATCAATAGCATTTTTATACAGCAGAGTCTAAAATTTTAGATTTATTTAAAACTGACCTTGTTTTTCTGCTGCTTTCTTATCAGGTAGTTCCTGATGACCTTATTGCGATGGCAGAAAGGTACAAAGAATTTCAAACCAGAAAAGAAAAAGATATACAAAGGCCTTGGAGAAAGCTCTCAAAATAACTGTAATCCCTTGAAGCTACTGAAACAAAGTGATTATAGTTAGTGTTAGCATCTATGGGCTTGAATTTATACGTTTCTTTTCTCATTCGATTGTTTTCTGTACCTGTCCCATTTAAATAAACCATTTAAATTGGTTTCAGGGAGTGTTTAGTTAAATGCAGTATTCATATATATGAATATAAAATATAATTTTTCCTTTTATTTTCAGAGAACTTTATTAGTCATTGTAAGCAATGTTTGTCAATGTAGCTTTAAAATACTGTACCTTTGCCTTGATATGCTGCATCTGCCACTGGCACAAAGAAGTATTTTTAAAGATAACTTAGTTATTTGAAAACTGCTCTCTTTGTAGTAGCTTATGTTCGCTAAAGCATGTTTTCTTTAAAACTTAAGATTAAAAGTCTCTTTTGTTAAGACTTGTCAAACTTTTTTTGAGAGGTCTGCATTTTTTTCTAATGGAGGAGAGCATGACAAGAAGTCCACGTTTGTGGTTCACTGGGGAAAAAACTGCTTCTGCTCTTATTTTCATGGATGTAATATTCTAGCATAAAAAAAAAACCAGTTTACTAGAGCAATGTTAACAAAGTCATGGAAAAACAAATACACTTGCAGGTCAGCTTTTATTTCCTTCAGATAAAGTTGATTCACATTTTACATTTGGATGTCTGTTTCTGTCACGCAGTCTCCTACAGATAATGGGGCATATTTTCTCTCTTTGGAATTTATATGGGAAGAAGTTATTCCTTCATTTGATGCTTGGTCTGAACTTGTGTTTATGTGTCATATGAGTAAATTAATAAACTGAATTAAGTGAAATTAAAATATTTTCATGAAATTATTCTATAAATGTTCTTTTGGTCTTGCCTCTTTATTTGCTCAAAATTGAGGTGGAATCTGGGCATTATTTAAGCCAGTAGGTTATTTTGCCTTCAAAAAGTAGGCTAAAAATAGAGACTTGCCATGGCTTCTTCAAGAAGATGCAGCATATGTGTTTACTTGGAGCTCAGCAGTTCCCAAATGCTGTGTATTTCTCACCTGCACAATTTTAGTAATAGGAAATAATCTTTTTTTCCTAACACATGTTTCTTCAACTTGAGAAAATCAGAGCTGAATTCCAATTTCAAGAGTGTCACATTCATGCTGCATTTTGGTTTTGATAACCTTTCATATCAAGAGCCTTCCTCTTTGATAGGGGTTGAAAGATGCATGTCTTTCTACAAGATTCATGATACTAATGCTCGTTGGCACAGTAACTTTTACTTAGTTGTAGCATATTAGATAGTGATTGCTTCCTATCCAAAGTCCAGTGAAGAGATGCAATTCCAAAGAAATTCTGAAGACTCAGAAAGGAAAAGTTGCTTTAGGAACTTCATATTATTTTTGATACAAAATTCTCTCTCTATTCACTGTTGTTGGTGATTGTCCAATGCAACAGGTCTTCATCCACTCAAGCAATCTGGCATTGTTCTGATTAATGTCAAAGTAACTCCAGTGACCTTTTTTTTTTTCTTGAAAGCAAGAGTGTATTTTGGATATTCTGCAGTGGATCTTCATTTTAAATAGTCATTTTTCCCTTTATGCACTTTTTGATGCCTTTGTACTTGGAAATATAGAAATTACATGTAGGAAATTAACTATTGCCAATTCTATATCTTCTTAGTGTACCTTGCATATATTTTGCAGGTGAAATCTACATTTGGATAGGGAAGGTAAATATTACTTAAATCATCCCATTTCTTTTAAGGATTAGGGCTTAGCAATGTGACTGAAGTATGCAATTTTCTCTTGGTGTTCTTGATTTTATTTTGGTTTGGGGTTTTCTGTTTTTTGTAGTACCAGACTACTGAAGAGTAACTTATGGTACAGAACTTTTTGTTTTAAATATGCAAATGTACATGATTAGATAGCTAATGTAAAGAGTGATTTTAATAGCTCTCCTGAAATATTGGGAATCTGTTGTTCAGTTCCTTGCTTATCTGTCTTGAAAGGAAATGATTGCTCGCTTTGTCTTCCAGACTGAGCAAGTTGTATTGGGGAATAAAAAAGTGAGGCAGCTGAGACTTTTGCAGGCACTCCATGAAATATCCCAGACATTTCTGAAAGCAATGGTCCAGGTCTCCCAAAATCCAGTCTGTGTCATTTGGCCACATGACACAAGACTGCAAAAAAGCAGTTTTGACATGATATGAACAGAATTTTTCCAGCTCTTTTGGATATTTCATTTTAAGTTGCTCTAGAAGATATTTCATCAGCTTAAGACAAGCTTTCCTGTTAAATAAATAAGAATTTATTAGGTACCTTCTACATAGTTCTAAGTATGTATTTTACATATTTAAACACAAAGAATTATGCATTAGTTGTCTTGTGACTTTTTTGATTCTGTACAAGATGTAATTGGCAAACAACTTCTTAGTTTACTTATTTATTAAGGAGGTTTTGTACCTCATGTGGGTTTGTTCTTCCTCTTTGAAGAAATCTGGAAACCAGGTTTTATAAAGTGAAAAATCATTTATTCATCCTGATCTGACTCAGCAGTCCTTTTTTCACCATTATTTTAGAAATTGCTTTGATATGAAGTATAATGTAGCTCAGAAAGCTGAGTCATCAGACTCTTTTATGCTGTTT
The DNA here is from genome assembly GCA_035041135.1 of Platyrinchus mystaceus. Classification (NCBI taxonomy): domain Eukaryota; kingdom Metazoa; phylum Chordata; class Aves; order Passeriformes; family Tyrannidae; genus Platyrinchus; species Platyrinchus mystaceus. Next base: position 84,427,863 of record JAWWLV010000121.1, on the reverse strand, counting down.
TTTATAAACAGGACTGAACTTGGGAAAACAAGTCACATCTTTTGCATTCTAAGGCAAGTCCATGGTGTAAACCAGCAAATATGATTGTTTCCACTTTTCATTAAGTAAATGCAAGTCAGACATTCAATGAATACATGCAGTGTTGTGCTGCTGTAGAACTATTATGCCTAAAAGCCTTATTCTTGCTTCCTATTGTGAGTAATTACTGTTACATAAAATTCTTAAATGCTAAACTGACACAGTGCTAGACAGCTCTAGCCTGGCTCACATGGGCTTAAAGTAAAATATTCATATGAAATACCAACCTACAGCACTTTGATCCATCAGATTCACAACACGTCTTTGAGTGGCCATGGTTCTTCATCAAGTCCTTCTCAATATGTGAGAAGGAGAGTCGCCAAGTGTTTCCTGAAGTTGAACACAAGACTGTTAAATTGTTACACAGCACTAAGTATCAGCTTTTATATCTAGAAAAAAAGACACTTTGCAATTGCCTTAATTTTAAATATTGGCAATTTCTTTGCCCCTGTATAAAAGAATCATAATTCAGTGACTGCAGTTAGTTAGCTTTTCCTTAATGCCCCAGCTGCTCTCCACAAAGGCAATTAGAATGCAATTAATATAGAACATAATTGTGTGGATGCTTTAAATTCCTAACAATATTTGGATTTACTTCAAAATTAAGCTTAATTCTGAACTTTCCTGAATTTGTTGAACATGATTTGTGGAATTACACTACTCACAGAAATCTATGACCTTTGAATTTATGCATCCTTACTCTGTTTCCTGGTTTTTCTTTGTGCAATAGGCTTGTGAGTTTATCTCAAGTGTGGTGGCTGATCTAAAGCACTTATTTTTGTTCTCCTGGTCATGCTTCTGAAAATAATTGCTAAGGTAGCTCAACACCCTGTTTTTAACACCAGCAATCATTTTTGCCTTCCTTACATGAGTTATACTGTTTGCCTTGCTTGTTTGGCTCAGTTACTCTGCATTTAGTTTGCCCAGGAAGAGATAATCCAGAACAGTAGTAATGATTTATTTAGCATTGATAACATGGGCATGCTAATTAAAAAAATACCTGATTGACTGAAATGTTTTTGCTAAAATCATCAGTTCTCATAATGCAATGACAAGTCCAGATGTTTCCACAAACTAATGTAGGCTTGGTGTGACAGAGGTCTGGAGGAAAAGAAAACTAAAAACATTGTAGCCATACCAGATTTCAATGAGAAATAATGTATCTTGATAGAAAAGTACACAGTTTGCTTCCTGCAGAAGTTTCTGATTTCTGGGTGCAGTCCCATGTGCAGGGATGTTCCCTGCCTTTTTAGAAGTCTTTTATTTTTTACTTTACAAAACAAAGGAGTGTATGGTGCTGTTTAGTATAGCACAAGCATAGGGAAGGTTCATATCCATGTGTCCGACTGAGGTAGATTTAATATAATGCTCTTAGGAATGGTTAGTGTAGAGCCTGCCAGAGCAATTTTGTATTTAGATTTCCATACAAGACAAGCAGTATCACAAGTCTGATGTTTTAAAGAGGGATTTCAGTTGTCTTTGATCTGGATATATCCAGGATGAGATAAAGATCTGTACCTCAAAGGCACAGATCTGGATACCCTTTCTATAGCACGTGTAAGTGATCAAATTGTAGAGAAGATATTTCATAACTTATTACTGCCCATATTTGAGGTACCTCTTAGAACCTTTTCTCTTTTGTTTTGCTTGGCTACTAAATAAAGTGATCTCAATTTGAAATCTCTCCTGACTTTTGTTCCCAGCCACTGTTGAATTTTGAGGCCATCCTGTGTGCTGGGCGGCCAGCTGTGAACTTCCAATGCCAAGATGATGTCCACTGATATTTCTAATGGAGGATTTTTGATCTGAAGAGTTATTGCAGGGCTTCCAGCCTTTTTTCTTGTCACAGTTACTTCCACATCTAGTAACAAAGAAGAGTGATTTTTCATGTTATATATATATATATATATATACACACACACACACACACATAAAGAAGCTTTTTTTGAAGAATGTTAAGGATTTTACTAATTAGGAATTCATAATCAATCAAAAGACTAGGTTCAGTCACTCGCTCTTTATCCTACAGGATATGGTTGTTAAATAAAACATTAAGAAGGCCTGTTGATGAGTTCTATGAAATAGGGAACACTACTTTTGAATTGCTGTGTTTGCTTGATTTACTGTCTAAGAATCAGAAACACAGTAATGTTTTCCAATGACCTGCTTCACTGTTGAAAACACACACTGAAAAGATTTGACCACAATGTTTCTGAAGGCTTTCGAGAAAAATAATCCTAAAAGGGGATACATTTTCTGTATCAATTGATATAAAATATTAGGTAATATATACAAGAAAGATCTTTGTTGTGTACAAAGAGCCACTTGCTGAACAGATGCAAAATACACAGGTCATGTAGGAAGTACCAAGTGGGGAGAAGAACCCATTTTATTAACAAGAGGGCAACGCATATGCACAATGTAACTGGATTTTTAGCACTCCTAGGTGGAACTTGTTCTCTCAGTACTTACCTTTAAAGTTTCTTACTTCTTGTTTAATAATTTCTCTAAGTGCTTGAAGCATTTTAAAGGCTGATAGTTTTCCATCTTCATCTAAAAACTTCAACAAATATTTTTCTTTTGGATTTCTTTTGAATGTTAGATAATAATAGGCTCCCGTGTCATCAGACTCATCCAGCTGAAGCCTTTCAACCGGTATTATAAGCATGATGTCAAACTCATTTGGTTGAGATATCTGCAAAGTAGGAGAATAAAACAGTGACTGTGCAACTTCAGTTTTATTCTCTTTAGACTTTTATACCAACTGTGGTTTTATCTACAACTGTCTTGATGTACTTCTCATGTCTGATGTGAAATATGAGCTTATTCCTGTGGACTTGTATTGCAGGATTACTGTGCATTTGGGTGGAGAAAAGCAATTTACTGATAGCAGTTCACTTCCCAGCTTTCCAACTTATTAATTTTTAAAAGAGCTTTAAGATTCTCGAGCTGTTCTGAGTAAAGCATAAATGCTGAACTCAGTTATCCTTTTGCACACAGGAATCAACCATGAGAAAAAAATGCATTGCTATGTCTGAAGCCGTTTTTATAACCCCCCCGAAAACAAAAAAGTGTACACATATTTGACTTTGTTCCAGGGTGTGCTGGAATCAGAAAAAAAGGTACTGCTTTATCAGAGAATGTTGGTACTGCTTTATCAGAGAATGTTAAGGGGTTGGAATGGACCTGAAAGATCATTTAGTCCAAAACCCCCTGCCTTGGGCAGTGACACCTTGATGTCATAGGACCAACCTCCCACTAGATCAGGTTGCTCAAGGCCTTATCCAACCTGGCTCTGAACACTATCAGGGTTTAGGCATCCACAGCCTCCCTGGGCAACCTGTTCCAGTGTCCAACCACCCTCATAGTACAAAATTTCTATTAAGAAATTCCTATTAAGAAATTAGCCTAAATTTCCCCTCTTTCAATTTGTATCCATTACTCCTGCTTTTTGAAAAAAGTATAAACTAAAAACTGGCACAGGGCCTTTCCTGTAGCGCTATACTGACGGGTCCTGCTGTTACATCGGGCTCACCTGCGTGCCATGCAAGAGCGGGGCTTGTCACTGTTTGCTGCAGCGAGTCCCGGTCGGGCAGCGTCTCTAACTGAATGCACATACGTACACACCTTTCAGTAGGTTATCATTTCATAAATCATTGTGGTTAATTAACGGAGCCACCCTACAGTTTTACCTTGTCGGGAAGGGCTGGCTCAGAGCTGCTGTGGAGCGGCAGGAGCAGCGCGCCGCCGGCCCATGGGAGCCGCCCGCCACCTGCGGCCGGAGCCCGGCCCCCGCACCCGGGCGGGACGGAGGGAGAGGCGCTGCCGATGCCCCCGAACCCACCTTGACGCGCTCGTAGTAGCTCCCGGCGCTGTACTGCTCCATGGAGCTGAAGGCGGCGTCCCTGCTCCGGATAGTCTGGACCAGGTGCGGAACCACTTTATTCACCAGCGTCGACGCCTCGGACACGTCCCTGCGGCCCAGGCTGAGCCGCGACAGCACCTCGCGGAGCCGCAGGGTATCCGGCGGGGGTCGGGGGGAGGCCGGGGGGGCAGCGGTCGCCCCGTCGGGCACCACTGCGACCTTCCGCGGGGTCGCGGGGACTCTGGCGGCCGGCGCCCTGCTCCGCGGGGCGGGGGGTGGCTCTACGCCGGCCGTCGGCAGGGCCGTGGCAGGGGGGACTCGCCGCGCCGGGCGCCCGCCCCGGGCGGGGGGTCCGTCCGTCCGCGGCGCCCGGCGGGTCGTGGCACCGCTCGGGCATTCGCCTGCGACGCAGCCCCGCGAGGGGCTGCGGGCTGCGCTCCTCGGCGCGCCCCGGCCCCGTGAGGGGCTGCGGGCTGCGCTCTTCGGTGCGCCCCGGCCCCGTGAGGGGCTGCGGGCTGCGCTCTTCGGTGCGCCCCGGCCCCGCGGAGCTGCGGTTCGCGGCCCCCGCCTGCCCCGCGCCCGTGTGCCGCCCGCGCCGTCCATGGCCGCCGCTCCCTCTCCGCACCCGGCGGACGGCGAGCGCGGCCCCGCCGGCAGGGGGGTTTTCCCGCCTCTGGTCTCGGGCGAGTTCCTCTTCCAGGCAACGCGCCTTCGTCAGGAAACGAAACCCGCCAGGCGGGGGGAAGAGGCGCTGCCCGGATCTGCTGGTTCAGCCTGGGCACAGCAGAGCTCTGACATCAACAACCAGGCTGCACAGTAACATCCCGCCGGCGCGGGCACAGCCGCTTCTCTCTCTCCAATCCGTGGAGAGCGTTTTCCCGCTCCCGGACAGCCCATCCCTGCCTCCCGCCTCCCGCCTGCCCTCGGGCGGGGCACGGGCGGACGGACGCGCCGCTCCCGCCCACGGAACTCCCGGCTCCGCCTCCCGCCCCGTAGCGGAGGAGCCCCGGTGACTTCCCGCCCCGCGCCCGCCGCCGGGAGGGCCGGCGCTGCCGCCATGTTCCTGCGGAGGGGCTGCCGCCGGCTGGCGCTGCTCCCGGTGCCTCGCCCAGGGCACCGCCGGGCCGGCAGCGAGGTCGGGGCGGCGGCGCCGCACTACGACGTGTTGGTGGTCGGCGGGGGCCATGCGGGGACGGAGGCGGCGGCGGCAGCCGCCCGCGGCGGGGCCCGCACGCTGCTGCTCACGCACAGGATCGGCACCATCGGTACCGCCGCGGGCGTCCGGGCTGGGGCGGGGGAAAGAACCGCGGGCGCCTCGGGTCTCCCCAGCGTGGGGGCTTCTGGGCGGCGGCGAGGGTGTCCATGTGTCCCTTCCTTAGGGGAGATGTCTTGCAACCCGTCCTTCGGCGGCATCGGGAAGGGGCACCTCATGCGGGAGGTGGACGCTCTGGACGGGCTGTGCGGCCGCATCTGCGACCGCTCCGGCATCCATTACAAGGTGCTGAACCGCTCCAAGGGCCCGGCCGTGTGGGGCCTCCGCGCACAGATCGACCGCGGCCTCTACAAGGAGAACATGCAGGTGAGAGCGGGGCCGGGAGGATATTTTTGGTATCAGGTGTTAATATAAACTAGCGAAGATGATGAGGGAGGAGCGCATGTTTTGTTTTTCATTATTTACCTATCAAACCTAGATACGTTTCTGTTTGGTACTTTATTCCACTCTAGGTTGTTGGAGCTCGGCATACTTTAAAAAATTCTCCAGCATTTTAGATACAGGTCAGGCTTCATGACCAAATAGTTTCTTTTGAGCTTAAACTCTTATCTGAATGAAAACTTCTACTTGACCAATGAGAATAGTACCATAACTGAGTATCTTCCTAGTGATATGGTAAGAATGGAAGAGGGTGATAGATGTTCTGGAAACCAGGAGGATTTGGAATTGCCCATATGTCTCATAACTTCCTAGATTTTTGCAGTAACTCCTTTCATGACAGAAAGAAATCCTTAACACACCACTGTTGACAGTTCGTGAGGCATCTGTGGAAGATCTTATCATGACAGAGCCAGAATCAGGCCATCCTGGGAAATGCCAAGTCATGGGAGTCGTTCTGGGTATGTGTTAGTAACTCAGTAAGTGCTTCCAGTTACTCCTGCTAAGAGCATGGAGTTATCCTTTGGGATAAACATTTCTGATTCATTAGTGAGAAAGATGAATTAACCAAGACATTTGGTTTAGGCAGAGTGTGGACTAAACTAGGTTAATAAGTGTAATACAAAGTAATACAATGACAAAAATACCTGGATTGATAGATTATTGGGAGGTTACCTAAATTAGTTTTCTTCAGGCTAGTGATACTGAATTCCATGCTGCATTTTGAGATTTTTATTTGGTAAATGGCATATGCTGTTGACAATGTTATGGGACCGTGGGGTCCTATTACTAATAGACTCATACTTTATTACCTCTTGCTGTTCTAATAAACAAGCTTTCTGAAGTAAAGGCCTGGATATGATTTTTTCCCAGGAGTGGGTTTTCTTTGTTACAGGTAACTTGTTTAGGAATAATAAAAATACAGGAATAAATACATGCTGCTTATTGCAGTTACTACTATTAGTGCTTTCATTTTTGAAATGCTGCTTTTGTTGTGTATCAGAAGATGGATAAACCCTCAGTGAACAGTGTTAGTCTAGTTTTACACAGAAGCACCAGAATACGAGGACTTTGTTGATACTAAAATATGTACGTTTCTGAAAACTTGCTGTTTCAGGGGATGGGAGCACAGTACACGCTGGGAGCGTTGTCCTGACCACCGGTACCTTTCTGAGGGGTATGATCCACGTTGGGCTAGAGATGTACCCAGCTGGGCGGCTCGGGGACCAGCCAGCCATTGGGCTAGCTCGGACTCTGGAGGAACTGGGATTTGCTGTGGGCAGGCTGAAGACCGGGACACCACCCAGACTTGCCAAAGACACGATTGACTTCAGTGGTCTGGAGGAACGTGGAGCTGACAATCCTCCAGTGCCATTCAGCTTCCTCAGTGAGGCTGTGTGGATCAAGGTGGGATAGCACACATCAAATGCACATAGAGCCAGGTTGGGAGTGGTTCCGGGAATGTCATGCTCATGATCAGCCAGGGATTTGGTGACTGGGAAAGGGAGCTGGGATGTATTTGTACTGGAGGTGTTATGTTTCTGAGGACTCTCAATGCAAAGGGTTCTTTTGTTGTTCATGTTCTTTTGAATGCAAGTACCTTCTTACTCTATCTTCTCAACTTGAGAACCAAACTTTTTTTACTTCTAGAGTCAGAGTTGTGTGAAATGGGATACTGATACTAGTATTCTTCATGTGCTGGTTACATAGGCGGTTTACAAAATACATCTGTTATTATATCTGTATTCTAGAGATTTATAATGTATTGCTTCTTATCTTAGCTTTAAAATAAGGTTAAAATGTTGAAATTAGAGATCATTAATAGTATTGACTAAGAAAGAGAAAGGACAGAGTTACCCACAGAACTGAGAAGTGGCATATTAACAGTAAATTAAAAGCACAAAAAGCTCAATTTTCAAAGAAATTTTGTTTCCAAAGAAAATTCTTACATAATGTAGTTGAATAGCACAGAGTTAAGTATCAGGAGTTAATTTTCCCTAGAGCATGTAGGAATTGCAATAACGCATTAGAATCAGGATGTGGGCGAAAGTACCATCACTTGAAGTCCTTGGTATGTGTAGGAAAGGTTTTAAGAAGCTAAAGTGCAACATTATTACTTTTTGAATGTGAGCGTATTGACTCTTTCATAAAAATCAGTCAGATACTTTACGCGGTGGGTTTTTTCCCCAAACTTTGAATTTATCATGTTAATTGCAGAGTTTTGAGATTTTTATCTTTTTTTCTTCACCAAAATCTTTTATTGGCTGTTAGCTGTAGGGTCAGCACTTATTCTTCTTACTCCAGAGCTTTGAATTCCTGTAGTCAGTTTGAATGCTGTGATATAATGTGTTGCTTTAATGGCAGTATCCATCCTGTAATTAGGACTACATATGTGGAATAAAATTTGAATTCTGCACTCCCAAATTCTTTTGTGTTCTCGATCTGCTTTTGGGCATGTTGTTCATGCTCTCTGATTGCTCGTGTTCTGTCTGTACAGTGGTTATGACAGTGCTACTTAGCTCTCCAAGAAGTGAGAGCCAGCTGCCATGGAAGAGGTATTGGATATCCTCAGAGTTGTTCAATAAGAGTACAGTGTTGTGACTGGATTGACTTAAAATGACCTTTGGCCTCTTTCAGCCAGAAGGTCAGCTGCCATGTTACCTGACACACACTACCCTGAAAGCCCAGCAAATTATCTATGATAACCTCCACCTGAACAACCATGTAAGGGAGACAACAAGGGGACCACGGTAAGTGTGTGGCATCACGCAAGGCTTTCAAGGGGACAAGTGTCAATCTGTTTGAAACTGAGGGGATGTCCTGCTTTGTTTTTGCAAAGTTACTTTTTCTCCATGTCAGGTGGTGCTCATGGCCATTTACTGTTGCAGGTACTGTCCCTCCCTTGAATCAAAGGTTCTGCGCTTCCCAAACCGACAACATCAAGTTTGGCTGGAGCCTGAAGGCTTGGAATCCAACATAATTTACCCCCAAGGCATGTCCATGACACTGCCACCTGATCTCCAGGAGCAGGTGATCAGATCCGTCCCAGGCTTGGAAAAAGCCAAGATGATACAGCCAGGTGAGGGGAAGGAATAGTTTTAAATCTATTTGTTACATTGTTTACCAGTTAATGAAAAGCAGATTTTGTTTAGTACATAGCAAAACAAAGGAAATGCAAAACAAAGCTAATTCTTGATTGCAGAGATTTTTCCTTGGTTGTTTTGAAATCGTAAATAAAAGTTGAAAAGCTAAGTCATCCTACCCCACTGGTTGCCTTTGCTGACCTTCATAATCCCTCCTGTAACATCTGTCTTGTTGTGTGTCATAGGCTACGGGGTGCAATATGATTTTTTAGATCCCCGTCAACTGACTGCTTCCCTCGAGTCACGTCTTGTTCAGCGCCTCTTCTTTGCAGGCCAGATAAATGGCACGACAGGCTATGAAGAAGCTGCAGCTCAGGTAGGTGAATCTGACTATGTGTACTCAGCACTCAGAAAAGGGATATTGCCTTGGCATCTGTCTGTGATACAGAGTCATTCAAGGCCCATTTTTTGCTCCTAGATGTTCTTACTTTTGTTGCTCACCCCGATTCCAGACTCGCCCAAGATATTTTTACTTTTAGTATCTGTAGTGCTGTCACTAAGACTGCAGTAAAGAAAAGTAACTGGAAGCACTGTCAAGTGTTTCAGCATGGAAACTATGCAGCAGGTATAATTGAAAACGTGGGAATTGTCCCACAGTGGCCAAGAATCCCTTCAGACACTTGTAGCGTCACAAGAAGGACACTGCCTGGATTACTAGCACAGACTGTTGCATTTTTCTGGGTACAGTTTGACATGTGTTTCTTTGGAGGCAGATGTGCCGACATTTTAGGTAAGAAGAGACCGATAAATGTGTTTGTTTTGTTTTCTCTCTGTCTAGGGTGTGATTGCTGGGATCAATGCCTGTCTGCGGGTTCATGGCAAGCCCCCTTTCGTTGTCAGTCGCACCGAAGGCTACATCGGGGTTCTGATCAATGACCTCACCACTCTGGGCACCAGTGAGCCCTACCGGATGTTCACCAGCCGTGTGGAGTTCCGCATGTCCCTCCGGCCCGACAATGCTGATGCCAGGCTCACCTACAGAGGTATTTGATTGTGGTGGCTCTTGCACTGAGCAGCCCAGCCTGGTTGTGTAGACCTTTGTCTCATACACCATCTGTCTCTGCAGGTTTTGAAGAAGCTGGGTGTGTGTCGCAGCAGCGATATGATCAAGCAGTTAAGATGAGAGCTGCTTTAGAGGATGGAATTGCAACGCTAAAATCGCTTCAGTTCAGCATATCCAAATGGTCCCAGTTACTGCCAGAAGTTCCCATCAGTAGCAATCGCAGGTCGCCTGTCAGGTAAGACTGTCTTCTCTGACCTATGCTTGCTTTAGCACAGTGGTTTCACAGCATTTGTCCATGTTTCCTGAAGCTGTCAGTACTCCAAGATTCCAAATTTACCACCTTCAGGGAACAAACTTTGTATGTTTGCCTGTAGAATAAGTGTAGAATAAACTGTGTTAATGTTTTTACTGTGCCATGTTTCCTGGTGCTGACATGTGCTCCCAAAGCAAGGGTGTGCTCCACTGGCCCAGGGCATCAGTTCTCGATGCCCTTATAGAGAGTGTCACTAAGTGGTGACAGTTTTACAGTGGGTTGCTGCTTTGATAAAGGCCTGTTAAAGCAGTAATTGATTTCAGGGTGGTGTCAGATGGTAGCTTATAGAAAAAGGCCACTGCTTCCATTACCCATCCATTACTTCACCTTATCTTTTCTGTTCTGGCTGACTCAGTCTGTGAAAGGTTCCCCTTGGTGCCTACCTTGTCCCTTCCATCTTGCTGTCATTTTTCATAAAGAGCCCCTCTTCGAGAGCTTAACAGCTCTTCTGTGTCCTGAGAGGAGATAGCAGGGAGTTGAGCTTGGCTCTGCAATTGTTCTGGCTTATCCTAAGAACTGTGTGAGTTTGAGCTGGGAACAATTGTAAATCTGCCTTAGGAAAGTGACTCCTTTCTACCATACTTCCTCTGCAGTGCTTTTGACATCCTTCAGTATCAAGACGTCAGTATGGAAGTTCTGGCAAAAGCTATCCCAGAGTATCTGGACAAACTTGCTCAATGGAGGCAACTGGCAGAGAGATTGAAAATAGAAGGTAGAGTACAAACGTTACAATCTCTTGTGGTAATCTGTGTATGTTTTGTTCAGTAAGGGGAGAACAAATCCATTTGTCCTGGTGTGTTTCATGTTGCTGCTTAGAGAAATGAAACACTGATCAGAGTGTGTACTTTTTACCATAGGCCACAGCCCTTTGCATGCACCTGTGTTTCACTCTGGGGGGTGAAATCAGTTATTCATATTCAATCCTGTTGTTTTTTTTTTTCTCCTTAACTGCCCCTACTGACCGTCCTTTGCTGACATGAGTAGAAAAACAACCCATGTACCAAAATTCCTTTAACAAATCGAAGAGTGTGACTTCTTCCATAGTAGTGACATAAATCAGGCTCTATAATCTGTGAAGCTGGAAACTTCCTTAGGAGCTTTGGACTGTCACAGTGGAATTGCTCATTCTGCTTCCAAGAATTCTTACAGGTGACGTGTTTCACATGAACATCTATGTCTGGTTTCTTGTTTTCCTGATCATCACAGCTGCTTACGAGTGGTGTGTAGTCAATCAGCAGCAGGAAATAGAAGAAGTGCGTCGTGATGAAGCGCTCCAGCTGCCAGAGGACATAGATTATTTTGCCATTGATGCATCGCTCTCAACAGAAGTGCGGGAAAAACTGGATTCCAGCCGTCCCCAGACGGTAAGATATTCAGCCACAGCAAGGTTGAGCAGCAGTGAAATCCCTTCCATCTTCCCAAGGGACATGGGGGAGTGAAAAGAATCGTGGAAAGGAATACCCCCAGGTTTTGATCTCATTTCTCACTAGCTCCAGCGTGTAGGTTTGGTTTTGGTTAATTTGATTGTGTTTCCATGTGCAGATTGGTGCAGTCAGCCGTATCCCTGGAATTACACCAGCTGCTATTGTTAATCTGCTAAGGTTTGTGAAAACCAATCACCAGAAGACAGAGAAGCTAAAAGCTTTACCTCAGTCTGGGAAGTACTTACCAGGGAAAATGTACTCAGAGAAAGCAACTGCACAAAGACAGATGTCAGCTGAGTTTCCTGAAGAGGAGACACAAAGTACCTTCGTTAAAACACCTTCTTAGAGAGCGGCATGGATTCTGCCACTGTGTGGCAACATCACCTGTTCTCGTGACCCTCTTCACAAATAACACCATGCTGGCCGGATCCAAAGCAGTTCCGGTTGGGTCCTGTGGTGGGGTTGCCGACATCCACCCCAGCATGGGATCATGGAGTAGAACAAAGACAATGAATGCACAAAGTAAATGCTCAGAAACGTAAATACAGCCTGTGATTTTGCTGATGCAAATCAAGAGACAGGAGAACTGCTTTTAAAATTCCACTCATTTGGAAGGTGTTGGATAGTCAAAATCCGTTCTGAAGCATCTTGTAAAGGACAGTGTTTTGCTCTTATAAAATGAGTAGGAAATGTTACTGCACTGAACCTGTGGCAGCACAAGAGCATTTGAGTTGAAAAGTGTGTTCCATTGACTTTAGTACTTGTGTTCGTAGCTGTGCAGTGACTACACGCAGTCTGGTGTCTCGGTGTGGTGTCAGCCAAGAGGAAACACTTGGCTGTGGAAATGTGTGGCACGTGAATATTTAAACTTACCTAGGAGACTGACTGAGTGCAAACATCATATCCTGCAGGTGTTTTTTCTCCTTTAAAATAAATAAAGCTTATCTTGAAACTCACTGAAGAACTTGGTTGTCACTTAGCTTTCAGTAGGGCCTTGACAGTTCACTGGATCACAGTTTACACACATAAGGTGGGGCAAGATTTGCTACAGAGCTGGTGGAAGCTGTTGGATGAGACTGGCTGCTACAGGCTGGGTGCTGAGGAAGATGGGAAGCTACTCCAGAAACCTCAGCTCGGGAGGTATGAAGCTCACTCTGACATGCTGTGGGCCCAGGGGAGCTGGACCCAGGGGTTTCCCATCAGCACTGGTCCTGCAACTGATAGTAATATAATTTGGATCTGAGCAAGATCCAAGTCAATTGGTCAGTCAATTTGTCACTTGACAGCAAGAAACACTGAATTCAAGCTGTTGCTGCACACCTACCAAATCCTTGCCTGACTTAGGCAGCAGTTTCTGGTGCTAGTCTCATTTCTGAACATCCTCTGAATTGACTGGGCAAACAGGCTTGAGAATACATTTTGTTACAGTTAAATCATAGAATCTTACAGGTTGGAAAGGACCCCTAAGATCATTGAGTCCAACCATAAACCATATATCCATGTCATTTTGAAGTTATGATTCCGGACTTTTCACTGGCTTGTTTGCTCTGGGTGAGTGGTTCCTTTCCTGGCCGGAGAAAGGAATCAGAGCAAATCCCTTTTGCTGACAGAGACCCAGTCATGCAGCAAGAGGGTGGGCAGAGTTTACAGCTTTGTTTAGAGCAGCGTCTGCCTGCCTGAAAGCATCTCCCTGTCACAGCCATTGTCTTGTACAGAAGGGCTTTAGACACGTTATCTGTAGGTCAGTTAATGTCAGAATGGTTCAGAAAAGCTAACTTATACCTGCCCCATTTTGTTGGTGGCCTGTTTTCTTTCCAGCCTTGTTGGCTCAAAGATTTATTTCAACCTTGTAAGCCTTAAGTTCAGCTTATGGAAGGCAGCTGTGCCTTCTGCAGTCTAACTCCAGGAATGGTATTGGTGAAATTCCAACTATGTGAATCTGAAGAAATCCTGAATCCTGTCCGTTCAAAGCAGTGGAATTTCTGATCAAGGAAGTTTTATGCTTCCTTCACTGCATTATCTTTGTGTTATGTTTAGTTTTGATGTATCTGTATCTGTAAAATCTTAGATCTAATTTTTACAGACTAGGAAAAAAGCCCTACTGACACCTTCATCTTCTCTCTTGTAAACCAATTGTGTGGTCTCAAGACTGTATTTCCTAATTCTTGTCCGCAGTCATTTGAGAGGAAGATCTTGCTTTCAATAATGTGTGTCTTTAAAGGCAATCGCCTGGCACTCTACTACAAAAGCAAATACTTTTTCCTCAGCTTTCTGTGCTAAATTTATTTCTGTGCTTCTGGTTTCACATATGCCAGCATAAATCGAAGTGTGATTCCACTGACATGGGCTGCACCAGTGTCAAAGAGCAGAAGGAATGGACTTCTGCTTTTCTTACTTTTAACAATTTAATAATGCGCAGGTGTGGTCTAAGAAGGAGGAGAGAGTTAACTTCAGGGGAAATTGAAGTCAGAAGTGTATGGATGCATTGCTTTCCAGCATATCTTCTGTAATAACTGCTTTATTTCAGCATGAAGTGTGTCTTTGCCCATGGGTAAGTTCCCTTGTTAAGACAGCGTGCCCTCTGTTCACATACATGGGTTAATGATGTCCATATCTGCTGAAATGGAAAACCTGGCGTGTGCATAGAGGACTGGCTGCCCCTCAGGTATTGGTTTCATGTATACAGGGCTTGCCACAATATCTTGTGTTTGTTGAACAGTTCTTGTTTAAGACTTTTAACATGAAACCATAGCTACAAGTAGTTCTATTCATTTTGTTCAGAGAACCAAGCACAGAAAGCCTAAATAATCTGCTGTAAATAGCATTGGCACATAGGATGCCCACATTGTGCCATCTGCTCTGTACCCACCAAGGACTTGTTACAAGGCCCAAGATTTGGCTTTTACATGAAGGCCAAGTGAGCTCAGACCCTCACAGATCTTCACAGGTCCTATGCTCTTGCTAAGGCCAACAGAATGGGCAGGGCAGAACAAGAGGAGCCTGCTTTTGACATATGTGCCTGCTTGCTTTTCCTTGTCTCCGCAGTATTTAATTGCACTTTGTCCTCCTACAGTCCTTGCTGTGACCAGGCCGGCAGGGAAGGAGGACGCGTGGTGAAGTTGACCTAACTTGTTTGACAAACCGAGGGTTTTGTGTTCCCTGTTTCAATGTGTGTCTCTTTCCTGCAGAAAACAGGCCTGCTGTTCAGCACTTTTTCCTCAATTCTCTATCATTCTATCTTGTACCAGATTTTTAAGACAACTGTTGCCTTCCCTTCCCATTCCGGTTTTCATTTCATATGGTACTTGAACTGACCAGTTTCTTCTTTTTGTCTTTATGTCTGCCTGGATGAAAGCAAGAGAAAAATGGAAAGATATTTTATGCTAGCAGACACTAAAAGCTGCCACCACCTCAGCCTTTGATGGTCTTAATGCTGCTGGGATGTTTGCATTGGTGCAGCAGGAGCTGAACTATGTGGTTTGCCTTAGTCCCCCACTTGGCCAAGCACAGCTATGCCTCCTAGTTGTTGGTTGCCCTTGCATTTTGTTAAGTAACAATCTTCACATGCAGTGATTTTAGATGCTATGGGGTTATCAGCTCTGATGCCTACACCTCCCAGGTTGTGCTCCTCCACCCTGAGACAGGATGTCATTTAGTGAGTGCTGGGAGGGAATCTGCTATCCCCTCAGAGATGCTGTTTCCACTAAGGAAGTATTTTCTGTGCTTTCCCACCAAACCATGGCCTGTGCTGCTCAGAGTCCTTTCAGAGTGTTATTTCCATCTCTTTCCTTGACTTCATGGGGCTACTGAGAGTTAGATGATGTCTTTCCCCTCCTGTGACCAAAATTAATGGTGCCCAGAGCTTTCATCTGGGAGATGGGAGGCTTGCTGTGCAATTGCTTTTACATAAAGGGCAGAGAAAAGAAAGATTGATTCTTGATCTGTTGTTTTAACAACAGTGATGCTGTAAGGACACAAAATTTGCTTTTATCCCTTTTGTTTCTAAACTGCTGTGCAAGTTTAACCCTGCACGTGTAACTCTGAGGGAGGAGACATATGTGGATCTCCATCAGAGACTCTCTGCCCCCATAACCACCGTCATGTGGTCACCATGCACAGTGCCTGGGCCTTGACTTCTGTGCCCAGGGGTGCAGTAGTGGCAAATCCTCTAGTCTGAAAGCTGGAGGCTGCACCTTGCTCACCTCTTTGCAGATTTAAGACTAGATGCTTTGACATCCTGTGATATCTCCTTGGGGTGCTCAGCTGTGAACGGGCTCAAACATGTCCTTGTCCTCAGCTTCCCTATCTGTGTCCCTAGGGAGTTGGTGCTTGCTTGCTGTGGGTCAGCAGAGCTGCTACAAGTGAGTGCTAAGGGCTCCCCGGGAGGAGCATGGTTCAGCAAAGGCCCATGCTGTGGTAGAGACAGGAGGCAGGAGAAGTGAAGGGTGACGGCATTCTTGTCTAGCATCAGCTGCAGCTCCCAGAGCAAGCCCCAGGAGGTACATTTTCAGGCACCACTGGGAACCAGTAAGCACACGCGGTTCTTGTTCCAAGTGACTTAGCGCTTGATGTGGTTAACTGGAGAGCAGGCACAGAGCCAGGTGGGAAATGAGCTCACTCTGCCTCACAGAGCAGCAAGAAGAGAGGGGAGCTGACCACAGCCTAGTGACTATCTTCCTTGGTGGCAATTTACTGGGGCTTTACTTGAAAATTGCAGTGTATGACCAGGAGGTGGCCTATGTCACAAGCATATGGGATTTTTGGAGTCACAAGTGGAAAGGCTGCTGTGGCTGGTACTGCTGAGCTGGCGCTCCAGCAAAGTTTTGCCCTTGTCCCACTGCACCTCGGGAGACTTTGACCAGGTGGCCACGTGCTGCTTTGGTGACATTGCCCCAGAGCAGGGCTAGCTGACAGTGGGGGGAGCCAGGCACAAGCTGGAAGTGGCGTACCAGATGCAGAGTGGTCACGTCACAGGCTGTGATCTCAGTTCTCCTCAGCTGTGCCACGTGTGTAGGAGTCCTGCAGATGCGTACCCAGAAATGAGTCGCAGGAATTAGTCTCACAAGGAAGTGACTGCGGCAGAGCACAGCTCTTGTTCAGGTTTGATTTCCTTCTCCCTATCTGTGTGCACATCCCCTCCTTCTCCAAGGAATTAGGGTACTATCATCCATAAAAGTGCTTTAGCAGCAGGCTAGGTAATATTAGTTACTATTACTAGTAATAACAGTCAAGTAGGAGCAAACATAACTAGATTTACATTCTTTCTTTTTTTCCTCTGGGAAAGGCTATTAAAAGGCTTGTTTTACACAGAGACAATACCAACAATCCTACACGTCTTTCTTCAAAATACCCATGTCCTGTTAGCAGAACCACATCCCAGATTATAAAATTAAATATTTATTAAATATCTATGAAATATTTAGTAATAAAATATAATATAATAATAAATAATAACAATTTATTATATAAAAATTATAGCTAATTATAAAAAACTAAATCTTCATTCAAGTAGGAGGGTTTCACTTTGTTTACTAAGGAATTAGCTTAGCATTCAACTTCAAAATAGGAACTACAGTTTTTTAAGAAGTCTGGCAACTGCAATAATTAGAAAAGGAGGCATTTTATTAATTTATATTGGTGTTTAGGTGTATTTTATATATAATACATACATGTACTTGTGTGTATGTATATATATATATACATGCAAATATCAAAGAAAAAAATGGGCATTTTGCTTAAAATGTGTGCAGGTGGCTGCAGATAAGCAGAATCTGAAACTTTCTTTTAAATTTCAGATCAACCTGCAATCAAAGCTCCCCAGGAGGGAATACTGGTCTTGTCTTTCAGCCAATCTGCAGGTTGGGAGTCAGCTGCTTCACCAGCTGGCTGGCTTTGCTGAGCCCTGCAGAACAGGGACCTGGGGTGGGGAAACAGGCTCTGCGGTGGCTCTTCCCTTTTGTGTTAAATAATCCAGATTTTACTGAGCTGAAAGGGAAAAAGTGACTGTGATTGCTGCTGGCAAGGCAGGCAGGGCCCCGAGTTAGGGGTGAGCTGGCTCTGCTTATTTCCATTGACTATATAATACAAAACAATAGCATATTAACCCATGGATCTATATTTGTGCTAGGCCTGAGCTTGCAGATGCTCTTGCAGAAGCATGACCAGGTTCCTGGATTGCTTTGCTGAGAAGAGCCAGGAGAAAGCCCTAGCAAGTACCTCAGCACACTGAGGGCAAACCTGCTGCTACTGCATCCTTAAAAGCATGCACTTGTTCCATGGGAATGCTTCACTAAAGAAAGCTTAGGTACTTTCAAATTCTGTTTTGGTTTGTTTGTTTGTTTTTTAAGGAAGAAATAAGCAAAACCTGCACAAATTCAAAGCTATTAAGCACGGGCACAGCCCCTTGGCAGCCACTCTTTGTGCACCCTGCTGCTGCCCCACCATCCGCCCACCCACAGGCCAGATACCATCCATCAGCTTAGATTTAGTCCCACATTTCCTCAGTACTTCACTCAGCATCTTTCAAGGAAAATACATGTTTAGCTGTCATTTTATCAGTGCAGAGAAGCTAGCAGATTTGAATTATGTTGTGTAAATATTTGAAACATAAAAGGATTAAAGAATAATTGATAGGCAGCCAGAGAACGTAATCTGATTTTTTAAAAAGTAGGCAATTATGTAATTGACTTACAATGCAGAAATAATCTGAAAGGACTTAAGAGGTTCAGAAAAGGCTAAAAAACCTCAGCTTTCTCTGTTTTGGAGACCAACAGAGTTTTGCCATTTAGCAGGTTTCCTTCATCTCTTACCTCTCCTTGATAAGCAGGTTCTTGTAGAAAGGGGCTTCATATGAAGCAGCCGCTTTGAGCAGGGCCTCAGAGGTGCTCAGAGCACCCCAGGGTTGCTGCTGGAGAGACAAGAACCTTACCCACCCTCCCATCCCCTCCTCTGCCCCCCAGGCTTCCTCTAACATTTAACTAATATAAGTTAAAACCAGGTGGGTTGTATTTTTGGTCCAAACTGAATTTATGCTGTTCTTAAGCAAATATCGAATAATTTAGCACTAATGGGGAAAATGATAGCCCCATACAATACAAAGATTAATTTGTTTCTACACAGTTTTATGCTGACCAATTCATGTTTAGAGAAATAATTTTTCAAAGTTTGTCAATACTTTTCAAAATATAGTGAGACAACTGTATTCAGAATGTGAAAGACTCTTCAATCTGCAATTTCAGTAAATCTGCTATTCCAGTTATTAGCCTTGCACAAGTTGGTCTGAGATATAATTAAAATGCCTCAGAGCAGTAGCCTGAGCAGAGCCCATTTTATTCCAACCTAAACTGTCCACCTAGGGAACCAACACTGAGGAACAAGTTACTTGGTTACAGCAGCTACGACTGCATTGCTCAATTTCCCTACGCCGACCAACCAGCCTTGGCTTCATCTGACCCTGAATACCTCGCCACATACATTTTCTGAGTATTTCTGTGTACTTGCTCTCCAAGATCTCCAGACTCCCAAGGCATGCATCAACACCTAGAAAGGAAATTGTTTTAAACTTCCAGCTCCCCACTGCCACCTTCAGCAACAAAACTGAAATATATTACATACATGCACTACTCCAGCCACTCAGTTTTCTGCCTGCATAGCTAGCTCCATCACCAGAGCAGTATGCTTTCATACTTCTTTCTGTATGAACACCACCAGCATTGCAGGACAGTGGGAAAAGAGTTAAGGACAGCTGTGAAAGTTGCTTTAAGAAATAAGCAGTCAGAAGACAAATACAGTTCTCAACTATGAACATTTATTAGAAGTTTGGTCAAAGTAGTTTTATTCCCAAGTTTTGTTTACAAAAGTCTAACCATTTCCCCAGATAGTCAAAGATTAATAAAAGGACTGAGATGGGATTACATTAGTGCATAGAAAGCAAATCTGGTCTATAAAAGTTAAAAAAACCCAGAATGTGTAAAATTTTAGGCTTTTAATACATGAAAGCAGTTGCTAGTATGGCAGGCAGCGTTCACAAATATGTTCTTACTGCACACAATGTGAAGTTGTTAGATGCAATACTGACTGTTCTCTAGGCTTTTTTTTCCTCCTACAGAGGCAGAACCACTCCCTCTGCCCCAAACTCCACAGCTGACTCTCAGCCCTGATCATCATGGGCCATTTCACCTTGAACCACCCTTCCAGCAGCTTTTGCAGTTGCTCTGATCTATGCACAGCTGACCAGAAGTGAGGGGCGCCTCTTCCAAGAGCAGCACTGCCCCGTGCTATCTCCCGTCCGCTGCTTGGGATTAAGTGTGAGCACATCCTCACACCTGATTTTGCCCTAAGGAACTTGCATCAGTTGCCTATTACAAGGTAATTTGCAAACTGCCATGGAGCAGACACCCAGCTTAGACAACCCTGTGCAACGTGCACAGAGGCAGGGGTGCATATTCACCACTGCAGAGAGGGTGTTGCGTATCCAGGCCACGGTGGCCAAACCAAACATCCTGCACCTACAAAGGAATGCAAAAGAAATCTTAACGCACACAGAGCTGCTCTGTGAAGGCAGCTTGTGCCAAAGCTGCTTTGCTTTTCAACCAAATTAGAACTTTGCTCAACCAGTTTGACCAAAGTCTCTTGGAAAAAAGTCAGCGGTTTAACTGAAAAGTATTTAAAGATTTGGCCAGATACTTTAAGCTTTATTATGGCAACAATATGCCTGCCTCCATATTGAAGTTATGTACTTCCTGTTGCCTTGGGGACACTAAACCTCCAGAAGCAGCATTTAAGCAGCACAATGAGAGTCCTTCGCTGAATTCCACAGCCCTGTGCTTTGAAGCCCTCCAGCCCTTGCTTCCACTGTATTTGGCACATCTGTACCTTCACACATGGTGTGTAATGCTCCAAGGCTTTGCTGTAGTTAAGACACAGAAGGTGAACAGAAAAGGAGAAAATATCCAACCAGAGCAAACAGAACATGAAAGTAAGTAACAGCAGTTCAGGTCTATTCAAGCAGTACAGATACAAATTCCTGCAGAACAAGCACACTGCCAGAGAAGGAAAGGAAAACAACTGAGAGAATACAGCCATTACAGGCAGAATAAACATACTGGTGTAATGGAACAATAGTCCCTCAAAGATAGTGAATTCTTTTTGACCTTATGTGGGGATGCTGTGGGGAAATCATGTGAAAGGTTAGTAAAACAGCTGTGTCATTATGCAAAGTCAGGTCTGATTATCCATTAACTGCTTGTCTCCGTTTACCAATTCAAAGCAAGACTTCTATGCTGGAATCCCGTTATTACAGCTGGTATGTTTTATAGCCCAAAACGTTTCACTTGGGATTATTTATCTAGTGACTAAGAGTAATCTTTTGGACTAGGTATTAAAGTCCACTTTAACTGTTTGATCCAAGTCTTCAACCCACTGTTGAAGGCAACAGGTACAGTCCCACCGTGTTTGGTGCAGGCTACAACGCTGGATCACTCAGATTGCATCAAAGTGTTATTCTAAACAGAGGTTTAATTTTTAAATTTGGCTATTGAATGTCTTACTATATATTAGAAAACATTTATGTAAAAAAGTGTTTAATCTTGAAAGAGCTACACAACAGTTAATCAGTTCCCCAGAGAAGTTTCTGCTTGCAATTAGAAAAATCAATGTACAAAACTTATGGGCCCAACACTGGATTCTTTGTTCATGCCTTTTTAACGTTATATGTGGTTTTGTTCACACTATTTCTTCTTCCCAATATAAAGACTCAGTTTACTCAATCACAGAATGCACCAAAATACTGTTGCTGTTGCCTGGTATTTGTGCTATCCAATCTAAAAATCAGTCACAAAGCAAGCACCAGAAAAGTGTTTTTTAAGGCTTAGATTAGTTAAAAATAGTAAACCTGGAGCTGAATTTTGCTCTGCTCTTTAGAAACCGATAATTTGAGTAGTTGCTTTGCAACTTCTGAGCACAATGAAGTAACAATGATCCTTTCTGATCCCACCAGGTCTAGATATAGGTTTTGCCATAAACTTAATGTTAACCCAAAGAACACAGAGACGTAGCATTGAACTTCTGTTTTAATGGTCTCAAATTCTGTGACAGATTTTTGGTCTCAAGTTTCCATTTTAAAAAATTTATCGATTTTAAAGACTAATAACTTAAACTGCCACGAAACAAATGGTCCACAAACATTCCTTTCCTTCTGAAGCTTTTACGATGCATTGTAATCATTAACCAGTCTTTCACTATTAAACTTAAATGGCCAATTGAGACAAACAGTTCTGAGACCGTTCTTCCACCACTGATTAAGACTGAGGTGGCAGCTGCTGTACAGAATTTTCATTTAGCCTTCTGGGCCTTCTGGGCAGACTTTGTGACCTTGCCAGCTCCTCCAGCCTTCTTGTCAACTGCCTTGATGACACCAACAGCGACCGTCTGCCTCATGTCGCGTACGGCAAAGCGACCTGAAAACAAAAACATGGTTTATGACTTTTGTCTGTAGCTGCAGAACTCACAATGGAAATTCCACAGCAGCGACACACAGCTTGGGATTAAGTGGGCAAATGCTGCTCTGGGACCAGACTGGGACACAGACATCACCCTCTGCAGAGTATCCCTGTACCACTGATGTTTTGGTTCCACTTCAAAGTTTCAAGTCAAAGCTTTTAACAGCGTTTCACAAAACACAGTGCATCCCAATACCTGAAATCGAGTGTCTTTTCTAGAGATCAGTATTAACGCTCTTCAGGAGATGCCTTACCAAGAGGAGGATAATCAGAGAAGCTCTCAACACACATGGGTTTGCCAGGGATCATATCAACAATAGCAGCATCTCCAGACTTCAGGAACTTGGGGCCATCCTCCAGCTTCTTGCCAGAACGACGATCAATCTTCTCTTTGAGCTCAGCAAATTTGCACGCAATGTGAGCAGTATGGCAATCCAGCACAGGGGCATAGCCAGCACTGATCTGGCCAGGGTGGTTCAGGATAATGACCTAGGAAACCAAGGAAGACAAGTTAGCATCAACGTAATTTTGAACATCAATGTGTCTTACAAAGCCAAGGAATTAATGAGATTTGATTCAAGCAAAGGCATCTTAGAACAGAAGCCTATGTCACTTTATAGCTTAGCCTACAATTGAAGAAAAAACAAGACTCTTATTTCAGAATATAAAGCTACATTTCAAACATCCTCAAACAGCTGCAAAAATTACCTGTGCAGTGAAGCCAGCAGCTTCCATTGGAGGATCATTCTTGCTGTCACCAGCAACATTGCCACGGCGAACGTCTTTCACGGACACGTTCTTAACATTGAAGCCAACGTTATCACCAGGCAGAGCTTCACTCAGGGCTTCGTGGTGCATCTCAACAGATTTCACTTCAGTTGTCACGTTGACAGGGGCAAATGTAACCACCATGCCTGGCTTCAGAACACCAGTTTCCACACGGCCAACTGGTACAGTACCAATGCCTGCGAAAGAGAAGCAAGATCAGTAACTCAGCTTAATGATTATATGCCCTTATGAGAAAGAAACACTTGATACAAATATGTGGTTTTGACTTGAAAAAAGAAGTGCTTGGGCAAACGCCTGCATTTCTGGCTCACAGATCAGCTCTTGTGTCAAGTGAGGAGCACTACAGAGAACACATACCGCCGATTTTGTAGACATCCTGAAGAGGCAGACGCAGAGGTTTGTCAGTTGGACGAGTTGGTGGCAGGATACAGTCCAGGGCTTCAAGGAGGGTGGTTCCACTGGCACTGCCATCCTTTCGGGTAATCTTCCAGCCCTTGAACCAGGGCATCTGTAACAAAAACAAGCCCAGGTATAAACTGACTGCCAAACTAACAGCACAAGGCTAAAGAATACTAAGTGGTGTATCTCAGCATTCTCTGCAGAGCAAGAATTTTAAAAGTCTTAGGATTTTGGACCTTGTCACTTCCAAATTTAAAAAAAGCATGTGCATTTTATAATTTCATTATTTATCTCAATCCTCCTGCACTCGTATCTTAAAAGAAACAAATGTCAAACCTACATTAGAGCTAGGCTCCAACATGTTGTCGCCATTCCACCCAGAAATTGGCACAAAAGCTACAGTGTCTGGGTTGTAGCCAATTTTCTTGATGTAAGTGCTGACTTCTTTGACAATCTCTTCATATCTCTTCTGGCTGTAAGGTGGCTCAGTGGAATCCATCTTGTTGACACCAACGATCAGCTGTTTTACACCCAGGGTATAGGCCAGAAGAGCATGCTCACGGGTCTGCCCGTTCTTTGAAATACCAGCCTCAAATTCACCAACACCAGCAGCAACAATCAGGACAGCACAATCAGCCTTTGAAAAGAAAAAAAAAAAAAAACAAAACACAAAACCAAAACATCAATTAAAAGTGCTTGCGCATTTGTCAACGCATTACAGGAACCCCCCTAACCAACTAAGGAACAACCTTCCTGAGCTCCCCAAATCCTTGGTTTTATTTACATACCTGAGAAGTTCCAGTAATCATGTTCTTAATGAAGTCTCTGTGTCCAGGAGCATCAATGATGGTGACATAGTATTTGCTTGTTTCGAATTTCCAAAGGGAAATATCAATAGTAATACCACGCTCACGTTCAGCCTTCAGCTTGTCCAAGACCCAGGCATATTTGAAGGAACCTTTGCCCATCTACGGTTAGAAGAAAACCCAGTTTACTTTTTCCCCTTAATTCTTAAAAAGAACTTATCTGCTTTTACTTCACAACGATCACACACTGGCTGAAGAGCAAAATCTAAGAATAGTATGTGACTCAATACTGGAGAACACTGCTGCTCATGAAACAAGCAACAAGATCCACTTGGCACTACTAGTGAGAGATGCCAACTGTTTTCTGTTTACTGAACCTGTTGACACTGGCATTGACAGCTTGTTAATTGTGCTCATGTATCTTTACCACAGAGCTCCTGAGCTGAGTTCTACTATCAAGTATCCTTTACAAATTTAAGTTCTCTTACTAATGCAATGCTTCTGATAATCAACATTTTAAGTGCCACTCTGCCCACCTACATCTGCCAAATTTTTATTCTGTAGTGTTATTAAGATCTATGCTGTTATTACACAGAAAACATAATCGGTAAAAATTCCTGATTTTCAAATTAAACCTTAATAGAGCGACTCCTTTTAATTCCATTCTCCACTACACGTACGCAGACTGAACTGGGCAACTCCACCCAACTTACAATTCCAGACGTAATTGTCCAGATGTATCTTTAGACCACCTTTCCCTTCCCTTGCTCTGCGCTCCACAATTGCAGCTTCTCCAACTAACACAATGGAGGACTGAACACTTTACCACTTGTTCAACCTCGGCGACAACTGCAACCCAGCTGCCGCCCTGTGGCCACGCAACACTGAGCCACTTGTTCAGCTACCAGGGCAGCCGCAGCCAAACCGCCTCCCCGTGGCCACCAAACACTTTGCAACTTCGCTTTGCAACTAGAGATCTCTCTGTTCACTCCTGCACCCCGAAATTTTGCTGGGTGCCAGCCCACAGGTCCACGCACCTCAGCTGCTTCCTTCTCGAACTTCTCGATGGTTCTCTTGTCGATGCCCCCACATTTGTAGATGAGGTGACCGGTGGTGGTGGACTTGCCAGAATCGACGTGGCCGATGACGACGATGTTGATGTGGGTCTTCTCCTTTCCCATTTCGGATGTGGTTTAGTTCTTTCTTTCGGCAAAAGAGAATTGACACCTGAAAGTTCCGCAGAAAAAAAATGGGTTTACAGTTCAGTCCCGAGGGGCAGCGATGGCGGCGCCACATGCGGGGCGGTCGGGCCCGGCCAGAATGGCGGCCCCGCCCCGGCGGGGGAGGGGAGGAGCGAGGCGGGCTGGCCGGGGCCCCCTCGGAGCGCCCCTCACATCGCCCCCTCCCCGGGCTTGAGTTACCCCGGCGGCAGCGGCCGGGCGGCGGGGCGGCGGCGAGCGGGCCCGGCGGGCAGCGCGGAGGGCGGGGCCGCCCCTCTCCTTTGTGTGACTCACCCCGCCCGGGCCGCCGCGTCCTCCATTTTGTGGCGCTGGCGGCGGGCGGGGAAGTCGAGCGGCCATTTTTTCACTCGTGCCCCGACCCGCCGCCCCCCGACGGCCCCCGCACCGACCCGCGCGGCCCGGGCCCACCACCCGCGGGGCACAGCGGGAGATGCCGCCAGCCTCCCGCCCCATTCCCGCACGGACACGCCGCTCCCGGACCCCAGCCCGGACCAGGGGGATGCCCGCGTGGGAATCGAGGAAGAGGACGACGCGCCGCCATCTCGCCGCCCCGCGCCCCTCTGCTAACCCCCCTGGCCCGCTCCCCCCATGCACCTCCGACCCCTACTCCCTCCCCACCTCGGGCCTCACCACGCCCGAGGCTCAGCGCTCGCCGGGCCCCTGGGGGGAGCGCGGCGCGGCCCGCCCCGGCCCGTCCCAGCGGACGCGTCTCACCTACTAGGCGTCGGCAAACCCGGAGCGAAAAAGACCGACAGCGTGAGCGCCGCCCATTATATACCTTGGGCAGGGGGCGGGGCCTGAGGACACGTCACCGCTCCCGGCGGCCCCGCGGCCCCGCCCGGGCACGGAATGTCCCCGCCCCGCCGCCCTGAGAGGCTCCGCCGGACCTGCCCGCCTCTCCCCGCGGGGCATCGCCCGCCTGCCCGCCCGGCCCTTACAGGACCCCCCGTCTGGCCCGGCCCGGCGGGGAGCGAGGACCCGCGGTGCACCGAGGGGCTGCGGCGGGAAGGGGAGCGGTGCCCCCTCCCGCGCGGGGGTGGCGGGCGGGCGGGCGGGAGCGGCCAACGCGTCCGGGAGAAGCGGGATAGCACCGACCGGCCCCGGCATCCCTGCAGGGCCCGGCGGTGCGGCGGGCCCGGGGACCGGAGGGAGCGTCAGGCCCGGCGTCGTGGCTCGTCCGGGCCGCGCGGCGGCGGAGGGAAGCCCGCGGGAACAGCTCCCGGCGAATCCAGTGTGCCCCTCATTAGGGACACAAAGGAACGCAATCAGCGAGATTAGAAACGTTCAGTGAGTTACCGTGACAGGCAGGTAACATGTCGGCTAAACATCACGGCATGCGAGACACCCCCAGCCCATTACGCTGTAGGTCTCCCAGAAACAGAGGTGGAGAAGGAGAGGGAGAGCAGGAATTTCAGGAAGGAAGCTTATTACACCAGAATAAGAAAACAGCGTTTGGCTTACAAAAAAAAAAAAAAAAAAAACACACAAAAAACCCCAAGCTTTTTCTGTCTTTGTTTTACCATTAGAGCACAAAAGTTGACTCGGCTCAGAAAACTTTGGCACAAAAATACTAATCAATGCGGACGCAACTCCAGCAACGATGCATCTGAAGTGAAAATGTATTAATCACAATTAATAAGCACTCGGGACATGGGGCTTCTATGCAAGAAGCCCAGACTGCGAGAAGTGCCCCTATACTGCATTTTCTCATGACAAAACCATCAGCCATAGCAAATTATTTTTAGAATCAAGGCAATGAGGAGTCACAACATTAGAAATAAAGGCTCTCATGATTGCAGTGGATTGTTCTCTGGTTTTCTTGCTTCTAAGAGATGTAAGAAAATCAATTAAATATTCAACATTTCCTATACCTATTCAAGACAAATTAATCTGAGAAGCTGAACTATCTCTGTTTATTATTTTCCAACTATCTGCAATGCATACAAGCTACACAGTTTTCTTATTCAGCTACATTATATGCCTGTCAGCAATAGTTACTCGCCTATAGACAACTATAATCCTATTCGTTTGTTTGTATGTGCTTCAGGTTGGAGTTGTAAAGCATGGAAATAGGTTCTTGTTCAAAAACAAAAAACAACATAACTAATAAAAAAACCACTTCATGCATCAACACATCTACAGTTTCACTTGACTCAAAGTTTCTCTATCTGAGATAAACCCAGCATCAAATTCACTAGTGAGCAGTAAACTCAGTATTACATGGTTTGATATGGAATTGAAGTGTTTCCATGATATCTGGTACTTTTCCACATGAAAGGTAAAAATGGTGCATTAAGTAAAAAATACATTTGAGAGATATCACTAGAGAAGATGCTGAGTTTAGAACACATCTTTTACACAAATAACCAGTTTAAGAGTAAACCTGCAAATAGGCTCTGATATCATTAAACAAACACACTGATTTTTAAGAAAGGAATAAAGTAATCAAGTTCTTCTTATCCCTTCCTATGGTTTTAGGTAGAGATGAGCGGAGGGGTGGAAGGGAGATAGAGATGGTTCAGCTTTCCTGAAAACTAATCTTTAGGGGCATTTATTAGTGAATACATTGCGTATGAAGACAGACTAACAGGGAGGTGGATCACTTTCTGGAAATGGAAATGCATTATTGTGAAGTGATTTAGTGGCTCAGGTTGAAGACCAAAGGGTAATATTTGGTAGGAATGCTAAGCAGCACTTTTTGGGTCTCCTGCAAAGCAAAGACTGTTTGTAAACACAGCTAAAAAGCTTTATTCTTCAGGATGGTTTGAAGCTAGCTTCTAAAATGTGTATTTCAATGGGGGGTATTTTTAATGGATTGATCTGTCAAAGAATCCATTCTCATAAAAAGGTAGTTTTATCACTTCCCAAATGTAGTCAATTATTTGTGCCTCAACGGGGAGAGAGGAAAGGAAATATGTTACTAATTTCTTATATGGTCCATACTCAACTGCACATTTCTTTTTTTAAGAGAGTGTTTTTTTAGAAGAGTATTTCATAAGTAAAGGGTTTTGAACCAGGTATTTCTTAAGAGAGCAATTTTTGTGGTATGTACGTAGCTGAAAGCTATGAAAGCTGAATTTGCGGTACAAATTTTTAACCATGGCCCTGGTTCAAGTCTACAGGAGGTTTTCCCCCTCCATTTCTTTAACTGAGTTTTTAAATGAATTTTATTATTTTATCTTTTATCTCACCAATGCATGTTTTTATTCTCTCAACAACTAGTGTAGCTCTCCTTGTCCATTCTATTAGCAGAACATTCCTATTATCAATCTCACAAATATTTATACAGCTGGGGACCTTCAGATATATGAGTAGCCTCACAAAATTCAGTGGAAATGCATTCTGAAGAATCCTCTCAGCTAACACAAATAGGCATACCCTGGACTAAATCCTGTATGCAAACAGCCTGTTAAAATTTTAGATTTTATTCATTTGGCAAAGCAATCTGTTCAATACAAAACGTTTAGGAAGAAACAGATAAGAGATTTCAAAAAGTCAAGGTCTTTCAGGCTGTGAAACAGTGTTTATTCAATCCCGACTGACTTCAGAAATAGGAGGACTTTGTGGGCAAAAATTACTCATTCTCCTTTAACCACTGGTGTGCATATGCTAAAGTGAAATATCCGATGCCCGCATGTGTCTCCAGTGTAAGAGCACATAGAACCTGTACAGTAGCCACTATTTTAAAAGGGTTTTGAATCTCAGATCAAAATTTATTAATATGAAAGTTATGTTGTCAGTATACTTAAGCCAAATATTGTAGCTTTAAAACGTACATGTTACCTGGATTTAGATCACAGTAGCTACTGCAGCATTACTTTCATTTTAGCATGTGGCTCCAGTGCATTCAGAACGTGCTATAAGCTTGGAACACAAGCCAGTAAAATCATGTTAGGAAATAAAAGGTGCTCACTGAGCACCTCTGAAGAATTTTAACTCTCTACCATATATATGTGGGAACGGCATCTTTTTTGGTCAGACTCCCGCGCAGAGATGAAGGTAACTACCACTTATACAACAATTTTAACTGCAATGACCAAGGTCATTCAGGAGTGTAAGCAAACAGACTTTATAAGCACAAGACTTTAAACACAGTTTTGATAAATACAGTTAAATCAGCCTCACTGTATATGAAAGAGGCACTAAGATTTCTTGAAGGCACTTGCAGAAAGTATGATGAAAAGCAGTCCAAAGTTACCAATAAGTAGTGATTAGCAAAACCAGATTCTGGTACACGGCACCATTTTGTAATACAATTAGCCTCATATTTATTGTGAAATGCTTTCTATTTCCTACGTTACAGTTATCATGGTATGTACATTTGTCTAAAGTTCAACATAAACTATAGCTTGATCACACAGCTTTACTTCCACGTATGTGTTCTTTAATGCATTGATTCTTAACAGAAATAAAAAGCATCTACATTTGTTATGAAATCCTTTTCTTTACATGATCTTAACACTTACTACCAGATTTTACAATCTTCTGTTTATTAAATAAAAACCCAATTAATAGAATAATGGTGTTATTCATATATGAAGAAAATAGAAAACCTGCTTTAAAAAAAATTTAACAGGGTGAGGTACTTGAAAAAAGCTACTTTTGAAAATTATTTAGCTCTGTACAAGTAACTGCACTTTTGTATAAATGAAATTGCTTGGTAAAAGAAAGAAACAAC